>CAWUFW010003430.1:1200000-1827487 GCA_963921515.1 Calotriton arnoldi | reverse complement strand
TCTGTCCAGGTCATACCTATTGGACATATGGGAGACCTGTGACACTACCCTCTGAACCTGAGCCCCTCACAATCTGCTGTGAATGGGGAACAGCTGCCTGAACTTCACATTCGCATACCCCAGTCTGCACGGGCAGCTGATCAAACACCTATGTGACACACAAGTATCGTCTCCTATGGTCACATCTCCAGTGGCATGCTGAGCCCCTACCAAGAAACACCCCAGCAGTCCTGGCAACTAATCCACAGCACACTGACACAGAGGCAGACACATGAGGGGTCAAATCACTGCGCACAATGTGTCAGCTAATACACGGGAGTGGGAGTACAGAGTGCATTGCATGGCCTGGAGTAGGCATGACTGTCCTGCCCCACATGAATGAGGGATGAGCCCTGGACAGTGGATAGCTGGCTATGTATGTGTGACACACGTAATCTGCACACTCCTGGGGCCCAAACATTGTTCCCACCCGCTGCATGGGCGTGTGCCACATACCCCAGGCACATGTGGTGGCTCAGCTCAGCAAGTGGACCGCATATCAAAGCAACACGCAGATTACATGTCCGAACACAGGCGTTGTGTGAACAATGGACCCACCCATGATGCCCACAACAGAGTTAGGGAAACAGATGCTGTCCCCCACCTTTAGTGAAGCAAACTGCAAGGACACAGTCCCAAGTGACACAATTCCCTGAATGTAAGGGCCACACCTGGGTATCAGATGAGGAGTGGGCAGTGCACAATAGAGGGACATGGCTCCTGGACAACATGACTGCTGCACTGTGGCAGTTGAACCAGGCCAGAGGAGGGCACAAAGCATGTAATACAGAGTTCACAGTGCAGTCTTTGACTCACCCCTCCTTTCTGCTGTCTGGCCTTCAGCTGCCCATCCAGGTCTGGAAACACCACCACCAGGATCTGGAGCATGTGGGGGTCAGGGTCCGTGTTCCGCCCCTCCTGCGAGGAGGCGACAGCTTCAGCTGGACCCGTGCAATCCTCCGGGTCCAGCCCCGAAGGTCCTGCCACCTCTTCTGGCAGTTGCGGATCCGGCGCTTGTAGACCCCCACGGACCGGACAGCCCGGACGATGTCCTTCCAGATCTCCTGCTTCCGATGGGCATTAACCTGTCAGGATGACAAAGTGAAAAGGCCATTACTACACATGCAACATATCCGTGCATGACACAGTTGTATATACATGTCTCAATCACAGGGGCACATGATGTACACAGGCAGTGCAAAGCTGCCCATGGACAGTTTGCCAGACGTCACTACATGGTATCATTGCATGGGAAGTAAAACCTTGTTCAAATGCACTGTCACTGCACCATACCTGTCCAGTGCATGTCACTACACACTATGGGGGTGACAACTACTCAGTGAGCCTGCTAGCCAGTGGCGTGCAGACTTTCAGCCTTGCTAGTCAGACAATATGCACATTCAGAAAGGCAGTGCACAGAACACTCACCTGCTCCCCTGGTGTCCCATACAGCTTGCTGTACTGTGGAAGTAGGCTGTCCAGCAGGGCCTGGTTCTCCTCAAGGCTGAAGGCTGGGGCTCTCTCCACAGTACGTGCCATCGCAGGGTCCAGAGGGGCAGAGACAGCAGCAGTGCAGTGGCAGATGTCGTCCTGGAGCATGTAGTGCAGGCAAGTGAGCTCTCAGGGGAACAGCCAGCAATATATATGTGCTGGAGAGGCAGATACTGTCCCTTGTGTCCAAAGTGATAGGTCCAAGTCGTTTGCATCTTCTGAATCTGGCCAATCCATGGAATAGCAGCACCAATACACGCCCACAGCATCCTTCAAATCTTCAACTTCATGACATACATGATTTTGCAACATTGTTGTGGGTGACCAACTGAATTTCCAGCAAACGACTCGTTCGAAATTCAAAAACGCGTCCGTTGCCAGGCAAGGCCATTGTCAATGGGTGCGCACCAATCGGTCCATTGCGGTACAACGCGTACAGGGGTACAACGCGTACCCGCACACATTGAATGCAATGGGCCGGCCGGGGGCACCGATCGGTCCATTGCTGATCAACGCGTACAGGGGTACAACGCGTACCCGCACACATTGAATGAAATGGGCCGGCCGGGGCACCGATCGGTCCATTGCGGTACAACGCGTACAGGGGTACAACGCGTACCCGCACACATTGAATGCAATGGGCCGGCCGGGGCACCGATCGGTCCATTGCAGTACAACGCGTACAGGGGTACAACGCGTACCCGCACACATTGAATGCAATGGGCCGGCCGGGGCACCGATCGGTCCATTGCAGTACAATGCGTACAGGGGTACAACGCGTACCCGCACACATTGAATGCAATGGGCCGGCCGGGGGCACCGATCGGTCCATTGCTGATCAACGCGTACAGGGGTACAACGCGTACCCACACACATTGAATGCAATGGGCCGGCCGGGGGCACCGATCGGTCCATTGCAGTACAACGCGTACAGGGGTACAACGCGTACCCGCACACATTGAATGCAATGGGCCGGCCGGGGCACCGATCGGTCCATTGCTGTTCAAGGCATCACTGTACAAGTGACTGGCATATGTCACCATGCCTGTCTCAGATGGACATATGCCAGCCACAGATAGCTCCCAGGGAGTGAGGGGCACACCTACAACACGACAGCCTGTCCAAACTTTATCATAAGGCATGTAAGGCTGCATTTCCTATTGTGTGTATGTTGGTGTACATGTTGTCCTGTGGGTGTCACCTGTGGGCAGCCACCCCCAGGCTGTGCACGTGTTCATGGGGACAGGATCCTGGGTGTTACCTGTACATGACCACTGTGATGTGCAACTGTTCATATCTGTGCATGTGCCATGGTCACATTTCACGGTGGTGTATGTGTATGTCATGTCACATACCCCGTGAGTCCCATGTGGGATGGTATGTTTGAGCCAGGGTGTCCCAGTGGCACAATAGTGATGGTCCTCCACAGTCTGTGTGCATGTAGTCTTTACAATGTCTCTGCTTTCATGTGCACAATGGGAGACAGTCTCCACATCCACGTTGTGTGTGCATGGACTTTGATGTTGTGCGTGTGTGTGTCACAGACGTCCATGTCTGTCCTGCCGTGGCAAGTGGGACCACTACCTGTGGGGGTCATGGTTGTTTTGCTGTGGTGTATACATGATACTCCATGTAATGCCAGTGTCCATGTGGCAATACAGGGTCCCTGGGAATGTACCTGTCGTTGAGCTGTGGTGCCTGGGGCACATCTGTCCTCACATGTCACTGTGGGGGGGTGATTGTGACACTGCAGCAGGAGATGGGAACTGTGACACGGCCTCATGATATCCAATGGGCCAACCTGGGACTAATTGATGCCACTTGTTGGACCGTGTTGACAGATGTTGGCCATGTATGTACCATACATGTCCTTACGGAACTGCACACTTCATATAGTTGTGCCTCATAATGATGTATATTGGGATATTGAGTGTGTTCAATGCCGCATATGTGGGGTGACTGACAATCTTGCTTACTTCTCCTCTGCACTGCAGGGCTCCTGCTGTCCATCGACCATTCCCAGACCTGGCAACGATGGTGGAACGGGACAGCATCCGACGGTACCGCTTCACCAGGCAGCTGATTGAGGATTTGGCAGTGCAGTTGTCCCCACATTTGCAGCCTGGCCGGTCGTATCCTACAGCGCTGACCCCCAAGGTGAAGGTGATGGCAGCCCTACACTTCTTTGCCACCGGTACCTTCCAACATACTGTGGCGACTGCTGGTGGGATGTCACAGACCATGTTGAGCCGTGTGCTCCGCGATGTTTTGGCGGCAATGTTGCTATTCCTGAACCGGTACATCTATTTCCCTAAACTGCGACGACTCACTGATGTGAAGAGTGACTTTTATGCCCTGGGGAGGATGCCGCATGTCATTGGCTCCATTGATGGGACACATGTGGCTTTGGTACCACCACAGGCCCAGGAGCAGGCCTACAGGAACCGCAAGCACTACCACTCGGTCAATGCACTGGTGGTGTGTCTTGCAGACATGACCATCACACACGTGTGTGCCCGTTTCCCTGGTTCAGCACACGATGCCTTTGTGATGAGGAGTAGTCGCATCCCCAGGATGATGGCACAGATGCAGAACCAGCGTGCCTGGCTTGTCGGTGTGTACTGACTTTGTGCCATTGTGTGTGATCTGATCTGTAGTATTCCGCCCACTTTTCCAAGTCAGCTAATGTGCACTTGTCTGTCCGTAGGTGACTCGGGATACCCCAACATGCCGTGGTTGCTGACACCCCTCAGGAACCCTGTGACACCAGCCCAGATGCGCTACAATGAGGCACATGGTCGGACCAGGAGAGTGATTGAGCGGACATTTGGTCTCCTGAAGAGCCGCTTCCGCTGCATGGACAAGACCGGAGGGACCCTCCCATATGCCCCTGTGAAAGTGTGCAAGATTATCATCGTCTGCTGCATGCTCCACAACCTGGCAGTGCGGAAGGAGTTGCCTCTCATCCAGGATGACAATGACCAACATCCGCCACCTGTGGAGGATCCTGGCCTGGACCACGATGCCAGTGACGATGATGATGATGATGATGAGGGTGATGTCCGCACACAGCTCATCACCAACTTCTTTAGCTGAATGTGAGTATCCTGAGGTGTCATGTCAATGATGTGAGTTGGCATGATATGTGTAGGTGGTGCTCTGGTGCTGTTGGAGTGTGTCCATGGGCTACTTGACTGGATGTGTGTTGCGATGTGTGCTTACAGGTGGGCTGTACTCCCCAACAGTGTTGACATGCTAACTTGGTTCTGGGTGGGTATCTTGTAACATGTATTGTGCATGAGTTTTGCTGTTCTGTCCTGTACTCCATTGCTTTTGACTGTGTGTCATTTCTGTCCTTCACAGGGTACTTTCAGATTCGTTTGGTCAACTGTGTCCACCGACGACGTGATTGCACTTCCAGGGTGGTAGCTGTTGTGTCCCTACAGGTGATGTGCGCCACACCCATGGACTTCCTTCCGTCTACAGTTGTTGACTGTGTGCCCGCTGCCAGGTGGGATTACCTTGCATCTGTAGTGGTTACGACATGTTGCAACTGTGTAATAAACCTGTGCTTCACTTTGTGATGTGCGTTGTCTGTGGTCACACATTTGACTGCCATTTGCTTACAGCATCTGTGGGCTACTTGACTACAACTGGGAATGGGTGTGGTGTCTGTGCATTGCACCGTCTTCCCTGGCAACATCAGTGTAGGCAATGAGTCAGATGGCCTAGGTGTGTATGTGTTGTGTAGCCCTGGTGGTGTGTCTCCCTCATATGTGTCACGTTGCCTTTACTCACATGCCTGTGTTGTACTTGCTGTTGCAGTTCGCATACACAGTGTAATTTTGCAGTTCATCATCCCCATAACAGCACCCACGTTGGAATCACAACAGAGGCAAGTATGGTGTATTAGTGTGTTTATTGTGATACATTTGTGTGAATAGTGCATAGGATGGGTAGTGCTGTACATAAATCTTGCAATCAGAAGTTCCTAGGTGAATTGAAAGTCCTGGTAGACAGAATCCCCAGTATCGGGGCCACAGTTGTCTGAGACATTGGTCCAACTTGTACTCCCCATGCAATGTGTGGGAGTAGTGTTGCCGTCAACAGGGTGAACAGTCTGTGCACAAAGGTGAACATCCAGAACAGGTTCAGGCTTCCTGGGAGTTGCGCTTGGCCATCGGCCTCTCACTTGCCCCTCTTCGGACGACCCCTCTTCTTGGGGGGCCCCTCAAGTACAGGCTGCTGCGGTGCAGGGGACTCTCCGCCAGAGTCATCCTCCCTCCCTGTGGCAGTTGCAGTTTGGGCAGCACCAGATGTTGTTGGCACACAGGGAGGTGTGGACTCGTTGCTGTTCATCTGGCGGAGGCATTGTAAAATGTCCCTGTGCACCGCCGTCATCTCATGCAGTGCATCCCACTTGGACTCCACGCGGGACATGTGTGAGTCCACGTGGGGCATGTGTGACTCCAAATGGGACATGTGAGAGTCCAAGCGGGCATGATGGGCAGCCTGCTGCTGTTTCATGTCTCTGAGGAGCCCCACTACCTGGCTGAGGTCTCCGGTGCTGGACTGGTACGCATCAGCTATGCGTACCAGTTGTGGGTCATCATGCACACCAGCAACCTCTGCAAGCAGCGACCTCTGTCTCCCACCCTCCCACCACCCCTGCTGACATGTGCAGTGCGTGCAGTGGCACGCACAGATGACCCTGGTCCACCTTGGAGGTTGGTGGTGGTGGTGGTGTCCATGGCCCCAGGTTGGTCCAGGGTCCCTGTGCTGGTGTTGCTCCTTGTTCTGTCCATGTCGGCAGGGATGGTATTTGTGTTGACAGTCGTTGGAGGGGTGGGTGCAGGGGGTGCAGCTGGTGGTCCTGCTGGTGCTGCATGTAGACTTGCACCGGATGTGCCAGGTTGGTCTTCTTCGTCCGAGGAGGGCAGAGGCTGTACGACACCAGTGAGCTCTGCATCCTCTTGAGCCTGGGACTGGGACTCCTCAGCGTCTGCTGCTGTGTCCCCATCATCACCTGTTTTTGGGAGACACACACAATGTATGTTATGTTTCTGCAGGCATCAATGGTTGACACACCTGACAGTTGTGACTGTGCCTCTAGGTGCGGGCCTGTACATTGCATTGTCCTAAGTCGTCACAGTCAGGGGTTGATATTGGTGTGGCACATTGTCCTGCATTATTTGGGCATTTCTATGTATTTGTTGGGGTGTGAACATGGTCTGCATTGGTTGTGTTTGGTTGACAGCGGCCCTCCTTCCCACCCACCCTGCCAGTCAGTTATCCCACCATGGACTGTGCTTGCATTGCAGGGAGTGGAAGTTGTCTCTCAGGATGTCAGTCAGTGGTGTCCTGCTGTTTGTTGGTGCACAGTTGCCAGCAGGGCCTTGTGCTCCCCACAGCAGTAGCCAGTGTCAGCCATCTTGTGAGTCCTTCTCCACTCCCTGTGATGTGAGCATGGTTCAGGGTGGTGTTGATGGGACAGTTGTGGGGGTGACCAATATCTGTGACTGCCACTCCCATCATGCTATTGCCTCCACCCCACTTGCCAGCATTCCCATACTTACTTGCTTTTGTGGGGAGTTCAGTGTGTGTGGGTGTGAGGGCAATGGCAAGATGGCTGACAGTGGTGTCCTGCTGTTGGTTGGTGTGCAGTTCCCAGCAGGGCCTTGTGCTCCCCACGACACAGCAACAGTGTCAGACATCTTTGATGGGCCTTTCCACTCTCTGTGGGATGTGCATGCGTGAGTGTGAGCTTGCTGGGCCATATGGTGGGGGATGTAGAGCTGTGACTACGACTACCATCATGCTATTGCCTCCACCCCCCTTCCCAGCATGCCCATGCTTCCTTCCTTTTGACTCTGCTTCCCTGTGGGGTGGGCTGGCTGTGCTGACAGGATGGCTGGGAGTGTTGTCCTGGCAGTTGTTTGGCTAAAAGTCCCAAGAGTGTCCCTGTGCTTCACACAACATAACCCAGGGTGGTGGTTCTTTGTGGGATCTTGAGTTAGGATGGGAGGCATTGCATTCTACCAGGTGGGTTCTGTGGAGTTTGTGTTGAGGGGGTGTGAGGGGAGGTGCTTGTGACTATGGTCAGTGCTGAAAGTCCTCCTTCCCACCCAGCCAGCCAGATATCCCACCATGGAACGTGCTTGCATTGCAGGGAGTGGAAGTTGTCTCTCAGGATGTCAGTCAGTGGTGTCCTGCTGTTTGTTGGTGCACAGTTCCCAGCAGGGCCTTGTGCTCCCCACAGCAGTTGCCAGTGTCAGCCATCTTGTGAGTCCTTCTCCACTCCCTGTGATGTGCGCATGGTTCATGGTGGTGTTGATGGGACAGTTGTGGGGGGGCAATATGTGTGACTGCGACTCCCATGATGCTATTGGCTACACTGACTTGGCCAGCATACACAGAATTCCTTCCTTTGAGTGGTCTTCACTGTGTGTTGGTGTTGTTGTGGTGGCTACATGTCTGGATGTGTTTGTTAGTTCTATTTGTGCCACTGCCTAGCTGTAGTTGTAGTTGTGTTTGTACATGTGATGGCACGGTTGGATGTAACTTTTTTGATGGCATGTGTTGTGTTTATCTGACTGACATACACATTTTGGGATGATTCTGTTCTGGTTGCTGTGTAATTGCTAGGAGTGCATGGTTTGACTCTCCCCTTGACAGTGATGTGTGTGTGTTTTGTGGCAGAATATTGTGTACATTTGTTGTGTACTCACCAGGCTCTGGGATGTTCTCTAGTCCATATACGCTCACTGGCGGAAGGATGGCCCGCACCTTCTCCTCCCAGGGCCTGAGGTATACTGGCTTGGCAGGAGGGCCACTGCCGGTGTATTGGCTGATGAGGTAGTCTTTCTTGAGCAGCTCCCGGACCCTCCTGCGCACGTCATACCACCTGTTCTGGATGTCGGTCTTTGTGCGCAGACATGGTGATTGTGCGTTCACCCTGTTGATGATCCTCTCCCACATCTTGGTTTTCTGGGAGATGGGGGTCTGTTGGACCAGTGCGCCAAACAGCTGTGGCTCTACCCTGAGGATCTCGTCTACCAGGACTTCCAATTCACAATCTAGGAACTTGTGATTCTTCTTCGGGGGCATGGTGATGGGTGGTGATGGTGAGTGATGTGTGTGTTGGTGTGCAGGTGAGGGTGTGTGAGTGTGTGTTTTGCTGGGTGTATGTGAGGTAGGTATTTGTTGGTGTGCTGATGGTGTGTGGCTTGTGTGAGGGATGAGCTGTGGGTGTGTGGTTGCTGTCTCTTGGGGGCTGGCAGTGGAATGGCATTTGCAAAGGATCATGGTTGTGATTTGTGTCCTTTATATGGGTGGAGTTGTGGGTGTGTCTTTGTTCTCTGTCTCCACCCCCCCAGTATTTATTGGCTTTGTAATTGCTTGTTTGGCCTTTTTTTGTGTGATTTTTCCTTTGTACTGTCTGTGCATGTTGGAAACGTTCTTGTGACCGAGTCGGACCCTGCATTTGCCGCGTACGGTGTTCTCCATTTCGTTCACGCTGTGTTTGTGCAGTTTTCTATGCTGCGTACGCGTCGGTCGCTGTGTTTTGTGTTGCTTCGGCTCGGTTTTGTATGCGTGTCGGTTGTACGGCTTGTCCTCCGTCCGACTCGGTCGTGGTTTTCGCGCCTTGCATCGTACTTTGCGGTTTGGAGTTCGCGTGTACGTTTCGGTCGGATTTGTTCCGGGTGCGTGTCGGTCGGTTCGATTCGCGTGTTTTTCCGGCCGGATTGCTGTTTTCCGTGCGGCTCGGTCGTTCGGCTTGGGTTCGGTACATGTCGGTCGGATTTTGCACGCCTTGCATCGTACTTGGCGTGTCGGGCGCCACAGGTACGTGTCGGTCGGTATAATTTCCGGCTCCGAGTCGGTCGGTGCTTTTTCCGGCCCGAATCGGAATCGACCCCTAAATGTCCTGTTTAGGCTCTCACAATAATCATACGAATAAATAACAACAACACCTAAAGCAAAATGTAATTAAAGGACATCACATTATTGAACCAATTCATGGTCCTACAGTCATAGGTGTGTCCAATAAGGTAGCGATGGTAATCTCATTTACATTTGTAATTCCATTGGTTTAGTTAAGGATGAGGTCATGAGTGTTGCACACCAAAACCATAACAATAACTTGTGAATTTAATTTTTGGGGGTTTAATTCAGGCTTTAACTCACTTTTTTAAGGTACATTTCTATTTTTTTTTTTTTAAACATACGTTAAGGTCGGGATTCTCAGAGTACGGCCCGGGGGCAGCCTGCATCCCTCCTGACCACTAGATGAGGCTACCTGGGCTGCTGCTTACTTGACTTAGAAGTGACAGGAAACCGGCAAGTATTTGTATACACGATGACTGAACTCAAGAAGCAAGGAAGGTGTCCTGCACCACTTCTCTTTAGAAACACATTCATTTTAAAGACAGTGCAACAAACATATACAAATGTGATAAAGGCTCTTCAAAGTTCAAAACAGTTCATTTATTACCTTGCAGAGCTTTTTCCTTAGTGTATTATATTATATCGCTGCATTGAAAAACATGTTGTTACAGAGATGGTTCTCAAACATCAGTTTGGAAACATTCATGCCTTTCCCTTCCTGACAGCAATGTCATTCGTGAACCAAGAGGCAAGTCAGCTGTCATATGGAACCTATATGTGGCCTAGGTTGTTATTATACATGTAATAACATCATAGCTTATTAAGTCACACACAAGGTTTTGTACAGCGCACATTCTAAACTCATATATTTCAAGGTGCTCTCATGTCTGATAATAAAAATAAGGCAAGGCAAAGTGAAATAAAACAATTGCCAAAGATTACACAATTTGGTCAAGTGGGGAAGCTGGGATCGATCCCAGGTTTTTGATCCCTGTTTCTAAGTAATCCTAATGTTTACAAATAAGTGATTAAAGGCATAAGGAGATTGTGAGGCATAAGATTCTGTTTAATTCCAGTTCCATAATCAAGCTACTTCTTTTGTGGACTTGGCTCACCATAGGTGGCGATAGCAAGCAGAGAAGGCTTAACACAGGGTGTGGTAAAGGGGTAGTAGCTCAGATAAAGCATAACACAGTATTGTCAAATATATGACTCCTCCAGGGACAAGGGGCTTAGGGCTTCATTTAGATGACAGTATGAAATGAAACTCCCAAATAACTCCACAACTCACTGTGCACACTATGTAGTTGCTTTGCTTCCCCTATGCCCTACCTCTACCGCTCTTCCACCCAACCCCTGTATCCCCCCCCCGCCCCTCTACTGCCCCCACCCTACTGTCATCACTGCAGCCCTCGATCACACCAAAGACCATACTTTTTGGGCCCTGGGAAAATGTGAGTACTCGCGCGTTAAGGTGTTATAACAATGCCAACCATAACCTCACTTCAACCTTTGATTTTTTTCAGTGAATACATATATCTTATGCATGAAGGAGACACAAATACATTTAAGGCTCAAACTTTGATTGTTTACAACAAACCTATAACCTATGATATCACTGAGTATTCTGCTGCGGTGAAGTCACTTTTTTCTGTATGTATGGACTTCAACCTAGAGTATTGCCATTATATTTGCATTTGTCTGCATCAGTTCCTACAGTACAGAAATTTTTAACTTACATTCAGAGAATCCAAAAGTCTGCATAAGAGGCATTAGAAAAAGCCATGGATAGTTATAGGTTATATACTGACAGAACAATACATTCCAGCACCTTGCATATAAGCTTGAAGCCACACTGTTGGGATGTTGGCCTTTGGGGCAATAAGTCGCGATCTACAAATCCTCATAACATGTTAGAAATAGTGACCTGGGAAAAAACGCTTGTGTTATTCCTTGTAGATATCAACGCTTCGGCAGTGCAGCTTGAGCCAGCAGTAAGAACAGGCAGAGTGAAGATATCCTGTGTCACTATTTCTCTCTCATCTCATTCCCCCTTCCCCGGGTCTACTGCTGACCAGCATAGGTATCCGCAGTGGGTTCAAGGGAAGGGCCAGTAACCTTCATGTCTGAAGCCCGCTTGCACCACGGCAATGGATCACTGACCTCACTGAGGGAAGTATGGAAAAAGGAATTGGGTAACCCCAATACTGAGAAGGACTGGTGCAGAGTATTGGGAAGTGCACCTGATACTACTGGTAGCAAAATCTAGACTAAGGGCCTTACTATGAGTACCGTGGTCCTCAGGACCGCCGTACTCGCAGTGGCAGTCCGACCACTGCCACCACTGCAGGTCCACCCACAGTATTGAGTGTGGCAGTCAGACCGCCCAGACCGCCACGAGACGTCCAGCTTTGCCGGGATCAATATGCTGGCAGTGCTGATGCCCGCACCGCCGAGCGTATTACAAGTTGGCTCCACCACCCATTTCATGGCGGTGAGCCCGCCATGAAAAGGGTGGTGGAGAGGCAACTAAGGGGACTCTAACAGGGCCCCCTACCATTTCTGTTTCTGGGAGGTGCATGCGGGGGGCACATGTTGTGCCCCCCTGGAATTGCATCCCTGTTCCTGCACGGTGTGGTATGCATAACAGAAAATAAATTGGGGTTCCTCTAGGGAGGAATTAAGTTCCTAAGTCAGGGACAAATAGATCACCTGTACTAAAGAAATCTTAGGTAACTATACATGTTATTATAACTGGCATAAATCGCTGCTATATTAGGGGCGTTCTAATATGTGACCAAAAAGACCCAAAAATTAATCAAATGTCGTACATTTTATTGTATTAGAAAACAATGAATAAATACATACATATCATTCCATATACAATATATATGCTGTGCTTCTTCTAAAACATACCACCATACCAATACTAATATAGATCTCAATCGTACAATCATTCTTCTACATTGCACAGTGAGACATCACAATAAATTGTCTCAGTATACATGTATCATGATACCATGCTTTCTATTTTCAACAGTATTTAACACTTAGAAAGCTAATATCAAATAGCATAAAACTTCTTGTATATGATGCTGACGTCTGTCTACAGTGGACAGTACTGAAATTGTAGGAACTATATGTTGCATTCGTTTTTATTTATCCTGGCTGTGTGGCCCACACTGTGCAGGAACATGCTGCATGCGCTGACACAGCAGCGGTCTGCTGTTAAGGCTCTCCTATGAACTTACATAGCCACAGCCATGAGACTGCCGCAGCACCAACCACCCCCTCCCCCCTGGATCACACTCGTAATCTGGCGGGCGCGCAATGGGTTTGGCAGTCCTCCTGTTGGTGTGGTGGTGGAGGGCCGACAGGAGAACCGCCAAACTTGTATTAAGGCCCTAAGACATCTCTATCACATTCATAGAACCTATCTCCTGCCTAAGTGAATAAATAAAATCTTCCCGAATGCTTGAAAAAGCCATGCCCTGGATGTAATCAGGAGCACGCTGCTTTTCTCCACATGGTGCTCCCCAAAGCTACAAACTTACTGGGAGAAAATGATTCACATGATAAATATGGCTACTGATAGACGCATCACTCGGCAGCCGGAAGGTTGCACATCAGGGTGCATATTTATTAAAGAGTTGCGTCGCTCTTGCGCTGCGCAATGGGGCACAAGAGCCATGCAGCTCTTAAGTTAGATTTATCATGCTACTCAAGGCCACCTTGCATGGCCCTGCCTGGCTTGATAAATCTAGAGTAACGCAACGCAGCACAAATTGCTGCGTTGCTTGAGTCTGCCCCAGGGATGCGTTCCATGGGTGGAGTGTGGGCATTCTGCAGCACACATAGAAAGAGGAAAATGCCTCAGGTGTCCCGTCCTGCACAAAAACAATCCTGCCTCCAAAGCAGGCACCCCTGCACCATAGTGCAAGGGTGCCTGCGTTGGAGCCAGGCAGCACATTGTGCGGGAGCGCTGGGAAATGACAGGAATGCACTGTATATTGTTAAGTATGGTGCATTCCTGCCTTTTCCCAATTATGCAGCGCAGCACAGCAAGGTGACTTGCTGCACTGCATGATTATTTGTTAAATATACCCCTAGGTCTCTATCTGCACCCAAGATCCAAGAAAGCCACAACCAGATTCCCTCACCTTGCATTGGTACTCGTGAAGTAAAAAATAACAATGAACTTGAAAGCTCACAGGGGCCAGAGGTTTGTGGCTGGGTATAAAGATGTCATCAAGAGGGCAGAAACTGGGGGAAAGGAAGTGAAGAGAGGCAGCAGGAGCCCTGAGTTTGCCAGAGCCTGGAATGAGACATCAAACTCTACGTCATTATCTGGAGCAGACCGGTGACATATATCTTGTGTGTGCGCCCCGTTATATCAATATTCATGCAGCCGTCAAGATCTGGGATCCCCCAGACGGCCAGGTCAGCAGAGGCCTTTGCCACTGCCTTCATGGAGGAAGACTGCCCACCATATTTAGAGATCTCCACTCGAAAGGTGGAGCTCTCTCACTTCAGAGGAGATGCCGCTGGCCACTAAAGGCAGCGAAGCTTTGCTGAGCGGGTGCTATGTTTATTGCATATTTAATGCATAATGGTTTTCAAAGACAAACTTCCAAAGTGAGAGTTCTTGGAAAAAAAAAAAATCAATGACCCTGACATGCAGAAAGTTATCTCCTGATGTGGGGGACACGGAACAATTTTCTTACATGGGACTGTCATGTGTCGCATACATGTCCAGGCCATTGAAACCTAGTGATTGTCATCCTGCCCTAAACAAGGCAGGGTGACCATCAGTAATCAGTATGGCCTGACAGCCATGTGGCAGTCGGGGCATCAAGTGAGAGATCTCTGACATGGGATCCAGCGGACGTTACATTGATAGAAACCCAGCGCTTACCCCAGCTCTCAGTCGAGTGCGGGAATCCTAGGTTTGGCAGGGCGGGAACACTGAAGGCTCATGGCAGATCTTTTATCTCACTAAACTCTGAGGGGTAGATTTACGAACTTGTCATGCAGTGCAGCACAGCACACCACCTCGCTGCACTGCATTGCACAACAGGGAAAGGGCAGAAATGTGCCGTATTTAGATCAATATGGTGCATTCCTGGGATCACTGACAGAATATCGACGACCACAATATCAAGGTCCCAAAATATCGGGACCTAAATATCGATGTCAAGATTATCGACATCCTATCTACATCATGGTAAGTACAAAAATATTGAAACAAAAATATAGTTGCTAAAAATATCAATGTTAAAAATATTGTTTTTTAATGTATAAAAAAAGTAAAATAAATTAAATAATACATATAACTTAAAAATAAATATTTATAATTATTAGAAAATGTTAAAAATTATAAGTAATAAATATAATGTAATTTTTTTTAAACATATATATATAAAATATAATATATATTTACTTAATAACTATTAATAAATAATTAATTTAATAAATTATAAAATGTTAGAAATGTATTAAAAATTATAAATACATATATATATACATACACCTGTAACATAAAAATAAAAAAATATATATATTATAAATTAAAATATTTAGGGGCCCATTACGATACCCGGCGTAAAAAAATCCGCCAGGCATGGAAGCGGCAAAAATCCACCCGCACACACCGTCTGAACACCGACCACGCCATTACGATTACACAAACCGAAAACCGCCATCGGCGGAAAAATCACACAAGATACCGCCCGCCATCGTCCGAGTCGGAGTCAAACCGCCCGCCACGGACGGAAACACGCACGACAACACAAAACCGCCCGCCCTCACGGCCGACACACCGCACGTGAGATTACGATCGCACCCCCATGAGCGCGGGAAAACTACAAATATACCGCCCGCCAGCGCAAACAACGCCGATGAGAATCTACACGGCAGAAGCCATGGCGCCCACGTCCCTGCACAGAAACCATCCGCTGACAAAAACAATCGCACACAACATGGCCAACAAGTCCACACAGCAAGGCACGCACAAATACACAAGCACAGTACACATCCCGAAAACACCCCCCCCTGGACAAACAAAAACTACAAAGGCCAGAACCCCAGACACAACACACCTGAAAACAACAGACCATGAGGACACACCCACATAGGTAAGTACAAAAGCAGCACTCCCACAGACCACAACCCCTTGCAACATTGCAAACTAGAGAGGAGAGGACACAGTGACACAGCAAGGTCAGCAGCACACCACAGAAACGCACACATCACAACCACCACCACCACCACCACCACCAAACACCGGCACCACAAACCCCCTGCACATTACACAACACACACCGCACCAGCACCACAAACACCATGGCACCACAAAGAATGCCCAAGTTCACGCCCATGGAGCTGACGGTCATGGTCGACGAGATTATCAAGGTGCACCCACAAATCTATGGGAACCTGGTCCAGCACACACCACTAGCCACCAGAAACAGAATGTGGAACCGGATCGTAGACCAGGTCAATGCAGTCGGGACCCTGCCCAGGAACAAAGTTGAAATCAACAAACGGTGGAATGACGTCAAGAGCCTGGTCAAGAAGAAGGAGAACAAGAACAGAGAGCTGGCTGCCGTCACTGGCGGAGGGAATCCCGCGCTCTTCAAGACCTTCAAAGCGTGGGAGGAGAAGGTGCGAGTCATAATACATCCGGAGATCCTCGCCGGATTAGCAGGGGGAGTGGAGGCTGGTAAGTACAAACTAATGTATACCAGCACACCGCTATGTACTCACATGCACTACCACCATGCCACAGCTCCCAGGGACAAACACCCCCATGTCCAGCACACAATACACAACACATCACACACACATGCAACAGACACCACCACACACAGCCCAAACCGAACAACTGTAAGATACGTGGGGACATGTGTACACTCAGCCAGCCACGTAACCACCAACAGGTCCCCAAGTATGCCAGAAGCGCCACAACGAGCACCCACCACACCCATGTGTCCGCCATAGCTGCACTAACCGACAAGTAACAGGTAAGTGGCAGGAACACAAAGTGCAGTGGGTGGGAGGGTGGACAGCCCAAGTACAACACACACCAGGCCCCTAGTCCCACAGCACAGCAAGGAGGAGCATCCCCCACACCCCACAGCCACGTGTCAGCCACCGCAGTGCACACCGACAGCCGAAAGGTAGACATCACGGTCCACAACAATCGGTGTCAGTGGGTGTCCAGCCACCACCACGACCCACAACACCCCCCACCCCCACAGACCTGCAACATGGAGCACCCCCGATTAGAACCATGTGGCATCCAGTACAGTGCACGCCCGAACAACCTGCAGGTGGGAAACTGGACAGGGCTGGATTACTGGAGGCATGAGGACCGTAACACGACCAACACATGGGACATGTCACGTAGCAGACGAACACGCAGCACCGCCCACCGTCACGAACAAGTGAACAATGTGCACACGGACATGAACCACAGACTCACACCTCACATGACCCATCACAGACACAGCAACACCCAAGGAGCCACGTCTGCATGCACAAGCCACACTGAATATAGTAACACACGGCAGCCACTGTGCAACTCATCACACACAACCGAAACACCATTGAAGTCCTGTCCATGTAGCCCCTACTGCCTGTCAACCACACACCCCACAACTACGCCTATGTAAGACAAACAACACTAGACGCAACAGAGCGGAACAACATAAATGCACACGAACACCACTGAACCCATCAAACACACAGACACACCATGCACATACAACATACCATCCATCCCATCCGTCAGCCCCAGTCTCATGAAAGGCATGTCATCCGCACAGCTGCCACACATACAGCAGTCACGCTAAGATACATGCCCATGACCAACCATGTGCCAGAAGTCAATGAAGCGCACGCCACACTGTGAGCAACAACACACAACATGGGCCACACCCCCCGAGCACTGCAGTGATGCACATGGCACAGGGCAGCACGCACACCAAGGAGATGGGACAACTGCAATACGTTGGCTGGCACACAACCAACACTCACTCATAACGATGCGTCCAATGCCATGTCCAGTAACCACAACAGACAGCAAATATGCAGGCCATGTCAGGCATGCACACACCTCAGACCATGCACTGTCATGCTGCCACAACACATGTCACGTTCGGCACCCATGGCTCACAGCATGTACCCCAAAAGCATATTCCCTCCCAAATGCGAATCTGGGGCATGGCCCCCATGTTGCCATATGCGTTCCTAAGCGTTCCATTTGAACCCCAAAAGCAAAGTACAAACCAGACCCAGGATGGGCCAGGAGCCTGCATACACCAGAGTCACAATAAGTAGGGGCACAGCAACACACCCATCGGCATGGCCAATCCGTCCCATGCCACATGTGCACAGCACACAGTCCCATTGCCAAGCACACACAACTACAAATGGTACAGCCACACACACGCCTCCGGGAAACCCATGTACGAGATTGCACGAACTGTTAATGTCAGACGACAAATACATACTTCGCAAGGTGCAACACAATAACAAATCTCATTCTCTCCACAGGTGACGAACTGCTGGATGCTGGGGATGGAGACAGCAGCCAGCACAGCCAGCCTACAAGCCCCCAACGAGGACACACGGATGTGGAGGATCTGTCCTCCTCTTCGGACACGGACCACCAAGCAGGCCCATCTGGTGTGGCAGGGCCCAGCCGCCCCCCAGGACCCCTCCTACCCACCAACCCATCATCCAGGGCTGCTGAACATTCCCAGCCCCCTGCTGCCACTGTCGTTGCGGCCACACCCACGGACATTGCGGCCACACCCACGGTCATTGCGGCCACACCCACGGTCATTGCGGCCACTACCACTGCCGCAACCGCCACCATCGCCGCACCGACCACCACCGCCGCCACCACCACCACGTCTTCGCTGGCACCAGCCCCAGCGCAGGTGGTGGCCCGGCCGACTGGATCCACCCTGGGAGCCACAGCGAGGACCGTGGTGAGCAATGTGGCTAGTGGGCAGGCCGGTGGCAGCAGTACCGGTAGGAGGAGCAGGGTCAGGGAAACGCAAGTCTCCCCTGGGAGCCATGCCCTGCCTCAAATGGCCAGAGTCCTTGGGGCCTATGAAGAGGCCCAAGGACAATGGGCCAGGTCTGCTTCAGACACGCGGGAGGTGCTGGGGGTGCTGAGGTCCATGGACGCCCGTATGGGCCAACTCGTGGACCTCATGGGCCAGCTGGTGGTGAGGTCACAGCCAGGGACAGCAGCTCCACCACCGCCACCACCTGCCGGGGCGCAGGGTCGAGCAGCAGTGTCCAGTTCCCCTGCGTCCACAGCCAGTGAGCACACCTCAACCACCAGCAGGTCGCAAGCAGGCACCCCCTCGCAAACGTGGAAGGGGCCGTCCGAAGTGGAAACAGATCTCCCGGGAGGACTACGCACGCTCCAAACGCAAGTGAGGCAGCCAGCCAGCCTTCCTTGACCACCCACTGCATTGACTTGGACTACGATCCCACTCCACACAGCCATCTGGATGGCATGTGTGTGTTGGACTATGGACATAGAACCAGTGGGTACACCCTGGGCATCTCGCAGCCATGACCGACAGCTCATTGTCACTGCACGCACCACTTTTGTCATCACCTTACACACAATCACATGTCACAGTTTGAAATAAATGCACCTCTTACACAAACTGCTGTTTGTGCCCTGTGTTTTATTTGTACGGAATACAACGGCCACCTTGGGCGGAAAGGCACCTGATGCGTGGCATGGCAATGGAACCGGAGGGCCTGTAGGGACCTAGGGGTGGGAGACAGAACAGGAGCACATTCAATGAGTGTGTCACACACCCATCACACAGTACATGTCAACAACTACAAGCAATGTACACACATCGCACAGAGCAATAGGGCACAATGCCACAGCCACCAACAGTGGCATACTACCCTGGCCATGGAGCGTTGACACACAGCACGCAGTGAACAAACGGCCACCCTGACACAGCACACACACACCTGCACAGATACAGCCACATCAGCCGGCGTACATGGACACTCACCGTCAAGTGAAGTAGTGGGCGATGAGCTGCTGCCGCACATTCCCAGCTTCCTCCTCTCCGCTGTCCTCCTCACTCGAGCTGTCCTGGTCTGCGGGCTGGGGCCCTGGTTGATCTCCGTCATCCACGATGAGGGGGATCTGCTTCCGAATGGCCAGATTGTGCAGCATGCAGCACGCCACCACTATCTGGCACACCTTCTGTGGGGAGTACGCCAGCGCACCCCCGGTGCGGTCCAGGCACCTGAACCTGGACTTGAGGAGGCCAAAGGTACGCTCGACCACACGTCTGGTCCTCCCATGTGCCTCATTGTAGCGATCGTCTGCTGGGGTGCGAGGATTCCTCAATGGACTGAGCAGCCCTGCCCCATTCGGGTACGCAGAGTCACCTGGGTGTGAGGGACACAGAGAACCGTTGCTATTCCAACTGGACAGGGGACAGCATCGCACAGCCAGCACGCTACACCACTCCACATACTCATCGACAATACAGCCACGATCCTGTTGCAGATTGGACATCAGTCGTGGCAAGATGCTGTTGCGCATTATGTGTGCGTCATGGGCCGAGCCTGGGAACTTTGCACACACGTGGGTGATCACCATGTCCGCAAGGCACACCACTTGCACATTCAGGGAGTGCGTGTGCTTCCTGTTGCGGTACAGGTGCTCAGTGGCCTGTGGTGGAACAAGGTCAACATGTGTGCAGTCAATGGCTCCAACGACGTGTGGGATTCTGCCAAGGGCATAGAATGCAACCTTCACTGCCGCCAATTCACGAGCCCTGGGGAAGCGGATGTACCTGTTTCGGTACAGCATCATGGCTGCCAGTACATCCCTCAGCACCTTGCTGAACATGGGCTGGGACATCCCTCCTCCACTGCCCACTGTGTGCTGGAATGACCCAGTGGCGAAGAAATGCATGGCGGCCATCACCTTAGCCGTGGGGGTGACAGCTGTCGGATACACCCTGCGGGGACGGAGATGGGGTTCCAACATGGCACACAGTCGATGCAGGGTTGGCCTGTCCAGCCGAAACTTCCTAATGACCTCTGTATCGTCCATGTCCGCCAGCAATTGGTATGGGCGGTCAATGTTCGGTCTCCGCCTAGGGAAAATGGCAGTGGACACATGTCAAAGCAACACAACACATAGCAATTTCGCATACACATCACTGACATGACTGAGCAGGCACATGAGCCACAGCCCAGCTGTCAAGCTGGGACGGCACGGCCACAATACACTTACACAGGTCTCCCAACAATGGCAATGGCTAGTGATACAAACCACTGCCATGTGCATGCACATGGGGATCTAGGCCCCAATGACTTGCGGGGCGTGCTGATGGGGACTGACTGCAAATTCGTCAAGCGGCAACGCCACGGCAACATGAATGTCTGCTGAGCATGGAACTGCTTCCGAGGCTGGATGAGTATGGCACACGACGACGACGATGTGGGCACAGGCTGAGCGGCCAAAACAAGTGGGACCTGTGGCACGAGGGGATATGAGACAGTAGTAGGTGTCAGCACTGCACCCTATGTACAGCACTGTACGGATCACACCTCCCGAAACATTGACAGGTGTCCACATTGACAGCCCCATGCCAAGACGGCTGTGTGCTTGCAGTCACACGTCACAGGTGAGAGGTTACATTGCACGTGCCAGGTGGCAGACGTACATAGTGGGAGCTGGCATGTGTGTGCATGTGTCTCCTGTTCAGGATCCACCAGATGGGCGCTGACTCTGTACTGAGCATTGGACACAGCATGTTCCGTGGAAGGCTTGTGTGTGTGGGATGGTGGCACTGGATGTGCCTCCGTTGGGTGGGGGGCCATGCACAGGGCGGGTACGTCGATGATTGCGCATTGTTGGTCACGGTGGGTGCACCCACTAAGATGTGTTGCCCTGTGTTCAATTCCTATGTCCGCATGATGATGGACTGTAGATGTGGGCAGACTACACATTGGTCGATGTGCTGTCTATATGCATGTGCCTTCACACCAGGCACAGCTGCCCCTGCACATGTGACCCCTGCTGGGCTCGCTGCTGGGTCTGTGGAGCTGATGCACCTTCTGTGCGTGGGGCGGACAGCTCTTCTCACTTCCCACATTGCGCATGTCATGACTTTGCCGCAGGTGACATGGATCATGGAGGGCCCACATGTACGCGTGGGTAGGCTACACATGATTGTTCACTGGTCGCCACCCCCAGTCAGTGTTTCGAATGGGAAGGTTGTCGTGCTGGTGGTATATTCGATGTGGCGGATGGGCGGGCCTAGGTGCGGGCTTACATTCCGGACATGGGGGGTAGTTGGATTGGCGACTAGTTGCAGTACACACGGGACACGTCTCTTCCTTTCCACATCTGGGTCATCCCTTGTACTCACTGACAGTGATACAGTCATCTTCGCCCCAGCCCTCATGTCCTCCCCTCGCTCCCCCAATATGCATGTGCACCTGCGAGGCTAGCGCTTGCACAGGCAGCCCCAAGCTCGCACCAGAGAGGGCAAGGAGTGTATGTGTGGGTCCAGTTGCACAAGTGGGCTGTCTCAGGGTATGATGTGTTACGGGACGCCGTCCACCTGCGTGGTGCCCCAAATGGAGACCCGGCCTGCATGGACTATGCATCACAGTCTTCGCCTTCCGGATCCGCCACCTGCGACACCCAGTGGCTGTGGCTGCCCTTGCGGCCAGGCCGCGTCCGTCTGTGACTGATGGCCCACACATTCACTCTTTGGCCTCTCTGGGGAGGGCTCGGGGGTGGTGGCGCACGCGCTTGCACTTAGTCGCAATGGCATGTGTCGTGGTTGGTATGATGGGCAATGGATGGGATGGTGCGAGCCACCTCCCGTGACGTCAGTGCTGCTCGTGCTGTGGTGCGTCCCCCTACACTTCCATCTGACTTGTGCCATGCTAGACGTTGAGGTTCTATTGCCTGCGTGATATGACCAGGAGGAGCGCGAGGAGACCTCTCACACACCATGCTCCACTGCCATCCCGTGCCCTGTATCGCCTGTGCGGATTGACTATGTTGGGGTTACACCTGGTCGACTGGGGCTGTGTGTGCCTTGTCAAGGGGCATGGCGGGCGCATAACAGGATCCAGCTTGTCCACAGAGGGTGGGCTGAGGTGCGCCTGGTACCGCTTTGTACGTGTGCCCGGCTGCTGTGCACACACGTGTTCACTCCCCCCGACAGGTGTCCTCTCACAATGCCCAGGGAAGCGTTGGTGTACTGTTCATGACCCCTCCCAACACGGCGTGCTCCAACTTGGCATGTGCGCATCTACCCGTCACACCCACCCACCTGAGCACTGCGTCCATACGACTTCACACGACACATGTGTGTCTTCCACAGTTGTGCTACTCATTTGCGTTGACATCCAATACCAGTGGACTACATGGTCATGTCACGACTGCCGTGTACTTCACATACTCTCATCCTCTCTCATTCGTACTTGTGAAATGAGTCAGCGGAGACAGTTTTGGTTTCAAACATTATATTGAGTCTTCTGTCCTCTGTGATGCAGTATAGTGGACACTACTGGCAGCGGAATACATGTTGAGGATATACTGAGCATGATTGCAAATGGGATAGGGTGTGGGGTTACATGTGATTGGCTGTTGCATGTGGGATGTGGGCTTCAGAGTTACATCTGCTTGGCCAAGGCTGTGCTAATGTACATTTACGTATAGCTGCGGAGCTGCGGACTTTGACACAGACGGTATACATGTAGCCTACCAGACCGCTTGGCATCCTGGGCACAGTCCATCTCAGTTCCATGTGACAGGTTTGCTGCGGTTGTTCCTCATGCACGCGTGCATGTGAGATGACATCAGGGCATGTGCTTGCGTGCATGCAGCGGCGTGCCACTTGTTGTTGCAATGTGGTGGTTACTGGACATGTCACAGTCACTGGGGTCGTGTTGTAGTTGTATGCACTTGTCGTCCATGCAAAGGTCCTGGTATGGGATTCCCGGGGCGGGGGTGGGAGGGGTGCAGCACCCACAGACTCCAGGCGACCTATTCATGTCCACTGAGCGGTGTGTGTGTCCATGGGTGCTGGATCCATGTCGTGTCCTGGTTGTTCGTGCAGTTCCGTCCATGTGGGTGCGATACACAGACCCCATGCCACTGCCTCCCACGATGCATGCGGTGTTCCTGGATGTGATGGGGAACAGTGTGCATGTCCCGGTCATATCCGATGTCATGGCGATGTTGTTGATGGTGTGGTTACAGTTGCCGGTCGTTTGGTATGGCTGTTGTGGTGGTGACTGGCCAGTCCGTGCGGAAGCTAAGCATGGGTGCGGGGTTGGACATCATAGGTCAATCGGGGAACCTGCGTTGTGGTCCGACGAATTTACAGGTTGTCAGGTATGCGATGCCGTCCAGCAGGGCTTCCATGTCATTGGTGGTGTACATGTTTGCCAGCCAATGTAGCGGATGGTGGCTGTCAAGGTGTTGTTCGTAAGTTGTCCCTTGGAGGACCATGATGGGGCATGCTGGGTGACATTCGATGTAGCTGTTCTCGATGATCCGTCGTGTGGAGGCACAGTGGTCCCATTTCAGTGCGGGTGCGATGTTGGCCACATACGCCATGCCCCCATAGGCAGAGCAGGCCCTGTCGTGTGCGTCCAGAGGGAGGAGTAGTGGTAGCAGGTCCGCCTTTATACATGCCGGGTTGGAGAGGCACATCTCCACGGGATGCTGGTAGGGACACCTCCGACAGTAGAAGACGGGCATGACGCAGCTGAACAATGTGATGCGGTAAGTCAGTCGGTAACTTACGTTCAGCAGGGACAGGAGATCGCATCCCAATGTATGTATCAGGTTGGTTTTGTACAGCTTGAGCTGTCCGGCGTAGTTGGGTAGGTGTGTTGCGGTTGCCATTTCGCAGCGGTGCGTTGTGGTGGCGTGCTCCGGCTGTGTGTGCAGTCTGCAATGTGCACGCTCCGAGGTTGCTGTGAGCTCTGTGTAGTCGTAGGGAGACAGGACTTGTGTTCTGTTGGCTTGTGCGGTGGACACGGGCCCTCATCCCACATGCTTCTCAGACAGTTCAAGGTCAGTGATGTGTGACTCCTTCCAATTAACTTGCATGTGGCCGACATGGGGGAGTGTTATTTTGTTTCCTCCCCGTCCGTTGTGTGCTTCTGTGATATGCGCTATCTGCCCTGTGGTCGGTCTCCTCGGCATGCCTGTGTTGGTCTTTTCTTGGACAATGGCTGTATTCACCGGCTTCTGTCGTAGGGCTGTGGTTTCGGAGTTGGAATGGAAGGTCATTCAGTGCTGTCTGCTCTCCCTTGTGTGGGCGGCAGGCTGCCTTTCCGCTCTGCGTTGGGCCTTGTGTGTGAATGTTATTCTTGGGCCACCTGTTGTCGGTCCCCGGGCTCTTTGGTGTTCCGTTTTATATGTCTTGTTCATATGTGCAGGGTGGTATGGGTGTTTCAGTGTGGTACTGGCGTTCCTCTTCCCGAAGGGGCCCTGCTTCTCCTAGTTGGTGTTGCCGCCGCTGTGTGCTACGCCATGTTTGTTACACTGGGGTGTGTCCTGCTGTTGCGTGACTTCACTGACATGTGTGCGTCGGTTGTGTGGCGTTGGGTGTTGTCCGTGAATTGGGCGTTGGGGACATGTCTGTGGCAGGCCTGTCACGTGTCATGTGCGTTCGGGGTGGGGCTGATGTGTGTGCTGCTTGGTTGTGTCCCTGTGTCTGTGTGCGACGCATGCATGGCGCTGCGGTTGGCCTCTGCGTTGTGCGCATGTGTGGCGGCGTCATCGCCGCTTTGGGGCCGTGACGGGGTGGTTGGTTCCTAGTCCCAGGTGGTGTGTACACATGTGTTACGCGATGTTACGATTTGGCCTGTGTGTCATATGTGGATGCAATGGTGGATGTGTAGTGTACACGCGCTGGTGGGGGGTTGTCCGCTTTTTCCGCCCTTGCACTGTGTGCGCTGTTTGCGTGCACTTGTTGTGTGTGTGCCTACCTGCGTCTCCGCGGTACGTTGCGTCCTTGGTGGTGCATCAGCAAGAGCATGGGGAGGGCCTGCAGTGCTGGATTCATGCTCGGGGGAGCCGCTTCTTCGTTGTCCGTGCTCGGCGTCCGTGTTACCGCTTCGGTTTGTCGTACGGTATCTCTTAGCCGTGGGAGCCGTTTGTTTGCGGCATCGTAATTTATGCGCCGGGCAGGACGTGATTTCGTCGGGCGGTGTGTGTCAATTGTGCTGCGCCGCTACGTGTACGGACGCACTTTGATGGCGGACGGTGTTGCTGGCTTGCCGGCGGTGTTTGGCCTACATTTCGCATCGTAATTGGGCGGGCGTGTGGACTGCTGCGTGCCAGCGGTAACTGGTGGTTTTTGCATCCGCCAGCACGGCGGTTGTGCTTCCGCCCGCCATCGTAATGACCCCCTAAGATATTTATTAATTTTTAAAACTACATTTTACACAACATTAATTAAAACAGTATGGATAGTGTTAGATAGCGGATGGGAATAAATTACTATTCCCACTCCATTAAATGCAACAGTAGTGAAAATGTTGGATAGCGGAGGGGAATAATTTACTATTCCCACTCCAGTGAGTGCAACAGGAGGGAAAGTGTTGGATAGCGGAGGGGAATCATTTACTATTCCCACTCCAATGAATGCAACAGTAGGGAAAGTGTTGGATAGCGGAGGGGATAAAATTAATATTCCCACTCCAGCAAGTGCAACAGTAGGGAAAGTGTTGGATCGCGCAGGGTTAAAAATTACTATTCCCACTCCAGAGAGTACAACAGTAGGGAAAGTGTTGGATAGCAGAGGTGAATAAATTACTATTCCCACTCCAATGAGTGCAACGGTAGGGAAAGTGTTGGATAGCGGAGAGGAATAATTTACTATTCCCACTCCAATGACTGCAACAGTAGGGAAAGTGTTGGATAGCGAATAGGAAAAAATTACTATTCCCACTCCAGCAACTGCAACAGCAGGGAAAATGTTGGATAGCGCAGGGGTAAAAATTACTATTCCCACTCCAGAGAGTGCAACAGTAGGGAAAGTGTTGGATAGCAGAGGGGAATAATTTACTATTCCCACTCCAGGGAGTGCAACAGTAGGGAAAGTGTTGGATAGCGGAGGTGAATAATTTACTATTCCCACTCCAGCAAGTGCAACAGTAGGGAAAGTGTTGGATAGCGCAGGGGTAAAAATTACTATTCCCACTCCAGAGAGTGCAACAGTAGGGAAAGTGTTGGATAGCGGAGGGGAATAATTTACTATTCCCACTCCAGCAAGTGCAACAGAAGGGAAAGTGTTGGATAGCGAAGGGGTAAAAATTACTATTCACACTCCAGTGAGTGCAACAGTAGGGAAAGTGTTGGATAGCGGAGGGGTAAAAAATTACACAATTAACATAATTAATTATCAATCAATTAATTAATTAATAACAATTAACAATGAAAATATAATTATATATTAATAAATTAATTCAAACAATTAACACTATAAAATCATAAATAAAAAATATTACATATTAAATATTAATATATATTTGAAAATTAAATTACTTCCCACTGTTTTCCCCTATCAACCCACAACCCACTCCTAAAAAAATGACACAATTAACATATTTACCAATCAATTAATAATAATTAATAACAAATTATTAAATATTTAATTATAAGTTATTTCCCACAATTAACTCTATTAAATATTAATTAATTAAATATGAATTATGAAAAATATTAATAATTTAATTATAATTAAATTACTTCCCACCCTATTCCCCTATAAACCCACAAACCGCTCATAAAACAATTACGCAATTAACATATTTACCAATTAATTAATCAATAAAAATTAACAACCAATTATTAATTAATTAATAATTAATTAATTACCATACTTAACACTATAAAATAAAATGTAAATAAATACTAATAAATAAAAATTATTATTCAATTAATTATTTTTAAATTACTTCCCACCCTATTTCCCTATAAACCCACAACCCGCTACGGAACTAAAACGCAAAATATAATTCAACTAAAATTAAAAATCAATTAATTATATTTAAATTACTTCCCACCCTATTCCCCTAAAAACCCACAACCCGCTACGAAACTAAAACGCAAAATGTAAATTAAAAAAATTTGTAACTTCTAAAAATTTAACACATACATAAAAAATAAATGCAATACTTACACAAAAAAATATAGCACATACATTTAAAATACATACTACAATACATAACACTAACTAAAACAACGATATTTTTAACAACTATATTTTTGCAAACGATATTAATGACCGATATTTTTTAAAACGATATTAACAACTTCGATATTTTTAAAAACGATAATACTTACCTCAGACTCGATATTCTTGTCCACGATATTCTGACTGTCGATATTTTTGACAGTCGATATTCTAAACTCGATATTTGTGCTAGTCGATATTTAAATCTTGATATTTACACTGTTCACCGCATTCCTGCCTTTTCCCCTGCGCTGGTGACCTTTTGGCAGCCTAGTGCCAATGCAGGCATCCTTGCACCATGGTGCAAGGGTGCCTGCTTTGCATGCAGGATTGCTTTTGTGCAGGAAGGTGTACCTTCCTGCACAAAAACAATCCTTTGAGGCATATTCCTCTTTCTATGGGTCGATTCCGATCTCGGCCGGAAGCGCACCGAATACTATTCATCCGGAAAAAATACGAGCCAAACGCGTTTTTCCCGACCGATTCGAACAGTCGTCCGAGCGAGCAAGTACGATTCGCATTACTGCTAAAATTCCGAGCGAGCCGTACGTACCCATTCCATCTCCAGTTCCCCGACCGAGCTGGATCCGGAAACGCCGATTCGAGTCGCACGGAAGTAAATACACAGCACCTTCCGCCCGGACTAGTACGATGCGCAATCCGTACGTGCCGAACTGGTCGCTACGTCCGGCACGTCAGAGCATCCGGGAGAGCCGCACGTAAGCTCCGATTCGCGCCACAAGACGATCCACGGCTACGAGACGAACAAGCCAGCTACGAGTACGAGTCGAAGCCACGAGAAACCCGAACGAGACGAACCAACCATGAATCCCATCGCGCAGGTCCTACCAATACTCTACATCTATTACCGGAACCGGTACGGACGCGTACGGCGCAGACGGTAAGTCAAACACCCACTACACAAACAAACGACACGTACCCGACATATGTCACACACACATAGGGATACAGAAATGACGTACACTAGCAACATCAGAACCATAAGGGCGGGATGGCTATCACCAATGCCATACACACCCATAGGGGCCTGGATGCCTACCACTACCACCACCCCTACTCATGGGGGCCTGGATACCTACCCCCACCACCACCCCTACTCAGGGGGGGCTGGATGCCTGTCACTACCACCACCCCTACTCAGGGGGGGCTGGATGCCTGTCACTACCACCACCCCTACTCATGGGGTGCTGGATGCCTGTCACTACTACCATCCCCACTCATAGGGGAATTGATGCCTACCACTACCACCACCCCTACTCAGGGGGGGCTGGATGCCTGTCACTACCACCACCCCTACTCATGGGGTGCTGGATGCCTGTCACTACCACCACCACCCCTACTCAGGGGGGGCTGGATGCCTACCACTACCACCACCCCTACTCATGGGGGCCTGGATACCTACCACCACCACCACCCCTACTCAGGGGGGGCTGGATGCCTGTCACTACCACCACCCCTACTCAGGGGGGGCTGGATGCCTCCCACCACCACCACCCCTACTCAGGGGGGGCTGGATGCCTGTCACTACCACCACCCCTACTCAGGGGGGGCTGGATGCCTACCACTACCACCACCCCTACTCATGGGGGCCTGGATACCTACCCCCACCACCACCCCTACTCAGGGGGGGCTGGATGCCTGTCACTACCACCACCCCTACTCAGGGGGGGCTGGATGCCTGTCACTACCACCACCCCTACTCATGGGGTGCTGGATGCCTGTCACTACTACCATCCCCACTCATAGGGGAATTGATGCCTACCACTACCACCACCCCTACTCAGGGGGGGCTGGATGCCTACCACTACCACCACCCCTACTCATGGGGGCCTGGATGCCTGTCACTACCACCACCCCTACTCATGGGGTGCTGGATGCCTGTCACTACCACCACCACCCCTACTCAGGGGGGGCTGGATGCCTACCACTACCACCACCCCTACTCATGGGGGCCTGGATACCTACCACCACCACCCCTACTCATGGGGGGCTGGATGCCTGTCACAACTACCATCCCCACTCATAGGATGGGTAATGCATGACACAACAAGCATACTCCAACATAAGGAATGTCAGCAAAAGACATCCCCCCAACATCATGACAAGAGTGTGTAGTCTGTGTCAAATGCCTACAACACTGAACATGACATTGAACATACAATGTGACCCCCTATCACATGTGTCACACAAAAATGTGTGTGGCCTTCACAATGCAAGCAGACCATGACCACTGTGGGAATGGGGTCTAAACCCCCATCATCACAGTGACCAAAAGGTAAGTGTGGGGTCCATAGCTGAAGCACATTTTGAACATTGTGGCAATGGGGTCTAAACCCCCATCATCACAGTGACCAAAAGGTAAGTGTGAGGTCCATAGCTGAAGCACATTTTGAACATTGTGGCAATGGGGTCTAAGCCCCTACCATCACAGTGACCAAAATGTAAGTGTTGTCATGGAAAAAGCTGCAACTGCCAAACAGCATGGATGATTCCTGGTCACAGAACAACAAACACATCAGTGGCAAAGTAGTGGTTGTGTCCCATAGCAACATAGATTGGGTGAGGCAAACAGTGCAGTGCAAATAAAACATACCTTTGGCCATGTGCAGACAAACATCACCCATGGGGACTGACATCGTCTCCATTTATCAATTACACAATTCCAGAAGTGACCATCATAATGGAGACCCACATATCTGCACTAATGGACACACAAATGTAGATATCCTGGGGAGACTGTAGATGTGAGGTGAACAAATACCATACCATGGCAGCAATGGGACATACGAACCATGATTATTCTGCTGACTGATGACCTAGGAGTCACAGGGACAGCATGGGCAATCCTCCAAACAACATACAGGCAATGGCACACCAAAGATATGCCAATGCAGTGGTGCAGATGCACAAACACAAACAGGCAGCCTCACACTGCATATCAAACACAACAGGTGATGGGGGTGTGTGCCAGTGTCCCCAGGCAACCACACAACACATGAGGAGGCCTGAATTCCAATTACACAGATGTGTATACAGTGCCATACAAAAGTAACTCATGGATCGGATTCCCCTATGTGGGCAATCAGGCATTGTTAGATGAGAGGGAGCCCAAATTAACATGTCACACAAGCTTGTAGGAACAGCAACTAACACAGCAAGACACAGACCCACCACAGCACTACCCCCAGGGACCCCACATTGTGGTGACACTAGCCTGCATGATAATCCCACTGTGATGACAAAGGTAGATGTCGTTCACACTGTGAACCACAGCCATGTCTCCTGAGCAACAAACTACCATCACACCTACACAAGCACAAATCAATCAGCACGGCCTGTCAGCCAAGGCCAATATGGAGGTAGGGGTCTAGCCGTGCAACAACTCACATTTGCACACACTCAACACCACACACCTTGATCTCCACCAATGTGCAGCAGTGAAGCTCACATGCACCCATGACAATCCCAGGGGTGGTTGTGGGAACTAAGGTGCAGAAGCCCATCACACCTGGCCAGTCAACAAGACTCGTGAATGTCTGACACACTGCACAGTACGCCGTACATGGGCATGATGTGAACTCCACCCCAAGCAATGGGATCCCGGCCACAGTCACACACCAATGAAGAAGCCAAGGTCACCCACAAAGAACACACGTAGATAACTTCCAACATTGCAGCTCTGACCCTGAGGAGTGGCAGCAGTCACACACACAACGTGTCACAATCACTGAAAGCTACCACAAACTGTAAATTACATGACTTGTGTAACCAACAAGTGCCAAGGGGAATCCTGACTGTGTCTCATCTGCGTTTGCCCACATCCCCAGCCCTGACAACAAAGACAACTAGGGTTGACAACCTGATGAACATTAGTTTGCCATGCACCCACATCACGGAGAAACCAGGTACAAGATGCTGGATGAACACAGGACAACTCAGCAAGCATCACAAACAGGAACATCCGTAGGGACACAGCCGGTGTAGGAAAAGGGAAGGGAACACACACAGACATGCTTACACAACACACAACACGGGCCCAGGCAATGTCACGGGATTACACACTGCCATGAGGGCATTCCACTCCTGTGGATGGTCCGCTGTGCCAAACCTTGTCTGTGCACCACTCAAACATGTCAGCAAAACACTCGGTCAGTGAGTCAACAATCACAACACACTGAAGGCTCTGCTCACATCAGCCTGGGTACGGGAGTGTCACGTCAGTCATCTGCATATACCCAAAACATGTGTCAAGCAAGTTGTACTGTATACACAGATGAGTCCTTCAACATTGATGTGCTAAACTGCATGTCCAGTGGAGATGGGCACACAGTCAGGGAAATAGAAACATTGAACAGTGGTAAGCCCACCAGATGTGCATCAGTGTAAGCCACAGATGTCAATTTACAAATGCCAAACGTACATCCCTGTGTCAAATGCAGAACATTACACCCTCAGACTGCAGCAAAGGATGCTATGGATTCAGACTAGATTAGGACACATATCCCATGGACCACATGGAGTCCATCACAGCAACACTTCATTTACCTGATCTGAACACTATTACAACAGCAAATGCATGATGATACTCATCTACATCATGTACATCAAAAGAAAAACCACTAGTAAACAAAAAGAGGCTTTATTCAGCAAATGTTGAGAAAAATTTGAAGTCCAAAAGAAACTAAGGCCAATGGCCAGTCCACATACACAGTCCGAACAGGGTGATATGTGACAACTTGTCACCCATTGCTTGCCTGCACTGGTACGGACAGGGGACATCACCCCTCGGAGGGGCATACAAGGGGCAGGCCAGGCACCGCAGGGACAGGATCAGGGGATGCCAGAAGGAGGCAGTGAAGGGGTGGTGGGTGCAGGAGTGTCACCGGCAACTGCAGTGGAGGTGTCTGACTCAGTGGGGGCCGGCACCACTGTAGGGCACAAGTCAAATGGTGTGGGTGCTGGCACCACTGCAGTGGGCCGGTCAGATGGAGTGGACTGGGTCCCCACTGCAGTGCCCAAGTCAGACGGGGTGGTTGTGGACTCCACTGCAGTGCATAACTCCAAGGGAGTGGAAGGGGGGGCAGATGAGGTTGGCAGGACAGAGGGGGGGGACCCGGTCTCCACACCAGTGGCACAAACAGGCCGAGCGTCTGGCTTGGGGGTGCAAGAGGAAGTGGTAGGGGGGAGGGCCTAAGCATTTTGGGGATGCGGTATGAGTGTGTGGGGGAACCTGGGGCAGGGTGTGGCGGGGGAACCTGTGGAGTGGTGGCCTGGGGGATGGAGGAGAGAGACTGTGTGGTGGAGCTGCCTGGTGGTGGTGGTGGGGTCTTGCACTTCCTGGTCCGGGGGGACTTCCGAATGGGGTCCTCAGTCTGCCTGTGCCTGGGGGAGGGTGTCCGGGTGTGAGGGGCACTCCCATCTGTGTGTGGTGGTCGCCTCTTCCGCCTGTGCGTTGGGTCAGATGGATCTGTGGGGAAGAGGCCAAGCTCACAGAGGAAGAGCTTCTGGGAGGGGGGGGTTGCAAGTGAGGCAAGGGAAGGGGTTTTGGAGGGAGAGGTATCTGAGGACTGCGCAGTGCTCGTGGATGCGTGTGTGTGTTCCTGGGCCCCATCCCCTGTGCGTGAGGTATCAGTCCCCTGACTGTGCGTGCGTGTGCGTCTGGATTTTGGCGTGTGTGTCTGTGTGCTGCTTGTATCTGTGCTGGTGGGTGCCTGTGCCGGTGTGTGTGTGTGCTTGGGACAGGCAGGGTGCTGGGGATTGTGGATGGGGCAGAGGTAGGAGGGGTGAGGGACTGTTGCAGGAGGGACACTGCTGCCGTCAGTGAGGAGGCCATGGACTTATTGGTCCGATGTAGACACAGATGACATGCCCTCCATGAATGACACCAGTTGTGTCAACAGACCCGTGTGTGCATGGAGGACACTCAGCACTGATGTCTGCCCTACATGGATCTGTTTAAGCAAGTCCACAGACTCCACACTCAGGGCAGCAGGGGAGACAGAGGCAGGGGGTGCGGTGCCTGGCATGAAGGAGACACGCTCCCCTACACGGGAGCCTCCACAGACATGTGGGATGGGAGCAGATGGGAGGGTGGAGATGGTGGTGGTGGCGGGGGCAGACTTGCTTGATTTTGTCTCTGGTCTGCTGACACCCGCCTCCACAAGGGAGTCCTCACTGGAAGTGCTGTGGTCCTCAGCCGAGGTGGTCGTAGCTGAGGTCTCCTCAGTGGGGCTCCCCTCACCCTCCATGCCACTGGGTCCCTCGGTCTCCCCTGCAGTGGACCCAGTTTGGCTCTGCCACTCCTCCTGGTCCGTGGAACTGTCTCCTCCTGTGGCCGTGGATGTATCTGCAAAGAATCAGGATAAACAGAGCAACATTAGTCACCTGTACTGACCACACACGCCACAGTAAGTACAGCACATCACAGAGCAAGCCCTGCCATCATTTGCTAGACATTGCAATAAGTGCTGACACTGATTTGAAGAAGCCCATTGTCTGCCTGACAGTCATTCATGCCACACATATCCTACCTGTCCATGCACCCATCTGTCTGGTGCCTGTTGTATGCGACTAATCATATGTGCACACATGCACCACATACACAGTTGTTGGACATCCAAGAGAACATGTGGAAATGTGTCACTCCAAACACATGCCATCTCCTGCCACTGACTCAGTACATGTGTCAGGAAAAGTGACGGGCAGAGTCTCTGTCGATATGCGGGTTTTGCTTCCATCACCAGACACAATGATGTCATCATGTCCTGATAGACAATGCGACAATGGTGTGCTTGCAGGACATATCACACTACTGCTGGATCACCCTTTGCGAGTTGAATGTCATGGCACAGGCCTGTCTGGCAAGTCAGTCATAACTGTCTCCTGTCACAGGGGCAGTGCATATACACAACACCAGTCTACACTGTGTCACAATCATGGACGTTTTGGGTATGCAAGCCCTGTAGCTGACAGGTGCACATGTGCACCCCTGGCCACCCACATCATGAGGACTAAGATGATCCCACGTCAATCAAATGAGACATTTGAGTGACTGCAAACACAAATCCATACACATGGGCACTTCACCTTCTGATGAGAATGAACCAAAGCTGCCTGCACCTCAATGTTTCATACACCTTTGTGCACAGTCAAGGGATCAGAGACCTATGCATTAACCGATGTGCAGATCCTATAGTCACAACTCAGATGGCTGGCCACCCCAAATTGTTAAACACTCCAGGAGTCAAAAAAGCAAGGCCACACCACGGTGACACAGAGGCAGACACCTGAGTGCACTCTTCACAATGCCCAATATGTATGCTGACACACGGGAGTGGGAGAACAGAGTGCCTTCGATGTACGGAGTAGGCATTACAGACCTGGTCCATGTGCAACATGGTATTACCCTGAACACTAGGCAGGTGGCTATGCATGTGTCACACACATGATGTACATACTTCTGAGGCTCCCCCCTTGGTCTCTGCTGCAGCATGGGTGTGTGGCACATACCCCAGACATGTGGTGAGTCAGAGCAGCATTTGAAACACATTGTGAAGCCATACCCAGAGTACATGTCAGATCACAGGCATTGTGTGAGCAATTGTACCACCCATGCAGCCCACAACAAAGTTCCTGTAACTGATGCTGTCCCCAACTTGAACCACAGGTAACTGCAAGTACACAGTACCCAAGTGACCTAAGTCACAGACTGTAAGGGCCACACCTGTGTATCAGATGAGGAGGGGGCATGACACAAGTGAGGGACATGAGTCCAGGACGACAAGACAGTTGTACTGTGGAAGTGGAACCAGGCTAAAGGAGTGCATAGACCATGTTAGTCATAGTACACAGAAAAGGCTAGCACTTACCCCCTCCTTGCTGCTGTCTGGCCTTCAGCAGCCCATCCAGGTCAGGGAAGACCACCGCCAGAATCCGGAGCATGTGGGGGGTCAGAGTCCGGTGTCCGCCCCTCCTGCGAGGAGGCGACAGCTTCAGCTGGACCCTTGCGATCCTCCGGGTCCAGCAACGAAGGTCCTGCCACCTCTTCTGGCAGTTGCGGATCCTGCGCCTGTAGACCCCCACAGATCTTACTGCCCGGACGATGGTCAGCCAGATGTCCTGCTTCTGGTGGGCATCAACCTGTGAGGATGACAAAGTGAAAAGGCCATTACTACACATGCAACATATCCGTGCATCACACAGTTGGATAGACATGTCTCAATCACAGGGGCATATGATGTACACAGGTAGTGCAACTATGGCTATGAACAGTTGTCCAGCAGTTACTAAATGGTATCATTGCCTGGGAAGTAAAACCTTGTTGGAATGCACTGTTACTGCACTATACCTGTTCAGTGCATGTAACTACACACTTTGGGGGGTGACAACTACTCAGTGAGCATGCTAGCCACTGGTGTACACACTGTAAGTCTTGCTAGTCAGACAGCATGCACAATTAGTAAGGCAGTGGACAGCACACTCACCTGCTCCCCTGGTTTCCCATACAGCTTGCTGTACTGTGGAAGGAGGCTGTCCAGCAGGGCCTGGTTCTCCTCAGTGCTGAAGGCTGGGGCTCTCTCCACAGTACGTGCCATTGCAGTAGCCAGAGGATGCAGAGACAGCAGCAGTGGTGGTGGCACATGTCGTTCTGGAGCATGTAGTGCAGGCAAGTGAGCTCTCAGGGGAACAGCCAGCATTATATGTGTGCTGCAGAGGCAGATACTGTCCCATGTGTCCAAAGTGATAGGTCCAAGTCGTTTGCATCTTCTGAATCTGGCCAATCCATGGAATTGCACTACTTATACACGCCCACAGCATCCTTCAAAAGTTCAACTTCATGACACCCATGAATTTGCAACATTGTTGTGGGTGGCCAACTGAATTCACTGCATCCGACTCGTAAAAGCTTCCAAAACGCGTCCGTTACCATGTCAGTCCATAGCCAATGTGTGCGCACCGATCGGTCCATTGCTGTACAACGCGTATTTCGAAAAACAACACGCATCCGTCCACATCATATGCAATGGCCAATGCGTGCGCACCGATCGGTCCATTGCTGTACAACGCGTTTTTCGGAAAACAACACGCCTCCGTCCACATCATATGCAATGGCCAATGCGTGCGCACCGATCGGTCCATTGCTGTACAACGCGTATTTTGGAAAACGGCTTGCCTCCGTCCACATCATATGCAATGGCCAATGCGTGCGCACCGATCGGTCCATTGCTGTACAACGCGTATTTCGGAAAACGACACGCCTCCGTCCACATCATATGCAATGGCCAATGCGTGTGCACCGATCGGTCCATTGCTGTACAACGCGTATTTCGGAAAACGACACGCCTCCGTCCACATCATATGCAATGGCCAATGCGTGCGCACCGATCGGTCCATTGCTGTACAATGCGTATTTCGGAAAACGACACGCCTCCGTCCACATCATATGCAATGGCTAATGCGTGCGCACCGATCGGTCCATTGCTGTACAACGCGTATTTCGGAAAACGACACGCCTTCGTCCACATCATATGCAATGGCCAATATGTGCGCACCGATCGGTCCATTGCTGTACAACGCGTATTTTGGAAAACGACACGCCTCCGTCCACATCATATGCAATGGCCAATGCGTGCACACGGATCGGTCCATTGCTGTACAACGCGTCCCTGCACAAGTCACTCGCATATGTCACCATGGTTGTCACTGGTGAACGTATGCCAGCCACAATTACTTGCCAGGGACTCAGGAGCACACCTACAACACCACAGCCTGTCCACACTGTATCCTAAGGCATGTAAGGCTGCATTACCTGTGTGTGTATGGGGGTCAACATGTGGTTTGTTGTGTGGCACTTGGGGGCAGCCACTCCTAGGCTGTGCATGTGTTCATGGGGACAGAATCCTTTGTGTGTTGTGCACATGACCACTGTGATGTGAAACTGTTCATCTCAGAGCATGTGGCATGGTCACATCTCCAGGTTGTGTATGTGTGTGTTATGTCACATACACCCTGAGTCCCATGTGGGATGGTATGTACGTCACAGGGTGACCCATTGCCACAATTGTGATGGCCCTCCACAGTCTGTGTGCATGTTGTGTTTCAGATGTCTCGGATTCCATGTGCACAATGGGAGACAGTCTCCACATCCACGTTGTTTGTGCATCGACTTTGATGTTGTGCGTGTGTGTGTCACAGACGTCCATGTCTGTCCTGCAGAGGCAACAGGGGCCACTACCTGTGGGAGTCATGGTTGTTTTGCTGACGTTTACATGATACGCAATGTCATGCCAGTGTCCATGTGGCAATACAGGGTCCCTGGGAATCTACCTGTCAAAGAGCTGTGATGCCTGGGGCACATCTGTCCTCACTTGTCACTGTGGTGTGTGTTTGGAACGTGACAGCAGTACATGGGTACTGTGACACAGCCTAATGATTTCCCATAGCACAACCTGGAACTTGTTGTCAACACATGTTGAACTGAGATGTTAGATGTTGGCCATGTAGGTGCCATATATGTCCATATAGAACGGCACACACATCAAGTACTTGTGTCTCGTAATGATGTATCATGTGATATTGAGTATGGTCAATGCCACATATGTGGGGTGACTGACAATCTTTCTTTGTTCACCTATGCACTGCAGGGCACCAGCTGTCCATAGACCATTCCCTGACCTTGCAACCATGGTTGAACGTGACTGCATCCGATGGTACCGCTTCAAAAGGCCGCTTATTGAGGAATTGGCGGTGCGCTTGGCCCCACATTTGCAACCTGGCCGGCCATACCCTGCAGCGCTGACCCCCAAGGTGAAGGTGATGGCAGCCCTACACTTCTTTGCCACCGGTACCTTTCAACACACTGTGGCGTCTGCTGGTGGGATGTCACAGACCATGTTCAGCTGTGTGCTACGCGATGTTTTGGAGGCGATGTTGAGATACTTGAACCAGTACATCTATTTCCCTAAACGTCAACAACTCACTGACGTGAAGAGTGACTTCTATGCCCTGGGGAGGATGCCACATGTCATCGGATCCATTGATGGGACACATGTGGCTTTGGTACCACCACAGGCACATGAGCAAGCATACAGGAACAGGAAACATTACCATTCTATCAATGCCCTGGTGGTATGTCTTGCAGATATGAGCATCTCACATGTGTGTGCACGTTTCCCCGGTTCTGCACACGATGCCTACGTAATGAGGAGTAGTCGCATCCCGAGAATGATGTCACAGATGCAGAACCAGCGTGCCTGGCTTGTCGGTGTGTGCTGACATTGTACCATTGTGTGTGTTCTGCAATGTTGTATTCCACCCTCTTTTCCAACTCAGCTAATGTGCAATTGTCTGTATGTAGGTGACTCCGGATACCCCAACATGCCGTGGTTGCTGATACCCCTCAGGAACCCTGTGACACCATCCCAGATGCGCTACAATGAGGCACATGGTCGGACCAGGAGAGTGATCGAGTGGACATTTGGTCTCCTGAAGAGCCGCTTTCGCTGCCTGGACAAGACAGGAGGGGCCCTCCCATATGCCCCTGCAAAGGTGTGCAAGATTTTCATCGTCTGCTGCATGCTACACAACCTGGCAGTGCGGAAGGAGTTGCCTCTCATCCTGGATGACGATGACCAACATCCGCCACCTGTGGAGGATCCTGGCCTGGGCCACGATGCCAGTGATGATGATGATGATGATGAGGGTGATGTCCGCACACAGCTCATCACCAACTTCTTCAGCTGAATGTGAGTATACAGAGTTGGTATGTCAATGATTTGAGTTTGCATGATATGTGTTGGTGGTGCTCTGTTGCTGTTTGAGTGTGGCCATGTGCTACTTGACTGGATGTGTGCAGCGATGTGTCCTTACAGGTAGTCTGTACTCCCCAACAGTGTTGACATGCTAACTTGGTTTTGTGTAGGTATCTTGTGACATGTATTGGGCATGAGTATTGCAGTTCTGTCCTGTTCTTCAGTGCTTTTGACTGTGTGTCATGTCTGTCCTTCACAGGGTACTTTCAGAGTTGTTTGGTCAACTCGGATCCCCCGACACCATGATTCAACTTCCAGGGTGGAAGCAGTCGTTTCCCTACAGGTGATGTGCCACACACCCCTGGACTTTATTTTTTCTACACTCGGTGACTGTGTGGCCACTGCCACGTGGGATTACCTTGCATCTGTAGTGGAAACAACATGTTGCAAATGTGTAATAAACCTGTGCTTCAGTTTGGGATGTGCGTTGTCTGTGGTCACACATCTGACTGACATTTGCTTACTGCACCTGTGGGCTAGTTAACACATACTCTGAATAGGTGTGGTGTCTGTGCATTCCACTGTATTTCCTGGCAACATCAGTGTAGGCGATGAGTCAGATGGCCCTGGTGTGTATGTGTTGTGTAGCCCTAGTGGTGTGTCTCCCTCATATGTGTCACGTCGCCATGACTCACATGACGGTGTTGAACTTGCTGTAGCAGTTAGCATGCACAGTGTCATTTAGCAGATCATCATCTCCATGACAAAAACAACGTTGGAATCACAACAGAGGCAAGTATGGTGTATTAGTGAGTTTATTTACATACATGTGTGAGGATAGTGCACAGGGTGGTGGGTGCTGTACATTGGGATTGGAATCCAAAGTTCCCAGATGAGTTGGAAGTGTTGGTAGCAGAAATGTCCTGAGTAAAGTCCACAGTCATCTGATACATTAGTCCAACTTAAACTCCCCATGTCATGTGGGAGAGTTGTGTTGCATTCGACAGGGTGAACAGTTTGCACACAAAGGAGAATTTCCAGAACAGGTGTTGGGTTCCTGGGGAATGTACATGGCCATCGGCCTCTCAGTTTTCCTTCCTCGGACGACCCCTCTTCTTTCTGGGGGACCCTCACGTGCAGGCCGCTGCGGTGCAGAGGACTCTCCACCAGAGTCATCCTCCCTCCCTGTGGCAGTTGCAGTTGTTGCGGCACCAGATGTTGTGGGCACACAGGGAGGTGTGGACATGTTGGTGCTAATCTGGCGGAGGCATGTCAATATGTCCCTCTGCACCGCTGTCAGTTCTTCCAATGTGTCCCACTTGGACTCCATGCCAGACATGTGTGTCTCCACACGGGACATGTGGGAGTCCAAGCGGGCATGATGGGCAGCCTGCTGCTGTTGAATGTCCTTGAGGATCCCCACTACCTGGCTGACCTCTCCGGTGCTATTCTGGTACGCATCAGCAATGCGTACCAGTTGTGGGTCATCATGCAGTCCAGACCCCTCTGCAAACAGCGACCTCTGCCTACCACCCCTCCCACCACCCCTGGCCACACGTGCGGGACCTGCGGTGGCACGCACAGGTGAGCCTAGGCCCCCTTGGGGGTTGGTACTGGGATTGTTGTCCGTTGCTTCACGGTGGGCCGGGGTCCCTGTGCTGTTGCCATTCAGTGTCCTTGGTCTGTCCGTGTCGGTGGGGGTGGTCTGTGTGTTGGCAGATGTTGGAGGAGTGGGTGCAGGTGGTGGTCCTGCTGATGCTGCATGATGACTCACACCGGAGGTGCCAGGTAGGTCTTCGCCATCCGAGGAGGCCAGAGGCTGTTCCACACCAGAGAGCTCAGGGGCCACCGGAGCTTGGGACAGGTGGTAGTTCGCGCTTTACAAATACGGATTTAGATTTAGACAGGGACTCCTCATCATCTGCTGCTGTGTCCCCATCATCACCTGTTTTTGGAAGAGACACACAATGTATGTTATGTTTCTACAGGCATCAATGGTTCAAACACCTGACAGTTGTGACTGTACCTCTGGATGCGGGCCTGTACATTGCATTGTCCTAAGTTGTCACAGTCAGAGGTTGATATTGGTGTAGCACATTGTCCTGCCAACCTGAAGCATTTCAATGTGAATGTTGAGGTGTGTGCATGACCAGCATTGGTGGTATTTGGGTGACATCCAGACCTCCTTCTCCCCCCAGCCCAGTTATCCCACCATGAAGCATGCCACCCTTGCAGTGGGTGCAGGTTAACTCTCAGGATGTCAGTCAGTGGTGTCCTGTTGTTTGTTGGTGCACAGTTCCCAGCAGGGCCTTGTGCTCCCCACAGCTGAGGCCAGTGTCAGACATCTTGGAAGTGGCTTTTCACTCACTCTCTTGTGGAGCACGGTCCCAGGTGTGTTGTTTGGAGTTAGTGGAAGTGGTGTGTGTGTAAGGGCCTGCTGGTAGCTGTAGTCGGAGCTGGCACTCCTCCTCCCCCCAGGCCAGACATCCCACCATGAAACGTGCTTCCATTGCAGGGAGTGCAAGTTGGTTGTCAGGATGTCAGTCAGTGGTGTCCTGCTGTTGGTTGGTGCACAGTTCCCAGCAGGGCCTTGTGCTCCCCACAACAGAGCACCATTGTCAGACATCTTGGAAGTGGCTTTTCACTCCCTGTGAGGTGTGCATGCTTCAGTGTGAGCTTGCTGGGCCATGTGGGTGGGAGATGTTGAGCTGTGACTACCACTCCCATCATGCTATTGCCTACACCCCCCTTCCCAGCATGCCCATACTTCCTTCCTTTTGAGTCGACTTCACTGTGTGTGAGTGTGACAGCAATGGCAAGATGGCTGACAGTGTGGTCCTGTTGTTTGCTGGTGCACTGTTCACAGCAGGGCCTTGTGCTCCCCACAGCTGAGGCCAGTGTCAGACATCTTGGAAGTGGCTTTTCACTCCCTGTGAGGTGTGCATGCTTCGGTGTGAGCTTGCTGGGCCATGTGGGTGGGGGATGTTGAGCTGTGACTACCACTCCCATCATGCTATTGCCTACACCCCCCTTCCCAGCATGTCCATACTTCCTTCCTTTTGACTCTGCTTCCCTGTGGGGTAGTGTGCCTGTGCTGTCAGGATGGCTGACAGTGTTGTCCTGGCGTTTGTTTGGCTACAAGTCCCAAAAGTGTCCCTGTGCTTCACACAGCATAACCCAGTGTGGTGGTACTTTGTGGGTTATTTAATTAGAGTGTGAGGCAATGCATTCTCCCAGGTGAGTTGTGTGGAGTTTGTGTTAAGGGGGTGTGTGAGAAAAGCTGCTGGTAACTATGGTCAGAGCTGTCAGTCCTCCTTCCCACCCAGCCAGATATCCCACCATGGAACGTGCTTCCATTGGGAGTGCAAGTTTGCTTTCAGGATGTCAGTCAGTGGTGTCCTGCTGTTGGTTGGTGCACAGTTCCCAGCAGGGCCTTATGCTCCCCACAGCAGTACCCAGTGTCAGCCATCTTGTCAGTTCTTTTCCACTCCCTGTGATGTGAGCATGGTTCAGAGTGGTGTTGATGGGCCAATTGTGAGGGTGACCAATATCTGTGACTACAACTCCCATCATGCTATTGGCTACACTCACTTCACCAGCATACACAGAATTCCTTCCTTTCAGTGAGCTTCCCTGTGAGGTGGTGTTCTAGTGGTGGCAAAATGTCTGACAGTGTTTGTTGGTTAGATTTGTGCCACTGCCTTGCTCTATTTGTTGTTAGGTTTGTACATGTCATGACACAGTTACATATCACTATGAGATGGCAGGTATTGTGTTTGTCTGACTAGCATACACATCTTGGGATGATTATCTTTTGGTTACTGTGGCTTTGTTAACGGTGCATGGTTTCACTATCCCCTTGACAGTTATGTGTGTGTATTGTCACACAATATTGGGTATATTGGTTGTGTACTCACCAGGCTCTGGGATGTTTGATAGTCCATGTACGCTCTCTGGTAGTAGGATGGCCCGCACCTTCTCCTCCCAGGGCCTGAGGTATACTGGTTTGGCAGGAGGGCCACTGCCGGTGTGTTGGCTCAAGGCGTAATCCTTCTTGAGGAGGTCCTTGACCCTCCTGCGCACATCATACCACCTGTTCTGGATGTCTTCCTTTGTGCGCAAACATGGTGATTGTGCGTTCACCCTGTCGACGATCCTCTCCCACATCTTGGTTTTCTGCGACATGGGGGTCTGTTGGACCAATGTACCAAACAACTGTGGCTCTACCCTGAGGATTTCATCTACCAGAACTTCCAATTCACTGTCTAGGAACTTTGGATTCTTCTTTGTGGGCATGGTGATGGGTGGTGGTGGGGATTGATGTGTGTGTGGGTGTGCAAGTGAGGGTGGGTGTGTGTAGGTTTTGCTGGGTATATGTGAGGGTGCTATTTGGGAGGTGCTAATGGTGTGTGGCTTGTGTGATGGATGAGTTGTGAGTGTGTCTGTGGTTGCTGTCTGATGGTGTTCTGTGCTGGCAGGTCAGTTGAATTTGCAAAGGATCATGGTAGGGATTTGTGGCCTTTATATGGGTGGAGTTGTGGGTGTGTCTTTGTTCCATGTTTCTTCCCCCCTGTATTTATTGACTTTGTCATTGCTTGTTTGGCCCTTTTTTTTGTATTTTTTCCTTTGTAGTTTTTAGGCATGTAGGAGACGTTCTTCTGACTGAGTAGGACGCTGCAGTTGGCTCGTGCGAGCTTCTCCGAGTCTTTCAAGCTGTGTTTCTGCTGTGTTTCATGTGCGGCGTACGCATCGGTCGCGGAGTATTGGGTTGCTTCGGCTCCCTGTTTTGTATGCTTGTCGGTCTTACGGCTTGAGCTCCGTGCGACTCGGTCTGGTTTTACACGCATTGCATCGTACTGCGCGGGTCGGAGTTCGCGGGTACGTTTCTGTCGGGTTCATTCCTGGTGCGTGTCGGTCGGTTCGATTTGTGTGGTTTTCCGGCCGGATAGCTGGTTTCCGTGCGGTTCGGTCGTTCGGCTTGTGTTCCGTACGAGTCGGTCGTAATTCACATGCATTGCATCGTACTACGCGGATCGGGCAGCGCCGGTACGTGTCGGTCGGACTAAATTCCCGTACCGAGTCGGTCGGTACGTTTTCCGGCCTGAATCGGAATCGGCCCCTATGTGTGCAGTAGAATGCATCACACATAGAAAGAGGGAGTAACAAGGAGAAATAAAGATATTTCTCCTTGTTACCCGTCTCCTGGGAAGGCGTATCTTTTTGGCGCTTTCCCAGGTTTACCAATTCTGGTAAATCTGGGAATGCATCAATATCGATGGAAGTTGCGTGGGAACACCCACACAATGCCCATGGAACACCTTCCAAGGGCAGAGTAAGGCAACGCAGCGATTTGTGGTGCGTTGCTTTACTCCCGATTTACGGAGCCACTCAGGGCCACGCAAAGCGTGTACCACATTGTGTGGTACAAACGTGACGTAAACCAGGATCATAAATATGCAATACAATGCATCCATCTGTTTATACCGGGGTACGCCTGAGGAAGTGTAAGGACATTCAGTTATACAGTAACGTTTGTGGGGTCCCCCTAGGATATTATTAGTCCCCACACTATTAAATGCAGGTGTTCTTTGTAATCACATCCATCAGCTGCATGTGTATATACACTCCTATTTATTTCAATGCCGTCTCCGTGTCAAAAGACAAAGAGCCACCGAAGACTGGTTTGCTATAACCACACGAGGGCAACCCAGTCTTCCCTCCGGAAGTGGGTATTACCAGCGCATTATCAACAAGAGAGGTACTGAAGGCTTCGTTCAATTAAGTTAGTTTTCGTGGGGAAACACAATTTGAACTGAGTTGTCATCAATAAGCAAATCAATGAGTAATTACAACCCAATTTGTTTTTTTCAATGGCCCTTCTTGAAACTTTGTATTAAAAACTGTTTAGCTTTCCTTATTAAATAGATTATTATGTGTTATTTTACACAGAGTGTGCCTCTTTATTCATTCATTGTTCATACATTGATGCAAACACTGTAAATCATTGAATAATGTTTGTGATCTAATGGAATTACTTATTGATTGGATTATTGATGAGAAATCAATTCAAATTTTGTTTCCACAAACTTACTTGAACAAATCCTTCAGGAACTCCCTTGTTGATATTGACTCAGGCATGAGTGATGCAAACCTGGGAGTGTGTAAATGGCTGCACGATGGAGCTTCTTAAAGCATTCTCTTGAAACAAGGTCACAAGGATTAGTGAGCTCGAGGTTTCCTGGTCAAGGCTAGGTCCAAACGCCTGAAACGTGCTTCTTGTTGAGCTCTGTAGATGCCACTTTGTTGACTATCTTTAAAAAGAATCTGGAGACGTTCATCGCTGAGGTATCCATGCCCAGAGACCTCGCGAAGGTGGTGAGCTGGTCACCAGCCATCAGATCACCACCTCTTCGAGAGAGGCAAGTTTAGGTGTCACTTTAGTCTCGATGGAAAACCTTGTTAATGGAAATCCCTTAAATCCCATTACTGTGTAAATCAGCTTAGAAGATTATTCCTTTGAGGGGTGAAGCAGCTGATCCACTGCGGTAATGCGCATTTCTAAGGCACAGCAAATATTCAACCCTCGACCGCAAACAGCGTGGGGCTGGGACAGAAGGAGTCTGGGAACCAAAAAAGAGTGGCTCCCATTTGTGAATCAGATAGCTAGAAAATGAACCTATGTTTGCGATGGGTCAGTTTTGAACTTATAAAGACATGCTGTATAGATGTATTGCAAAGTATTGGAGACAGCATGCATGTGTGCTTGATGCAGGCAATGTTTGTGGTCATAGCAGGAAAATCAACATTAAAAACTGCCTCATCAGACCATAAAACAGGCCACACACTGACCTATCAGACCAGCCCATTCGCACTGCCACATACTCTGTAGACCTATTCCACCCATCCTGAAAGGGACCTGAACTCTGCACCAAGATTGTCAAGACTGCTTATTAAGGAGGCAAGATTTCATAGATTATAACTATTTATTATGAAATGTCATGACAAAGCCAATTTCCGGACCTATGTATTGTATAGAGCATATGTTGAAAACAATTGGCTTTTGAGGATTGATCGTTATTACATTCTGCTAAAGCCTGTAGGCAGGTATTTTGTTACATGGATTTTCATAGAGTACCATAATGGACAAGGGTTTTGGTGATCCACTCGAACAACAGTGGATATAGACGATCTACACTACAATCATCCTTTTTAGGATCTCTTAGGAGAGCTGGTTTTTTCTTTTGCCAACTGTCATTTCGTATGGTGACAAGCCAAGGAAAACTGTTTTAGACTTGATTGTTATAATGAAAGGTTTTGATAAATGCAGCAGGCCAGACATATTGATTGTGCAAAGCATCTGTTAGCGTCAATGCCATTCAAGGGTCGATTGCTATTACAGCCTACAGATGGGTATTTTGTTTCACAGAATCCTAAAGATAAGAGTAGCAGGAAAGGGTTTGGTGCTATTTGCTTCCTCACAAACCCTGGGTGTAGAAGATTTGCACAATCGAAGGATTGTCAGAATCCTTGCTCGGCCCCCTTAGGAGCGATGGCATCTTGCTTTGCCAACTATCATTTTTGTATACTATGTAATGGTATTGGACAAAAAATTGAGTTTTAAATATAATGGTACATAAACATCACCAGAAAATATCGTTAATGCAAAAAATACTGTGTTACCAAATATCGTTGGCAAGAATATTGGATTTTTATTTTGGTAAATATTGTCATTGTCAAGACTATATTTGTTTTTAATATTGTTTTCTTTAATATAGTAGTAAAAATATTGTTTTTAATAAATTTAATGTGATTTACTTAATATATTCATTTCAGATGTTAGTATAATTGTTATTATTTTTTTAATACATAGGGCCTGATTTCGAAGTTGGTCGTAAAGCCTCCGACCGCTGGTCAGAGGCTTTCTGACCAACATCGTAGGTTTGAACTCCGACTGTCGTATTACAATAACAGCGGTCGGAGTTCAATACGGCCGGGTAATCCAGTCGGAAGGGCCGCATAATACCTAACCGGTGGCTTTTCCGCAGTCGGGATTATGATGACACTTTCTGACAGCAGTTCCATGTCAGCCTTTCCGACATGGAACTGCTGTCAGAAAGTGTCTTTGGGGGCCCACAGCAGGGCCTCTTTCCCCCCTGCCCCTCCGGTTGTGGCCCTGGGGGGCACTAATGATGCCCCCCTGAAAATCCCTGCACCGTGTGGCAGGCACCGTGAGGCACTGCCCGCCGCATAAGCTCCCATAGAGAAATGGGAGTTTGCGACTGCACCATGTGCAGTCGCATCGTAATGAGATGTGTGGAACTGCTGACCTATGGTCGGTCGGTTCCCACATTAGTTATTTATAGTGTAGTGGCAAATTGTTGGGTTTGTAGAGGAATGTGGTGGGAAGTTAACTAAAATATAAATCATTTATTTTTAATGGTAATTAGCTTTTTTATTGTAAATAATTATTTAATTTATTTTTAATCATATTAATTGTTTATCTTTACATTATTTAAATTTGTTAATTTTAATATATATTTTAATTTTATTGTAAGTTATATTTTAGTAGCAGGTTGTTGGGTTTGTAGGGAAATAGGATGGATAGTTAATTAAAATAAAATTCATTTGTATTTAATGTTAGCTTATTTTTTTTAAATTAAATATTTAATTAACTATTAATTATGTAAATAACTAATTTTTTATGTTGTTTAATTTCTGAAATGTTTTATGTGTATTTTGGTGTTTATATGCTAATTATGAATGTATTTTTTTCTACTTTGTTATTTTTGGTGGTGGTATAGGGTGTAAAGATCTTTAAGTTATAACATGCTGTGCATAATTCGTTTTTTATGTAATGGAGTAATTGATAATTAATTACGTATTAATGCTGTGCTTTTTATGTTGTTTTTTTTTTATAATCATTTAGTTGAATTGTAACTGCTGTTGAAATTTTGTGTGAAGAATTTTTTTTTATTGTTTAGCATTAATTTAAATTAAGTAATTTGGTATTTCTTTTTTTTTTTTATTTGTTTGTAGTTCGGTATGTGAATGTTATTGTTAGTTATTTTCAATTTTTATTTTATGTTTTACACATTTTTTATATTTTTGTTACATAACATAACATTTATTTGTATATGTCCTAAAATTTATTTTATTACTTATTGACATATTTTTAGTTGATTATTAGGACTTGTTTTATTATTTGTTACCATTCTAAACTCCAACACCTTCCCTAATGTTGCTTAAACTATAGTGAGAATAGCAAATTTAAACCTTCTGAAGTCCAACGCTTTCCCTACTGTTACTTAGACTGGAGTGGGAGTACTAAACCTATCTCCTCCAAAGTAAGTAGTCACTTCTCCTACAGTTGTTTAGAGTGGATTTTTAATCATTTTTATTATTTATGTATATTTGTTCTATTTTTTAGGTTTAGAATTGTTTATATTTTATAGTAATGTTTTTATAATTGTTTTGTATTTATTATATTAGTTCAGTTAATAATTCTTTCTCATATTATTATTTTTCAATATTTCTAAATGTATTAAAATATTATTAATATATGTTAAAACGTATTTCTAAATTTAGTTTATAGCATAAATAAATCAAACTAAATATAAATTTATTTTAATTAGGTTAAATATTTTTGTTGCTTGTGTATATATATTTGCTAATTTAACGTTTATTTTACTGTTAATATTTATGTTTAAAATACTTTACAAATGGTTTATTAAGTTTTGAGAATTTTTTTAACATAGATATTTACATATATGTATCATTTATATATATATCTGTATATATACTTACAATGTACATATATACATATTACGTTAAAAAAGCATATTAAATGTATTAAATAACCAATATAATAGTTTTAAATAACAAACTACTTTAAAAACACTCTCTTCAGCAGCAAAAGGTAAAAATCTACAAGTACGCTGATGACATGCAGCTGATTTTTACCATTGACATATCATCGGACTCAATGGAGTTCTTCCAAAACACCATGCAATGTATCCGAGATTGGATAAACAATCGTTTATTATGAATAGTTTATTATAAAGGCAGTAGGCCTAAAATATTAATTGTGAAAGGTACATGTTGAAGTCAATAGGCATGTAAAGGTGGATTTTTATATTTCTGTATTACACCCTACAGATATGTACATTGTTACATATATTACCCTCTGCTTCCATCCATGACAGCGCACTGTATTGGCTAATGGTTCAGTCCACAGTCTTTGCTTTTCCTATTTTTATTTTAATGTTTCCTGAGAGGACACTACAGCTCTCCAGGCAGTGCTAAACACGGGTCACTTGCTTGCTGCTCCTTTCATCAGCGGTGTGCTGCATCCCACATGACCACTTCTAAACCAGGAGATTATTGTGAAATGCTGTTGCCCATTGTCTCTCATTGTTTTTCCATTCCAAGATCGCTAACACATTCGTTCTGAATGTTGTGGCCATTATGGAACTTAATACAATAATAGACTATACACAATGCCTCTGCAAGACGGACTCTCGATTCTATGTTTAGGTTCGTTACTGCAAGCATATGCCCACCGTGTTAAGACGGAAACATGTTTTCTTTTTAAGTTGAGCCTACTAGACAGCACATGCCCTGTCATTTGTAAGGCATATTGGGACTTACCAAGAACAGAGAGGGGTATGCAGCCCGCCCATTGCATATCATTGGTTGGCTTTCCTGTCGCTCTCATTTGCCTGCTTCCTATTTGTATCCTGGCTTGTCAGTTTTGTGTCTGTCAATGGAGCATAGTCTGTTTACCATTTCTTTGATTGGCTGCCTTCTGTTTCCACTGCTTGCTTTTCAAGCACTACTTTTTTATTTTGTATTAAGCAATCCATGAGAGTGTATGTGGTTTCAAGTTGTCTCTCTTGTGTACTTTTCTCCCCTGTATTCGCGTTGCTCTCTGTCACATGAGTGCTTCTCCTCATTGCCTTCTTCCACCCTCTGCTTTGCTTTCCCCACTTGCTCCCTTCTTTTTCCCCATTGCTCCTTTGCCCCACCCGCGCCCACTGTGTTGCTTTCTCCACCCTCTCCCTTCTTCTTTTTCCCCATTGTTCCTTTGCCTCACCCGCACCCTCCGTGTTACTTTCCACCAACCCCCATTTTGCTCCCCCACACCTCCTGCCCTCTGTTGGTTTGCTTCCAGTTTCCTCCCTCGTGTTCCTTAAGCCTCCCTCTCACCCTCCCTATCTTGCTACAGAGTTCTTCTGTCCTCCGCCATGTTGCTTCCATTCCCATGTTGCTTTATTCCTACTGCATTTTCTTTTCTTTCAGTTAACTGATGCATCTCACTGTGGCAGTTCCACTGAAGGCATCAAACTTTGCTGAGCAGGCGCAATGTTTGTTTTGACCACTCGATAAAGTTTGCGCAGCGAGTGACTGCACCCGCCTGCAGGGGGATGTCTGGGGGTTTATGTAACCCCATTTCTCCCCTCCGGAGGGCTGCCCTCAGGGGGTGCACTGACAGTGTGCCATCTATTTATGGCCTGTTTGCCTCTGCAGTCTCATCCGTAATGCAGCGAAGGTGCAGAGGTAAAGTGATGCTCACATTTGTGTGGGGGCCACACCCACAGGCAAATGAGGGAACACCCTCTAAAGATAGTGCTACATTGTGCGCCAGCGCGATCAGTCTCAATATTACCGGAGAGGCCTCACAAGCACCTGCGGCCCCTTCTGTAATGCCCTAATGCCGCGGGGGGCAAACAGCAGGCGGACATGCCCATTGCGCCGCAGGGCACTATGTTAATGTGGCCACAGGTCACTGTGAATCTAAAATCACCAGAGTTGATGCCATGTATCATGCCATTTGGAATATATCAGTGAATGAATGAATAAATGAATGAGCTTTTTGTAGAGTGCAGTACTAACAATGAGTGGTCCTGGCTCTGGTGCTGTAATTGACAAAGACGAGGAAGTGGCGCAGGGTAGGAATTATAAGAGTTATGCTATAACAAGTTTCCTGAATGTTCGTTTGGGAGAAGTAAATCGCAGAGACAATCAAAGCATTATTCCACAGAGATCCTGTAAGAAACTGAAAACAGTGCCCTCAGTTTTGGATTTCTTGATGTAGGGAACTTACATAAAGTTGTTGGATGAAGACCCGGGGGACCTTCTGACTGCCTAAGGCAGAAAGCATTTCCTGAGCCATGTTGATCCTGTGCTCTAGTGCCTTTAAAACAGCTGCAGTACCCATGCTCTTAAGAGTCACACTTAGGCTGATCTTGGCATCCTGAGTCTTTCAAAGATTCATGGAGAGAAGACATTGCTGGGTTGAAGATATGTCAGGAAGATGTGCTGGTTTATGGAGGAAGTTGCAAGGAACATGATCAAATATTCAGATTTCATGAGATTTTGCACAGATTGAGGGGACGTGGTCTTACCCTTAAAGCAAAAGAAATGCACGTTTAATCTTAAGGAAACAGAGTATCTTGGACACGGGATGATAGGAAAGGGGACTTAGCCAAACTAAGCTCTGGTTTGTGCCATCTGTGATATGGCAAATCCTGTAAATAGGGAAGTTCCTGGGGATGGCAGAGTACTATACCAGATTGATTGCAAATTTTGCTTTAAAAGACTAAAAACATGAGAACTCTTCTAGAAAAGGGTGTTCATTGTCAGTGGAACACGGCATGCAAAAACAGGTTCAGTTCAGTGAAGCAACCTTAAGAGCGCCCCAGGCCTGCAGAGTGTCGAACTGCAGAGGAGACGGGCATCATGACTGACCCCAGTGCAGAGCAGATCTACTCCAAGGTAAAGGGACGGTAGAAAGAACCATCATGTTTGTGTTAGATGTTTGGAAGGGGGGGACCTAAATTATTCTGTAATCGAAAAAGAAGTATTAACTGTGATCTGGGCAGTGAAGAGTTGAGCATGGTTGCATGCGGTTCCAGATTTCCGATTAGAACAGCTCATAAGACTTTGAAGGAGGTGTTTCCAAAGAAAGCGACTGATGCCATCTCTTGTACGATTCAGAAATTGGTATCTGCTCTCCCAGAGTGTGAATTTGAGGAGAGATGCATTCCTTTTGGTATGAAATTGGCTTGCTAATTGCTTTTCATGGCTAGTCAAGGAGACATCTATTCAAGAGCACGATAGTGCGGAGGGTATAGGGGTGATGTAGATGGTGAGTTCAGGGAGTGTCATTGCCGAGGACATCATACCGAGGAAGAGTGGAGAAGGGACGCAGAAAAGGATCAGGAGTTGTAGGAAGTTATGCATAGGATGAAGCAAGGCGAAGGGAATTAGAACGCGTGTAGTATTGGTGTTAGGTGTTTCTGAAATGCCAATGATGAACTCTCATGCAGAGAAGAACTTGCCTGGTGCGGTACAAGATTGATTCCACTGGAGAGTTTAAAGAAACAGACTGCCTCCTTGTGCACATGAGTCATTTGGGCATTTCAAACAGAGACCAGGAGGCACGTATGGATGGTCATAGATGGATATCTTGGTGGAAAAAACAGTGAAAGATTGTGGGGAATGTCAGTGTAGTGACAAGATCTTGAGATGTAGTGTCCAACCCATGGTGGTAAGGGATGTTCCAAAGCGTCATGGGGGGTCACTGCCCCAGACTTAGATGACCATATCTCATTGTCGGGCACTAGTCAGTAAATAACTGTTTGTAGACATGTTTCCAGGTTGCCAGAAATTGGGGTGGTGAACAGCATTGAAATACGAGATGTTGTTACGTTTGTGAAGGAAATTTTCAACAGGGACAGTTTCCGAACTCTTTTAACTGACAAGGGGGTGCAGCTAGTCTCATAGGAAATGGAGGCGTTTCTTAGGAAGTGAGGGATGAAACATAGGAAAATAGCGCTATATCATCCTGAGGCTTTTGGTATGATCGAGAGGTTCAATAATGTAGTGAAAGAAATCTCTCAAAGAGCCAGTGGCAAGTGTTGGCAGAAGGAGTTAAGTGAGAAGATGAATGTGTACGAATTGACACCTTGCACTACCACAAGTAAAATACCCTTGGTATTGTTCAGAAGTATCAATGTGACGCGCCCGTCCTGGATCAATGAGAAAAGGAACAAAACCTATGAAGGGGGCACAGGGGACGTGTGCTGCAGGAAGGGGAAGGAAAGTAGGATGGTTGAGGGGAAAGCGAGATTTGATGGCTGTGAAGTTCACAAGTGCAAGTAGGCGATTTGGTGAGAATCGAGAACCCTAGGATGGAAAAGAGGAGCTCCCAGTATTGTGAGCCTCTTAGGGTCATCTTTTTCACAATGCCATAAAAACGGATGATCACAGAATGTGGAACCTAAACAAAGATCTCACCTGAGGGGTTTGTGGAGAACCCAAAGGTGGCAGGTGAACAAAGTAAGACTGGAAATAAAAAGCCTAAGTGAGATGAGAGGTGAGGAGGCGAGTGAGGCCAGGAGAAGGACTGGGGTACAGTTATCAAGAAACCAGAGTTTTGGAAAGACTCCGGCCGAACTTTTGTCAAATGTTTGCTCCACTGCCCAGTCCTCACAGCCACTAAATAGACATAATTGTTTTTTTTTATTATTATTTTCAAGTTTGTAGTTCACAAAACTTTTTTTTATATATCTATATTCCTTATACACTCTGAGGCATATTTACGTTCCCTGGCGCATCCCTGCATATCAGCAGGGGTGCGCCATGGAAAATGCGTCACGCAAGTTTACCCTTGCGCCACGTCCGATGCGCCGCATTTACAATGCGGCGCATCGTGGCGCAAGGATCAGCAGATGCGTGACGCATCTGCCGGCGGAAGGTTGGCGCAGTGCTGAAGTCGTGTCGCAAGCGCGACGCAACTCCAGCACTGTTCCAACCTTCCCTATCCCTAACATGGTGCGTCAATCCTTACGCCTGCTTGAAGCAGGCGTAAGGATTTGGCGCATCAGCGTCGGAAAAGTGACTGCGTGAAATCTTGTAGATTTCACTACGTCACTTTTCCGAGGCGTACCTGCGCCGGAACGCCCCCTGCGCCGGTAGCGCCCACATGAAACCTGACGCAGGTTTCATGTGGCGCAGGGGTTTACTACGTGACGCATCTCCCTAGATGCGTCACGTTGTAAATATAGCGCAACGCGGCGCATGGTTTGCGTCGCCGCTGCGTCACTTGCGTGACGCAACAACGGCGCAAAAGTGGCGCAAGGGGCTTGTAAATATGCCCCTCATTTGTTTATTCACCTTTTCGTGTAACAGGAAGTGTGGGGTGTGCTTAGAGCGAAACGCTGTACACAGCGCCCTTGGATTATGACAATGTAGTGATGTGTTTCGGTGGAGGGGGTGGGGGGGTGGAGGGGTGGAGAGCTGGCGAGGCGGAGGCTCGGGCGCTGAATATTGTTCCTCATAAACCTTGGTATATTTCCGGAACTTGAGTGTTTCTTCTTACATTTTTTACACCTGCCCTCCCTCTCGGAGATCAGTCAGAGATGGAGGCGCTAGTCGTCTGGAAGCGCCTAGAGGAGGGGCAGAGGCAGCCCTTTGTCTGGGCAGGTGTGTAGGTGTAGCGCCTCGAGGGAGCGCCGGCAGCCGGCTCCTCGCCGTCACCAGACGGGAGACGTCCTTATTACGGCGGAGACAGCAGGCCCCCACCCGCTTCCAGCTCCTCGCCAGCCCTCACGGCACTAATTGTTTCTTCTGGGCCTCGACTCTAGCGCCTCCTGGGAGGAGGACTGCGGATGCAGAGGAGAGGGATGAGGCGCTTTAATGGCTCCTCGGCGACAGATGCCGCTTGTATCTCATTATCGGCTGTTTTGTTTCTCTCTGAAGGCTGCAAGTGTTCTTTTCTCGTACACACCCCAGGCGGGCGGCGGGGGCGGGGCAGAGGCAGCAGGCACAAGGGAGGGGAGCGACTTGGAGAAGGGGGGGGGGGGCGGTGCTGTACGTGGTGTGCACCGACGTAAACGGATATAGGTGAACTTTGACACGCGCATACACACATATAGAGATATATGCATATATATATATATACATGTATATGTATATACACATATGTGTGTGTGTGTGTGTGTGTATATACACATATACATATAGAGATAGATGTGAACACCTTCATATACCGTCGTATAGACCAATATAGATACACTCTGACAAACACCGATGTATACACATGTACAGGTGTACACCAATATGCAGACAAAGTATGCGGCTACATACACATATACAGGTGTACACTGACATACACAAAGCACAGACATATACAGAGATATAGGTACTGGTGTAGACTGATAAGTACACAGGCACAGATGTACACTGACATGTACACAGGCACGGATGTACACAGATACGGATGTACACCAACATATACCGGCATATGCACAGCTACAGGAGTACACAAGGAACGCCAACATGTACACATATACAGTTAAAGGAGTACACTGACTTATCCACAGAGCACGCCAACATATACCCAGATAGAAGTATACATAAAAATATACAAAGAGTACACTGAAATATACGTAGAGCATGTCAACATATACCCAGATAGAAGTATACATAAAAATATACAAAGAGTACACTGAAATATACGTAGAGCATGTCAACATATACCCAGATAGAAGTATACATAAAAATATACAAAGAGTACACTGAAATATACGTAGAGCATGTCAACATATACCCAGATAGAAGTATACATAAAAATATACAAAGAGTACACTGAAATATACGTAGAGCATGTCAACATATACCCAGATAGAAGTATACATAAAAATATACAAAGAGTACACTGAAATATACGTAGAGCATGCCAACATATACCCAGATAGAAGTATACATAAAAATATACAAAGAGTACACTGAAATATACGTAGAGCATGTCAACATATACCCAGATAGAAGTATACATAAAAATATACAAAGAGTACACTGAAATATACGTAGAGCATGTCAACATATACCCAGATAGAAGTATACATAAAAATATACAAAGAGTACACTGAAATATACGTAGAGCATGTCAACATATACCCAGATAGAAGTATACATAAAAATATACAAAGAGTACACTGAAATATACGTAGAGCATGCCAACATATACCCAGATAGAAGTATACATAAAAATATACAAAGAGTACACTGAAATATACGTAGAGCATGTCAACATATACCCAGATAGAAGTATACATAAAAATATACAAAGAGTACACTGAAATATACGTAGAGCATGTCAACATATACCCAGATAGAAGTATACATAAAAATATACAAAGAGTACACTGAAATATACGTAGAGCATGTCAACATATACCCAGATAGAAGTATACATAAAAATATACAAAGAGTACACTGAAATATACGTAGAGCATGTCAACATATACCCAGATAGAAGTATACATAAAAATATACAAAGAGTACACTGAAATATACGTAGAGCATGTCAACATTTACACAGATGTACGCCTACATCAACATATACACCAAGGACACTGATATATACGCAAAGTATGTCAAAATATGCACAGATATGTGTACTTTGACTTCTACACAAAGTGCAACCACATATACACCAGAGCAAGTGTACATCAATAAATACACAAAGTCCACCAAAAATATACATATAGTGCTCTGACGTAGAAACAGATGCAGTTGCACACTCATATATACACAGAGCATGCCCACATATATGCAGGTGCTGGTGTACACCAATATGCACACAAACAACACCAACATATACACTTATACAGGTTAAGGTGTACATGGATTTATCCAGAGTATGCCAACATATACACAGATATAAGTGTACACCGAAATATAGAGAGGATGCCGAAATACAACTAAAGTATGCTGATAGTTACACAGGTACAGGTTTACATCAACATATGCACAATGTGCACCAACATATAAACCAGTACTAGTGTACATCAATGTACACACAAAGTACACCCACATATACAACAGTACAAGTGCACATCAATATATGCACAGAGCACACCAACATATACACCAGTACAAGTGTACACCAATATATATATATATATATATATAAATATATTATATATATATATATATATATATATATATATATATATATATATATATATATATATATATATATTATCTACTGGCGGTCGCCAGTAGATAGTTATAGTTAGGACCTATTTTCCATAGGAAATCCGTAACATTCTATTTGAAATAACTCTTGCGTCGGTTGACGAATCAACGCGAAATTTTCAAACTTTATGGCCCGCTCCGGTCCGCTCCTACCCTGAAAGTTTCGGGGTGATTCGTCAAGCGGGGGCCGAGAAAAAAGGGGGGTCCCAAAACGTGTTTTCCCCATTCATTTTCCCATAGGAAACTTTAGCCACGGCTACAGCTCCGAACTGCTGAAACGGAATTACACCAAATTTGGCAAAGAGGTAGTTCTTGGTTCAGAAAGAACCCTTTTGTTAAATGGTGTAAATCCGTTCAGTAGTTCCTGTGAAAATCAAAAGGAAAATCACATATATATCTATGGCCGCGTCGGATTCGCGCACCCTCCCGATCACGAGCTGCATGCTAATTGGCTGTCAACACTCCAAATCAGAAAGTGTTGGCAGCCATTTTGTACCTCGGTAGAACCGAGGGACAGAAACAAGTGCGCAAAACGCACAAAGGGGGCAGGGTAGAAACACCCTGACCCCCTAGGTCTGCTCAGGGGGTCCCACAAGGACCCCCTGGGCAGAAAAAAGCATTTTTTTTTTTAAATCGGCGGGATGCGCTTAGGGTACGCGGATCCCGCCGATAAAAAAAAAAATCGCAAGTGCGCAAACACACAAAGGGGGCAGGGTAGAAACACCCTGACCCCCTAGGTCTGCTCAGGGGGTCCCACAAGGACCCCCTGGGCAGAAAAAGGCATTTAAAAAAAAAAAAAAATTGGCGGGATGCGCTTAGGGTGCGCGGATCTTGCCGTAAAAAAAAAAAATCGAAGCGCGGTCTCCCGCGCGTCGATGCTATTTTGCCCCCGGGCCAAGTCCCGGGGGCATGCAGGGGGGGTTGGTTTATAGTTAATTGGGGGCCTCTAAGGCCCCCCAAGCCCTGGGGACCGCCACCCCCCGGGGCTTTCTAATAAAAATGGTGCGGGAGGGCACTGTGCCCTCCCGCAGCCCCGGGGACCGCCACCCCCCGGGGCTTCTTTTTTAAAATTTGAAATACCTGTGTGGGGGGGCTCCAGCCCCCCCACACGCCCCGGGGACCGCCACCTCCCGGGGCACTAAGAAAGATACATGTGGGGGTCCGTTTCGGACCCTCGAAGCCCCGGGGACCACCACCTCCCGGGGCTATGTAGAAGTGGGGAGGGGGCCGCGCGGCCCCCTCCTGGAGCCTGTGGTGGCCCTGGGGACCACCACCCCCAGGGCCGGCTCCTGCAGTGTCCCGGGGTGCCTACCCCCGGGACACTGCTGCTTGCAATGGCAGGACGGGAGCCTCGCGGCTCCCGTCCTGCCATTGCAAACTTGCTTGCTTCATTGAAGCGAGAGCAGGAAACCTGCTCTCGCTTCAATGAAGCAAGCAGATTGCTTTTCCATAAGGGGAGCTGCATGTCAGCAGCTCCCTTATGGAAAAGCACTGCCGCTCCCGCAGGACGCGGGAGCCGGCGGGACCACGGTCCCCAACGTGTGGCCAGGCCCCGGGGATGGGGCCCCGGGGCCATTAGTGGCCCGGGAGGGGGACCACGCAGCCCCCCTCCCAAAAAAAGGAATTTTGTTAAAAAAAAAAAAAAAGGACGCAAAGGCCGGCCCCGGGGGATGGGGTCCCCGGGGCCTTTAATGACCTGAGGAGGGGGGCCACGCAGCCCCCCTCCAAATATTTATTTTAAGATTAAAAAGAGGGCATACCCCGGGGGATGGGGTCCCCGGGGCAAATACAGGCCCAGGGAAGGGGGGCCACGCGGCCCCCTTCCCGTTTAAAAAAAAAAAAAAAAAATAGCCTCAGGCCCCGGGGGATGGGGTCTCGGGGACAAAAGTGGACGAGGGAAGGGGGGCCATGCAGCCCCCCTCCCATAAAAAAAAGAAAGAAAAAAAAAAAAACGGCATCGTGCCGGAGGCCCCGCCCCCTCCCTGCAGCACTATGCAAACGCGCCCCCTGGCACGTTGTAAGAAGGGGAAGTAATTCCCCTTGAATACTGGGGGTCCCTGGGGGCCAACTAGCCCACCAGGAATCTCCAGTATGCGCCAGGGGGCTGCGTTGCAGAGAGGTGTACAGAGGCCACGCCACTTTTTACACCTCTGTGCAACGCAGCTCTGTGGCGCTTTTTGGAGCTACATGGTGCGCTAGTTGGACTCCAGGGACCCTCCGGATTCAAGGGGACTTAATCCCCCAACTTAAAACGCGCCACGGGGCGCGTTTGCACAGTGGTGAAGGGAGGGGGCGGGGCTTCAGGTGACCTGTGTGCAAACAGGCCCCGTGGCGCGTTTTAAGATGGGGAATTAAATCCCCTTCAATCCTGAGGGTCCCTGGGGGCCCACTTGCCCACCAGGTACCTCCAGTAAGCGCCACGGAGCTGCGTTGCAGAGTGTTGTAAAAAGGGGCGTGGCCTCTGTACACCTCTCTGCAACGCAGCCCCCTGGCGGATACTGGAGGTTCCTGGTGGGCTAGTTGGCCCCTAGGGACCCTCGGGATTGAGGAGGAATTAATTCTCCAACTTAAAACGCGCCACACGGCGTGTTTGCAGACATGTCACCTCAGGCCCCACCCCCTTCCTTCACCATTGTGCAAATATTCCTCTAAAATCAGCCGAACTACGAATTCCGATTTACTCACCTGTTATCAGGAGAGACCTCAGTGCTGCATCTTTGAGCCCAGTACTGATCCTGAAAAGTAATTTTAACCGTACTTACCAGTAACTTGAATTTCCTTCCGTAGGGTAACATTGACTGGTTTCACTTGGAAATTCTTCTAAGTGTGGAGTTTTGGAACTTTAGAATATTCCTCTTAAATCAGCCGAAGTACGAATTCCGATTTACTCACCTGTTATCAGGAGAGACCTCAGTGCTGCATCTTTGAGCCCAGTACTGATCCTGAAAAGTAATTTTAACCGTACTTACCAGTAACTTGAATTTCCTTCCATAGGATATCATTGCCTGCTTTTGCTGAAAAAGTTTCTAAGTGTCGATTTTTGAAACATACAAATATTCCTCTAAAATCAGCAGAACTACGAATTCCGATTTACTCACCTGTTATCAGGAGAGAACCCAGTGCTGCATCTTTTAGCCCAGCACTGACCCTGAAAAGTAATTCTAACCGTATTTACCAGTAACTTGTATTTCCTTCCATAGGAATCCATTGTCTGGTTTTCAGCAGAAAAGTTTCAAAGTGTCGATTTTCACAAACTACAAATATTCCTTAAAAATCGCCTGTATGACTTAAACGCATTCTTTCAACTGTTTACAGGAGATGCACCAGTGCTGGATCCAGGATCCACCACTGAGTAAGAAAAAGTAACGATAACACTACTTACCTGCTAAGTGAATTTCCTCCCATAGGATAACATTGGTGATTCTATGTGAAAAAGTTTCTAAGTGTCAACTTTTAAAATACAATAATATTCCTTAAAAATCACTACTGTAACCAAAACGCTTTTACTCAACTGTTTACAGGAGATGTCCCAGGACTGAATCTAGGATCCAGTCCTGTGGTTAGAAAAGTAATCCATAAAGTAACTAATTGCATTTAACTTGAAATTCACATTGAGCTCAATGTTGCATTGTGTTTGAAATTGTGTTGTCCATTGCAACAACTGTAACTACTGTACTTAAAAGTTTTTTTGCATATTTGCAAAGTATTTAAACTAAAGTAATTCATTCTGAGAAAGTATATTTTGTAATGTAATGTATAATGTAATTACAATGTATTTAAAAAATAAAATATCTAAAAATAAATAGTTAAAAAAAATGTAGTAAATCAGTATCAAACAAATAAATATAACAATTAATACATTTAAAAATTGTCATTTACAAAACCTTTGAAATTCACTGAAAAAAACCATAGGTTTCAGACATGTTATAGTTAGGAATTAGCATTTAAAAAACCTTTGAAATTCACTGAAAAAACCATAGGTTTCAGGCACGTTATAGTTAGAAATTAGCATTTAAAAAACCTTACAAATTCACTGAAAAAACCATAGGTTTTAGGGACAGTTATAGTTAGTTGGACATTGCACTCGTACAAAACCCGTGAAATTCCCCCGTTATAGTTAGTTCAGGTAACTATAACTCGCGCCCCGCAATGCACTGCTGATGACGTCACATATTACATCACTCATGACATGGTCAGTGACATCACTGATGACATCACTGATGACATCTCAAATGACATCACTGATGACATCATCCATAAGATAATTTGATGCATTTTCTCACACCCTAATATAACTTTTGATACACCCACTGTAAATTACAGACTGCCATTGTGAAAACCATAGACACTCCAACACCAATTACTATATACACACTCACTGATTCTTAGGTCTACACACACACATCTACTCACTCACCCGTACAGTCACTCATACTTATAGTCACTCAGTACAGGACTATTATATGCACTCATACACCTATATAAACACTCACACACCGCCACTCATCCATAGAGGTACTCACACACCTAGTCAGTCATGCAAAAAATTAAGCACACACCCATTTACTCACCTATACAGTTATACACACACCAGCTCACTTACTCATACAAATACTAGCACATTCTTACGCTCTTATACAATCACTGATACAAGCACACACTCATCCATACAGTCACTCTCACAATCACACACTCTCGCTTATAGCTATTTATATACTCCAACACACATATATACTGCCTTTCACATATGTAGTTACTCACACATGTACCACTGGGACATACATTCACTCACTAACACACTCTTACACACACTTACCCACCCATACAGTCTATCACAGATGCACTCTTGAAACCATCCACCCAGTGAATCACCCACTCACACATCTATGCACAGAGTCGCACACACCCCACCCACACAAACACTCAGGCACCCATACAGATACTCAGACAACCAATCAATAACTCATATAGACACTCATGTAGCTATTCACAAACCCATGCAGCCACTTACACAGCAACAGACAGACGGATACAGACATTCACCCAGTTTAGTCACTAACCCATGCATTCAGTAAGATACGTTTAATCACTCACTTAAAGAGTTAGTCACGCACCTACTAAATCATCCATTCAGACACTTATACACCCACTCATTCTTCAATACGCCTTTCCCTATATATATTAAACATATTTAAACTTTACAGAAACACACAGTCACTGGATGATGTCATCTGTGATGTCATTTGAGATGTCATCAGTGATGTCATCAGTGATGTCACTGACCATGTCATGAGTGATGTAATATGTGACGTCATCAGCATTGCATTGCGGGGGCGCGAGTTATAGTTACCTGAACTAACTATAACGGGGGAATTTCACGGGTTTTGTACGAGTGCAATGTCCAACTAACTATAACTGTCCCTAAAACCTATGGTTTTTTCAGTGAATATATATATATATATATATATATATATATATATACACAAAGTACACCAACAAATACACCTGTACAAGTGTACATCAACATATGCACATAGTACACTTACATATACAACAGTACAAGTGTGCATTAACATATGCACAGAGTATACCCACATATACACCAGTACAAGTGTACATCAACATATGCACAGAGTACACCTACATATACACAGTACAAGTGTACATCGATATATGCATAAGGTAACCTACATAAACACCAGTACAAGTGTACATTAACCTATGCACAGAGTACACCCACATATACACCAGTACAAGTGTACATCAAAATATGCACAAAGTACACCTACATATACACTAGTACAAGTGTACATTAACATATGCACAGAGTACACCCACATATACACCAGTACAAGTGTACATCAACATATGCACAGAGTACACCTACATATACACAGTACAGGTGTACATCGATATATGCATAAGGTAACCTACATATACACCAGTACAAGTGTACATTTACATATGCACAGAGTACACCTACATATACACCAGTACAAGTGTACATCGATATATGCACAAAGTACGCCCACATATACACCAGTACAAGTGTACATCGATATATGCATAAGGTAACCTACATATACACCAGTACAAGTGTACATTAACATATGCACAGAGTACACCCACATATACACCCGTACAAGTGTACATCAACATATGCACAGAGTACACCTACATATACACCAGTACAAGTGTACATTAACATATGCACAGAGTACACCCACATATACACCAGTACAAGTGTACATCAACATATGCACAGAGTACACCTACATATACACCAGTACAAGTGTACATTCACATATGCACACAGTACACCCACATATACACTAGTACAAGTGTACATCAACATATGCACAGAGTACACCAACATATACACCAGTACAAGTGTACATTAACATATGCACAGAGTACACCAACATATTCACCAGTACAAGTGTACATTAACATATGCACAGAGTACACCCACATATACACCAGTACAAGTGTACATCAAAATATGCACAAAGTACACCTACATATACACTAGTACAAGTGTACATCAACATATGCACAGAGTACACCTACATATACACCAGTACAAGTGTACATCAACATATGCACGGAGTACACCAACATATACACCAGTACAAGTGTACATTAACATATGCACAGAGTACACCCACAAATACAACAATACAAGTGTACATCAAACTATACACAAAGTACACCTACACATACACCAGTACAAGTGTACATCAACATATCCACAAAGTACACCTACATATACACAGTACAAGTGTACATCGATATATGCATAAGGTAACCTACATATACACCAGTACAAGTGTACATTTACATATGCACAGAGTACACCTACATATACACCAGTACAAGTGTACATCGATATATGCACAAAGTACGCCCACATATACATCAGTACAAGTGTACATCAATATATATATATATACACAAAGTGCACCTACATATACACAGTACAAGTGTACATCGATATATGCACAAGGTACACTGCATATACACCAGTACAAGTGTACATTTACATATGCACAGAGTACACCTACATATACACCAGTACAAGTGTACATCGATATATGCACAAAGTACACCCACATATACACCAGTGCAAGTGTACATCAATATATATACACAAAGTGCACCTACATATACACCAGTACAAGTGTCCATCAATATATTCAGAAAGTACACCACATATACACCAGTACAAGTGTACATCAATATATACACAAAGTCCACCAAAATATACTCCAGTACAATTGTACATTAATATATACACAAAGTACACCTACGTATACACCAGTACAAGTGTACATCGATATATGCACGAAGTACAGCTACATATACTCCAGAGTACACCTACATATACAACGGTACAAGTGTACATTAACATATGCACAAAGTACACCTATATATACACCAGTACAAGTGTCCATCAATATATGCACAAAGTACACCCACATATACACCAGTACAAGTGTACATCAACATATGCACAGAGTACACCCACATACAAGGATGAATTAATGAACGTGGTAAAGCGAATTAAGTGGCAACCTTTTCACTCGCCCAAGGTGGCAAAATGGCTTAATGATGTGAATCTTCCATTACAGGAACATCATCCAGGGAATCTTCTCCTAACAAATGGGGATCTGATGACCAGAGAGCTGGAAGTACTTCTCCAGGGCCACAGAGGTCTCCCAAAGCAATTTCAACAACTTCCAAGCGACATTAACAAATCTTTGTTGGAACGAAGCATTAACCTCACACGAAAGAATCTGAGGAAGAAATCTCGCCTGTTTAAATTAAATTCAACATACGGAAATCTACTGGCAGTAAAGGAAGCAGGGAATGCCCACAACAAAACCATCTGGGCCCTGAAACGTGCTCAGCAAGACAAGGAATGAAAAAAAGATCTTCTTAATGCTTAAAGAAGGATCCTTAGCTCGATTCTGGCAGTACGTGAACACATTAAAATCCCTCTGACCCCCGAGGTCAAACGCGGTCACGGCACCTGTGTGGGAGAACCATGTGAGAATTCAGTTTCTGGCACACAACCTAACATCCACCACGGCCTCCGTTTCATCGAATAGAGACGAACATCAAACCCCGATTCAACCAAGGGACATTGTAAGACTAATAAAATCTATGAAATCGAGCGGGGCGCCGGGCCCAAACGGCCTCCCTGCGGGAATATTCCAAACCGCTCCAGAGGGCTGGGCAACGCTACTGACCCCACTATTCAACATCGCATATACCCTCGGAAAAATACCTGTAGCTTGGAAGGGATCAATACTATGCCCGATTCACAAAAAAGGAGACCGTCTAAACCCAAACAACTATCGCCTAATAGCCCTGTTAGACCTGGAAGCTAAAGCGTATGCACGTATCCTTCTGAAAAAACTGGAAAATTGGGCTGAAGAAAATCAGTTGCACCCTTTCTTTCAAACAGGCTTCCGAGGTGGTGCCGCAACAACTGACAACATAATCGCTCTATCTGCCCTCTGTCACCATGCTACCCAGCCGCACCAACCTCCACTCTTTTGCTGCTTTGTTGATCTAACCGCAGCCTTCGACATGGTTGACAGACAATTGCCGTGGAAGAAACTAGCAAATTGGGGCATTCCATCTTCACTCCTAACCGCCATAATGTCCCTCTATTCGGAAACCTGGGTACAGGTGAAAACAGGCCCACGTCTCTCTCGGCAAAAATCTGTACGACCGTTGGTTTGAAACAAGGTTGTGTGCTTGCTCCCCTCCTTTTCAACCTGTATACTGCTGATCTGGGAAAAGCCCTCATCAATAGCTCCCTGGCCCCTCCTCGATTAGGCAACCGACCACTACATATTCTTCAGTATGCAGATGACATTGTCATCATGGATCACACTAAAGTGGGCCTCCAACGAGCTTTGACCAGTTTTCATGACTACTGCATATCCAATCACCTTACTACCAACGCAGATAAGACCAAGATCATAGTAACAGCCCGGCAAAAACACAAAAAACGTATCACATGCACCATTGGCTTCAGGATAATTAACTTAGTGCAGAAATATAAGTACTTGGGGATTTGGTTCACAGAAACAGCAAGATCCACCGCTCATAAAAAGGATCTGTCTAATAAATCGACGGGCATAACGTATGGTTTAATAAAATTGAACAACAAGCTAAAAAGTCTGCCAGCAGAAGCCATTCGAAAGGTCACTCAAGCCTCTCTTCTCCTGGCACTTTCGTATAGGCATCAAGCGTTTCCGGGCGCTTGTTCAGAAACCCTAGAGCGGGCTCAATATGTGGCCTACAAAATAATTTTTCAACTCCCAAAACACCTCTCCAGGGCGAGACTTGGGTTGGAGGTTGGGTTAGTCGAACAATCACTAACCCTTGAGGCCGACTTCTTAAAATACTACATTTCAATCTTAAAATCTCCGGGGGATTCTTTAAAAAGTTGTCTCAGAGACACATTTGAAAAAACTGGATCGCCATGGAATAAGCAGCTCATGAGAGCCATGGTCTCCATTGAAATAAACAAACCAGCACTCGCTCTGCCTTGCATTTCATATGCTACCTGGAAAACGCGTATCAATAAACAAGTCCAACAAGTTTTGTTCCAGCAAGACCAGGCAACACTAAAAACATTACCCTTCCTGATACCGCTGAATGACTCATATACAGTAAATAAACCTCAGCCCTACCTTTCCGCCCCGCTTAACCCTAAAGCCAGAAGAGAGATTATGTACATACGATTGCTGGTACATCCAACTACGGATTTCAGCTGGGCCTGGACAAGCCAAAACACAGAAGGAGCATGCCGTCTGTGTGAATACAAACGAGAATCATGGCTACACCTCCTGTGCTGCTGCCCGACCTTAGCAACTGAAAGGAGGATCCTTCTTAGAGAACTATGCTTGAGAGAAAAAGTAACCTCCTACCATGAGGCCTCTGCAGTATGCTTCATACAAAAAGAACCTTATATCCTGGCCCGCTGCAGAAGATTTGTACAAACTACCAGGGGTGCTATGTACCCTGGCACGGCCTCCCGACCTAGCCCCCGAACTGGCCAAAAGCTGATACTGGATTATTTTAAACAAAGGACTGCGAAAGAACACACACTACACTCTACAAGAACACTCTACACAGTCGCAAAGCACAAGCACAAGCAAAGCACAAGCACTTTATAAGAAAAAGAGCACCAGTGAAAAGAATGGAAATCAAAGTAGTCTTGGTGATTTGAAGGAGCTAGTAGGGTGACATTCTCCCATGGGTCTAGCCAAAAGGCAACGCCCGATTGCAAACATGATAAGAAGCCTCTAGTCAGACGCTTGCATTTAATTATTGCACTTTCTTTTACCTCTATGAATTGCGATGTCCTTTTTTAATGTTTTATTGTAATGCAATGGTTTTAATTAACTTATGCAAACAAATAAATACATTTCAATTTCACCCACATATACACCAGTACAAGTGTACATCCACTTATGCACAGTGTACACCTACATATACACCAGTACAAGTGTACATCAATATATACAATAAGTACACCAAAATATACACAAAGTATGCTGACGTAGACACAGATGCAGTTGAACACTCATATATATATGCAGAGCACACCCACATATATGCAGGTACTGGTGTACACCAATATGTACACAAACAACACCAACATATACACTTATATAGGTTACGGTGTACATGGATTTATCCAGAGTACGCCGATATATACACAGATGTAAGTATTCATCGAAATATAGGGCGAACAACGAACCGCTGATAGTTACACAGATATAGGTTCACATCAACATATACACAAAGTACACCCACATATACAGCAGTACAAGTATACATAAGTAGACCCAAAATATGCACAAAGTACGCTGACGTAGACACAGATGCATTTGCATACTCATATATACAACTAGCACACCCACGATTATGTACTGGTGTACACCAATGTTTACTAAGAAACAGATGTACATCGATATCTATATATCTATATATCTATCTATATATATATATATATATATATATATATATATATATATATATATATATATATATATATAAAGGACTCCAACATCTACACAGACTACACTGACAGACAGGGTGATACAGGTGTACATTGACATATATGCAAAGTACAGCACAACATGCACAAAACTTGCTGAAGCAATCACAACTATGGGAGTACAGTGACATATATACACAAAGTACAGCCATATGCTCACATGTACAGGTGTACCTATACAAAGAACACTGGGCCTGGTTTCAATCTTGGCGGATGGGTTACCCCGTCACAATAGTGGCAGATATCCCGCCTGCCGAAATAAAAATTCCATAGGATATAATAGGACTTATATTTTGGCAGACGGGATATCCGTTGTGACAGAGTAACCTGTCTGCCAAGATCTAAATCAGGCCCACTGTCATGTGCACAGATACAGGTATTTTTCAGGTACATTGAGGCACTTAGGGGGACCACAGGGACTACTAATGAAACCTAGTAGGGTTTGGAAGTCTCTCCTACATTTTCCCAAGGGGCCGGATCGACTATCGATCTGGGTCTTTATTGCGAAAAAAATCCACATGTCAATTAGGAGAGGTTATAGAGGTAAGTTACCTTCATTTATACATTCTCAGGTGGGCTTTACTCTCACCTTAGTATATTAGGCTAAATATGATGGTCCTGATGAATTAAAAAATGGGGGTGTCAACCTGCACACCGATGGTAGCTGTATAATCAAAATGTGAAAAGGTAATATGTTTATACCAGTGCGTGCTGCTGTGAGCTTAAGGACCTGCCTATTCGCCCTGTAACCAAAACTGTTCAGAGTAGGAAACGGAGAACCTCCATTCCTGTCACACAGCGCACAGGAAAAAGTCCCTTATGTTTCACTTAACGTAAACAATTTACATCTTTTCTATCAAATACTCAAAAACTTTATTTACAAATGTAAACTGAACGAATTCTTCATTCAGTGTTTATATGTTTTTCAACACAAATTTGTGAACACATAGACTTTCAACTCAAAAATGATAATAATATCCAGAGTTCAAAGTGGAACACATATGGTACATGAGATAATATGTACAAAGCATCAATTTAAACAACTTATGAAAAGAAAACCCAATGCATTTCGGGTAGAACCCTTCATCAGGGGAAAATTAATAATTTCATTCAGATATATATTGATCTGTGGCCTCTTTCCGGAACAGTAGGAAAAAAGAGAAAGAACAACAAATGAATGTTTAGTCAGAAGTACAATGTTTAAGAACGTCATGCGGTATCTGTGCTTGAAACCACTATGCACCTATATGGATATGTGAGAAAATATGTGACCAGAATACTCAATAGTGCTGTGGATGTGCACTTTGCACTCTGCATGCATCTCAGTGATTTCACGAAAACAGTAAATAATAATTCACCCTTGACTGCTCGAAAAACACGGTGTGTGATTAATGCCTGTCTGGCAGCCCATGAAATGTTCGTGTAGTCATGCAGAAGAAGTGAAATGTAACCTCAGGTCATACTGACAAATAATTACCTCCGGGCTCCTAAAAGTGAGTTCAGGAAGGGTTATAAGGAACTTCCGGTTTCGAAAAGTGACGTGTCTGTGCATAAATGAAAAAACGTGAGTATAAACTACGTTCGCACTGATGGCTGTTTCTAACATATCCAATTGCTGGAGAGTCAATCTTACCTATTGCGGTTAGAAAATAACCTACCCTCAGAGAGTTTCAAATGCCATGTCCTCCCAGATTGAGTATGTTTCCTACAATGGTGGGAAAAACACACAGTGTTTTTAAATACCCCTCACACACCAAAAGGGCCCTTGGTGTCATGCTTCATCATGGGGGTCTTCCCGCCCCTCTACGGGACGGGGCGTGCTACAACCTACGGTTACGCGGGAGCACTGTTGTCGTGAAAAGACTGTGTCGTGTAGGAATGTGAGTGGAAGGGTCAGGGGTGAATAGAAAAGTGAGGTTAAAAATACCTGGCTCGGCGGTTTAGAAAATAAATTTTTAATATACCTTTGAGCTGGTATTGTTAAAAGGGTGGGGACGGAGGTGTATTTGCCTCAATGAGCTATGCCTCCAAAGTCAACATGTTTCGAAGCCCCCCTGGCTTCTTCTTCAGGACTTAACGGATCCCTTCTACACTCACTTAATATGTGGTGTGTTTTTAACCTGATCCTCTCTAAAAAAGTGTGGGTGAGAGTAAATAAACAGTGCATGCAAATACTTAATGCACATATACGATACCGAAATAGGTATCTGTCATCTTTATTTGATTTCAAAAGTAAACGCGACCCATGAGCCTGTGACGGGTGGGAGGGGTGCCTATAGTAGCAACTGCTCCTGGGACACTGCCCCGCCGTGTCTGGCCTCCCCGCGGCTCCGGATCTTTGTGGTTTAATAACTATTGACTTAAGGAGGACGTATCCACCTCCACTGCTTGTGACAAGCAGTACCTCTTTACTCCCCCGTTTTGTTTTTTTAGAAAATAACCTAATCTGAAAAAGTAAAAGTCCACAATTACCCTCTGTTCAATTTCAAAATAATTACACATGATCTACGCGTTATCAACCAACTGGTGTTAAATCTTACCTTCGGAAATGGTAAGAAGGTTTTAAGAGAGCTATCTGTAAAAGAAAAGCCTTCGGTTAAACTCCCGTAGTGAACTTAACCTCCCATTACTGTGGCGTTGTAAGTAACCAGACTCACCCGCATCTGATATGAGACGTCGTTCCTTGCCATCTGCCTACGTGAGGACGTGAGTCGTGACTATACGTCAGTAAATCTAAAGGTAAACCCTCGCCCTGGTCTGAGTTTACGTTGCTCCGTGATCACATGAGATTGTGCGTCTACGTACGTGAGTCTAAATTCAAAACGAATCCAACTTTATAGGGAGCGGCGAGTGTGAAGTGGCACGAGCAAAGTAAACAAACGTGTCATGTGACTGAACGGTGATCAATCATGTCCAATCCAACCCGAAAAGTTTAAGCAATAAACGAAAATGCGATTCGAAAAATTAAAAAAGTGCCGTATGTGAAGACGAGATACCATGTGTAAAACACAGTAACAGTGTTGCTATGTTGTATGATTTTAGAAAAGATTATGTGAGTTGCTTGAAAGGTTCCTGAGAAAGTAAAACAAACAAATCCCATGTGGTTATAGTGGGTGCAAGCACAGATGTGCACTCATGATATCATGATGTGAAAACAGTACCATTACATAATAGTTGAATAATTACAGAAAACATAGCATTTCATAATGATCATTAAGACCTTTTGGGATAAGAGTTCCAAGGTACTTTATCCAAAAGGTTTCTCGTTGTGCTAGTAAAGTATGGGTTTCTATACCAACACGGTCACATATTTTTTCAAGAATGGTGAATCTGAGTTGTGGAATGGTGTGTGATGTATCGATCCAATGTGCTGCTAAACAAGAATTCTTGTTTCTATTGCGTATCATACTCTTGTGTTCAATTATTCTTGTTTTTATTTTGCGAGAAGTTCTGCCGACATATGTTAAACCACAAGGACAACATATGGCATATATGACTCCCTCTGTGTTGCAATCTGAAGTGTGTTTAAGCCTGATGTTTTTGCCAGTATGGGGATGATGAAAAATGTTACCGGTAATTACATTGCCCACAATTCCAGCATTTTCTCATGCCTTTATGTGTATTGATAAATTGCGGGGGTGTTGCCTTCAAAAGTTCTTTTACATTTTTTGATCGTGTGCGAGCAAAAAGAGGTTTATCCAGAAACACTCCTGTGAAATCAGTCTCCTGCTCCACGATTTCCCATCTCTTCATGATGATTTTTTTGATTTTGCTTGCTTGGTGTGAGTGTTTTAAAACAAACACTTCTCGTTTTTGCGAGGTTTTAACAGTATTTTGGAGTAAGTCCTCGCGTGTTTTGTGGAAAAGGGTTTCCTTTGCAGCTTCAAGTATGTTTGACGGATATCCCCGTTTCTGGTACCTTTCCACTTGTTCTTCAATTAATTTGTCTGTCTCAAATTCGTTCGATGATATTCTTTTGATGCGAATCAATTGTGAAACGGGAAGGTGTCTTTTTAAAGACATAGGGTGAAAACTTGAGAAATGTAAAGCATTATTTTTGTCGGTGGGTTTTCTGTAAACAGATGTTTGTAAACCAATGGTTGTATTCTGAATTTCAATATCCAAAAAATGAATCTTTTGCGATTGAATGTCATATGTAAATTGAATGTGGGAATTGCATTTGTTGAGTAGTTAAATATTATTCTCAAGTGTTGCGCGGTTCCCTTGCCAAATGACTAGTATGTCATCTATGAATCTCATGTACGTGACTAGATGTCTTTGCCATTGATCATTGTTCAGAATATACTTGTCTTCAGAAAATGCCATGTATGTATTGGCATACGAGGGCGCTCCTGGAAAGCCCATGGATGTTCCAGTTTTCTGTAGGAAATATCTCCCATTCCATGAAAAGTAACTGTGGTAAAGTGAGAACTGTAGGAGTTCTAAAAAAAAAACATTCACGTCTTCTCGGTGACTGTTGAGTAGCCTCCACTCTACAGCTTCTAAACCCTCCCCATGGGGGATAGAGGTGTATAAAGCCACTACGTCGATGGTACATAGTAGTGTGTCTTCATTGAAATTGTGCCGTATTTGTGCGAGTTTATTTAAACAAACCGTGGTGTCCTTCACATAGGTACCCCATGCCTGAACCAGGGGTTGCAAATAGAAATCGATGTACTGACCAATTGGTTCATGTATAGAACCGCATCCGGCCACAATAGGGCGGAATGGAAGGTTTTCTGCGTTCTTGTGCATTTTGGGCAACATATACATGTGTGGAATTTGTGGAAACGTGGATTGTAAAAAGCGTCTGGTTGTCTCTTTGATCCAACCCATCTCTTCAGCATGATCAAGAATCTGTGTTAACGTGGTCATGAATTCTTTTGTAGGATCTGATGGTAATTGTATGTAAGTGTCTGTGTTGAAAACGTGATCATCCACTTTCTGGTCATAAAACTCTTTATCCATTACAACGATCGCCCCTCCTTTAGCTGCGGGTTGAAAAATTAGATTGGTGTCCTCTCTAAGGGAACGTAAGATCCTTTGCTCTTTCGAAGTCAAATTGGTCAGTTTGGGTGGTTGATACTTAATGCTTTGTAGATCTTTTTTGACAAGTAGTTCAAAATTATCCAAAGTTTTGTGCGGAAAGGGCGCAATGAAGGTGCTCTTAGGACAGAATCTCTCTGGTGCTTCAGGTTGTGTTTGAACTTGAGGACAAGTATGGAAAAACCATCTTATACGCAGTTTGCGCATAAATTTGAATAGAGCAATTTCTGTTTCCAAAGCATTAGATGTATACGATGGAATGAAGGACATACCTTTGTTTAATACCACAGTTTCATCAGATTTCAGAATCCTCTTTGAGATGTTCATGACGAGGTCATCGTCTTTTTGAGATTTCGTTGAGGTCTGGCTGATTCCACCACTTTTTTTGTTATTTTGTCCCCTTCTTGTCCGTTGCCTCGTGGGGTGTCTACTTTGTCCGGCGGGTGATTTGATGTCTGGCCCTGTTCTAAAAAAGAATGTTTTCCACTTGTTGTTGGACCTTCCCCTGCCTGGGTTCTTGGAATTTGCTCTCTCATGGTAGGTGCGGGTGGTCTTTGAAGAGATAGGTCCTGATCATTGGCAATACTTTCTTCGGAAGATGTGATTCCAGGTTTTCTATAGAATTTTTTTGGGGCATATGCCTCTGCCCACGAGTACACCTCATCTAACTTGTAATCGATGGTGTCTCTTTTGAATTTACGCAGTTTCCGGTCATGAACTTCTTTAGCATGGGCATCGAGTTTAGTGTTGATATCATTGAGAGTTTTTGTCCAGTCCTCAGTTTCCATGCGGTTGGAAATGTCATCTTTGAGTGTTATGATTTCCTTAGCTAGTTCTCCTAGAATGGATGATAGTTCCTCAATAATCAGAAGTATCAGATCTAACGAACATTTATTTAAGATGGCATACCATCGAGCCATGAAGGTCTTGTTAAATTTAAATAACATGAGGCCTCTCGGTATCCGTTTCACCTTATGGTATTCTATAAGTGTCGTCGAGTGTAGACGTTGATTGATCTCTTTGCGCATCGTGTATTCGAGTTGACGTAACAGTTGCTGTACTGTTCCGGGGGTGGCACTAAATGATCTTGCTTCCTGTATGAGTGAGTATATATTTTCAGCTTCCTCAGAAGAGTAAACTTTTGTATCTGCTTGGTTGGTGGTTAAATCAGCTATTTCTTTAAATGACATAATTACTGTGGGTGCAGGTTGGGGGTATAGGCAAAAAGTTACTCTGTGAATCAAAAAAGGGGGTGTCCTGATGAATTGCCACTGACCCTGCTGTGGGCCTTCACGGCTTGAAACATGTCGACCCTTTAGTGAACTCTGAGGATCCTGGCAACCCTCTGAGTTCTTCTCTGTTTTTCACTTTAACATAAGCGCCCACTGAGAATACATTTTTGGGGGATGCCTGCAGTTAATTTTAAACCTAACAGCTCGTGATGCAGTCTACTACCACTAGTAGCCCGACAACGCGAAGGGCAACTGTCGGTGGCAAGGTATTCCCCTGACCACGGGCAGAGAAAGGATCTCCAGTAAAGAGCCCCCATGAGGGACCTGTTGGGCACTGTAGCACCCACCCAACGAGGAGCAGACCCGATAATGAAGTAGGTGAGGGTCTACATATCATATTAAGATCAGTGCATTAAATGGGCTAGTACTGAGTACCGGCACTTTTTTTTTAAGAGGGAGAGTACCTGCACTTGGAGAGTACCTGCACTTCTCAAGAGAAACATAATACTTTTAATTAGAGAGTACCAGCACTTCTCAGAGACAAGCAGGTACTCAGGTACAGGGTACCTGCACTTCTATTTTTCCATTTGAAGCACTGAGTAAGATTATCTCTGGTGACCTGAATTCGTTCTAGTAAACCACCAATTTGATCTAAGGAACCTTTCGAGGGAACTGCACACTCATTGTGTGAAGATTGTACCAACAGGAAGGGTGTGTGCTGTACCATGAGAACCCTTCTTATTCCCCCGTCATTGGTTCTATACATGGACATATACACTAATTACAGGGAATAATTACAAAGTACATGTGCATATACCGGTGTACCCCAACATAGACACAAAGTACAGGGAATGTATAGATAGTACACTTACATGTGCATATATACCAGTGTACACCAACACCGACACAAAGAACAACAGATACTGGTGAACACAAACATATTCACAGATACTATTAAATGTAGACATGTACACAGATACAGGTGTACACAGACCTATACACAGATACTGCTAAATGTAGCCATGTACACAGATCATGGTGTACATGGACACATACACAGATGCTATTAAATGTAGACATGTACCCAGATACAGGTGCACACAGACATATACACAGATACTATTAAATGTTGACATGACATGTACGAAGATACTGGTGTACACAGACATATACCCGGATACCATTACATGTAGACATGTACACAGATGCTGGCGTACACTGACATATGCAGAGATACTATTAAATGTAGGCATGTACACAGATACTGGTGTACAAAGACATATACATAGATACTATTAAATGTAGCCATGTACACAGATACAGGTGTACATGGACATATACTATTAAATGTAGACATATATGCAGATACTGGTGTACATTGACATATTCCAAGATACTATTAAATGTAGACAGGTACACAGATACTGGTGTGCACAGACATATACACAGATACTGCTAAATAAAGACATGTACACAGATACTGGTGCACACAGACATATACACAGATACTGCTAAATAAAGACATATATGCAGATACTATTAAATGTAGACATATATGCAGATACTGGTGTACACTGACATAGACCCAAATACTATTAAATGTAGACATGTACACATATACTGGTGTACACAGACATATACACAGATACTATTAAATGTAGACATATATGCAGATACTGGTGTACACTGACATAGACCCAGATACTATTAAATGTAGACATGTACACAGATACTGGTGTACACAGACATATACACAAATACTATTAAATATAGGCATGTACACAGATAATCGTGTACACAGACATATACACAGATACTGCTAAATAAAGACATGTACACAGATACTGGTGTACACAGACATATACACAGATAGTATTAAATGTAGACATATACGCAGATACTAGTGCACACAGACATATACACAGATACTATTAAATGTAGACATATATGCAGACACTGGTGTACACTGACATATACCCAGAAACTATTAAATGTAGACATGTACACAGGTACTGGTGTACACTGACATATGCCCAGATACTAATAAATGTAGTCATGTACACAGGTACTGGTGTACACAGACATATACACAGATACTATTAAATGCAGACATGAACACAGATACTGGTGTACACAGACATATGCACAGATACTGCTAAATGTAGACATGTACACAGATTCTGGTGTACACAGACATATACACTGGTACTATTAAATGTAGACATATATGCAAATACTGGTGCACACAGACATATACACAGATACTATTAAATGTAGACATATATATGCAGATACTGGTGTATACTGACATATGCACAGATATTAATAAATGTAGACATGTACACAGATACTGGTGTACACGGACATATACACAGATACTATTAAATGCAGACATGTGCACAGATACTAGAGTACACTGACATATGCACAGAAATATTGATTACAATCGATATGTACACAGGCTTTTCTATCACATTAATGGCTAAAAGTGTAGTACACATTTGTCAGTGCCTAAATATCGCACAAAACTATTCGCTTTCTGAACTTGCTTTATAATCAATCATAATGTGAACAAACCGCTGTCTACACAACAACATCATACACAAACATATCAACAACTAAAACGTTGTATTCATTAAAGGACCACCAGGGCATGAAAAATGTATTAATAAGTTAAATATTGTGTACCAAAACTTCATCAACATATGTAAACAAAACATATCAGTGAAAGAGGCCAGTATATGTTTCTTAAATTTTAAAAATGTGCAATACAAATAAAAACATGAAACAAGCTATACATGCAGTAGAAACGTCTAACAAATAACTCATTTATTTTTTATTTATTTATTTGGTGTTTTATAAGCGCGAACATGACCCTAATAGGGTATCAGAGCGCTTTACATTTACATATCTATCAACTTAGAACAACACGCACGCCATGCAGTTTCAGTAAACCTAATCAGTGTACAGCAAGTTACTAGAAACAGTTATGCTACAAAGATATAAAATAATTGTACATTGATTTGTGAGAGAAACATTTCTGCTAGACAATCATATTTACAAGACCAGAATGATGTTAGTGGTCAATGTGTGGTAGCGTGTGTATTGAACAAGAAGGACCTCTGATAATGTCAAGTCTGCCGGAGTCATGGAAGGAATTTGCTCATAAAAAAGGATTTGGCTGCATTTTTAAAAGCAGCGATGGACGAAATTTTTCTAATGTTAGGGGGGAAAGCGTTCCAAATTGTTGGTGCTGCGCCAGAGAAAGCTCGGTCATAAGTTCTTTTCTTTCGGAAGAGGGCCGGTTTCAGTAATAGATCTCCATGACTCCGGGAAACCCGGCATTCTCCTGATAGAGTGATTTTCTGGGCTAGGTACATTGGTGCATTGTAGTGTATCACTTTGTGAGTGATACATGCCATTTTTAGTTGTATTCTTGCTTCATAGGGCAGCCAGTTGAGCGCTTTCAGATGAGGGGTGATGTGGTCGAATTTTCTGGATCCAGTTATAAGTCTCGTGGCCGCATTGAGACAGGCTTTTAGTGGTGCTGTTGAAATCTTAGGAAGACCGGCTTGTGTTGTGCAACCGTACTCGATCCTTGAAATGACTAGTGCCTGGACTGCTGTTTTAAGGTCTGAGTAATTTATGAAGGGTTTCAGTTTTCTGAGGTAGCTTAGGTGGAAGCGGGCATTTTTTGCCATCGTGTTAATATGTGTAAGCATGTTCAGGTTTTTATCTAGCATAATGCCCAGGGATTTGGTTGAATCTACAATTCTCGGAATACAGTTTAGCGCAGTGATTAGTTTGGTCCACTCCACGATATTCGTAGCGCTTTTCTGGGGGAAAATCAAAAGGAATTCAGTTTTATGCTGGTTAAACTTGAGGTGATTACTAGTTAACCAATGGACGGTTCTCTTTAGTGCCTGGTTCATGATACTGATCTCTTCTATCGATGTGATCTTGATGTATAGCTGTGTATCATCAGTGTACATGTGGAAGGAGATGTTTGCTTGCTGTAAGATTTCTGTAAGTGGCTCTACATACAAATTGAATAGAGCAGGGGATAGTGTTGAGCCCTGTGGTACTCCAATAAAAAAATTTGATGAAGCAGAAAGTGTTTGGTTCACTATGAATTTTGGCGATCTGTTTTCTAAGAACGAACTAAACCACTTTAGGACTGTACCCTCTAATCCCATCCTTTTTTCAAGCGATCTAGTATTTTGGTATGGTTTCCAGTGTCAAATGCCGATGAAAGGTCAAGCAGGATTAGGAGACAGGTTTCGTTGCGATCGAGGGCAAGTAGAGCATCGTCCACGATGTGCAGAATTGCTATTTCAGTGCTATGGTTTGGTCTAAATCCTGATTGGAAGTCATTCAGCAGTTTGAATTCAGAGATGTGTTGGCTCAGTTGTTGTACACATTTTTCCAGGAGTTTGGCTAGCATGGGAATGTTTGTTACTGGTCTGAAGTTGTTAAGGTCTGCGGGATTCTCTGTTGGTTTTTTAAGATTGGAGTAACTTGTCCTGTTTTTAGGCAGTCTGGTAGTGAGCCTTGCGATAATTAAGCGTTAATAATCTTTGTCCATGAAGGGATGAGCAGATGGTTTAATGTAGACCAACAATTTGCAGGTAGAGGATCGTTGAAGTGATTGTTTGGTTTTATGGTCGAGATAATCTTTGCAATATCTGTGTCAATGACAGGCTTGAATTCTGACCATAAAGCATTATTTTTAGGCATTTCCAGCGCTGGTTGATATTGAGGTTTGGCAGGGGCGTTCTTTTTGATCGAAGGGCAATCCGCTACCTTTTTGAGCTCCACCTCCATCGATCTAGCTTTGGCTGTAAAGAAGGAAGAGAATTCTTCGCTGCTTATTCTCCATTTTTTTTAATGAACATCAAACAAACATACCAAAAAAATAAGTGCCACTCAAATGTTATAAATGGAACCGCTCAAACGCAATCCTCACTCGAACACACCCTCCTCACAAAAAAGTTTCTGAGGCTAGAAAACATATTCTACAAAAATGGATACTAGGGAAAGAAACTTTAAATAAAATTAAAAACAAGTCAACATATTTATAAATGCATGAAACCAACATACAACATGGATATGTTTCATTAAATAATTATAAAAACACATACTCCTATTATATTCCCATCAAATATGGGGGTGATCCATTCCCCTTCACATGGTGGAAGAGACGTTACTCCACCTGCTGGCTGGAGTAAATCTCTGAGCATCTCCAAGGTGAAAAGAGATCAGAGGAGAGTTTGGGAATGCCCACAAACATGTATGTCTGCGAGTGTTTGAAAACTTCCAAGACAAAACATGCCTCGGCACACTCAATTACCACCTCTTGAGTGGTACTTACTGCTTCAAATTTCTTTGCCCTCATGGCGTAAATGCATTTACACCCGCTAAGAATCCCTATGTGAATCCCTGGTAGGCGTAACAGAAGACATTTTGGCTGTAAATGTATGTTTACAGCTATAAAATACCTTTCTGAAAAGGGCCTTATATTTCTAAGAAACAAAAACGATTGTTAAGTGCACTCTGACAACTACTGGAGAAAGTTCAAAAATCCCAAGGGAGTAGATTTACCTTTAGAAGTCGACTCCAAGAAATAGTGGAGAAAGAGCAAAAACCCTAAGGGGCTACTTAACTATTCTAACTCCACTTAGAGAAACATTGGGCAAAAGGCTAAAATCAAGCAAGGCTTATTTCATACTCGAACCCCACATCAAAAAAATGCTAAAATCCAGGGGTTCTGATTTACTATTCTAATTCCAAATATCTTAGAAGATATCATTTCCTACTCTAACTCATGTCCAGGAAACACTGGACACAGTGCAAATATTATGGATGCACCATTTTATTTTCTAACACTAGTCTCATAATCATTGTGGAAAGGGCTAAAATGTTGTGGGTGCTTAGCTATTATTCTAACTCCAATCCGAGAAAAATTGGGAAAAGTATTATACTCAAACTACAACCACCCTAAGCCCTAATATAAAAGACTCCCTCTCTAAATAAACAGTAGCATTACATCTATAAAAATGTATATAATGACTTATAACCCACCCTGTTCCTTAATATTGTCAAACTAATAAAACAAATAACATAACGCCTACAACCCTGCAGAAACATATGTAAAAAAACTGCAAAAAGCCAAGCCTCTAAGCACACTCTAAGTCAAATCCATATTGGTCAAAAGTTTAGTTCAAAGAGTCCATTCAGTTCAGAAGTTCATTCTTTTTATTGGTCCTCTGCCCTTAGCCAGTCAACACGTGTTTCGTAGGTGCGCGTCTTGCCCCATGACTTCGTCAGGGCTGGAATAAAAGAAAAAGATTCTATTTTACATATAAACAAAGTTATGCCCACAATGTGAGCAACATTCACCCTGTGCCAAAGTATGTCATTGCCTGTTGCATAGGCCAAGTAATCTGAGCGAAGTGGAAACCCATGCATCACTGACCGTGGTATTCAAGCATTAGGCCTCATTTTATAATTCATGGCTTATGTGATCTGCACAGATGAGATGTGATATCAATGATAGGCAATACCGTGTCATGCTCGTTGTCAGCCCCATGTCACACAACAGGTATTAATGAATAGACATCTTTGGTGTAACTATCACCATGCAGCACCTTGTGTCACATGCCTATTGCCCCTCCATCGCATAGGGAAAAAGCCCATTTCACTCACTCTATAAGCCCGAAAAGATAGATCAAAGTGAAGGCCGAAGCTAGATACCCAGGGCAAGTTGGTGCCCATCACTTAAAACAAACTCCCTGATACCCAAGGTACCCAATTAGTGTAGCTGACACCTTTCTTGTTTCCTCTGATGCTCAAACCGTGATACGATCCTGTGTCCGAAAATGACCAAGTGTCCATTTATATGCCTCTGTATCAAAAGAAGAAGGTGAAAAATCCAATCACTCTCCTCCTCAACTTCATTACCATGTGGGTCCAATCACTCAGATCTATATTCAAGTCCCTAATGGGTAATCACCCACTCACCACAATAAAACGCACTTCGGCCGTGCAGGGAGTCAGCTTGTGGACTTGGTTTTAGTATTCGCCAATGGCCACATCTAGAGGCAAATGTTTGATGATCTGGTCAGATCTAAAAAAGGGGGGCATACACCTGATATCAGGCATCAGCATATATTCAGAATGAGCCAATCTCCCACAAACTTCTATGTATACCACACAATCTCACCTATACCAATATAATGTTGGCAAGTCAACGCTGCTGATTAAATGGTGCCTGACCGAGCTCCGGTCGTTACAGAAGACAAGTGGGTACACTCAACTTTCCGGGTCAATCTGTCGAATCTGAAGAAGAGCATACCACTAATATCAGGTATCCACCTATGAAACGAGCCAGTCTCATTCCATACCATCTACTTGTCCTCGATTCATCACACCGCTTACCAATGTTTGGCCGCACTCCAATTACACGCGTGCCATCAGCGTATAAATTACGTATCCTGAAGAACAAATCTATTGGAATATATACATATGTTCAGTACCACAGCAGATTAAATTAGCAAGCCTTGTTACTGTCCCTTCCTACATTGCCGCGCTTACCTCTCTTTAGCCTCTCTCCACATACACGAGTGCCGTCGGAGTGTGAGTTGCCTATCTCAAAGCCCAGAATCTGCAAAAATTATATACTAATGCTCAAGGTAACAGTATAACAAAAATTAACTTAATCTTGCTTCCCCAATGATACCAGTCCACCCGGAGCAATCTTACCATATCAAAGTAACACTGAGGCAGAGCAGCTCAGAATACCAAACTCTCCATACCGATTCCAGTGCAATCAGGATCACCTGTGCCAAGACGTGCCTCAACTTCTTCAGAACACAAGGAATTATGGAAATGGGAGGGAATACGTAGCGAGAAGGAGATTCCAACTCATGCAAAAAGGATCTCCCAGGATCCCTTCCAATAGGAAATGCAGGGTACAGAACAAAAGGCACTGAGGATTCTCCCAAGTGGCCAACAGGACGCTCAAACGCACACCAAAGTGAACAAACAGATATAGAACCACCTCCAGATGGAGACACCTCTTGTGGTCTTCAAGATAATGCCTCCTCAACTCGTCTGCCTCCATGTTGAGAGTGCCTCACAGATGACGCACCATGAGACATCATGAATAAGGTCCAGCACAACTATTTCAGCACCTCCAGGGCACCCCACCTACTTTGTTGGCATAGCACATGGCGTTATTCTTTGAAGGAGAAGCCTGCACCACCAAGCTTTATGGTGCCAAGCCAGTTGATGACTACAGGAGGAGCAGAAAAGGCTTGACTAAAGCTGCAAACACACAGTCCAAAAAGGCCTCACTGGGGACTGAAGAGGCTTAAAGGAAGAAGAGACAGGCTGCAGAATCTCCGCTGACAAGTTCAACATGAAGAGGAAGTTCTAACCCATTGGTCTGTTTGTAGATAACCATTGTTAAGAAGACATCCTTCGGAGTAGGGATACTGTCAGTGCAATGGCACTTGTAGGTGTCTCATCCTTCACACAGAGTGAGGAGTAACTGATCTCAAGATTTAGAGCACAGCCTAGTAAAGGTTGTGGATCAGCCGACAGCCTTGGAAACTGTAAGGGCTGTCCTCCACCGGCTTAAAAAATGATGCTGAGGCTGGAGTCAGGGACTGTCGCTGCGGACTTTCAGACCTATCTCTCGAACAGGAATGTCACTAGGGAGAGAAGTACTTCAATTTCTCATTGGAATGTTCCCTTTTTACGACTTACCTGTTGAAGGAGACCTAGAGCGCTTGAAGTGCCTCATCTTGGTCGCCTTTGAGGGCCAGAGGCCAGCTTTGTCCCAGGAGATGGAGTTGTGCTTGAGGCCTAGACACCAGAGACAGATGGTTTGAGGCTTAACTGACTCCCTGGCTAAGAGGTGATACTGATATGTATCCGCTGCCTGTGAAGCTTCCCTCCTCTCCTTTCAAATTCTGCTCCACGCTTATGATGGTGCTACACGTGCTGGCCCAAATCTGGAGCACACTAGTCAGGCCTGACACAGGACACCAGAAAACCCTACTCATAAGTGACACCTCTACTAACACTCTTCTGGACAACAAAATGGACAGCAAAATGAAGTATTAGACCTGACAACCTTAGGGGGGTTTTCCCCCCAACCTTTTGCCTTTCTCCTCCAATTTTCTGACCTCGTGATTTCTGGTATTAAGACTCTGCACACTTTACCACTACTAACCAGTGCTAAAGTGCTTCTACACATGGTAATATTGGTTCATCCCCGACTGGCATATTTAATGTACTTATAAGTCCCTAGTAAAGTGAACAACATGTGCCCAGGGCCTGTAAATTAAATGTGACTAGTGGGCCCGCAGCACTGATTGTGCCACTCACTTAAGTAGCACTTTAACCATGTCTCAGGCCTGCCATTGCAGAGCCTGTTTGCGCCGGTTCTACTAATTGCATTTGATGTCATTTTCATCTTGTTTTATTTATTAAAGTCAGAGTTTTGTTTCTAACCTGGTGTGGATTCATCTTGTGAAGTGCTTTCACTGTTTTACTGTTTGAAGTCTTGCATAAATACTTTACACACAGCCTCTAAATTTAAGCATGTCTGCTCTCTGCCAAGCTACCAGAGGGTGAGCCCAGGATAATTTAGGGTTTGCCTGCCTCTTAGTTTGACTAGGGTTGTGGTTGCTGCTTGACCAGGGCTCATACCCCAGTTAACCGACAACCCAATTTCTAACACAGAGTATCTGCCTACTCGACCAACTAGAGACTACTTTGGGGCAACAACAAGAGGTAGGAAAAGGTTACAGAAATAATTCAATACTAGACAACAAATACACAGATATTGGTCACACCGACAAATAGCCACTATTGTATACCCACATTTACACAGATGCTGGCGTACGCCACAAGTAAACAAAATATACCACATATATTGGTGTACACATACACAGACAAAATGGTGTACAACCACATGTACACAAAGAACACAATGTATACAATTATATACAAAGCACACTGGCCTATACACAAAGAGAATAGTACACAACCACATGTGAAAAAATAAAAATGAAATATACAAAGAGAGACTGATGGACACCAATGCACATGCAAAATACACCAACATATACACAGATACCGATTTGCATAATGTATGCGAAGATACTAGTGTACACTGACACATGCATAGGTTCTGCTGTAGACCAACACACACAGAAGAATTACCAATATATACAGACCTAGAGAAACAGGTGTACGCCACAGTATAGACAAAACACGTAGCATGCACGTAGAGAGTCGCATATACAGACAAGTACACATAAAAAGGAAACATATACACATAGAGGTGGTATCATGGTTCATGGCCTTGGCTCACAGGGGGTTCTGGAGCTTGGCAGTTCTTGACTGTGAAGTCAGGGTTAGTGCTTCTCTGCAGCCCCTCAGTCCTCAGTGTTATTCAATATTCGGCAGACAAAAGCACTTTATCCCCCATAATGCAGTGTCTGGTCTACATTAACAGCTGAAACTAGAATTTCTACATAATACTGTGATGTGGGATGCCATGCAGCTAGAAATCACACCTCTGATAACGCATTGTTTAGGTCATCTGGCAGACCTGGACCCAGAAGATATCATTTTCAAATGTCCATATTCTGTGTCCATGTAGCCAGAAAGTGAAGTTTTTAAGTTACCCTGTTACCTTGTAGACACTAGTATCTTTCAAGATAGAAACTGCACGCTTTAACATTTCCAAGGCTGTTGTCATGCCACCAGAATCTACAGCAGTTTCCAATGTGCACTGTTATGATGAGTCTGTATTTCCAAAGAGTCTCAGACCCAAGCTTAGGAGGGCATTCCTGACTCTAGCTTGAGAGCTCAGGTACTTGCAACTGGCTCATTAGCTGGATGTGCCACCAGGGCTTTAATCGCAATGTACAGCATTTGTTCCATGGGTTCACATCGTCATAAATGACCAGTGCTGCTCCCCGCTAGGGGTTTCATTCTGCTTCCTGTCTGCTGTTCCAGTGGTTCATTGTAACTTGTGCTTCTGGCATCACTGTGCCCGAGTCGTGGCCAAGAAAAACAAAAAGGTGATGGGTGGAATGCTTGAATTAATTTCAGCCACTGGGAAGCCTTCAGCTCCATGTTTTTGCTCACTATCTCACACTAGACATAGACTGGCCAGGTGATCCTGCTCCAATCGGAAGAGCCCAACCTGAACTGCAAAGCCAGGTCCTCTGTAACTGTGAAGACAAGCAGCACCAGACCAGTTTCAGATTGTTGGCCCTTATCAGTGAGGTGCAGCTTGAGTCCAATGGCGCAGTGATCACATGCCCAACATGTGCATACTCATCAAACTTAGGGCAATTGTGAACAGGGAACTGGAGTGAGTGCCTGCTCACCTGCTCCTCTATAGCCTGCAGCATTGTCCAGGCCACGAAGAAGAGGGGCAAAAGCTGACAGGTTGTCTGGCTGAGCGATAAATGCATCAACTTTCCTTATGCGCTTACTACCTCAGGTAGGCTCCTGGCACAGATGTAAACAGTATGCTCCCTTTTTGTAGCTCTGGGTTTATCAGGATGCCTCAGGAATGAGAAGACGAACCAACAAAGGAGTATGAACAGAAGAAGCAGCTTCCAAATATCGCTCACTAGATGGATAATATTTCCAGTGAACAAAGAATTGAAGACGACTGCTAAACACCTAAGAATGCAGATTTCCTTAACCCTAATATTGTGGTTGAAATTAGATTGGCAGTGAATCAACAGAAGAAAATGAGAAGACAACCAAACTTTAAGTACAAAAACAAATATGAAGGTGATATTGATTTGTCAGCATATTCCTTCATTTTGAATTTTAAGTGAAGGTGTGCGAAATTCACATAATTTGCTTTTGTGTAATTATATTAAATTTCACAAAAGTTCCATGAAATTAAGTGTAATTAGGTGTGGACGCCTTTCATGCTACAAAATAGCAAAACAAATACAAGCACCATGAATGACATCACGGCTCGCATTCTGGTTTTTGGTGTTGTCCTCACGCTCCCAATGTAAAATGATGCGATGTAGCCTAATAGCGTAATTTTGCATAATGCAAAACTCCCAAAACTGCGCAAGATTATGCCAGTGTGATGGAAATTTCACCCAGGCATACCTTTGAGCAGCACAATCTTTAGGAAAACAATTGTCTATCTCTCAGTAACTGGCTTAAATTATCAGTAGCTCCAGGGCCCAAAGGATCAATATGAGGAGAAGAAGGAAAAACTATTGCATGAAAACCTTGTATATAGAAAACAGGTGAAACCTTGGTAGCACTTTGGATTACATTATAAGAACTTTTTGCAATTTGTAAATAAGAAGACCAACTATCTGTGTTGCTTTACAGTAGTATTGTAGATATTATTCCAAACTTTCATTGGTTCACTCTGCTTATTCATTAGTCTGGGGATGATAACCAGAGAAAAAAGCTTGCTCAGTTCCTAATACTTTGCACAGAGCCCTTCAAAAACATGGATAGAGTCCTTCTATCAGAAATGTTACTATGAAGAAGTCAAGAAACAATTAGCAATTTCTTCTGAAGTGGGTATCTTGACGTGAGAAAATGGTCAACTTTGAAACAGTGCCTACTTTCACTATTACTACCTGCTAGCCATCTAAAAGCGAACGATCCATTATAAAAAGGGTAGAAATCATCTGCCAAGTTTCGGCAGCTTACAGAAATGGCTGTAAAAATCAAAAAGGCTTGGAATGTGATGATTTGTGCTGGGCACAAATAGGACAAAAAAACACATTCTTGAACATTAGATTGAACAGATGCCACAATAAAGATCACAAAATTAAATCCATTGTAGTCTCAACTCCTCAATAGCAGAATCATGACAAATTTTCATCAGATCTAGCTGCAGTTCTTTTGTTGGAACGAAAATGGCTTGCTGATTGAAGTGCAACTTGTTAGGATTAACTAAAGGAGTCCTAAAATGAAGATCTTTTAACTCCTTGTGATCCAGCTGTTTTTGAACCATCCTTACTCTGTTTAAGAAGGGCTGAAAAATATCATCCTTATGAAGAGCAAGAATCTTCGGTTGATCACAAATGAGGTAAGGTGTTGGATCATGAGAAGAGAGTGCATCAGTCAAATGATTCTTGGAAACTGGAATAAAAATGATATTAAGATAATTCTTTGCAAAGAAAGATGTCTTTCGACCTTGACCACTTTGTCTACATTGAAGATTTCATAAACAATGCAAATTCTAATGATCAGTTTGAATTTCAAACAGTTCTCTAGAGCCATCAACAGATTTCTATATTCAGGACAAGCCATCTTTATGGCAAGCAGCTGTCTTTCAAGAACTGAATAATTCTGTTCATTTTCTAACAAAATAAGACAGAAATAAAAGACAGATGTTCTTGTCTAATTTTGTCTTTTTAACACTGCTCCTTCAGCTCTTTCAGAAGTGCCTATATTCACAACACATTTCTTAGAATTATCACAGTGACGTAAAAGGGATTTGTGAGTAAACCTCCATTTGAGCGTATTAAATACCCTTTAACTTTGATCTTCCTGACAGAGCAATACAAACTGATTCACAACATCAGAAAATTTGAATCCATGTAGCATTGAAAAGTGGCAGGAGCACTGTGCAACTTTATTTAAACCACTGTATTCTGTCTCATTTGTGAAATAGTTGTCTAAGTGCGCTACCAACAACAGGCAGTGCATAATTTGTGCCTGCGGTTGCAAGTCGTGGGCACCAGCACTCGTTTTGTCTTTTGTGGGGACTGGGAGGCACATTTTTCATCAGACTTTGATCCAGAGCTAGCGAAAGAAATGTAGAAAGGGAAGAAATTTGGTGGAAGAGAAAGAGAAAGACAGGAAAACAATGGCAAAGGGAGGACGCAGGAAAGAAAATGTGCCTGCAAGAATAAGGTTGACGGGAAGTGTAGAGTGGTGGAAGAAAGAGGTATGAGGTCGAACTAAGACCAGGCAGCCTTATAATTTTGCAACCCCAGCATTTCACAATGCCGGTGGCAAATGCCTAATAAAATGCTTTGGGTCTGTGCTCTTGTGTTTTTTGACAAATTAAGAACAGAAAAACACTCATCTCAGGTTTTGTGACATGGACTCAGTGTAAAACTAAAGGGCTTGGTTTGAAACTAAAATGTGAGGATTGGCCCTGCAGAAGCATTGCTAGCCACCTGCAGCAGAGGAAAGAGGAAAGAGCAAAGACATGTCTGCAGTGGGGATAGACAACCTAGGAGTAGAGGAGCCAGGGTTGGGATTCTTTGTCGGCTTCAAGGAGAAGGAACTCCTTCAGAGTCGGAGGCTACGCGAGCAGTGAAGCAGCACATAATAATAATAATAATTCCACATTTGTAAAGTGCGAACTTATCATCCCTAAGGGTATCCAGGCGCTGGGGGCCATCGGCGAGATTAAGTGAGCTATTGCCCAGAGTCACATGATGCTGAGCTGCCGCCGGCGATCGAACCATGAGCCCCGCGCTCCAGTCACATGATGCTGAGCTGAGCTGCCGCCGGCGATCGAACCATGAGCCCCGCGCTCCAGAGTCACATGATGCTGAGCTGAGCTGCCGCCGGCGATCGAACCGTGAGCCCCGCGCTCCAGAGTCAGCCGCTCTGGCCGCTGCGCCACACCTCTCCATGAATGAAGAAAGCACACTGATCTCTTTCACAAAGTAATGAGTAACTCTACACGCAGAGGTTTGTGGCCTCTCATGGGTGTGCATTTACTCGTTTTTTTTTGTAATTGACAAACTTTGCAGGTTTCCAGGTGTACTCCTGGAAAACGTTTGCGAATTCCCATTCCCTCACATGTGGAGGAATTTCCATATGTGCCGCTGCACAAAGTGTACATGACACATGTGGGAATGTCTTTCTGTCTGTCGAGGTGGGAGACCTAACAAATTAAAAGGGGGGGCCAAGCCAGAGCCGAACTAAGGGACTGGCTTGACTCTAAGAGCCCTTGCATGAGCCGAGCCCGGGAAATGTTTGACATGTAAATCATGCAAAAAACATTACTTAAAATATGATAAAATCTCTTCAAAATTACATGCGGCAGCTTTGACATTAAAAAGTCACATTATAGGTCCAATGAGATGTAATGTAATAAAGACAAATGGGGATTGGTGAAACAAAGTATTTACCTAAATTCAGTGTTTGCTTAAGCGGGAAAGCCGAGATTAATCTAATTGTTTCTGGTGTCACTTTGTGAATTTGGTTGTCTCTCCTTTTTACCTCAAATATTAATGCTTTGTTTTTAGTTTCATGCACGAGAGTAGAGCGAGGGTGTGAGGCAGAAGCCACATGAAAGCTCGGCTCGTTGTAGGCTCGAGGTTCCAAGAGGACCTCGAGCTGAGCCAGGGCCGCCATCTGGTGGAAGCCTGGCCCGTGCAGGAAGCGGCCCCCACAGCCCTATATGTCCGTGTAAAAGTATTCATTTTTTTTTCCTCTAGGATTTCTTTTCCATGTAAAGAATCGCTCCCCATGCATCCTGACCAATTTTAGGACTCATCCTCTCACCTTGTCCCCTAAGAATGTGGCTGCCCGCCGCCCCCAAAGGGGGCCCCCTAAAAGGGCGGCCCTTTAGTGCCATTGCGGCACAAGCCTACCCCTCGCTCTAGCAGCAGAGGGCTTCCGCCTGGAGCCCGCTGTTCTGGGGGTGTGGGCGTCACTTCCGGTACGCCCGGGGGTGAGGGAGGGTATGTATACCCCTCTGACCCTCCCAGCGGCCTCTTTTCCGCCAGCCACGCCGTCTCCCTCCCTTCCTCTTACCCTGCAGCTGGGCTGGTGGTCAAGGTGTAATGAATGTTTTAATGTTTTCTTTTGCGTTGAAGGCGGAGTTACAGGGCGATCTGGAAGCAGTCTGGTACAGTAAGGGTACCTCTGCGGCAGACGGGTACAGTAAGGGTACCTCTGCGCGGCACAATAGGGGTGCCAGAGCCAAAGACCAGGATCCTCAGGGCAGGGTCCTGGAGAACCGTGACGGTGCCCCGTTAGTCCTTCGGGCGGTTGGGGGCCTGACCAACCGGGGTTTGCCCTGCTACGCTCCGCCCTGAAAGGGGCGTGAGTAGGATGGTAACAAGGGCCACGTGATCCAGTGGTGGATCAACAAAGGTGTAGCGCTGATCGGGCATCCATCCCACAGTGCTGGCTCATCAGGCGGGCAGGGGCAGCATAGGTTGGACGGCTGCCTGCCCATGGATCGCCCGTAAGATAACCCACCTTATTGCATACTCTTGTATGGAATAAACCTGCGACAAGTTTTTCCCATAAACAAAGTGTCTTGTGTGTTTATTTATGCACGTTCGCCTATGGGAAGGTGGGGGATGTTGCCGGTATTGGGACTATGTGGGCTGCCCGACGTCCACGAAGGGGACATCCTAAGAGGGCGGCCCCTTTAGTGCCACAGGATGGCACACGGGACAGCCCAGCATTGCGAGACCCCTTTGGGGTCCCGCTCGTCATTTCCGGCCCAGGTGGGGAAACAACGAAAACAGTGTCTTGTCTGTTTATTTATTGGGTATGATGCTGCATGAGGGGTGATGAGTGTTGCCGATATTGGCACTAAGAGGTTTACTACTGCCAAGAGTGGGAAAGGGCCAGAGAAGAGTTGTGAATGCTCACAAACAAATACATGTGTGAGTATTGCCAAATTCATAGGGCATTTCTGCCCTGTAGCGCCCCATATCTACCCCAGGTCACGTGTTTACTCTGAACTAGAAAAGGGGTTTTGCTCCCTTAAACGAGGCTATGTGGGTGGGCCTCTGTGTCTGTGATTTACACAAACAGCTTTGAGAATTGGCCGAAGAAGTGTGGCCTTGCATGTTTGGCTCTGAAAGCACCAAATCTTTCATTGACCCTTGGGTTCAAGGTAGGGTGACCAGAATTTTAAAGCAAAAACCCGGGACATTTCACAAAAATAGAAGAAGGACTATAATTTTACGTCAAGCGAGCGCACAGAATGACAGCGCTCCTCAGCAGAGAATTACAAAACAAGCAGTAAGAACATACATAAGATGCTATTTTTAAACCCAGTAGCTTGCCTGTGAATTAAATTGCTTTCTTGGAACAACTGCTAACTATCCCCGCTTTGTAAAACATAAAAAACACCTACCCCGTTTTTAGTCGACCCTCTCCAAAAACCGGGACATGAGCTAAATTTCTCGAAATCTGCCCGGACAGCTGGTGAAAAACGGGGACCGTCCTGGCAAATCCGGGACGCCTGGTCACCCTAGTTCAAGGGCGACTGTGGACTTGTGCACTGGTCATGCAGCAGCCCTGTTTCCTGATGGGCTTGGGGGGGGCAGTGAGCCTCCCTCAACCCAATCTTATCTCTGGTATGGCCGTTTGGGGGGTCACGGTAACAAAGAGACGTTAGGATTCAATCGTAAGTTAGAAGACAGCGCAGTGGGCTTCATACCTTTGCATCTCGACGGAACTGTTTCGAATAATACATTAATTGACAAACCCGTGAACCCAGTGAATCTCCAAGGAGGGTGGAGTCAGGTGTTTGCGGCAGGTGATGCCATTGAGCTGAGCTCAATGGAGGTTAAAAAGCTTTAGATGGGTGAGAAGGTTTGCAGGGCTTGTGGCCCCTTCAATTTCACAGGAAGCATTTGGCGGTGAGAATTATTAGAGGGCATTTGACACCTGTGATGCTATCTGCGCATGCGGCGCATTGACACAAATACCTGAAATAAATCAGTAACTCGCCCGAACACAAGCTTTCTTATATGGGTTGAGGGAAATACTACTCATCAGTACACAGCAGGAGGGGACATGTGGATATGTGATGGCTGGATCGGGAGAGGCAAACACAGCATGGACATGACGTCATCACACCCTCGTCGCCAATGTTATGTCTGTCCAAGTAGGCACAGGCAACAGAGAGAGCGAAGTACCAAAGACAGGCATGAATTGGCAACTTGCATCGCAGTGACCTTTGGCACCAGTGAGCTTCCTTATTTTGGATTATGGGAAATGTCACGCAATAAAATCTGAGGAGGAAAATTAGGAAAAGGCCACACTCAGGTATGAATAAGGGTTCACTGATTTGTAACGATGACACGTCATCTGACAGGTGTGGTGTGCGGTGTGGTATCAGTTATTATTATCATGTATGTGACAGCAGCACGAGGAGCTGCCGGGCCGCCATCTTGTGGTCCACCTGGCCATCCCGGTGAACGGCACCGGGGAGGCGCCTCCTTACTTCCATCTTCCCTTCTCGGCGCGCTGCTGATCCCGCAGCGCCGCAGCGTTGCTCCCCTAATTGCAGCGCGACGCTGAGCTCATTAACATCTCTTCTCCAGCTCCATGCTCCAGCTAAATAGTCCGTAAATGAGCCGGCAATTACTGCAGCATTACCGCCACCAGCCCCGCGCGCCTCCACATCCCCCACCGCACCGCACGCCGCGCCTCTTGGTATTATCAGGTTAGCGCTTCGTATCAACATATTGAAGCTCCTAATTGGGAGAGTGCGAGAAACTCTGGAAATAGAACCGACAACAACGACATGTTTTTGTTGTTTATTTCCTTTTCTCGGCTACAGCTGCGGCACAGCGCCCCCAGCAGGCAGCTTTCCAAGTGCGGTATCCAGGCCCGAACCTCGAGCCTGTCCTAGTGATGAGCCGTGCGGTAACCAAGGACCACACCTGAGCGGCAAATCAGGGGAAATACCGCCAGGCGGTAGTGACATCCATAGATCTGTGAACAGCTGTATTACCGTTCATATTTGAAGGTAATTATGTTTCCAGATTTATCAGAGGAATATATTACTACATATTTATAGGTGTAAATTGTTATTTACTGAAAGCAGGCTAAAACGTTGTGGTGGGGCCAGGCCCGCTGGAATTATGCGGCTAGGGACGGCCAAATTATGCAACAGGGTTGACTAATGCATGAGACAAGAAAAGACATATGAGGCGGCGTAATGCGGCCCATTCTTTGATAGCAGTTCATTTCTACAGACAGTAACTCTGTCTAAGCAAATGTGTTACCTTATTACCGCAGCGTAACATAAAATGATGGCAGCCCCGTGCAGAATGTGAAGCGGGGTTCCCGAGTCTCCCATATCTCATAGATTCATTGGCGTTGGGCAGGGCCACAACCCCTGAAGAGTTGGGGGCCCCACTGCACCACAGGGGATGCAAGGGCCTGCATTATGCCCAGGGCCGGCTTTACCACTGGTGGCGCCGGGTTCAATAATCTGGTTTGGCCCCCCCCCACCTCCATCGTTGTGAGGCCTTCTTGGGCCCAACTTGGTTCTCCATTTTTAGTTGCACATTTGAGTTTGTCAATGTTTTCTAAATAATGTCTTTTTACATATTTTTGCTTGCACAACAATGTATTGAGAATGCACTGTATACACAGTTTATTCCTAGTAAGCCTTTCTCGTCATGTAATCTGTCCACTCTGTTCAAGGCTAGGAACACAGAACAAGATATCCCCTTATTCGCGTTGTCTGTTGGAGACAGATCCTGAAAGCCAGACATCTCATTGCATCAGCGCTGCGCCTCTGACATAGTGCAATATGATTATATAAACAGCCTCTGAACTGCGTTCTCCAGAGGAGCACTTCAGCCAAGATTGTCGCGGAACGCACTATGTTGGAGATGCAGCTCTGCTGACTCTGACCTTTCACCCTGCAAGAGGACGATAGCCGACTCTACACCGAACCAACTCCCTGGCACATCTCTCCAGGTATGGGGGATCGGGCTATCCTCAGAGACCTGGCAGAGGGTACTGCCACTACGCTCTCATAGTATAGGTAGTAACAGCTAGGAATGTAACCATATAATAACATAGTAACACTGCCATAGTTGAATTGTTTTTCATTTTCACCATTCTAATACAGTTTACAATGCTTTGTTTCATCTGCCTAATTATCACAGCTCATTCTCTCTATTCAAGACTGTTGTTTCAATAAACGTTTGGAAATCTTTATTTGTACCTTTCTTGTATCCCCCTTGGGCATGCATGAATAAACAACGAAAGGGTGTATCTGTTTCCCCTGTTTCCTTGGGAATCAGAGTGGTCATGTTCGAGGTTGCCATAATTCACCTTTTACTCTGGTCAGGTTAGGGAGTCAGGTGAGGCACTGTGAGCTAGCTAATAATTGGGCCGACATTCGCTGATGGTATGGATGGACTCAGTTCCTATATCCTGACACTTATGTTGTCCTAACATGCAGTCCTACTCATTTTGTAGGAACCGTATAACACCATGACCTCCTTCTCCGTGGATTCCCTCACTACCACCCTCCAACAGTGCCCATCGTCTCGCCATAGCCACTCTCCACATGTATTTCATTTGTTTTATAGTGCTACCCATACCAGTGTAGGGTGTCAGAGCTCTTTACATTACACACACAGTATACAGAGACAATGAATCATACATGTATAAATCAGTCTATACGAAATGTTACATACGACAATGAGGATTACAAGGTGTAGGAATCGCATGTCATCCATACTAGAAGGAGGCAGTATATTTTAAGAGTGTTTGGTCTGGAGGAGCACAAACTCTGGATTTAAAATGTGGGGTTTGCTTTACTTCACTAACTAAACACCCAAACTAATCCTTTTTTAGCAACATTAGGATTATAAACTGGGGAACACATAAGGTTCCAACCCAAAGCCCTTCAGTTTGCATGCAGCTCTTTGATGACAGTTCATAGGTCACTGTGCTATACTAGGATTGCAACTTATGAACTGCAAGTAACAAAAGGATCTCTGTGGAAAGCAATAACACACTGAGCTAGGCACATCAAATATAATTCTGTTATCTGCATGGTACACGTTCTGTGCAGCAGGCGTATTAACCCTCTGTGCTACTTTATGATGATTCAGAACTGCTACTAGACAAGCCATCTCTCTCCAGCAGGGACATTGCTCACCAGAGTTATCCTGGCATTTTTATTGTTGCCTGAAAACTGCTGGACACACAAGGAACTCTGCACCAGCTTCTTTTAAACGCATACGTTATTTCTAAACACATCGTCCACTCCACCCCAGGTCAGCACCTGTGGCACCGCCCTAGAGTCGGCCCTGATTGCGCTCCCGCTTTATTAAAATAAACAAATCCAGCAATTGAAAGATGTCCAGTTGTCCTTGTAGAAGGACTTTCCACTGTGTGGGGCACGTGTAGCTGTCTTCAGAGTAACTTTTGATCCATTTGAGCGACAATTTTTGGCTAAAATCTGCACATCATGCAGCAGATGATGGATAATGCAGCGAATCCATGATTATGCTGAACACGCCGCAGCCACAGAATGACATTATTCCATTCGCCCTGGGTGGCGCCAAGAAATATAAAAAAAACAATATTCAGTAATCCTTCTTAGTTGCTCTCACAGTAAATCTGTGCAATCCCTTAAAACACTTCAAGGGAGCCAGACATTTCAGGGGGCTCTTGGGGTAAACTTCTTCAAAGGAAAGTCCAAAAATGATGTTTCTGGTGCTTTTAGTCTCACAATGTCTCTAATGTGACAAATTAAAAACATTGTGAGCGAGTCAGAACATCTAGGTTGGTTTAATGGGACGAGGGTGAGTTGAGGATACAAGTGCGGGTGGGCGAGATAGGGAAGTGGGAGACCGGGGAGTACATATGCCCCCCCCCAAAAAAAAAGATGTTGCTAAAAGGTCGATACTGGTGGATCTCACTTATCTTGGAATGCATCCTCAGAGAAGATGCAGCTAATTGTGCGCATGGTGTCCATACACCCAGGGAGGAAGGGCTCAGGTTTACAAGGGGTTGAGTAGCCCCTTCCCCCCCAGGGCTGCAGTATAAAACCACCCCTGCCCCTCCTCTCGCGAGCACCCGCCACACACTGTCTCTCTGCCATAGCTTGGTGAGGAGGCAGTGCCAGGCTCTGTCATGCAGAGGGTACCCCTTGAGGCACCCCAGCCCAGCAGAGAGCCTTGTACTCTACTCGAGGGCAATTCATTCCCCAGAAGCACCTCCAGGGTAGTAAAAATTAAATGTCAGAATGGCACAGCTGTCCACATGGTGCATACATGCCATCCTTCTAAATCTGGAAAGTGGGAGATTTTAGAAAACACAATAATCAAGGAAACATATTTTCCCCATCAATATAACATTGAAGCAGAGGCAATTTTAGCCATCTATGGCTTCAAAAATCGGAAGTCTCCCGCCTAAATCGGGTCTATTGGCGTGTATGATTGGTGCAAGGATGTTCGTGCTCACAGCACTGCCTGCTTTTTCAGTTTTTAAGTGCTGCTGCACGCCACCTCTTACGTCATCGAAACAAGCCCAGGGACTGACATTTACTTGACTTCTCTCCTCGCCACCTCATGGAAGCTGCATGCAGTACCAAGAGGTGGCAGTGCAGCTGCTGTATGTCTCTTAGGTAGGGTCATAGCTATCATTAGTGCAGCAAGTGCAGTGGCACCGGGGCCTAGAGGTGGCAGGGGTCCTCTGCAGTGCTTAATTTGTAAAAAAAAAAAAATGCCAACTCCCCCGTCAGGAGGCCACTGCAGCTTGCTCCACCCATTGCCCCTGCCAGCACTGCCAATGACAATTCAGACTATTCCATGCCCCCAACACTATTAGAATGGCTTGGGAGGCAGCTATTAGCCATTTTAAATATATATTATATTAATAATAAACTGTTGTTCTGCTCATCTCTAAATTAGAAAGACAGCGCCACCATGTGGCAACTGTCATAAGTGCAGCTGTTGACAATTAAGTGCTGGTGCTGAGCACCGGAAACCACATGCTCAAATTAAGCACTGAACTCCTCTGCCTCCCATTATTCTTTGCTTGCATCCTGTGGTGCCTTCACTGTGGACTGCTCCCAGGTGATTTTGACCCTCTGATTGCCAACTAATTCCTGGTTAAGTCAGTAACAGATTTACCAGCCCAACTAGGAGTTACCCGTGATATGGGAATACTGCACCCCTGTGTTTTCCAGCAGGACTGGTGTGGGTGTATAGGTTGGACTGTAGAAGAGGGTGGAATGCAGGAGGGGTAGTGTGGCTAGAACGACCTTTTGGTAGAAATACGAAACTTTAATCATGACCACAATGGTATGTTTAAACTGGAGAACATGGGTTAATTTGACCCATGCAGAAAGGTGAACATGTTTCTGCCTATGAGCCACACTCCAATGAGGTGTGAAGGCATTCATCAGGGCCGTATTGCCCCTTCATAGAGATAACACAGTCCTCTTACCTCATGACCAATAGGCTAGTCTCTCAACTCTGTGGTGCGACTAGACCATGGTTCTCTATGAGGCAGGCATAGATTAAAACAATTAAGAACCAATCTAAGTGGACATGAGAAAATAAGGAGGGAAATAACAATAAAAATAAATGTGAAAGATGTTCTTATTGTAATAATTAAGAGAATAATCATTTATATGGTGCCCACGGGGAGGTGGCTCGGTGTTGTTGTGGTCTCAGGTGAATGCAACTCATAATAAAATATGAAATGAGCGGTCTCGAATGACTTGAAATTTGCCAATGACTCAAAAATCCAGAGGGTGCCTCGGATACAGTAGAAATGTCCAGGTGTATTGGTCGTAATACCTGCTTGTAGGAAAGTGCCCCTTTTTGCAGGGTGACCCCCCACTTTTAGCTTCATATCTGATGCACTTTGACTGAATGTGCACCGGATCCCTGCTAATCAGGCTCCCAGTGCCTGTGTTCTTTCCCAAAATTGTTCCTTTGTTTCTACAATTGGGACACCTCTGGCCCACCTATAAGTCCCTTTTAAAAGTTAGCACTGATACCAAGGGCTTTGTGACCAGAGAGGGTCTCTAAGGGCTGCAGCATGTATTGTGCCACCCTCAGAGGCCCTTCACCTGACACATTCACACTGCCATTGCAGACAAAACTTAAGAGTCAACATGGCACACATCCTGTGTGCCATGCCCACCAGCCACTGCCTGTGGCATAAGTTTGTCACCCCTCTAGCAGGCCTCACAGCCCTAAGGCAGTGTTCACTATAGCACAGGTGAGGGCACAGCTGCATGAGCAATGTTCCCCTACAGTTGTCGTGTAGTTCCTATATATAACCTATACAGAATCTGCGTGTTCGGATAACATGAACTGTGGGCTTGGTGGCAGACTGACTCTGAACCTCCCCACCGAAAATGTTAGCCTGTTTGCATTAGCTAGCTCACAGTGCCACTAGTGTCTCCTCTTATCGGGGAGAGAATAGTTTCTGGCAACCGTAGAACATGACAACCCCGATCCCTCAGGATCGTGGAAACAATGTACTACTTTTCGCTCAGTCACTCGTGCTTACTTATTCGGTCTCAGAGAGTTACACAGAAGAAACAGTCGGGCGTGTTACAATAAGAATTTATTGCACAGTTGTTCTTCTAGTGTAAAATAGGTGTGCTGCAATAATCGTTAGACAGATATATATGATTAGCAGTATAGTGAATATAAATTGATAGTACAGTTCTACCATTTTGCAATAATCATAAATGCATACATGAATATAAAATGCATGATAAAGGAAAGCGCATACTCTTACGATGCCTATCTAGATGTACCTAAGTGTATCTAGCATGTGAGTAGGTGTGAAGCCAAGAATCCCTCTAAGATTTAGTCTGACCCCATTACCTGAAGAGAGAGAGTGTGGGACCCTGTCCTGGTCTCGAGTTGGACACCCCGCAAGGGATGTGTTAGACCACTGTCAACTGGAGCGTCTGCATGCAGGAGCCTCAGCGTCTCTGGTCAGTGTGTCGGCCTGGAAGTCTCGGTTCCCTCTAACTAACACTAGCAAGATGTGCTGTATTTATACAGAAAGTATCTAGGGTTCCTTTGTCCCTTGTTTCTTGTGTTAGCCATTGTTGGATTTGAGGATGACGTATGGGATGAACCTTGTATGTAGATATTATGCAGGTGGTGTAGCCCCAGCCTGGTTTCCAAGAACCCTTATGAATATTCATTCATACTGTGTGAGTCTATTGATGAAGTTATAGGACACTATTGTTCAGGGAGAAACCCCCCTTCTTCGCCCAGGACTAGAACTAGGTAAAGGTTCAATCCTAAAAGGTCCGTTACTGTGTAGTGTAGGGGAGGTAATGTAGGTGAAGGTGTATGATATTACCCGGGCCTATATTAGGGTACCTATATGAAATATAACACCCACTCCTCTTCCGAATAGTCAACAATAATAAAATGCCATCGAACTACTCTCTTTACTAGGTAGTAGCGCATAAAAACTATCAGTGAGCCTTGTAAAAACATTTTCTTAAAATCATTTCAAAAACAGTCTTAAGTGGGGAAACTTTTTTTTTTTGAAAAAGTATATTTGGAATTGTTACTTAAGCCAAAGTCCTAATTGAGTTTGTTTATATAAGTCGAACCACTACAAGCGTCAGAAGGCCATGCTTTACAGCGAAAGTGTCAATTTAAAGGAAATGCTCCAAATTTAGTTGAACTTTGGAGAAAAAGAAAAACGGAATCCTTTCCCAGCACTTGATGAGCCAATTATAGATTAAGTGTCCTGGCTGGGAGACGCAACATTGTCGTTGTTTGCCGCTGCAGGGGACGGTCCTTGTAACACCTCGCAGAGTGCGTCAATGGAGCACAAATGATATTAAGAGCTGCCAATAGCTGGTGTAGAGGCAGCCGGTGCTGTTGTCGAAACCTCAGTGCTAGTGGAAGAGCTGATGCTCAACCCAGTTGTAAAATGCACCTGCGGATTCTCGAGGAATGCAGCCATCAATATGGGAATACGCTGGGGACATTGCCGAGCATGGGCCCTCAGGGGTTCCAGCCTGGTATTCAAGTCCGCAGGTGTTTCCGATGCAAGTGTCAGACAGAGATCCAACACGCATTCTTCACCGCAAAGCAGGCATCGAAGAACAGGTAAGATGCAGTCCATCCAGACTGGTCTAAACGATAGGAACCAATAGGCACTCAGTTCCCGTAGGCGAGGTGTGCTCAGATGCTGTACCATGTGCTCACGGTATTTGCGCTCCAGGAGCGCTTTTGCCATCTCGTTGGTAATTGGGCCGTCCATTACGGAGCGGAAAAATGACAATCAGGATTCCTTCGATAGAAAGCAGGATCAGCGGAAGACCTCCAAAAACGCTTCCCAATACGGAGTGTATGAAATTTGGAATAACTCCGAGGATTGTCTGAAAGGTGCTTAGGAATCCTGACCCTATGGTCTTAAATAGGTGTACAATACCACTCGTATCAGACATCTTAAAGATACGACCCACCATTTCTGCGAAATGAAAGGGGCAGTTTGTATGTATAAGGGCCTGTATCTCAGTCGAGGTCCTTGCGATTTGAAGATCAAAGGTCTCTCGAGCGGAGGTTAAGGGTACGGTTTGTTGTAAAAGCATGGCTTTCAGTCTGCTCAAAGTATCAAACTGTATAAAGGAAACATTCAACGAAGGCCATAACGGCGCCTCCCTGACTGTATTCATTGGGGCAAACAATACTTGCATACAGCAAGTAACCCTGGAGTTCACAGTGACCAGATAGGCAATGCCCGGAAGCATCCCACAGCAACCTTGATCGTTCAGCATCAAGTAACTCCCATTCGAGAGCAGCTCGAATACCGGTGTAATCACGGCTGCTGGAGTCCCTTTCATGTGGCAGGACAAGTTCGCCACTGAGCCATTACAAGCTCTGTGCAAGGAAATATCCTGGCACATGAGAGAACCGCTTAAAGCGTTCTTGCAATTTGTACCGCTTAGAAACACTTCTTGATCCCCACTCCAGCATCGAAATATGTATGGTAACTCCCAAGATTCCTTAATGTATTCCTTACCCATTTTCTCATATTTGCCTGCCTGCCTTTGCTCAAGGCAATATTGAAATTGAAAAGTAGTGACAGGTAGAGTTATGTGGCCATGGATTAGCTATTCTGTTGATGGTGATTCTGCTACCGTAAATGGCAATCTATCCAGCTTTTCAATGCGCATCATTGTATATTTTGCTCCCCTTTGTGCCATTTCCATCTGTTTATCTGTTAGATTGTATTCAGAAAACAGAGACGTACTGTTGATAAAACGCCAAGGCACATAGCCTGCACGCAAAGATTGCAGCGTCCAGCTTAATAACATAATAGAACGTAACTGAGATTGCCCGTGTTGTAATATGGCTGAATCCTGTTCCAGTATGTCTATCGCAGAAGATACAATGTTGCCCAAGGAATATATCCTGGAGGTTAAGGTTTCTTAACCCATTATCCACTACTGCTAATGCCTTTTCTAAGTTAATACAGTTTATTTCCCGTATTCTCTCTGCAGCCTCTTGTTGGGATATTTTCCAGTTTTCATTGTAGGCAGCATAAATGCCAGCATATATGAAACGTTTCTGACGAGGTTTCCTGGGACCTAGTAAAAAATCCCTAAGATCCATGTCTTGTGTGAGTAAGGTCAAGTGTTGTTTCACTTCTGTGAGTGTTGAGGTCTCTAGCCAATCAAGGCACAACATCCCAACACTGTAGGACGTCACTACCCCTGGATGTTCTCTTTGTACATAACGTGGGTCTGGCCTGTGGATATTGAACCCTTTGGTTATACCCCAGAATCTTTTCTGACATGTGTTGGTGTCTAAGGGCCAAACCACCCATTTTTTCCAATCAGGGTCTGTTCTATTGTACTGGAAAATGTCATCTAGTGTTGCCCCATGTTGTGAAGTTAAATTTTGCCACCCCTCCATTTGTGATGGTGTTGGAAACCGTGGTGTGTTCAGTTCCTTATTTTGGCTAGTCCAAGACAGAACGTCTGTTGCACAGTGTCATTTAGAAATATCATCTGCTGTGGAATGAGGCACACTCTAAATAGCGCCTCTGTTCCCTGGACTTGCCAGTCTCTAGAGCCCCAGACTGATTTTAAGTCTATTGTGTCCTTCCATAGGTCAAAACCCTGTTCAGACAATTGGGTGATAAAGGAAGCAGAATAAATCTGTTTGGTGCTAGTTAACATAATTTTCAGTCCCGATGTCGGTGTAACCTTATAATAATATGGGGTCGGGTCAGTGGTGTTAAACCCTGAAAAAAATGAAAATTTCTGTGCAAATGTTTGCAAACTACTTTTAGGTGGTGTAGGGCAATGTTCCCACTGGTGGTACTCAAAAACATTTCTAGGTGATATAGATTTGTGCAGGAAATGATGACCATAATGTTGATAACAGTACAATGTGTCATAGTCTGAAGTACCTTCTAACATTTCATTGTTCGGAAATGCGGCAGTTTTCCCTAAGTCAGACAACATGTTATTAACAGTTTCAGAGTCCCAATCATCAGAAAATGTACTGGAGGTAATGAGATCACTTAATGAAATTTTAAATACATGAGAAATTTTTAAAAGTTCAGGAGGACCGAATATTTCGAAATCAACCTTGTCCCAAACTATACCGTCCGGTATAGGAACTGCTGTAATGTTCACTGATGACAAGTCTCTCTGCTCATGATGGGATGATTGATGTGGCTTCAGAATCAAATTAACTTTTTGTGTTACAGAGCTTTGTTGAAGGTATTGTCCATTAATAAGCATGCTAAAAGTTATAACTAAGCCTAGCCAGAAAAGAAAGAACAGTATCCCAGTAATTACCCATAGTTCTAACAAAGATGATACCAGGTAAGTCTTTTGAGAAAGTTCAGAAAGTCTTTAGCTTGCTGTTTGCATGATTTTTGGGCTGGCGTCGTTTCAGGTTCACTTGGATCCAAAGAAAACGTATCAAAGTTCATGAAGTAGCCAGAAGCAGTTCGATCAATTGTAGGAATTGCATCGGGATTTGTTGAAATCGCATTTTGCTCTTGTCGAGGCATGTTGACGTAGGCGTCTGTATTAGATCTTATTGCAACTTGTGTGTTATTTTGAATTGGATTTTGAAGATGTACTTCCGGTTCCAGGGGAACGAGTTCCATAGCATTGTTGCATAGTCCTTCATTCCGTACAGGAGGCTCTTCGAACGTGATGAGTCTTTCTGTTTGAACTTCTTGGATGGTAGCTAGAGGAGGGCGTATGCTACTGTGGAGTCCACAAGGCCTACTGTTCAGTATCGGCCACATAGTGTGGTTTGATTAAGTCGATTGAGACAAATCTTTTCTCCTTTTTTCCGGCAAGAGGCGGCAAAAGTACATTTCTTGTTCCTTGAACTGCTAGGACGGGTACAGGCTTTTTGTAAGATGGTCCAAATTCTTTTTTGTCCGCTATTTGTTCTCTGACCAGATCCCCGACCTTTGGGATCCAGACAGGTCTTGCTGTGTTTGCCTTGACTTCCCCCGTGGCGGTCTGTTTCTGGAGGACGTTACTTTGTTGTGTCCTGGATTCATTTAGATCCTGTAAAACAGCCAAACGATCATGGATATCAAATGGTTTCTCATTCGCCACTGTGCCTTCACAATCAAGATCAGGTACCCACATTCTTGTCCCAAATAGGACCTCATATGGAGTGACACCTCCTAGAGAATTTCTTGGCTGGTTATTAAGTGCTCGTTGTACCCCATATAGATGATTGACCTAACTACCGCCCTTGCCTAATACCCTAGCTGTTAAAGATTGCTTTAGGTCCCGGTTTTTCCTCTCCACTACCGAATTTCCCTCAGGATGGTACGGAGAGGAGTACCTCAATGCTACGCCCATACTTTCCATGGCCTCTTTGTAAGCCCGAGAGCTAAACGCCGGTCCACAGTCAGAATGTAACGTGCCAACTGCGTATGTCCCTATAAAGACTCGCAAATCTTTGATAACAGTTCGAGCGTCAGCCGAGCGCTAAGGCCATACCCATAGGAATCTTGAGCAGGAATCCACTGCAACCATGATATACTTGTTAGCCCCATCAGATTGTAAGGGGCCGCAGTGGTCCAGATACACACAAGCGAGAGGTTTGTCTGATTTTAGTAACAGTGCTTATGCAGGGCATTTTATGGTGGAGCCTTTCATCTGTTGGCAGATGTCACATTTCAAGACATAGTCCTTCATTTGCTTTGTTAGACCTGGCCACCAGTTACGCCTGTATGCGCAGAGCCCAAACCCTCGTGTGCTGCTAGAATTAAACCTTGCCTACGATCCATATTTGGTATTACTCTATCCCCCACTCCAGGAATCTGAGCATATGGAATATTGTTTGCATCTAACTTGTAGGAGTACTTGAGTGGAAATTTCTTTGGTACTGCTCCGCTGTTTTTGCTTGAAGCAATAACAGCCACCATAATCTCACCGTCTATCCTCGTTTTTGAACGAGTGATTGCAGCTACGGAAGATGTGTTTACAGCCCCCTTCGCGGCTTCATCAGCCAATGAATTCCCTTCAACGTGAACGCCATCACGTTGATGACTCAGTGTATGAATCACGTGAGCCCTCGGTAGTTCGTTCTTCAACTCAACTACCTGTTCCCATAGCATTTTATGCTTAATTGTGCCATCTTTTGCGTCTTTGAACCCGTTTTGTTCCCAATGATGTAAATATTCATTGTATGACTGTACACAGTAAAAGGAATCACACACAATTAGTGTGGGGAATTCGTGATCCGTATTCACCAGTGCTAGAATTAGTGCTTTTAACTCTGCCAACTGTGCCGTGCAGTCTCCTAGAGATTGCGTTTTGGTGCAACTTGGATGGAATTTTCCATCCCGCATGCGACCTTTAACGTTAGCACATGCTGCGCTGTATTGTTGCTTACTCCCTATGGCCGGTTGAGCAGATCCGTCAGTGTAAATAATATATTCATACTGATCTAGAGGCAAGATTTCATTCGGTAGAGGATATTCTTGTTCGTATTGCAGGAATGCCTGTGTTTTTAGACTTGGATCAAATCTGTATTCAACATCCGTTGCAGTAAGGGAATTAGCCCATTGTATCCATCTCGGATGTAAGGCTTTAGCATTTGGAATGCTGGCCTTTGTAACAGCTTCTAAAGCTGGTACTGGGGTCACGACTATTATGCGTTTTCCCTGAGCCAGGGCTCTTTCTCTTGCTACAGCGGTCTAAACTGCTGTCAGGATTTTTTCTGTTGAAGTGAAACGCATTTCTGCGTTTGTGTACAGGTGTGATTTGTAAGCGATTGGTACCGTTTCGCCTTCATTGAAGGTTAAGTAAGTGTACCCGCATTGACCCGCTATTACTCGGATCACTAAGTTGCGTACATTTACGCGTGTCTGTAAGTGTTTTGAAGCTATCATGTCTTCTTGTAATGAACGTAGGATGTTTGTGTGTTCCTGTGTCCATTGTCTAACTGAAAAGTCAGGTTTTATTAAATCGTAGAAAGGTTTTACTCTTTCTGCGTAATCCAAAATGTATGTTCTGCCGAAATTTAGGAATCCCAGTATTGATTGTAAATTTTTTAATGATTTTGGAGGTTGGAGCAACGCACACTTTTCTAAAAAGTTAGCTGCCAGACTTTTCCCTTCACTTGACAGCTCATATCCTAAGAACAGGACATTGAGGTGGGCGATTTTTGATTTTTTAAAATTAAATTTGTAGCCCTCAGAGGCGAATCCCATAATTATGGTGCTCACCCTGGTCATGTGCCTTCCTAAGTTATCGTCCGTCAGATAAATATCATCCACATAGGACAATGCTTCCTCATCAAAATTTTGGAGTAACTCAATTACTCTTGCTGAAAATACCCCCAGGCTATTCCTATACCCTTGAGGGAGATGACAAAATTGTCGCTGGGAGCCCAACGCTGAGAATGCGGTCAAATATCTGCTTTCAGGTGCTATATTTTGGCAGAAGAATCCATTTGAGATATCAAGTGTGGTTTTGTATTTTTTCTGCACAATGTTATTCATTAATGCGGCACTGTGTGCATTTTGGACAGCAAATGTCTTTGTGCATGTGTTTAAATGTCTGTAATCTAAAACTAGACGATATGAGTTGTCAGGTTTTGATACGGGAAACAAAGAATTGTTCATTGGTGAGGTGCATGTTTCAATCACCCCTTGGTATTCAAGTTGAACTAAGATCTCCCTGACCTGTTTTTTAGCTTCTTGCTTTATTGGATATTGCCTCTGTGCATTTGGTGAAACTTTTAACGGGATAACGTGATGGGTTGAATCTTCATCGCATGATTTTTGTATAATGCTGGAGCTAGGGCAACTGCCCACTCCTGTGCATATGCATGTTTAAGGTGTATGGGAACGAGGTTGGAAAATGCTGGAAAAATTACTGTTTCTCCCCTAGGGCACTCCATAACGAATGCTGGCGGCCAATCTTGTTCAGCTAATAGGATGTCATAACCAGATGATAGGTTTTTCCAAAAGAGACCTTTAACTTTCCTGGGCTTGTCCCCCTCCATTTGGAGTGTTATTTCGTGTAACTTATATGGGACGCTCACCCTTGTATCTGGTGTTTCCACCGTGATGTAATCATTCAAGTCCGCTGTCACCAGAAATTCCATCAGGTTCTGGCGAGCTATTGTTACTTCTGCCGCACTGTCTAGCATCGTCTGAGCCCATTCCCCGTTCAGAAGTTGTGTCCTCAGAATTCTGGGCATGTCTGATCTTTAGACCTGCAACTTTCTTCTTCTTAAACTGAGGTTTTGATTTTGGCTTTTCTTCTTTTTTGGAAGTTTATTGAGCGTGCTGCTTGTCTCTGGACTTTGTACGCTCTTCTTTGTGTTCTGACCGTCCTTCTCTCTCGGAGTTTTTCGTCGAGCGCTGAAAGGAACGTGTATCAGTATCCTGATACCTGTCAGGTTTCCTAATATTATCCCTGTTCCTGAGGTTGTACCTCTTTACAGAGGGCTCCTGTGGGGGAGATCTGCCTCGGGATTGAGATCTGTTTCCATTAAAGTTTTGTTGTTTTTTATTATCCCACTTCTTTTTAGAAGAAGCAGGTGTCTGCTTGGTAGTGTCCTTTTCAGAACTGCCCATCAGTTGTGGTTTTAATGCTTTTCCTCCTAAACTGTCTCTGCCTAATTCTGCATATGCAGTTTCAATTATTTTAGGTAGTTCGTGTTGTTGATCTAACGGACTGAACTCCCTTAGGCGTTGGCGGATTGCCACTGAAGCTGCTTCCCCTTTAATATTAGCTAGTATTATGGTGGATACCTGGTCGTAGTTACCTAGTAACTTCATCCCTAAGTTCAGGGCAGGCTCTGCTCCGTACTCATTTTGTATTTGTCTTAATACATCTGGTACTACCGCTAATGAAGGAATACCATGAGTCCTGGTGTATATGGCAGCAAAGACTGTACCACAAGAGGTACAATCCTCTACTTGTGGTGTTATCCCCATGGGCAAGTAGATTGTTAGCATTCTGTGTTTTTCATATGGGGTAGTATTCGGGAATACTGCCTCAAGCTGAGTTATTTTCTGAGCTACCCAGAATGGCATTTGTTCACGTTTTGTGGGCATTTTACCCATTACCGCGTGTAATGTTTGTGGGGTGATTTTAGTTGCTGTACCCTGAGACTGAGTACCATTTGTTGCGACTGTTGTTGGTTGGACAGTGAAAGTCCTCATGACGAATTGTGTCAAGTTTCTGTAGATTTTGATTAAATCTTTGTGTTGTATGAGTAAGTCTGCCTGTGGCACTGTTTCAATGTTGGGATGTGGTGTGTAGGCTGCTAATATCGGCCATGTTGCCCCCTCTTCTCCGAGTGGGCCTAATCGTACTCTACTTCTTATGTGGGGTAGGGCGCCTTTAAACCAGTATAAATTTTCCTGGTACGTGATTGGAACCTCTATGTCCTCGAACGGACCATATTTCACTGGTGCATCTCCTTCTGTATAGTAGTGAAATGTGTGCGTTCTTGCATCTGCTTCTGGGAATGTAACCCAAGAGTAGAATACCTCTGTTTTGTTGGATTCGTGTGCCTCAATCACGAAAGCTACTAAGCCACCCCTAGCTTGTAAACCATTTTCTAATAGTTTCAGGGTGATTGTATGTCTGAATTTAGGTGCAATTTGAATTGCGTTTGTATCTTCTTCTCCATCTGAGATGTGTAGATTTACTACTGCGTTATTTCCGCCTTCAGTCATTTTTAAAACAGAGAAGTTTGTTCAAGGGAACTTAGATAAGGTTTTATTTGCACAATTTAGGAACACTTTGTCCTTCAAGCTTGATTAACAAACAGCTAATAAATAGGATTTTTCGCCTACTTAGCTGTGGCGGAGTTTGTGCCCACCCACTCCAGACGTCTCTGGCGTTTTGTGAGTAGGGGTCTCTGAGAATAGTACGACTGAACTACTCAGATTCTACTATTAAATAAGTACCCAACCAACGTTGGGCGCCATGTCGTGTAGTTCCTATATATAACCTATACAGAATCTGCGCGTTCAGATAACATGAACTGTGGGCTTGATGGCAGACTGACTCTGAACACCCCCACCGAAAATGTTAGCCTGTTTGCATTAGTTAGCTCACAGTGCCACTAGTGTCTCCTCTTATCGGGGAGAGAATAGTTTCTGGCAACCTTAGAACATGACAACCCTGATCCCTCAGGATCGTGGAAACAATGAACTACTTTTCGCTCAGTCACTCGTGCTTACTTATTCGGTCTCAGAGAGTTACACAGAAGAAACAGTCGGGCGTGTTACAATAAGAATTTATTGCACAGTTGTTCTTCTAGTGTAAAATAGGTGTGCTGCAATAATCGTTAGACAGTAGCAGATATATATGATTAGCAGTATAGTGAATATAAATGGATAGTACAGTTCTACCATTTTGAAATAATCATAAATGCATACATGAATATAAAATGCATGATAAAGGAAAGCGCGCACTCCTACGATGCCTATCTAGATGTACCTAAGTGTACCTAGCATGTGAGTAGGTGTGAAGCCAAGAATCCCTCTAGGATTTAGTCTGACCCCATTACCTGAAGAGAGAGAGTGTGGGACCCTGTCCTGGTCTCGAGTTGGACACCCCGCAAGGGATGTGTTAGACCACTGTCAACTGGAGCGTCTGCATGCAGGAGCCTCAGCGTCTCTGGTCAGTGTGTCGGTTGGAAGTCTTGGTTCCCTCTAACTAACACTAGCAAGATGTGCTGTATTTATACAGAAAGTATCTAGGGTTCCTTTATCCCTTGTTTCTTGTGTTAGCCATTATTGGATTTGAGGATGACGTATGGGATGAACCTTGTACGTAGATATTATGCAGGTGGTGTAGACCCAGCCTGGGTTCCAAGAACCCTGATGAATATTCATTCATACTGTGTGAGTCTATTGATGAAGTTATAGGACACTATTGTTCAGGGAGAAACCCTCCTTCTTCGCCCAGGACTAGAACTAGGTAAAGGTTCAATCCTAAAGGCTTGTTACTTTGTAGTATAAGGGAGATAATGTAGGTGAAGGTGTATGATATTACCCGGGCCTATTTTAGGGTACCTATATGAAACATAACACAGTGTCTGTGCCATTCACAGACATTGTAAGTGCAGTGGAGCCATATTGAGCACATGGGCAGGGAGTTTGTCATTACGAACTCCACAGCTCCATGATGGTTTTACTGAATGCTAAGGAGTTAGTATCAAACTCCTCAGGATAATAAACCCACACTGATGCCAGTGCTGGATGTATTGCAAAATGCACTCAGGTGGCATCTTAGAGATGCCCCCTGAAAAACGATCAACTCCCTCATGTCCAGCTGACTGGTCTGCACAAGCCTGCCACACACAGACATGTTTCTGACCCCCTGAGGTGGAAGCCCTTGTACTCTTGTGGGTTAGGGACAAAACTGCTTGGTGTGGAGGTGCTTCACACCTACCCCCCAGTGGTATCAGCATTCAGGGCGGTGAGCCTCAAAGGCTTCCTGCCCTTTGATATGCTAGCCAGGGCCTCTCCAGCTAGTGGAGATGCCCACCCCCTGACCAAGCCCCACTTTTGGTGGCAAGGTTGGCAGAAAAATTAGTGGCAGGAGGGACGTGTCCCCTCTCTGCCAGGGCCACCCTTAAGGTGCCCTGGACCAAAGGTGACCCCCTCTTTAGAAAATCCTCCATCTTGAATGAAAGGATTTTAGCCAATCAGGTTAGGGCATGCCTCCTCCCCAAAGGGAGGGGGCATACAAAGGGTATAGTCACCCTAAAGACTAGTAGCACTTTGGCTACCATCTGCCAGTACCTGTAACACTCCTACATTCAATATTTAGGGGCACCCCTGAACCTGGATCCTCAGATTCCTGCAACCTACAAAGAAGAAGGGTAAAGAAGACGCTGTGCAGCAAAGCCCGAAGACTACTACTGACTTGGCCCCAGCCCTACCAGCCTGTCTCCAGCTTAAACAACCTGCGAAGAAGACGACGCCTGTCCTGTGGTAAACGACTTTCAGAAACCCGAGGAAGACTGCCCATTCTTCAACAAAGACCAGATCTCCCGAGGACAGCGGCCCTGTCCAGAAGAATCCAACGACAAGGATCCAGCTGAAACCATGATTCCTGTCCACTCTGCACCCGACACCCGACACCCTCGGCCCGAGTGTGAGTGGCTCACCTGTCCAGTGAAGTCTCCCCAGCGATTCTGACCTCGGATTCAGCATTGGCTGACCTCTCATGGACTCCACAAAGACGTCTGCAGCCTCATCTCGAAGGGTCCCCATGACCGCGACTGGCGACCGGCTCCGGTAAAGAAATTCCAACCCCTGCACCTCTGCCCTCTACCAACGGTATGCAGGCGTCCACTGACACTTCAGCTTACCTGCTCAGCTGTTGGTCACCTTCGTCCAGCCTCCTGGTGTGAGCCTGCAGCCTCTTTGTGCGACCAACATTCCCTTTCACTCGCATGGGGCGCCCGACGCTGATTTGCACCCTGCACCCGGCAGACATATTCCAAGATGTATGTGTGAATTTGAAATAAATGGTGGAAAAGGAGAGTTACTGCAAACAAAAAAGGCGATGCTAAGGTAAAACTATTAAATGAAGAACGTATCAGTATCAATGGCAAGATGACAAAATATGCAATGGAAACAAAGGTAGGACAACAAGGTAGAAATACCGTCTCCGTGATGGGGCCAACTAAGTATAGATGGTTAAAGGCTGCGTACAGTTTGTTTAGTGTGTGAGTCCTGTGTTCTCGTCAAACAATGCTGGCCCAGAGGGAAAGAACAGGGGTGAAGCGGGGAATATTACTGTGTGTGTGAGAGGGACATCAAGGCACTATCCACTGTCCACTGACAAAGTCCAGTGACATCTGTATGTAATCTGTGTTTCGAGTCGACGTCTACCGTGTGTAAAGTGGTGACGGTGTGATGTCCTTAAGAGATGAGAGTATATTGGTTACTAATGGTCATAGAACCAATCCAGGAAGTGAGAAAGGGGTTAAAGAATTGAGCCCAAGGCTAAGACAATTGGTCTCCCAGGAGGAGACGTCTTTTCGTTATGTATTTTAGGGAGTATATGAAAAGAAGGAGTCTTATTGTTAGTGGTTAGAAGAAAATCTGCTTCCTGTTTGGTGATCCAGAACATCTCCAAGGCAAAGGCCACCAGGTTTTTAACAGTGGTTTGAAAATGTTGTTGTCTGGTTGTCCAAGGTGTTCCTGTCTGTAATCTTCTGCGTGTAGCATGACGACAGCACCACCGTTGTATCCTGGTGTGATTGTGGTATAGAGGTATCATTACATTTCTGGTCCATGTTCAGTTTTTGAAGGTCCTGAATAATAGCTTATTCAAATGTATAGCCTTCCAGTGGTGACAGCGTTTTTTTAGTTCAGTGACAATCACTATCACTATGCCCCTGCACATAGGCAATCTGAAAACTTGGAAGTCATGAGTCATGCATGTTGCACAGTGCCAGGACGTGAGGTGACTCTGACATGGTGTTGTTTCCAAGGCTTTAAGTGGGATGAAAAAACTTGGGGGTCTCTCCAAAGGGTGTGTCCGATATAATTACGGGCTGGCTTAAAACACATAAGCTAAAAATCTGTGCTTAGCACAGTGTGCTGCCCCAATGGTTTTCTGCTACTTCTGTTATTGCATTCAGATATATAATACCTTACACCTACAACAAGCTAGGACTATTTGCTTTGTCAATGGTTGTTAGTTGCATAAAATAAAAAAGCAGCAACTATGGCTTCGTTATGTATAATATTGAAAATGTGTCAGTTCTAAAATGATGACACTGTGAAAGAACTATACCCCCTTCTTTTTAGCTTCTTTCGCTGGCTTCTTTTAATGAACTGGATTCTGTACATTTCTTTCATTTCGTGAGGTTCAACATTTTTCTTTATGTACTGTTAAAACAGAATGCCCTGCCCTAGACCGAGGCAGGAGGAGGCCCACCACATGCTTTAACAGCCCAGACTGGCTCATTGTCATTGTGACAATCAGCCCCATACAGAATGACAATGGGCGGATGGGGCTGCTCTTGTGCTCAGAGGATGAGTGCGAGGCGGCCCCATCAGGGAGCTCAGGCTTCTCGCAGGGTAACAGTGCTGCTCACTTTAAACCCCAAAATTACAGACAAAAGGCGTCCGTAAAAGTGATCATCACGGACAGCAGACGTGAGATCCAAATCATGGACGATCCGTGAAATTTACGGACGGTTGGTCACCCTAGGGACAAGTGAGGCTGGGGAATGCGCGACCCCCTTCCCAGGACTCTACGGCCCCCCTGGGGGTCGCGCCCCACACATTGAAGACCTCTGCCCTATCACCACCACAACGTCATTTTTCTCGACGTTTCTGGTGGTGATAAGGGCTTCGCCTTATTCACAAGGCGGCCACTAAAAGTGGCTTAACGCCGCCTTGTGAATAGGGCACCCTTCACGCCACACTTAACATGAAAGGGGCGGACAATGGGTGTTGTGGTGGGTGTTACACCGCAACACCCATTAATTTTGATGCTGCCCCATATTTACAAGAGTGGCATAAATATGGGGTAGCTTCAACCCTGGCACGAGGTGAAATGTTTAATTTCTCCTCGTTTTTGCTGTTTCCATGTGTGCTGCGTTGTGCAGCACACATAGAAATAGCAAAACGCCATTGATTGTTTATGTGCATGAAGGTGTCCCTTCCTGCACATAAACAATCAATTAAAAAATGACATTTTGCAACTTCTATGTGCGCTGCATTAAGCAGCACACATAGAAGTTTCAAAACGCCATTTCAGATTGTTTATGTGCAGGAAGGGACACCTTTCTGCACATAAACAATCATTCCCCTCAATGCAGGCACCCTTGCACTTTGTGCAAGGATGCCTGCATTGGCGCAAGGAAGCTAAATTAGCGCCAGTGCAGGGGGAAACGCAAGGCTGCACCGTATTCTTGTAAATACGATGCAGCCCTGCTTTTCAGAAGTGGCGGAGTGCGTCGTTAAGCCAAGGAGGCTAACGCCACGCTCCGCCACTTCCTTGTAAATATGCCCCTAAGTGTAACTTCGGCTGTGTGCAGCCCAGTGTTCGGGAGGGGGGGTTGGTTATCTTCCATCCGGACGTATAGGACAATCAGGGTGAACTAGAGGGTGAAGGGAGGCTTGAGCCACGGAGTCTGCAGATGGTGAACCATTGACCTGCTGGATACCAGTGGCACTGCATTAGGGTGCTGAGTACGGATGTGTGTGTCAGAAAATGCCGTATGGACTGGCTGATACCTGTCACAAGACGTTGTGAGTGTGTATGAGTGGGAGTGATCGTGGGTGGACCACCTGTGATTCACGACACTGGCGGCAGTGCTGCATTATATGTTAAATGTTGCCAAAAGCACAATACCTTTGACATTGGGTTTTCCCGTGTGGCTCCGGCCCGTGGTGCTGCTAAAAAGTGTTGTATTTTCGTTTATGTGTATAATTTTGTATATTGTGCACCGCATGAGGGTGCTGTGTTTCAATTGGTAGGGGCTAGATTGGGAATTGTCCATACAATAACAATACAAGTGGGCCTAGTTCTGCTAGTAATATTTCTGAATGTGTTTTCTGCCCAAAAAGTATATAATATTCATGTTATGATAACTGAATATGTATGTTAAATATAATTTTTTTTACATACATCCTGTGTGAAGTCTCTTTTGTGACGCTAAGGGGGTTATTAGGTTGGCGGGCGGACTTTAGTCCGCCCGCCACCCTAGCGGTGCTGGGACCGGCCGCCAGACGTGCGGCGGTCCCGCACCGCTAATTAGGATGCGACCGCCACCCTGGAGGTCGCATTCCGCTATTTTGACATTGCGGCGGGTGCTGCTGTAAGCAGCACCCGCCCCAATGCCAAAGAGGCATGTTGTGCATTGCCATGCACAACGTGGCAGGCACCGTGCGGTGCCTGCCACCTTGTGCATGGCAATGAAGGGGGGTACCTTAGGTACCCCCCAAGTGCAGCCCCACACCCCCACCACCCACCCGGGGGCCCGCAACGGGCCCCCAAAGCAATTCACCGCCAGCCTTTCCATGGCGGCAAAGCCGCCATGGAAAGGCCTGTGATACCCAGCATCCTAATATGGATGGCGGTGCCTGCTAGGCACCGCCACCATATTAAGGCCCCAGTCCGCCCCGGCCAGCAATCGGAACGATTGCCGACCGGCGGAAAAGCGGCGGACGCACTTTGCGTTCGACGCAGTACCCCCAGCCATTATAATATGGCGGGGGTGAATCGGGTGGAGATAACGGGCGGATCGCCACCGCCTGGCTGGCGATGGCGATCCGCCCGCCATCCTAATGACCCCCTAAGTGTATTTATCGCAAGTGACTGCTGTGCCTTTGCTTTACACATTGCCTTTGTAGTGAGCCTGACTGCTCAGTGCCAAGCTACCCAAGGGTGAGCACAGGTTATACAGTGAGTGTAATCACCCGCCCTTGATGTGAGCGGTAGTTTTGCCAGGCTGGGGCCATCTCTTCAGTCAACCAGACACTGCGGGTTCCAACAGGTATTGACATGGAGACTCAGTTCAAAAACTCTGATGGCCCCAGAATTTGGAAAATTAAACAATTACTTTTTAACTAATGCAGGACCGACTAGAACTTGGACAATGGAATGGACGCTATGAAGGTGGTCCTGAGAGGAGTGAGTGTTGGGTGGAAACTGTTACATCTGTGGCATCTAAGCTGCCTGGGTGCCCGAGAATTATGCTATCTTGTGCAGTGCTGCGTGTCCTAGGGCTCGAAGATACTGCAAGAAGCCCGCAGCTGCAGGCGGTGAGTTGCTCTTACCTGGGGCTGCTTTCTCTTGCGCTCTTGGGCTCCTGGTTGCTGCTCCTTGCTTCTTCAGCTCCAAAATGGCAGTAACCTGTCTGAGGGTTTGCAGCGGCTCCATAGCTAGTCCACTTCTGGTTTTTGTTCTCTTTTCCTTTCCTTTTCTATCATAGCTGCTTCTTTCTTGGTTTCTTCCTGACTTTCCCAATCCATTATGTTTCCTGTCATGTGATGTATTGATGTAATTTCCTTTACCTGTTCTTTTATTATATAAAGGTCTCAGTCTGTTTGGAGGGTGTGTTGCAACAAAGCTGTGTTCCTTCACTTGTTTCATTGTTTCCTCCACTTGCTGATCCCGACTCTTCATTCTTGAACAATTCTACTAGTGGTCTCCAGATTCCTGGTTTTCTTTAACCCACTAATACAATTGAATTGATTTGAAAACAAATGGGGAGACCTATATGCACCCTGGACAAAACTCATCCTCCTCTTGCAGACAGCGACTGCATAGAGAAGGCGACAATTCGGATAGACTATTGTCATGGCTGATGCAGACAGAGGCACCTGGGAACATATTCTACAGATGATGGAGGGGCATAAGTGACTCTATTGCATGCAGTTAGCACTAAGCACATTTTCTGTGTCAAAAACCTGCAAAATATGTGACCTATCTAGGAATGTTTAGTGAGTGTTGAGTTGGCCAAGTTAACTGAAAATCAAAGTTATTATTTGAATGCATTCTTAGAGAAGTAAGAGCTGGTGAACGCTGTCAAGACCGAGACAGGAGGTATGGCTCCTGGGTAAGAAGGCACAGCATCTGAATTGTAGAAGACAGCCTCAAACATATTTTATCCCTCACAGAAACTCTACTGGAAATGTGAGAAGATTGGCACATATTCAATAGTAGCTAAGAATGAATGACCAAGACTACACAGCTATAACCATAGACACTAAAAAGGTGTTTGATACAGTGAGTTGGGAGTATTTTTGTGTGGGAAAAGTTCAACTTTGACCTGATAGACAGCCTCAAACATATTTTATCCCTCACAGAAACTCTACTGGAAATGTGAGAAGATTGGCACATATTCAATAGTAGCTAAGAATGAATGACCAAGACTACACAGCTATAACCATAGACACTAAGAAGGTGTTTGATACAGTGAGTTGGGAGTATTTTTGTGTGGGAAAAGTTCAACTTTGACCTGATAGACAGCCTCAAACATATTTTATCCCTCACAGAAACTCTACTGGAAATGTGAGAAGGTTGGCATATATTCAATAGTACCTAAGAATGAATGACCAAGACTACACAGCTATAACCATAGACACTAAGAAGATGTTTGATACAGTGAGTTGGGAGTATTTTTGTGTGGGAAAAGTTCAACTTTGACCTGATATTTATTAGCTGGATGTCTTCTGTCTAGCAAGACTTGACTGGCCATACCGGGCATGGAGCATTTCCCTGGGAGGCTGAGCGGGTGGGAACCCATTTACTTACTGGGTGCCAGTCTTTTTACTGGAGACCAGTTTCTCGCTGAGCTGGGGGGGGCACTGTGCTTTACAAACTGTTATAGGTTTAATAGCATCTGCTGCAGAGTTCCTTTTATATCCAGCGGTTTTCAGGCAACAATAAAAATATCAAGATAACTGGTGATTAATGTTCCTTCTGGAGAGGGTTTGGAGTCTTGTCTAGAGGCAGTTTTGACTCATCTAAGGTAGCACAGGGCGTTAACATGCCTGCAGCCAAGAATGAATACCATGCAGATCACAGAACAGTATTTTATGTGCATAGCTCAGTGGGTTACTGCTTTTGTCATTGAGATCCTTTTGTTAATTGCAGTTCATAAATTACAATCGTAACCTTGCACAGTGAACCATGAACTGCCATCAAAGAGCTGCATGCAAACTGCATAGTACAGGTTGGAAAGTTATGTTTTTTCCACAGTTTATCACTATCCGACTGTTGCGAAAAAGGGATTGCTTGGGTAGAAATAAATTATTAGTAAAGTCAACCCTAACCACAGCGCTACAGTTGGAATCCTGAGTCTGTGCTTCTCCAGACCAAGCACTCTTAAAAAGTGCCTACCAATATGGATGACTTTTAAATCCTACACCTTGTAGTCACCTTTGTCTCATGTAACATTTTCTATACACTGATTTACACGCGTATGATTTATTATCTCTGTATGTGTGTGTGGTATAAAGTGTTCTGACACCCTAGACTGGTAGGAGAGGCGCTAGAAAACAAATGAAATACATGTGAGAGAGGGGCTATGGAGAGATGAGGGGCACTGTTGGAGTGTGAAGTAAAGGAATCTGTGGAGGGGGAGGAGGGCATGAGGGTGGCACAAATATTGTCACACGGGGCACCACCAGCACTAAAGCTGGCCCTGCTGTGCTGCTTATTGGGGTGGAGGATGTTAACGGATCAAAGGTTTTGCTGGGGGGAGCACACATGAGACAGAGAAAGATAGAGTGGTGGGCAGTGGGGGTGTTTGGTAGGTGGGGACATGAGACAGAGAGCAAGACGCAATGGTGAGAGTTTTCATGGGGAGAAGGACACGAGGAAGAGAGCAGCACGATGCGCAGAGGGCAAGAAAGTTTTCATTATGGAGAAGCAAATGAGGGAGAAAGGAGCATGGGCACGGGAGGCAGAGGGTTTGTAGGGTGAGAAGCACACAAGGCAGAGAGCAACATGGAGCATGGAGGCGGGGAACGCTTTGTAAGTTGAAGCACATGAGGTCAGAGAGCAACATAGAGCACTGGGATGCTTTACATGGGTAGAAGTACTGAGGGACAGAGCAACACAGAGTGTGGGACACTGTGGAGTGAGAGGTACATGTGGGAGGCTACAGGGGAAGCGTACATGAGGGAGAGAGCACCATAGAGCATGGGGCTTGTGCAATGATGGTTTGCAAAGAAGAGAAGTACATGAGGGAGAGAGCTGGAAAACACATGCATTCTTATTGAGTGCTTAAACAAAAAGAAAAAAGTACATGACTGAAAGTGAACTGTTGAAGAATACAAGTCAGCCAATCAAAAGTATGTTAAAGAGGCTATGCTTTAGGGAGGAGCAAACACAAGATGGACAAGATGGGACAAGGAAAGCAATCAAACATGAAGCAAGAAAATAGTGACAATGCAGCCAACCAATGGTAAGCAATGGGCGGGCTGTAAGTTCACTATAAGGTTTTGGTTAGCTCACAAAAGGTCTTCCGCAACCAGACAGCTGGTCTCAACGATCTAAAATTGAATCAAGCCTTTGTTCCTTCATTCATTTCTCTGTATGGGACTCTGGCCAATCGGTGTAATTGCTACACTTTCAGTGCCCTTCGTTGGGTTTGGTGATCATCTGCTCCTTACGATTGATCAGCTGTGGAATCCTAGTGTACGCGAATAGAGTTGGCCCCCGATTCCTTTTTGTGGTCAGCAGTTATCTGTGGAGGGTTCGCTTCTATCGGCTGACTGGTCACCGAGGCCTGCATAGCTTCTTGAAGACAGTTGCATTGCAACTTCCTCTTTCCTTGATTTTCCATCCTAGGTATGAGGTATCTGGTTCAAGTCTTTTTTTTATCAAACATTTATTATATTCTTGAAGACAACAAAAATAATACAATAGTCAATGGCACTTTAGGTCACTTATGTTTAACCTTATTTCATGAGGATTGTTTTTGATCCAGCCAATCTCTTCCCTGAACACACCATCAAACGAAGATACCCACTGATGCGTCACACAAGTTGTTACAGCTGAAGTATGCGACCGTTCCTCATGTGACTGTTCCTCGAGAGTCACAAGGCACTTGCTACCGGGTCTGGTGATCATACCAAAGTCTGGTTGATGCCCCCATCCTAAAACATTAATACCCTTCTGAGCAGCATTGACTTTGGAATTGATGGACCTATCTTGGAAGCCAATGTGGGCCAAAATATATCCAAGCAAATCAATCCTGCTGCCTTCAAATGCCGTGGTGATGACATCAGGAGGTGAACGTACTTTATTAGACCATTTCTCTCTATATCGATCAATAGCTCTGATATTTTGGCTCCAGAATCTAGCAGTAATGGAATGACTGTCCCATCAATAGAAATATTAATGCGAGGGTCACTGTAAACCCTAAATTTGAAGTCTACACTACCAATTTCTAGGATTTTAATGGATAAAACAAGTTCAACTACTTTACTTTCAACAACACTCAAATCATCAGACACACTTTGATCTTGAACTGATCTGACACTGCTGCATTTACCCCCTCCACACACTTTACCAAAATGATTCATCTTGTTGCATTTCCAACATTCTTGATTTGCAGCTGGACAGTTTTAAAAATTGAATACGTGTTGTTGACCCACACCTAAAACATAATGGGGGATATTACCAAGAAATTGCGATAATTATCGCAAAGCACGCTTAGCGCTGTTTTTTCTATCGCCGGCTATCGCTGGATTTCATCGCGGAGATAACGCGTTATTATTAACGCTTATCTCCAAGGCGATAAAAAATCCAGCGATAGCGGCGAAATCCAGCAATAGCGCGGGAAATCCAGCGATAAATTCAACGCGCTAATGAAAAGCTTGCTAATAGGCAGGTGAGGACTTAACCTTACAATCCACCTCCCATTGACTATAATGGTTAAGTCAGGTTTTTAGCAGGTGTTAAATTCCAGCGATAATCGCGGTTAGCGCAACTTTTTTTATCGCTTCGCGGGCATTGCTAATAGGGGGAAGTTGTGTTTGCGACTGTTTTCAGTCGCTTTTAGTTGGGAACGCCTACTTTGCATGTCATTAGCGATATATATCGCTGACATGCAAAGCGGCACCAAAACGGTCGCTTTCGCCGTAAAGCTGTCGCTAACAGCTGTTAGCGACAGCTTGCTAATAGGGCGATAGAAATATCGCCGCTTTAGTGGCAAAAAGTGCCACTAAAGCGGCGAAAAGGCCCTTGCTAATATGCCCCAATGTCTTTGGACCTATTTGATACAAACTTCTACCTCTGTTGCTATAGTTACCTTGAGTGGTTGTTTTGCTACAACTATTAGCTGTGACAGTCTGAGTGAAATGTGGCTCAAGTTGTTTGGAATCTTCTTGAGAACACTCAGGGCCTCATTTACAATTTTTTGGTGCAGGGCAGTGCCGCAAGCATTCCTGCTGCGCTGCCCTACGTCAAAAGAAAAGGGTAGGAATGCACCGTGTCTATTAGATACGGCGCATTCCTGTCCTCTTCCACAGTGCTGCCACACAAATGGCTGCCATGTGCCAATGCAGGCCCCCTTGCACGATGGTGCAAGGGTGCCTGTGTTGAAATCAGGTTGTTTTGTGGGGAAATGTCACCTTCCTTCACAAAAACAACCCTTACGCCACCCCTGGGGGGGCGTAGGCTTTTGACGCATTCCCAGGTTTACAGCATATCGTAAATCTGGGAATGTGTAAAATGCCCTGTGTGTTATGTGGGAACACCCACCGTAACGCCCATGGCACGCATCCGAATCGCAGTGTGAGGCAAAGCAGAGACTTCCGCTGTGTTGCCTCACACCATCTCTACGAGGCCATGAAAACTCACAGAGGGTGGCTTTACGTGGCCTCGTAGATATGGGTAAGGCCAGTGCGCTGCCGGAACATCATAAAAAGTGACTTTCCGGCGGCGCACTGGGCGTGTAAATAAGCCCCGCAGTGCTTTTAGCAATGTTAATAGCTTCATCCAAACGAGGGTTCTTAGAAGCCAAAAGTCTTTTTCGAACCTTTTTAGAATTGCACTATTTTATCCCTTATCGATTGTGAAGTGAAGTTTTGAAACTCACAAGATAAAGCCAATATTTTAAGAGCTGACACATCAGTATCTCTGGCTCCATTTGGACCCTGTAAATATGTCTGCATACCACTAGATGAACCTTGCCCTCTCAGTGAGTTTTCAATTGTTCGACAGCGATTTGACATTCATCCAAATTGCCTTCTTCTTCACCTGGTGCAAACTCCGGCAGATGATCCAAAGTGTTTTGACCATCTACACTTAGGTATAATATGAAAGACTTCTTTTACATTCAGGGTTGAACTTTGCACCTTCAATTGCATGAAGGTAAGCAGTGAAGCACCTAAGCCAAGTGCACCACTTTAGAGAAGGTTCTCCAGGTTCCTGAAGAAATGGATTAGGAGGCGTAACCATTTGCATAACGATGACAAACAGATAAATAGACCGGAATAAACAAGAACAAAAGTAAAGTATCACAAATAATTGCATGCACTGTTATGCAATTGCACAATCAAACTCATAAGCATGCACATCGCTGCTGCACTCTTGCAGCTACACTCAGAGCATAAATGCAAATCATAAGGTCTGAACACACATGAGAGTCGCTGCAGACCAAAAGTTGTATTGCTTGGCTTAACTTCTAAATCTATCAATTTACACGAATCGCTGTAAGTAAAGTCAAAGTTTCCAAAATGTCAAAATCTGCACAAGCGTGTAAATTGCTGTGTCCGCAATTGACTAAAAACGCTTCCTGGGCATTAAAAATCATAGGGAATTAAAGTCACACGCTCCACACTCCAAAACGGAAAATTTCCCAACTTTCCAAAATGACCACCAAAAATGTGGTAGATGTGATGTTTCTAAAGCCGGTTGGGGTTAAATTCCTTTCCAATCTGCTAAAATGGCCGCCAACCTTGCTTCCGCACTGCAGGTTCTAAAGCCGATAGGGCTTATTGTAGAGATGCACTGAGGCAAGCGTGCATGACTCACCACAGAGCACTTTAAAATTTGCGATGTCACCCAAATCCTCTCAAATAAGGATGCTCACAAGATGATTGTTGTGCTGATGAAATGCGGTCAATCCTTCACAGCATGGCAGAGCTTACACGACTCCTCAACAAAAGGCAAGCACCACAGTTGAACAAAGCAGGTCGGGTGAAAATGCAAATCGACTTGAAGACTGCAGATTGTCAAGCCCAACCTCAACTGACAACTATTCAAGGAACAAAAATGTGCACTCCATAATAGAACTCCATAAGAACTAATAGGAGAGATTTCCATGACTTACATCATAGCCTACTTACATACACACATATGGTAAGCAGACACATGATGATATGTGCCACAATGCATCAAGGAGTTTGTATGTGTGCAGAAGTGTTTCTTGTGGCTTGAGTCACTTAGTGGACAATGGAAAGACTAAAGTTTGAGATCAGTCCCCTTTCTTGCTTCCATAGATGTTGCCATGGTGACCCGAGCCTCTTAGACCAAATGGGCCAGTTTCAGATGTTTCCTTTGCATCCGCTGGTCAATGGCCCAGAGGCAGGAGCCTAGTTCTGAGGCATCCAAGTCCTGGGGGTTCTCCAGCTTCAGAATGATCCATGTGTCATCGGTGTCGTTGTAGGTTGAAGACCTTGAGGAGGTCCAATAGCAGGCTGAAGTGTGTGCTGAATGGTTGAGGGGAAATGATTGGGGCATGAGGAACGCCAGCGCTGATGTTGATACAAGCTGAAGTTAAAGGAGAGGTGAAATGGTGCTAGATCTGCCTGCAAGATAGGAAGAGAACCCGTGTTGGGTGGACCTCAGATGATAGGTTCCCCTAGCCTCAGATGCAATGTCACTCTGTGAAAGGTAGCGGACAGGTCCATAAATAGGCAGCCCCCTCCATTTCTGGCCAGTTGTCTTCAGGGTGGAACCATGTAGACATCCAGGTGGATTGAGCTCCTCTGTCAGGATGGAATCTGTTTAATTGTATGATTATGCGGCATATTTGACTATGTGACAAGGCATTTGGCTGACATTGTGCATGCAATCTGTTTGTGATGTTTGCTGCGGTAAAGCATGTTCCTGGTTATTCATAGGCGGGATTGTCAGGAACAGAGTAGGAGAGGATTCGTTATGGGACCAATCAAGTTAGATGAACAAATTCATTAGGTACATTTATGGTTCCTTACATGTAGTCATTCCGAACATTTACATCTTGTATATTGATTTCATGTATTTAATATTGAATGAAGATTTAAATAAAATTCTATACCTTAAGATGGAAGCTGAAATGATGAGTGTCTATTGTAGCTTTCCCAAACCAAGATGGTGTCCGCATAAAGAGAATCACATTTCAAAATAGAACAAACGTATACTAGAATGTGGCGGCCATCTTTCAACTCTAGTCTATCGAGATGCTTACCCTGAAGAACCTTGCTTCCCAATGGCCACTTTTGGCTGCACGCTTCTTGCTCAGTTTGGAGACTGAATTTTGCTGTGATCCACCGCTAGAACATCCTCTTTGTTAGCTGCAATTCTCAGTGTAACTGAATGTTGTTGGAGTATGCCACCTGACATGCTATTATACAACGTTCAGGGCTTTGCACTTCATTAGTTCGGCTCATCCCTGAGGTGCTACTATGCAACGTTTAAGGCAGGCCCCCTGATTGATCCAGTTTATCCCTAAGGTTCTAAAGTTCAGGGCTCAGAGCTGCGCAGCTCATACATTTGCTCAAATGAGTTTGAGGTGCTACGGTGCAGTGTTCAGGGCTACAGGCCTTATGGGTTCAGTAACCCTGAAGTGGTAAGGTACAGTGTTCAGCACTGCATGGCTCATCACCTTGGCTTATACATGAGGTACTAAGATACAGCATTCAGCACTCAAATGTTTTCACACACACCATCACACCTCACCTTTCACATCCGCAAAAACAAAAGACCTCCGGCAAAGAGCCCCCTTGAGGGGCCCGTTGGGCATTGCAGCACCAGCCCAATGAGGAGCTGCCCGATGATGAAGCATGACACCCCTTTGGCTGTGTGAGGGCCCTTGCTCCTAAGGGACCCCCCCTTGCCCCGGGCAGCCTTTGACCTTCTCTCTTGATAGGAACTGCATACCCTCTTTTCGCACAGGATAGGCCATATGGACAGTCCACAAATGGTCAAGGTGAACAGGGCGAAGTCAAAATGAGGACAGTGGCCGCAGATGTTCCCTCGCATGTTGATCAGCACAGTGCTAAGGTGAAACTGGGTATGTGGCACAGATGCATGCAACCGCACACTTCTACATTGGAAAGAGGTACTGTTCATATCTTCCTTCTCTGATGTGTGCGGTGACTCTTGTGAGGGTGGTGTCGTAGGTGCGGCAGCCGAGGGAGACACACAAACATCGGGTGTGGAAGATGTGGATCCCGTACCCGCAGCAGCATTCATCTGTGCCAACACATGAGGCATCACTGCAGCGAGGAGGATCTGCTGGTTTTGCAAGACAGCGACAACGTCGCAGTGGTAGGCTGCCATGGCAGCATAGTGGGAGTCCGGCTTCCGCTCCAAGGACTCCAAGATCGTTCTGATTGCCCCCAGCTCTGTAGCCATGTCTCTGGTGCCACTTTGGCAGGGCAGTTGTTTATGCCTCTGCCTCTCGACACCAGCAATGTCAGCCAGGGACTGCTGAAGGCCACAGAGCGGAGAGTAGGTGACTCTGATGGCGGCAGTGTTATTCCTGTTGGGACTGAGGCACACATGGACTCCCTCTAGGGTGGCCGCCACAGTCTCCATCCCCACCCGCACCTGATCTGCCAACTCCTGCTGGACTCCTACCGCAGGACATTGGAAGGTAATGGTTGGGTCCTGGGTCCTCGGAGTCCAAGGTTCTGGGAACGGTGGCAGGTGGTGCCTGTGGGTTGTTAGGCGGGGATGTAGAGAGGCCACGACACTGCTGACCCTCCCTGTGTCCGGAGATGGCGTCCCACTGGAGTCCAGGAGCTCTTGTAGTGTGTCCTGGTCAATGGTGTGGTAGGTTGTCATCATCACTATCATCACTGATGTCCAGAACAGGGTGCTGGCCAGGAGGTTAGGGTTCATCCTCTCCAATGAGATGAGGAAATGCTATTAGTGATGTCTGCTACATGTTGACATGGGTAAAGCATTTGAGAAACAAAGTGCTATGCATTACACTTTCAGTTCCTCATTGATGCGTAGGACAGCTGTTACACAAGTGTATGTATTGCAAATAGCACTGTATTTCCTTTTCAGATGACTGGACCTCAGCATTGTCATCACTACCACTGTGTACCTACTGTGAGAGGATGGGCCCTGTCACAGTAGCCAAATTCCAATCACTGACATTCATGCTATTTCCTCATGACCCGAGTTGGTTATCTGCAGGGTGTCACACATTGTTTTGATCAGACCCATGCACTTGTCGGTGTTCATGCCTCCTCTGGCTGCTCCTAATTTGGTCCTGGCAGCCAACTTACTGCCACACAGTGATGGGACCTCGATCATACATTGACTTTCACGTGCCTACGACACCTACTTTATTCGTGGCCACCTCCAATGGGCTGACATGGCAGGCTGTTGTAGAGTGACATGTCAGGCAGCATCCCAGATGGTAGTAGTGCTGGGAATGGTGACATGTAGCTACAGAGGGACATGTTCACATAGAAATGGCACAACACGGCGGTGCAAGCACTTTAGCTGCGTGACCCTGCATCATACCACAAACACAGCACTATATTCACAAGGATAAGGCGCACCCCATGTGTTTTCCCTTGCTCTGGCACCGATAATGACAGCAAAGCACCAACGCAGACACCCTTGTGCCATGGTGCACGGGTGCCTGCGTTGGCACACAGCTGTTCTTTGTGCAGGGGCACAGGGGTGTGCACAAGGGTGGCACATATTCCAGTAAATATGGCCCAACCATGCATTTGTAAAATGATGCCACTCTGCACTTCCTATTTTGTTAGCATCGACGCCCTGCACCTTTTGACTTCAAATATGGCCCATAGTCCACTGCTGTACATGACTTGCAATCACCCCCACACCCAGTCATATTTATGCAGAAGAGAGGTTCATGTGGTCCCTACCATGCCAGCTGACATCTGTGTGCTCTGAGCCTGCATGCCAGGACAGCTGCTTACCATGTAATTTATGCTAGGGGAGTATGGATGTGAGTCTTGAAACGTCCCTATATGTAGGTACTACCCATGGCCCATATATCCCACACCCCTCAGGTGTGTTATTTCTCCTTTGAGATACCAATTGTATGCTAGGGGTTTAGAGCCTAGGTTAATGAGCATGGGCCCAGGTGAGACAGAGGGGCATATTTCATAGACATGTGGTGCAGCGCAGCGCAATTTAGCATCTTGCTGCACCAAGCTGTGTGAATAGGAAAGTGCAGGGTTGCACTCTGTTTAGGACAATGCAACACATCCCTGTGCTTTCTTTTCTGCTGGTGCACATTCATCTGGCTTGCACCAATACAGGCACCCTTGAACCATGGTGCAGGGGTGCCTGCTTTGGTGTACATCTGCTGTGTATGTGCCAGCGCAGACAGTTAAGACAGGAATGTGCCGTATCTTGTAGAAACAGCACATTGCTGCCCTTTCATTTTGCAGAAGGATATCCCAACTAGAAGTCTTGCGACACTTCCCTGCACCAACATATTATCAAGATGCCCATGAGCCTTCCATTGATGTCTTGTCTGATCATAGATGAGCCAGATGCCTACCGTTTGTCCTGCAGACAGTGCCCGAAGAGCACTGGAACATAGCTGCCTGCAGTGCATGACATTACGTAGTCCCCCCCATTGGCCCTTGTTGGGACTCACCCTGTTTGTGTTGCAGTTAGTCATAGTCAGCACTGTCCTGTCCCGCAACACCAACCACTGACTCCTCGGAGATGACAGCGGACACCTGCTCCTCTAAGAGATCCAGCTCCTCCTGGGTCGTTGGACTACCACTTCTGGTCTGAAATGCTGTCTGTAGATTGGTTGCCAGTTTTTCCTTAGTTTTGCTTTTGGCACCGTGCCAGCGCTTCTTACAGTCCATCACTAACTTCTTGACTTCAGCAATACTGTTCACCTTGCCTACTATGGACTGCCATATGGTCTTTTTCTTCCCCTGTGACTCTTTGGAGCTGACAAAGAGCTGGTGTTGGTGTTCCATCACCTCCACAATCAAGATCTCATTCTCCGCCAGGCTGAACTTGCACTTCTTCTTCCCCTGGGACTGTGGCTGTTCATCCTGGTTGGTAGTGGGGTTAAGGGTGGCGGTGTTGTCCTGTGCTGTGCTGACTCCTGGCTACTCCATAGATGCTTTCAGGTAAGTTGATCCTTTTTTTTTACTCTTAGTGGCATTTTTGTCTGGTTTTTTCCCACTAGGTGCAGAAAAATGACATTAGGCTGGCTAGCGTGTAATTTCTCGCCGCTAATTGGCCAAATGTCACTTTTTGTACTGTAGCGTGCATTTTTTTATCGACTTGACGCGGACTTCAGCGTCAGTGTTTTTAGCCACTAAATCTTCCTAACGCCATGTAGCATCGTATTGTAAATATGACCCCAGCATAGCATTAGGAAGTGTCGTACCGGAGCGGTAAACTTTTTTACGCTCCACTGCGGCAAAACAGCAGACCGCCATTTCTTGTAAATATACCCCAGAATCTCCCTCGCCTCATTTGAATGGGTGGCGTCTGTTAAGTCTACACAAAGGTGTAAATCTCTACTTGGAAATGGTGAATAGAAAAAAGTGGAGAGTTACAACTAGATGTAGGGGTAGATGTCCACTTGAGCAGACCTTCACATGCAAACTTACCTTTGTGAATTGGGCCCATAATAAATTAGGCATCATTTGGAGTTCTCTAAAGGATTAGGTCAACTTCGCATCTGCCTATTGTGAAAAGAGTGGGAGTACGAGCCAGATGTACAAAGAGTAGGAATATCGATTTCCAATCAGTGATTTTACCCGAATCGCTATTTAAAAATTTCCATTCCTTATGTATGAAACTTTTTGTTTCATACTTGCAATTCCTAGTGGGTCACAAATCGACCTATCTCATGAATATTAATGAGGTAGGTCGCAGTTTGCGACCCGTTAGGAATGCCTGCCATCACATGGATGGTGGCCTGTTGACGCCAGCAGGCCATCGTGTCTGTGATTGCCTGTGAATAAAGGTTTTTAGGTCTCGCCTACGCAGCGCGCATGCGCTGCATAGGAGGGGACCTCTTGGAATCGATTCGCTTTTTTGCCCAAAAACGTGCACGCTTTGCATTGCTTTCAATTGCAACGCGTGCACGTTTGGCGTTTTCCTTGCGGGAGCGAGCTTTGGCGACATCTGTTTGTAATTATCTTGCAAACAGATGGTGCCCCTGCTCGCTCCTGCAAGGGAAACGCTGTGTGTGTCTGGTCCCTGTTACCATGCAGAGACTGCTTGTCATTCACATTCGGCGGCTCTCTCGCTTTCCTTCGGTGCTTACGCTCTCGCTCTTTCTGCTTTGGTGACTCTCCCTTCTCGTTTTCTGCCTGGAAGTCACCTAGTCAGTGATAAAAGTTTGTCATTGGTGAGCTGTCTCTCAATGATGATCTTTGAAAAGCGTCATTATGCACTTTTAAACGAACAGAGTTAAATGAACCCTTCCGTAGCAGGGTCCTCTTTTAAGTGTGGGCTTTGTGCGTGTGATAGCTTGCTTTACTCCAGCCTGCACAGATATTCTTTTATTCCTTAATGCACGAACAAAGTTCCTGAAATACCTGCGTGGATAAGTCCGTTCTCGTGGTCGGGGTTAGATTAGCGGACATTCAGAAACCACCTTAAAACATCTCTTTTCGGAGCGCGCTGAGAAGCGGGGGCATTTTTATTCCCCGTTGATTGCGTCATCCCGCTCTAACTTCAGTTTGTTGGCAGCGTCGAGCACCAGTAGGCCTCACTGAGGAACAAAGTGCTTCACACTTACCAACCCTGTTCAAAATGCTGATAAGCGGTGTCGGAGTGTTGCACAGTCATTTTAACTAACTTCTCGTTGCTTAACAAACCCTGTCTACCCAGGGCTCATCCTTCCTGATTTCTTAATTTAGTTTGTTTGGGTGCTTTGCAAGACGTGTTGTGTAAGCAGCTACACCTCATTTAAAAGTTTCAACAAGGAAGGTCGGTGATGCATCTTTGTTTTGTAACTGTTTCATTGTCTCAAGGGGCAACAAACCTCGTCAAAGGGCTCAAGTTTTTGCATATTTTACTGGCCGTCCCGCGGAAATAAAATAAACAAGCATTGGCATAGCCAATAGGTCTCGCCTTTGGAACCTTATAAGTGTTTAGCCATGCAACAGTTGATGTTGTTGCACCAAGGATATTGTGCTGGATAACTAAACACTTATAAGGTCCCAAAGGCGAGACCTATTGGCTATGCCAATGCTTGTTATTTGGAGAGAGTGGATGTATGAACAGAGACACATCTGCAGCACTGCCTAGAGGACTTAGGAAAAAAATTTACAGATGAGACCAGAGAAGCAGGTAGCATCACTGTGTAGAGGACTTAGAATGTGGAATTACCGATGAGACCAAAGAAGCAGCTAGCAGAGCTGCCTAGAGGACTAAGAATGAGGGATTGCCACTGGTAACAGAGATAGAGCTGCAGCACTGCCTAGAGGACTTAGAATGTGGAATTACCAACAGAACCAGAGTAGCAGCTAGCAGCACTGCTTAGAGGACTTAGAATGAGGATTTACCACTGGGGCGAGAGAAACAGCTAGCAGCACTGAATGAGGAATTACCACTGTGACCAGAGACACAGCTGCAGCACTGCCTAGATGACTTAGAATGAGGAATTACTGACCGGACCAGAGTAGCAGCTATCTATCAGCACTGCCTAGAGGACTTAGAATGAGGAATTACCAACGGAATCAGAGAAGCAGCTTGCAGCAATGCCTAGAAGACTAGGAATGATGAATTACGACTGGAACCAGAGAAGCAGCTAGCAGCACTGGCTAGAGGACTAAGAATGAGGAATTACCACTAAGAACAGACGCTGCTGCAGCACTGCCTAGAGGACTAAGAATGTGGAATTACGAATGGGAACAGAGACATAGTCGCAGCACTGCCTAGAGGACTAACAATGAGGAATTACCAACGGAACCAGAGTAGCAGCTAACAAAACTGCCTAGAGGGCTTGGAATGAGAAATTACCTACAGGACCAGAGAAGCAGCTAGCAGCACAGTCTAGAGGGCTTAGAATGAGGAATTACCGACGGGACCTGAGAAGCAGCTAGCAGCTTGCCTAGAGGACTAAGAGTGAAGAATTACCACTGTGATCAAAAACACAGCTGCAGGACTGCCTAGATGACTTAGAATGAGGAATTACTGACGGGCCAGAGTAGAAGTTAGTAGCATTGCCTAGACGACTTATAAATGAGGAATTACCATTGGGACCAAGTAAGCAGCTGCAGCTTTGCTAGAGCACTTAGAATGAGGAATTACCACTGGGACCAGAGGAGCAGCTGAAACAGTGTGTAGAGGACTAAGAATGAGGAATTACCACTGGACTAGAGAAGCAGCTAGCAGCATTGATTAGATGACTAAGAATAAGTAATTATCACTGGGAACAGAGACGGCTGCAAAACTGCCTAGATGATTTAGAATGGGGAATTACCACTTGGAACAGAGACACAGCTGCAGCACTGTCTAGAGGACTTAGAATGGAGTAATTTCTGACAGGACCAAAGAAGCAACTGCAGAACTGTGTAGAGGACTTAGAATGAGGAATTACCACTGGAATTACCACGGGGAACAGAGACACAGCTGCAACACTGCCTAGATGACAGCTTTATAATCATGTCCTACAGTGGTTTTATTGTTACATGAATAGATTTCTACAAAAATGTATACTGATATTTCTAAATATTTACTTTTGCACTTTAATTTGACTTTTTTACTGCATGATGCAAAAATTATTGCCAATAATGCAGAACTTGTGTTAAAAGGAGCTTTTCGCTCTAAAAAGCCTAAAGGTACTATTCTGTACAATATATGTTTGTTCTTTCCTTCGTAGCACATTGACTTGTGTTTTTCAGTTTAAAAAATAAAAATGAATTCATGAATGGTTGAACGGTTCTAACTCGTGTGAACTGCTCCTCTCTTGTTACAAGAGGAAACAAAAAACTGTGAACGCTCTGGCATTTTTAAGCGCCCACGCATGCCATTAATATCGAAGTGCTGATGGCATTTTTTTATTTATTATGTTTATACATCACTGTCATACAAAGCCCGAAGCAACTAGTTGGAGGAAAACAACACCTGCAAAAGCAGGGTGAGCTGGCAGTTATCGCAAAATGTATTTTGGAAAGAGGAACACAAAGTAGAAAAACCAAGAATCAAAGAGCAGTGTGAAATGAGAGAACGAAGCACAACAGGGTGGTGGAGCTTTCTTGTTACTAGTGTGTAACAGAGGAAGAAGCGGTTTCTCCCAGCCTGGAAAACTAATCTGAATGGTGCTGCTTCCGTGTTTACTAATTCAGACGAGACCGCTCCCAGGCTTCTGTGGCAGCCTCGCTTTGGAAGCTTAGCTGGGGAGACATAGTCCTATTTTTATTGCTCCTTTGCAATTGTGAGAACTCTGAAAAAGACGTTGCGTAAAAAAACACTAGCATGGTACTTGCAGGCTGCCACTCCGAGTTACAAGCATGGCCGGAGATGAGAAACTCTGGATCTCACTGGTGAGCTCCGATACTTTGGGGCGATATTGTAAATGTTTTAATGTCTCAAAAACACAAATTAAAAATGTGTTAACATGGATTAGAGGGCGCAGCATCTCCGGTTGTGTGGACGCATTGCGGGGAGAAGTAAAAGCAGGTGTCCTGGAGGGCTTTAAGTGGGGTGAAAAAACTGGAAGGGTCTCTCTAAGGGGCGTGGCCAATGTAATTAAAATGTTGGCTTAAAACATGTAAACTGAAAATCTGTGCGTAGCATAGTGTGCCGCCAGACTGGTATTTTGCTGCTCCTGTCACTGCATCCAGATATTTAATACAACATGTAACATTACACCTACAACAAGCTAGGGCTATTGGCTTTGTCAATGGTTCTCTGATGTTCTAAGGGACAGTTTTGCTGATCGGGCTGCACACAGGCTGGCAGGACGGACCTGGCAACTACTATGTGCTCCTAATAACCAGCGGTGATGAGGTGGCCAGCTGTGGGGAATCTCGCGCTGGTCTGGCAAGTTTGTTGTTCGGTTCCCTGATGTCCAGGGTAGCGTGGATCCAGTATAGTGACACAAGCTGGTGGTGCCGAGGCTGGTAGCGGTGATGCCTCTGGCTGACGTGCAGACTGGGTTTGCAGGTCATAAGGTGACCTGAGGCGGCACCGGTATGCAGGCGGTGATGGTGTCTCCCTGCATGGGATTGTCACGACTATGAAGGGCACTCAGGCAGAAGGGCTGTGGCACCCTAAACCACTGAGGACTGCAGGGGTGCTGCAGTCTGTCACTGCTCCATGCAGTGGTGGGATGCGGCCGGTCAGGGTTCCATACCCGCGTCGATGCTGCTGGTTGAGGCTGTATGATCGGTGTAACCGGTCAAGGTTCTGTGAGGGTGGTGGAGCTGGCAGGAGAAAGATGCTGGCCACGCTCCGAATCGGCGTCTATCCAACTCCATTTGTAAGTAATTGGCAATACTTGCATTCCAATCATGTCAATAAAGCTGGGATTGTGAGCGGAGTGAGAGGGAGGCGGCCAAGCGCAGAGGGCGCGAGACGGCAGAGGGACACGTCTAGAGAGGCAGCGCGAAGAAGGGAGACAAGAGAGATGCTCCCTTGACATCCAAATAATATCGCTGGCGTAGTACATGGAAGACACAGGTAGATTAAGTGATTTGCCCAGAATCACAGAAAGTTGAGCAGACGCCGAGACGCGAGACGGAGAGGGCGGAGCGAGTGAGTGGCCGGGACTTGTGGGCGAGGAGAGAGGCGCGCGCACTTGGGAGAGCAGTCTGCTCTTTTTGGAAGCACATACTCGTGCTTGTGGCGCACCCCTGCTCGCTCCCGCAAGGTGGATGCCGCCACAGTATGTGCTTCCAAAAAGGGCAGAGCGACGGCTAAAGGTCCTCCTATGCAGCGCATGCACGCTGCGTAGGCGAGACCTAAAAAGGAAACACTAGACCAGGCCAGAAGAGGGGGAGAGGTGCTGACTATTCAACATGTGGAGTTAAGAGAGTAGATGACATAGAAGGCAGGGGTGAGGAATTTATATCACTTGACGCCAAAACAAATGGATTTTCCCTGGAGGACAAGAAGTTCTAATGGCTAGCTCGTCAGACAGACAACTAGGCATTAAATCGGGCTCAGAAGGTATCGGCTGATGCACTTTGGTGCTCACAGTCAATCAGGGTAGCTTTAACAATTCCTATAACCATGGGAAAACTGTAATGCCCTGTGATTAAGAGACTGAACTCCAGGCTGGCTGGGGGAAACCTGAGCCCACCACGAGGAAAAGCATTTTATTTTTCATTGGTGCAAAAAAGCCTCGGCTGTGCTGCTATTCTCTATGGCATTTGGATTGATGCAGAAATGGCAGTTTGTTCTTGCTCTTGCGTAGAATTAGGTCAGCGTATGTATGCTGGTCGAAGACGGCCACAGCGTTGCTGCAAGAGAGCGTAAAAACTAGGCTCTCTAGAGTGTGATTTAAGAGGCAAGAGGGAGGGGAACGAAGGGAGGCTCACCCTGGCCCTCAGATACTTACTTAAAGCTTTACTCTTTCCCTACTGTGCGTTTCATGTCTATTTGACTCCCTGTCCCTGTCCCGACTCTCTACTCGTAACATATGAAAGCCTTTTGCCCTGACCTTTTCAGAGTCTTCTCGACCTCTGTTTTGGAACACCACATATCCAAGTACGACAGCACTCAGAGCGCTCCTAAAATGCAGAGTTAGCCTCCATATAGGTCATGTACAGTGCCCCCTTTACTAAAAACACTGGCGGGGCTTAACCTGCTCTATCAGCGTGCATGTTGTCAATCAAACTACACTCTGAAGATGTATATGTGTAACAATTCAGCGCTGTATGCCTGCATGCAATATGTCATTACTTAAGGGCACAGTCAAATGTGCATTGTGACTGGGGCAGCCTGTGTGTGCATACACTTGACCTGAATCATGTAGCGGTCCGTCTTATGTCACCAGTCTTCTTCACCCACAGCAGCTGTGGCCCTGAGAAGTAGAGCATTGTGGAGACGTCCGTGTGTACCAAACGCTTCTAAGCCTCGTAAAAGGTAATAAGCACTATAAGTGCAATTACAGTACCAGACCCGCCTCTTTCTGTGATCATGCCCGGCCAAAAAATAAATATCGCAGAGGCCTTAGGATGCCTGGAATCCCCATCCCCACCTGTTTTCATCACCTTGTACTGCAGGCAGGCAGTGATTAAAAAAAAAAAAAGAAAACAGAAAAACTATATTTTTCAGTAGAAGGGGCGTAACTTCCATTGGTGCAGCAGGTGCAGTGGCATGGGGACCAGAGGCCTGAAGGGCCCACTGAACCCTACTTATTACTGTACTTAACAGTTCAAACAGTGTTGAGGTGGCCATTTTCTTCCTTGCACTCCAGCCCATAAAACACTGGCAAAGCCTCTGTTTAGTAGGCAATGAAATGTGTTAATTGAAAAAAGAACTACAGGATTTGAAGGTGATGCCGGAATCATTTCCAGAACACTCCTAATTGCAGCCGTAATAAATGAGGGTCAAAGACTAACAGAGATCAGAATAGAAAAGACTCTGAAAAGTGAAGTTCAGAATTTTTACTTTTTGATGTGCTTGCTCAGTTTCGTGAGACGGTTTTCTGTCAGATGCATATCGGTGTGCATATGAATTATAAAATCCCATGGAAAATTCTCCACCTGATTGCTGTGCGCATCGTGTTGCCATGCGGCAGCTGCAGAAAAGCTTTACAAGTAGAGACCCTTGATGACTACCAGTAAATAGTCTGGTAATAGTTGTTCATGTCTTTGATAATCTCGATCTTCAGGAAAAGTAACAGCTTTTGACTAAGTTACAACCCTGGTAGTTGAACATAGCAAAACACACTTTTCAAGCTTATGAACTGCAAAGTAGCCCGCAACAGCACAGATGGCATTCATTTATAAAACGGGTATAGCTGAAAGGTGCTGCATGGTTACATACAAAAGAACAATTTAAAGAATGCACCTACTAACACTAAAGATACTGCTAAGTATACCACAGCAAACTTATGATGAAATACCTCTCTCAACCTGTGAGACTCGAGACAAGGGGAATGGAGACACTGGGTCGGTGGTGGGAGAACAACAAATATTGAGGGTGAGATTTGCAGTCGAATAACCGTGAAGTACAGGAAGCTTTTGTTAACAAGCAATGGCCGCGCGGCCGTGAAACTGACACGGCCGCGCGGCCGCGAAAGTGAAAGTTATCGTGAGGGAAGCCATATGGCGCCTGATCGCGCGTGCACGCTCGCGTGAACGCAAGCTGGTCGCCAGCAAACTGCTGTTTGCACTTCCAAAACCCGCTTACTAAAACTCTCGCCAGTGCAGCGCATGCGCTGGCTCAGGCGAGACCTAAAAATCACCTAGACGGCAATCACATATTACATCTTTAAGTGTTATGCTGTTGCATGTTTTTATTTCAACCTGCCAACTTTAAAATGAGGAGGGTCCTCTGATGATGAAATGTGAGTACTTTTACAACTTAACCGTGAACTAAACTTCGCGTTTTTGTTAGCGGTTCTGGAAAGTTGCTGATTTTGACCTCGTAAAGGTTGCAAAGTTTCCCCTCACCCATGCAAGTGTTTTTTTTCTGCATAGCAACATAATTTTAACTCTGGTCTAAACCACTCAAGCTGGAAAATGTATGCCGACTATTTATGATGGATGCATCTAACCATAGATTCCTCACCTTTAGAATTGGTGTTATTCTGACGTTATATCTTTTTATGGCTACTTTTAGCAATAATGAAACTCCTGCATCATAGTTCCATGGCAAACTTTGCAAGTTAGCCAAAGTTGCATTTTTCACTTTACCACTTTTGCATAGAAAAATTTAGAAACGGACAGTGCTTAATGTGAGCCAGTGGTTTCTGGTGCTTCCTAAGTGCGTATTGGATTAATCAGTTAACTGTCTCCTAATAATGTTTAAAGCGCTTAAACTTCTTATAGCGCTCTATTGGAATACTTGGAGACTTCCAGAAAGATACGTTTCCCAAAACGACCACACAGGTTCCATCAATTAAACAAAACAGTAAATGTGGTCAGATTTCCTTGTAGATTTGGGCTGGAATGGCTCTCCAGAGAGGTTAAAGCGTGCCATGACATTGTAATGTCCTTCAGTCGGAGAAGCGAGTGGGTGTGCAGAAAGCTCTCCAGAACCCCCAACCAGCCAGTGACTGAAACCTGTCAAGTAGCACATCATAAAACACAGTTTTACAATAACTTTACTCGATGTGGTTTGTTAAAAGCTTCCACTTAAGCATGTTTATGTGTTGATCTTAATAAAAACAAGCATTGGCATAGCCAATAGGTCTCGCCTTTGGGACCTTATAAATGTTTAGCCATGCAACAGTTGATGTTGTTGCACCAAGGATATTGTGCTGGATAACTAAACACTTATAAGGTCCCAAAGGCGAGACCTATTGGCTATGCCAATGCTTGTTTTGTGTTGAAATGCAACCCGTTTCCCCTAAAGGAAAACAGGATGCATTCCAACAATAAAAAAATGTATGTTTTGGTTTCATTTTTTAAGAGTAGGCAGTGGTGGGACCTCTGCCTGCTCTTAAAAATGTTTTCCCAATATTCGGGAAGGGGTCCCTTGGAGACCCCCAACAATTTGCGAATGCATTACCACCAACTCTGAGTTGGTGGTAAAATGTCAAGGTTTCGCAACCGCATTTCAGTCACAAAACCTTGATACATCTCTCTGGGAATCGATATTTGAAAGAGACACCCTAAACACACCCCTTCCAAATAGCGATTTCTACACACAAACTACGATTCTGGAGAATCACAGTTTGGCTGTTGGTACATTTGGAAAGGCATCTTTGCCATTGTAAAAGGCCCGATTTCGCAGATCGGCCATTTGGGACGGCCAAATGTTGTTTTTTGGAGTTTTATATAGCGCAAACTTGACCCGAAGGTATCAGCGCTTTACATGAGCACCAGTTGCATTACAGATGGACACATTCATTTTGGTAGTTACGGGGAGATTAAGTGATTTGCCCAGAATCACAGGATGTTGAGCGTCCCTGCCAAGACTCGAACCTGGTTCCCCAGCTTCAAGGTCAACCGCTCTAGCCGTTAGGCCACTTCCTCTCCACAAAAATGATTCGTACATGTGGCCCTAAATCTCTTGTTTCACTAATGGGACCAATAAGAAATAAAAGAGGAAGAAACTCTCTCTACTCAGTCCTTCATATCTAACAATCAACAGCAATAGGCATTCCACAATTTTCCTATATTTGATGATGTCTGCTTGAGTTTTGAGACCTATTGTGACATCATTCACCGGATGGCTCCTTTAAAGTAAAAATTGCTGCAGCATGATCGGTGCCTTAAATAAGTGCACTCCAGTATACAGCATTGACCTCTCCTGTGGTAGCACTGAAAATGAGGATGTATTGATTGTTTATTGATATTTGTTTTACACAAGATATTTAACTCTATAAGGACTGTGTAATTTCATATGATAGCTGACATTTAGCTGCTTGTTCTCCTCTTTTTCAAATACATAGGTTTCTTTCTAATGGTTAATGTAGCACTACACCTTTTTAGGTCAAGCCTGCAGGGGCCCCCACTCTAATCCAATCTAATCCACTCCAATCCAATCCACTCTATAATACTCTAATCCACTCCACAACAACCCACTCCAGTCTTATTTATTCCAATCCACTCTGATCCACTTCACTCTAATCTACTCTAACCCACTTCACTCCCCTCTAATCCATCTAGCCCACTACACTACACTCTAATCCACTCCAATTAAATCCACTCTAATCCATTCTAATCCACTCGAATCCACTCAACTCCACTCTTCTCTAATCCACTCACTCTATTCCACTCCACTCTAATCCACTCCACTCTAGTCCACCCCACTCAAATCAACTCCACTCCAACCTACTCCACTCCAATTCACTTAATTCCAATCCACTCCACTGTAATCTAATCAACTCTAATCCACTCCACTCCACTCCAGCCCACTTCACTCTAATCCACTCAATTCTAATCCACTCCACTCCATTCCACTGCACTCTACTACTCCACGCCTCTCCACTCTACGCCACTCAACTCTATGCCACTCCATTCCACTCTACACCACTCTACCTCACTCTAAGACACTTCACTTTACGACACTTCACTACATGACAATCCACTCTAAGACGCTCTACTCTATGACACCCTACTCCACTCCACACCACTGTACTCCACTCTACGCTGCCCACTCTAGGCCATTTCAATCTGTGGCAGTACACTCTACGACTCTCTATGCCACTCTACGCCACTCCATCTGTGACACTCTACTCCACTGTACGTCACTTTACTCCACTCTACTCCAGTCTTCGACACTCTACTCCACTCGACAACACTCTATGACACTCTACTCCACTTTACGACACTCCTCTAACATTTACCCATGCTGAACAGCAGCCACAGTGGTGTATAATATGACTAAAACATTTTGTCAAAGCCATTCGCTCTCGCATAGGCGAGACTTGTTTGCTTTGCCAATGCTTGTTCAAACACTGACTTGTATTCAGTTTCCCTATTGGTTGGTTCACAAATATGTTCACAAACTGTGTTCCTTGATGCATAGATTTCTGTCTTTGCACTGTAACTCCAATTTCAGACATTTGAGATCCTTTAAGCAAGATGTAACTCTCATACTAAGAGCTTAAGGGGGCGTGTCCTGAGCAGGTATTGCATTTGCCACCAAATGGTAAAGAATTATAGCTAAAGGGGAGAGACCGGAGAGCTAAACAGGTCGTGCCGGCACATTCAGTAGTGATATCGCTCACGCTAGGGAGACGTTCCTGGTCTGGACAGCAAACGGTTACGCCAATTTTATAGGCTCAGGTCTAAGACAGCAGTGAAGATGCAACCCTCCTTTTTTGCTTTAAACGAGACCACAAATCTTTGCTATTTAACAATTGCTTCAACTCGCATACAAGTTATCTACACTTCCCAAAGACCTTGCCCCACTCTACAGACTCTCGTTGTAGTCTCCTGACGCAGTCAGTCCCTACTTTGGCACTAATGTCATTACCTTTTTGCTGTATTGTGTAACATCATTGCTGTATTGTTATGTATGTACTTTGCTTGTGGGTTCTCACTATATAACGATGTTATTGTATATTCCTCCCATTGACTGCATTTGACCTAGACGTATCCTCACATGTATCTCAAATTATCCTATATGCACTACTTGTAAAGGGCTCTGATACCTTCGGGTCTAGCTAGCGCTATATAAAACTCTAAATATATAAATAAATCAATAAATAAGATAATCACTCAAATATCAGTTTTAAATAAATATTTTGAAATACAACCAATGCCATCTTTTTTTAGTACGTTCCGTGCTGAAGCATATGCTTTTCATTTTCATCAGCTACTAACAGTCACACATTGACATAATTTAGGGGACACCAGGGGTCACAGCTGCGACCCCGGTCTTGCTCACTCCTGGCACTGCCTTTGCAACCCTTGGCCTCAGAGATGGTAAACTCAGTGCCTAGAAGCCAGAGGCAGGTTCGCCCTCCTTACTTTCAGCTCATTTTTAATTACGCTAACAGTGAATGCAACAAACATGACAAAATGCTGTCCATATCACACAGAAGGTACATTTTGACATAAGGGTGACCCATGGTACATGGATAACATTAATGGCAAAATTCCAAGACTGGCATATTATATGTAATTGTTGGCATAAAGGGGCAACCCCTTACCCCCGAACCCATTCTGGTTCTTTCGCTTTGCTCAGTACAATTTTGGGCAAGTAATGTAAACATGACCCATCACTTTCAAAGTGTACGTCAGCACCCAAATATAGGTGGATCCAGAAGAGACATTTGCATTGTATCTTTATATTAAAGACACATTTATAATGTAACTTCAAGGGTGTCAATTATGATTTATTTATTTATTTTTTATTTTGGGAGTTTTATATAGCGCAAACATGACTTGACAGGGTATCAGAGCACTGTACAAAAAGTAGGTAAGCTATACATACAGGGAGAAATGCAATAATGTACAAAAGGCAGGTATTTGAGACATACAGGGAGAAATACAATTACAAATTTGCAAGCAGCAAAACATATACAATATAACAATCGGCTGGCGTATTCAAGCTCCGGATGTGCCCCCGAAAGGTTGTCAAACTAAGTGGCTGTAGAGCTTCTCTGAAGGAATCTCTTCAGCAGATGCATTTTTACTTCTTTTTTAAAGGAGATAGTTGAGGGGTTAGATCTGACTTCAGGAGGCAGTGAGTTCTAAATATTTGGGGCTTGACTGGAAAAGGAGCGGTTGTAAGTTTTCTTTTTGTTGAACTTCTGTAGTTTCAGCAGTAGGGAGTAGGCGCTTCTTAAGAAATGACTACCACCAGACATGTCTTGTTTATTGGCCATGTAAGCCAGAGTGTTATGCTGCAGGACCTTGTGTTTGTTGCAGGCTATTTTCAGCTGGATTTGTGCTTCAAACGGGAGCCAACTTAGATGTTTTAGATCTGGTGTAATGTGGTTGAATCTTCTGGTTACCATGATGAGCCTGACAGCAGAGTTCAGTATGGCCCTTGAGGCCGGGTCCCGCATCTTCTCAACTCCTGCTCTCCTGCCTCTGACAGGAACAGGAAGCAGGCAGCCAGACTCCCTCCCCTCAGCCAATCACAACGATGCATGCAGCGTTGTGATTGGTCGGGACGGCGCCCAGCCAGGGGCTTATGGGGTGGGCATGTTCTCCATGCAGGCTGCATTGCAGCCTGCATGGAGAAGGGAAAAGTGCGCATGACTGGTTTGCGCACTCAGGAGTGGGCACACCACTCCTCCCCTGCCCTACTCAGAGAGCAGAGCAGCCCCGCCCCCGTAACCAGACATAAAATGGTAATAACTAAAAGTTATTACCTTTTTATGTTTCTGCTTCTCGCACTGCTAGAAAGCAGTGGGGCGAGGCTCCTCCGCCATAGCGGAGGAGCCGCCCCTGGCAGTCCCATAGTCTAGTTGGGAAATGACTAGGGATTGGACAGCTAAATGAAAGTCATCAGGAGGCAAAAAGGGTGTGAGTTTCCTTAGTGTGTTCAGATGGTAGTTGTCTCCCCTGGTGGTTGCACTGATATGATGTTGCATATTCAAGTTTGTCATCCAGGTTAAGGCAAATCACATCACTTCATCTGAAGATTCAGGGTCAAGGGTTATATGATGTCACTTCCTTTGATGTCAATAAGGTTGAAGGGTTTGTGATGTCACTTCCGCTACCATTGGCATTTTGGTGGATCAACGTCCATGCACTCAGATATACTACTGCCACACATGAAAAGATTCTGCCTTGCATACATCTCATGCAAGGCCTCTTTAATGCCAAACTGATGTAAACCAAAAGACATGACTTTTGAGGGGTAAATGTCTGCTAGTTTATGTCTACCATAATATCTGAATTATTATTGGGATTTTCACATCCTTTATCCAAACCATGGTCAATAGAATGAATTCATCTAAAAATCCTTCTAAGTTGTAACTGTACATCAATTTTTAATTAATGTTTTAAAAAGAATAGAACTCAGTGATTTTTTAACACACGAATACAAACACACATAAAAAACACAAACCACAAGACACACTGTCCTCATATACATTGACTGATATTGCATAGATGGCCCAAGATGTTATTCTCTCTTGGGCCCGTCTTTAGGTAGTCCACTTATGTACTCCCTGAACCATTTGCCTAATGTTCGTACATTTCACATATAATGGCTTCATCGCCAGCATGGAGGTGGTAGCCAAACAATGAAAGGCTAGCTCCCTCTTCTTTCAGAAGATTTTTGTATAAAGTGGTGTCTCTGATGTAAAGAATCCTCCTCACGTACGATACTCCCCACAAAGATCATAATCTGTGGAGGCGCTGCTGTTGTGGGAGGGCAGATATTGGATCTATTTCTAAGCCCGGTTATGCCCTGTGGATAGTTATCTTCACTTTCTGCAAAGTAAATCTGCAGTCTGATTTTTCTCAAATGTTTGCGGGTACAAAGGGCAACCCCTTAGTCAATAATGATATCTCTGCATTAGATAATGTCTGTTGTGACAAATTGTATATAGGGATATCGTCTGTTCTTACCATCAGTGACCAAGTGATCGTCTGCCCGAAATCACTATGTTGGCGGGGAGGGAACTCCTTCACCGCAGCCAGGGCCGAACTGGCCTTAGCGGGCACCGGGTGTTTCCCCGGTGGGCCAGAGGGGTGGGGCCGATTTTGTGGTCGTGGGGGCTGTAACAAAAGCAGGAACGGTGCTTCTTACTAGCACCCCCCTCCACCCCAGGGCCAGTCGCTCAGCAATCTGCCAGGACTGGTTGCTGTTCCCCGTCCGGCCCTGACTGCAGCACCGGACTTCCCTTCCCGCCAACATGTAAATCGGGCCCTAAGTCAGAAGATAAAATCTTTGAGCAGGAATGATATGGTTGGTGTTTCCAACCCGTGCTCCTTCTGGGTCAGCCTCCAATTGTGTCTAGGTCCCAGTCTACTATAACCAGTGACTATCATTGACGATTTGTACTTTTTAGAGCTATTTCTACTTAAAACTTTCAAAATTCATGTCTACGGTTCCCATTATTGGATTGTTGTAATTTTGGTGTCAATTTGTTTAATAAAATGTGCTATATATTTCTAATCCAGTTTGGGATTTCTATTGTTTTGGATTTTGACTCTATTACTGTTTTGGTACTGTATAAACACTTTACACATTGCCCTAAGTTAAGGTTGTCTGGTCTGTGTCATAGCTTTGCAGGGGTTGAGCTTAGATTAATTTGGTGACTTGGAGGGTTCACCCTGACAAGGGTTGTGATTAATCCTTGACGTGGGCTGTCGCCCACTCCAAATAATAATCACATTTCTTACACTCACCGTCCATGCTACCTCTATTCTTGGCACCAGCCATTGCCCTCTCCTGAGTGCATCATGTTGTGAAACTTTTCCCAATTTATTTATTTTAATTTTATTTATTTTCAGTTACTTAACACCATAAAATCAAGCATTATAAAAGTTAGTATAAATATGGCAATAAAAGAAATCTCTGGAGCATTATATACAGTTCACAGTGCAATTGTCCGGCTACCATTTTAAGTTCAATGCTGTTAAGAGAAGTTCCACCCAAAAGAGCGTAGTTCTGCTACCTCTTCTCCCATCTAATAACTAGCAAGTCATACCACAAAAATGCACAATAAAAATCATTACAAAAGTTCATAACTGGTTTCAACATTACAGTGCTATGCACATAATTACAATTGCTCTTTTTGACTTTCTGTTACATAATAAAATGTGCAATTCCTACAAATGTGTCTTAAAATGAGAAAATTATTCAGTCTACATTATCCAATAATCACTTGCAAAATATACATAATAAATAAAAATATAAAGTGCATTATTAGTTCTGAATAGAAAATCAGCATATGAGGGGTTTTTCAAGAAGGAACTGCTGGCTGGTTGTTCTTTGCTCACAGGAAGTTAATGTTCACAATAAAATGTTATTATACCCCAGGAAATTCTGTTGAAAAATTGACTGCTTTTCTTTGCTCTGGGCACAATACTGTATGATTGTTTACCTTGCAGTTAATTAAATCTTTCGCTGCCAGATCTGAACGTTCTACCAGCCTACCAATCAGTTGATGGTCCATCCCCTGTAGGGAGCCAGTTAAGGCCTATTCATTCTTATCAATGGCGTCTTATAAATGGCGACTTTATATTTAACAGAGTTTACGAAGATCACTCACGTATTCTTCTACTGACTCCCCATTTCTTTGCATCCTCTTCTCAGAGGGGTGCCACTTTTAAACCAGTGGCGGGTGGTGCCCCAAATATTTGGTGGGGCAACCAACCACTCACCAGCATACCTTTAAGGTCAACGCCAAAGCTGTCAGTCGAGGCTCATTATAAACAGTGGGGCAGATTTACGTTGAACTAACGCAGCGCGGTGCAGCAAGTCATTTTGCTGCGCTGCGTTAGTTCTGAAGCACAGGGATGCGACATATTTACAACAATATGTCGCATCTCTGTCCTTCCCCCTGCGCTGGCGCACAAATTGCAGTCATGCGCCGGCGCAGGCACCCTTGCACCATGGTGCAAGGATGCCTGCGTCGTGGGGAGATTGTTTTTGTGCAAGAAGGTGCCCATTCCTGCACAAAAACAATCACTACAACCATTTTCCTCTTTCAATGCGTGCTGCAGAATGCAGCACGCATTGAAAGAGGAAAAAACGAGGAGAAATGAAAACATTTCTCCTCGGTGCACCTCGCTACGCCACCTCTAGGGTGGCGTAGCTTTCAGACGCATCTCCAGAGTTACGATTTCTCGTAACTCTGGAGATGAGTCTTGTTCCATGAGTGTGCGTGGGAACACCCACAGCAACACCCATGGAACGCCCCTTCACCGCAAAGTGCTGCGTGTGAAGGGGCCGTATTTACAAGGAGAGGAAAAGTCACGCAGGGTGGCTTTTCCTCTCCTTGTAAATATGGAGCAGCCCCCTGCGCCACCAGTACGTCAGGAAAAGTGACGTACTGGTGGCGCAGGGGGCTCGTAAATCTGCCCCAGTGTTTATAATGAACCACAACCTAGAGCTCTGGTGTTGAGGGTGAAGGCAGTGCAAGTCGGTTACAGTGCTAGTCAGTGGGAAATCATTTGAAAAATAAACATTTACATACCCACCCTGCTGGCTCGCCTCGTCTGGTCCTCCGCTTCTGTCTCTCGGCGCTGGTCTGCAGCAATTGAATTCTCCACACCAATCCCGGATGCTGCTTTCATGCTACTGATGATGTTAAGCAGCAGGATTGGCTGGAGCGGGCTGCCTGAACGCTCCCACAGGCCCTGTGTGTCTGCTCTCCACCCAGCTGTTTAAGACAGCTGGGCAGAGTGGTTTAAAGTCTAATCTGGTGGAGTGAGTACCACTCTTCTGATGCCAGTCAGCAGCAGTGGCCCCGCCCCCAAACACGGCTGGGGCTAGAGAAATGTAAAAATAAAATGGTAATTAATTCAATTTATTATCTTTTATTTTTCACCTTTGCAGCGCTGGCGGGGGGGGAGGGGGGAGAGGCCGACGCTCCACGGCCGCAATGGAGAGACCTCTGCTGTTTACAACTGTACTCACTTTTGGGACATAGTGTAAATCTCATGTTTGTTGAGACCAATGACATTTTCTGCAGAAAATTTAGGTAGGGGGTCTGCACTTCCTGCCCTCGAGTCCTAAACAATGCATTGAAAGGGATGTTTTCCGTTCTGCACTTAGAGATATCCCACACACTCATGTGAAGCCCAAATTCCTTCTTCCATTTGACCCTTTTCAACACTGTTTCACCAGGATTAGATAAGAAAAATTGCAGTGCAATAACATTCTACATATATATGGACGGAAAGTGAATTAAGATAGAACCAGAACCATTCACTTTAGAAAGAACCAAGGAGGAGACAGAAGTAAACCCTGAAACAAGGAAAGAAGACGCCTTTCTCTGTTCCATTTTTATCAAATTCAAACAATATGATTTGTCAAACAGAGCCCTGTGGCTATGGTTCATCCTCCCTCATGTTCGAACTGATACCTGAGCTTACCGCCCCCTGATACCTGAGCTTACCGCCCCCTGATACCTGAGCTTACCGCCCCCTGATACCTGAGCTATACCGCCCCCTGATACCTGAGCTATACCGCCCCCTGATACCTGAGCTTACCGCCCCCTGATACCTGAGCTTACCGCCCCCTGATACCTGAGCTTACCGCCCCCTGATACCTGAGCTTACCGCCCCCTGATACCTGAGCTTACTGCCCCCTGATACCTGAGCTATACCGCCCCTGATACCTGAGCTTACCGCCCCCTGATACCTGAGCTTACCGCCCCCTGATACCTGAGCTTACCGCCCCCTGATACCTGAGCTTACCGCCCCTGATACCTGAGCTATACCGCCCCCTGATACCTGAGCTTACCGCCCCCTGATACCTGAGCTTACCGCCCCTGATACCTGAGCTTACCGCCCCCTGATACCTGAGCTTACCGCCCCTGATACCTGAGCTTTCCGCCCCCTGATACCTGAGCTTACCGCCCCTGATACCTGAGCTTACCGCCCCCTGATACCTGAGCTATACCGCCCCCTGATACCTGAGCTTACCGCCCCTAATACCTGAGCTTACCGCCCCCTGATACCTGAGCTTACCGCCCCCTGATACCTGAGCTTACCGACCCCTGATACCTGAGCTTACCGCCCCCTGATACCTGAGCTTACCGCCCCGATACCTGAGCTATACCGCCCCCTGATACCTGAGCTATACCGCCCCCTGATACCTGAGCTTACCGCCCCCTGATACCTGAGCTTACCGCCCCCTGATACCTGAGCTTACCGCCCCCTGATACCTGAGCTTACCGCCCCCTGATACCTGAGCTATACCGCCCCCTGATACCTGAGCTTACCACCCCCTGATACCTGAGCTTACCGCCCCCTGATACCTGAGCTTTCCGCCCCCTGATACCTGAGCTTACCGCCCCTGATACCTGAGCTATACCGCCCCCTGATACCTGAGCTATACCGCCCCCTGATACCTGAGCTTACCGCCCCTGATACCTGAGCTTACCGCCCCTGATACCTGAGCTTCCCGCCCCTGATACCTGAGCTTACCGCCCCCTGATACCTGAGCTTACCGCCCCTGATACCTGAGCTTACCGCCCCCTGATACCTGAGCTTACCGCCCCCTGATACCTGAGCTATACCGCCCCCTGATACCTGAGCTTACCGCCCCCTGATACCTGAAGCTGTGTTTAAGATTACGTCCTCCCTGGCACCTGAAATGGTACCACCAACCCTGGAATTACCTGTGAAGAATGATGCACAAGAAGTGACTCAGCTTGTTTTCTTTGGGGTTTTTTTGTCTTTGTTCCTTGTTTTCTGTGCATTGCCCATACTGCTTTCACCAGTAACACTATTCTTGTCAGTTTATTTGTTGCCTTTTTTTAATCTTCAAAAACTTGGCTACGACACCCTCCTCTTCAGAAGCTGGTACTCAGGACTGGACTGGCCGTAGTAGGCATCAGGCGTTTCCCCAGGAGGCTGGAAGGTGTGGGCCGGTTCTGCAGCTGTGGGGGCTGGTTTTGTTACTGGGGTGCCCCCCAGTTAAAAAAAAGCAGCTGTGCTTCATACTTGCACCCTCTCCCCCCCCCCTCCTCCAGGGGGGGGGCTCGTCCGGCCAAATTGCCAGAGCTGTTTTGGGTTCCCAGTCTGGCCCTGTGCGCACTGACTGTGCCGCTGCGGTGCTGATCGGCAGCCACAGTCGCTCCCAGTCATAGATCGTCAGACCCGGTGACGCACACAGCGCCTTCCAGAAACTGGACAACAGAGGGTCATGTTTCTTACGTCCCCCCACAGGACTTAAAGCAATGAGAGCTCACCAGTGTGGAAGACAAATCAGTGTCTTCAGGCCTCCTTGAAGTCTAAGCAAGTTTATTGAAGCAAAAATATAAAGAAGCCGTCAGGGAGACAGCGATTCACCTGCTGAGAGGGAACATTGCACTGCGATCCAATCTCACAATGTAACACTTTTTGTGCATTCTCGCCCCATACACTGGAATGGAAGCGATGTACATGACAGAATACGGACACTGGAGCCCGGACAGAGGGCGGCATATTCATCAAACATCATGCTGCCAGGGTGCCTGCGCTGTAAGCAGGATTGTTTTTGTGCAGGAAGGGGCATGCAAAAGAGTGGTTAAACAACCAGGCGCTTTCTTTAAATGTAATATGAATCTCCATAACTCATTGAAAAAGACAGTTCACACCAGGTTCGACTCAGCTTCTCAGAGCATTTTCAAGTATGGTTGTAGATGAACAGCATTTATAGTTCCAGGTATTGTTTCACATTTGCAAAAATATCAGGGAACAAAAGCTCTCCTTGAGCACCGCTTCACCCCAAAGTGCCCAGCTCACATCTCCTCAGATCTGTGAGAATGGCAGACATACCCTTTTCTTTTGAGCCCTGGGTGTGGAGGCGTTGCAGCTCACTTGTAGGTTTGTCACACAGCTCATCACCTGTGGAACAAAGACCCTGGAAATTGAGATCCAAATAAGTTACTTCCAAGAAAAGCCCCTCGCCCACCAGTACATGTGCCCACTTGCTTTCATGCCAGCTGCGCTCTAACTCCAGGATTCCTGAATGATAAGACTCCAACATAGAATATTCAGCTTTGAATATCACAGATGAACAGTACTCTGATGCAGAGCTCAGGCCCACCACCATCCCCTAGTTCTGGGGCCCAATTCACAAAGGGCCCCGGCACTCGTGGAAGGACCTCTGCAACGAGAAACTGCAATGCGGAGGTCCTGCCACGAGTGTGATCCCCCGCCACGCGTGCGGGGCCTCTGCCGCGAGTGTGATCCCCCCGCCACGCGTGCAGAGCCTCTGCCGCAAGTGTGATCCCCCCGCCACGCGTGCGGGGCCTCTGCCGCGAGTGTGATGCCCCTGCCACGCATGCGGAGCCTCTGCCACGAGTGTGATCCCCCCGCCACGCGTGCGGAGCCTCTGCCACGAATGTGATCCTCCCGCCACGCGTGCGGAGCCTCTGCCGCAAGTGTGATCCCCCCGCCACGCGTGCGGGGCCTCTGCCGCGAGTGTGATGCCCCTGCCACGCATGCGGAGCCTCTGCCACGAGTGTGATCCACCCGCCACGCGTGCGGAGCCTCTGCCACGAATGTGATCCTCCCGCCACGCGTGTGGAGCCTCTGCCGCGAGTGCGGAAGCGCTTTGTGAATCAGGCCCTAAATTGTATAACAGGATCCCAGGGCCCTTGCATCCCAAAAAACACAAACTCTGCATGTCTAATGAGTCATGGATGGAGCGCCACATTACTTAATACACATTGTAATCCCCATCCCCCAATTCACTTCATTGGGTCATAGCCGTCTGGCCCCAAAGATTCTGTGATATAATATCAACTACAAAAATACTATGGTAGGAGAATATAACTGTAAAGATATTCCGAACCAAAATATTAGATTTGCTGCATATATGCAAAGTGTAAAAATATTGACTACCAAAATATTGCGTCCAAAATATCGACATTATGGGCCTGACTCACAACCTGCATTTTGGCGTATGTAAAGCAGTACTCCAGTAGAATGTCAGTCAAGCTTTATTCGGTTCATAAAACAAACCATAAAAGCACATACATATCACATACAATACACTGCAGTTGTACTATTTATTGACTACAAAATGCAATTCACAAACCTACAGGTGGAGCTCTTCGCCTCGTCTATGTTTTCTGTACGCAGACCAGATGTAGGTGTATATATTTGTACTAAATGCTGGAAGGACCAGGGAAGTGGTGGAAAAATGGGAGAATATTTACTACTAAATGGGTGAATTTAACGGAAAATTAAGGTAGTGCGGAAGGAGGTAAAGGTTAACAAAAACCAGACACCCACAAAAGCATAAAACATTGCAAGTCACAAAATACACCTGTACATTTTCTACATCCCAAATAGCATCAAAACAGGCTTAAATGTACTCCAGGCCAACCTTAGAGTAAGTCAAGCACCACACATGTCCAGCAGGGTCCCAAACAGTCGTGCTGGAATAGTTTTCAGAGTAAGGGTGCTGGACATCAACATTTCCTCACTAAAGTTAGGGTGGGTGGTCTAGAAAATCCAACCGCTGCTAATGAGCAGGGGTACCAAAGAAGACTAGCGATTAGTGGGAGAGTGGCTGGGGTTGCGTCTATCATGCATTTCAGAGTAAATTTGCACAAATATCGGGGTGAAATATTAGGTGGTTAGGATATTGGAATTTATAGATATCACATTATTCATAAAAAAATAGTCTCTTTGTTGAAGCTTTACCTCATTTGTTGGAGATTTTAAAATGAAAGAAGGAAAGAGTCCTTTAGATCCATGTAAAGATGGTGCTTGTCATCTCTACGATGTTAAGAATTAAATTCAGTGCTTATTAATATTCTTTGTTGATTGTGATTAGGGCTCCCGGTTTTATGGCATTTATTTTTTTGCCATTTCCGTCTGTATTTATCCATATTTATTTTTTGGGCATTTTTTCTGTATTTATCCACATTTATTTTTGCCACTAGTAAAAGACGATGCTACAGCTAGTATTTTTCCACATTTATTTAAATTGACAATGCACACATGCGCTCACTTAAACTAGCGATTTGTTGTGGCTTTAGCAGTGCTTTAAATGGTCCGGTACTGAGTAATTTGAAAAGGAGAGTACATGTGCTTCTCAGTCAGGGCCGGACTGGCTGTAGGGGGCACCGGGCGTTTCCCCGGTGGGCCGCTAGGGTGGGGGCCGGTTTTGGGCCCCTGGGGGGCCGTTTTTGTTACCGGGGGTCAGCAATATCGGCCCCCTGTAACAAAATCGGCCGAAACCGGCGCTCGCAAACTGCTCGACTGCACCCTCCCTCACCCCAGGGGGGGCCGGCCGAGCAGTTTGCCAGGGCCGGTTTCGGTTGCCAGTCCGGCCCTGTTCTCAGTTCTGCTATAAAAACACTTTAGGATAGAGTACAAGCACTTATCAGGAGCAAACATGTGCCGGCGCTTCTGTATTTCCATCTAAAGCCAGCTAGAAATCTGCCTTCAAATGTCTATGGTTTTCACACAGAAAGTACGTAAGGTTACCTATATTGGTGGTGGTGTGTTTATGTGTAGATAGACAGACAGATAGATAGATCCCAAGCTACAAGCCACGTGCCCTGAAAGTTACTATCTCAGTCTAAGGTTCACCGACTGAAAATAGATGCTAAACCACTCTAGGGTGATCCCAGCGAGCAGAATAAATTGTCTCTTATTCCACTCCATCCATGTTTTCTCAAACCCACAGCAAAGTTCGAAGGGCATGAACATATGAAGCCGTGCCAAAAAATGATCATTCTCAACCACAGACAGAATGCTGTGTGAAATTGGTATTCCACAGCACATGGCCATTTTTTGACAAACTGAACCAGTCATATTTTGTAGATGGCAGAAGAACTGCATTTGATCTGCCTCATGAAATGCTTCCTCACATCAAGCTTTCCTTTCACATTTAAAATATAGACAGAACTCCTCGGGTGAAAAATTACCTGATGCTGGTTGACAGAACAGATGCTGTCATTACATAAATGCAATATTTTTCTATTATTCCATGCATTTCACATTTTACCTTTCCCTCTTTACCTCTGTCTTGGGCAGTCTGACATTCCTTCCACCTCTCCTCGTTCGCCTCCCTGCCACCAGCAATCTGCCCCTCATTCTCCCTCCTTTCCCTCACAGGCACGTCCGTGTACCACAGACTAGTCATGATGTGTTCCATCATTAACTATGAATTAAACCACTGAGTGATTGTTAAGGGGCTAGACCATTAACATTGCAAAGGGTGCTATGAGACGTTCATGCCATAGAAATGTAAAGTTAATATTTATATATGTACTGCAAACAAAGTTAAGAAAATCATGGGGGTGGTACAAAATATTAACCAGAGGAACAGCTATCGGTGGTGCAGCAGGTGCAGTGGCACCGGAGCCTTAGGGCCCCACTGTACCCCACTATAGCTGCACTTCACCGCCCAAACTGTGGACCGAAAGGGTTCCAATTTCCTTCTTGCTTATGGCAAATTTGCTACGCCACTCACTGCATATTCCTCTGTGGGCTCCACACGCAGACATTCTAGTGGGGGGAGGTGTGGCATAGGGTTGTTGATCTGATGCCTGACAGAGCTGTGTAGGAAATGTGCAGTGGTCGTGGAAAGCTCAGCAAGGGAAGAGACTCTCCTGTCCTCTCAGGAACCGAAGCCGGCTACATAGGATAGATCTGTCACAGTATTGTTTCTCTCAGCAAAACCCTCCCCACCCAGGGTTTCAATTACTGCGTGTGTCATTGACATCTCGTTAGGCAATACCTCATTGTACTGAAATGTGCCCGCTCAACGCGGCTTGGAAGAGGTCGCCACCCCGCCTGTGCAACATTGCATAACTGTGGAGTAAAACGGAGAGACGCACTTCAAGAAATGCAAAAATACCCGCCCGCCAGCACTTTTGTGCGTCGAAAATGATACAATACCTCCTTATACGAGGATAAATAATCTTCGTTTAGGTTTAAAAAAGCCGAGTGCCAGGATGCGCTGCTGCAGCACTGTGAATTTAAGTGCTTAAAACGTGCACTGTATGTGCCCTGGGACAGGAGGAGTCAGGGGCGTTGGGAGAGGCTACGGCATGGGGTGAAAGAACAATAAAGCCTCATTAACAAGTAAATGGTCTTTCAAAAGACCTGTGAAGTACTCGGGTGCGGCTGTGTGTGCCCGGGAAGGAATTTCCAGCAGCAGGAAGGGGGCATGGCGAGATAACTCTGGATTCGAGCACGGCAGCGCGGCAACATTTTCTAGTATTTTGCCGTTTCGAAATATAAATACAGACAAAGGAAATATAGATTTCCGTCTGTATTTATATGTAAAAATCCGTAAAAACGGAAAACCGGGAGCCCTAATTGTGATTCACTGCGGTTATAGACTGTTGCAATGATGTATCCAAATAATCCAGATGACCATATATACATTTATTTCGATAGGACAGCACAGCAACTTATTACAACTGCTAAGCAGGCAGGCTCAGTGCAACTGAACTCCCCGCTGCACAGCAACCACAACGTTCCAGGTAGAATTAGAATGCAGGGTGAAAGATGCACTATATACAGGTGACAGGGAAAGAGATAAAACAAGCAAGGGAAATGCAAATACAACATACCTCCCTTGTTTAACAAAATAACATAAGAAAAGGACTATCTAACAAATTCAGAAAATCTCTTGGGGGAGCTCTCAAACGCTCTGAGACTTTGACTCTGGAAGCCACTAAGGCATCAGGAAAACTGCGATGATCTGAGATGACATCTCCAGCATTGGTGGGAATAAAAGGACACTTGGCCACACGTTTGACATTCCATAACTTGCCATCTTGCGTTATGACACTGTTATGAAATACTTTTACAATCTTCATGGGCTTACCAAACTTATTGGATCCTTTGGTGATAAAACCAGGTTTCTTTACTCTGACCCACTCCCCAATGACAAAATTAGGAGATTTTGTTTTCCACTTGTTGTCATACCATCTCTTCGTTTTAAATTGCTTAGACTCAACCCTTTGTGCAACTCCACTTACCATCTCGTCAGACAATAGCTTATTCTTACACTTCTCTTTGAACCACCAAGGACAAATTTTTGATGCCGGATGTCGACCCTTAAACAATCGGAAGGGACTGACCTCTGTTGTAGTGTGCGGTGTTATGCGATACAACCACAATTTCTCTCTTAAAGAATTCCTCCAATCTCCTCCCAATTTGATTACATCAGCCAAATACCCCTTTAAAACCCTATTAAAACGTTCCACAAGGCCATTCTCATGTGGTTCATACAAGGAAACCTTTTGATGTATGATATTATGGTATTTTAGAAAACTTTCCATCTCTGTAGAAATGAGCTGAACTCCATTATCAGTCACAATCACCTCAGGACAACCTTCTCTGGAAAAAACTTCCTTAAAAAATTCAATGACCATGTTGGTGGAAGAATTAGAGACCAACTTAACTTCTGGCCACTTGGAGTGGTAATCCACCATCACAAAAGCATAGCGAGAATCATGTGGTAAACACATGAAAGGGCTAGAAATATCAAAAGCCACTTTTTTCCATGGTTCATCCGGCCAGTCAGTAGTTTTAAGAGGGGGTACGTTCAATTTCATCATTTTATCACTACTCATGCAAACTTCACATTCTCTAACCTTGCGATCTACCATACAATCTAAACCTGGCCACCAAAAATAATTTCTGACCAACCTTTTCATGGCAGACATGCCGGGATGAAACTTGTGTGCTAACTCTAAAATTATCTTCTGGATACCAAAAGGTGGCACACATTTCCCACTTTTAAACATGAGCTCCCCTTCTAATTCCAACACGTCATACACTTTGAACATGGGCATGAACTCTTCTGCAACATTCCTTTTGTCAGGCCAACCCTCCGAAACATACCTCCTAACTGTCTGCCATGTGAGATCTTCTTTTACACTAGACCTCCATAACTCCTCAGTGATACTTTCAAAAGGACCATCAACTACATCTTGGATGGTAGTGACAACTTCTGAATCATCCATTCTGTCGTCACAACTGGTTTGACAAGGTAGACGTGACATAAAATCTGCCACAACATTTTTCTTACCAGGAACAAATTCTGCCTTAAAACAGTACTCTTGTAACCTGGAAGTAAGTCTTGCAATACGAGCTGTAGAATTCCATCCACCACCAGGAGATAAAATGTTGATCAAAGGTTTGTGGTCTGTCCTTAAAATAAACTTGCTACCCCATATATAATTTCTGTAATGTTCGATTGCCCACACGCATGCCAACAACTCTTTCTCAATAACAGCATATCTGCGTTCCGTTTCATTAAGGGTGCGAGAAGCAAAGCACACATTCCATTCCTCTTTCCCACACCTCTGAGACAACACACCACCAATACCGTACAAACTAGCATCGACTGTAATGACACATTCTTTGTTCAGACAAAAAGGTTTGAGTGTGGGAGCTTGAAGAATGTCATTTTTGATGGATTCAAAAGCTTGTTGTTGCTCCATATTCCACTCAAAAACAGCTTTCTGTCTTAATAACTTCCTGAGAGGCTCCATTTTAGAAGCAAAATTGTTCACAAATTTACTGTAATATTCACACATTCCTAAAAATGACAGTAATTGTTCCCTGTTCGTGGGATGGGGTGCATTGATGATACCCTCTACGTTTGACTTCTTAGGCACCACCCCATTACCAGAAAGAGTGTGACCTAAATATTCTACAGAAGTTTTGAACATTTTGCACTTTTCACCTTTGAGGGTTAAACCACTTTCCCTCAGTCTTCCACACACTTCTGTTAAGTGTTTTAAATGCTCCTCCTCATCCTTTGAAAAAATCAAAATATCGTCCTGGAAGCATTTCACAAAGTCATCAACATCCCTAAAGATGTTGAACATTACCCTTTGAAATACGGATGCCGCCGAAGCTAAGCCAAACGGCATCCTGGTATATTGGTACAAACCCTGAGGAGTGATAAAGGCTGTAAGCATCTTTGAATCTTCTGTAAGAGAAATTTGATGGTATGCCGACCTGAGATCTAAGGTGGAAAAAACTTTAGCACCCTCCAACATGGAAACAACTTCATTAATGTTTGGGAGGGGATGACAATCCACCACAATACATGCATTGAGTGCCCTGAGGTCAACACAGACCCTCAATTTTTTGTCAGGTTTTCTTACTAAAACAATGGGAGAAACCCATTCAGCTGAATCTATAGGTTTAATAATGCCTTCAGCCACCAAATCATCAAGCATATTTTTTAGTTCATCTCTAACATTTATCGGCACACCCCTTAATCTTTGACTCACAGGATCGATGTTACCCTTGAGTTTAATTTTATGAGAGTAGTCCTTAAGTTTCCCTAATTCATCAGAAAATACATCCCTAAATTTCTCTTTTCATAATTTCTCTTTCTCATCTGATGAAATCACAGCTATGTTTTCAAAGTACGTATTTTCATCTAATAAAACAGGTTCCTTTGAGCGAGGATTGAGAATGATTCCTAATTTGTATTGATCCCTCCATCCCAGAACATTTACTCCTTTGACAGCAATATACAGTTTAACACACGTACTTCTTGTCTTGAAACGTAAATTCACATTAAAATAACCAATCATATCTATGGTTGACCCATCAAAACTCCTTGCTATGATGTCAGATGGCAAAATTTCAGTGAAGCTTAAAACTAGGCCTAGTTTATCTGTAAAATAGTCTTTGGTAATGATAGTCCATGGCGAGCCAGAATCAGCCATGAGATCTAATGATACACCGGAAATCTCAACTAAACACAGTGGAGATTTCCTACAGTGACCAACTTCAGAATTGCTCATGCTAGAAATTTCTTCAGATAAGCAAACCACAAAACCCTTGTTTTCCTCTGCACAAGAACAAGACTCACATTTATGAACGATATCACTATTCCCAGACACGCTTGATATTCTACCCCTTGTGGAATTATTTCTTCTTAAATCCTTGCACACAGACGAGAAATGGCCAACTCTTCCACACTTATTACACTCTTTGTTAATGGCAGGGCAGCCACCATACGAAGCAACATGCATCCTGCTACCACATCTGTAACATGTGCCATTTCTTTCATTTCTGTTAAATGTTTTAAAACTTCCATGGTTAAAAGGACGAAAGTAATTTGAAGACGGATTCTCATTGCGTTGTACCTCCGGACGTTTCACCGCACATATTTCTTCACTTGGATCTGATTTGTTACTATTCGTGTTTTTAACAGTAAGCATCCACTTCTCGGACTGTTCGAGAGCTTTAGCGGTGGAAATAGCCTCAGATAACTTGGGATCACCAATTTCCCATAAACGTTCTTGAGTCTTTTTATTCCTAATGTGTACAATTAATTGATCTCTAATCATTTCGTCGCACATAACTCCAAAATTGCAATGTAGACTTAAGGATCTGAGGGCCATCAAAAAGTCATCAAATGATTCATTTTCACTTTGTGTTCTAGTGTAGAATTTATATCTATTAAGCGCAATGTTGGTGACTGGCTTAAACCTTTGCTCCATTCTTTGCAACGCTTCCTTATATACGTTGGTACCTTCACCTTCTCCCTCTGTGGGAGGAACTTGAGGGAGCGCTCTGAAAATAACTTGACCTTCGGATCCTAAACAGTGTAATAAAATACTTTTTTTCCTTTCAGCCCCCATGCGCTCACCATCAATGGCTCTCATATAATTAAGGAATTCTTCCTTCCATCTTGTCCAAGGAATTGGGGGATCTCCTTTGTTTTGGAGAAATTTATTAGGAGGATCAAATGCATGGTGTTTTGAAGCAGTAACGCACACAGATTGACCAAATGACACTAACCTGTGTGGTGAGAGTATACTTAAAACATTGAATTAATAGGGAACTAGTTTACTGTAAATAGTTCCCCAACTGTTAGTTTTCTGCGTTTTATATTGTGCAAAATTGAATTGTTTGGAAGTCACAAGGAATGGGGAAATGAGCAACAGTTACGCGTGATGCTAAAAATAAACTTCTCTTTGTTTAATATCAAGTGCTATGTTTTTCCTGCGCGCAAATGCACTTGTGCGCGTAGCGTAAAATAAAACTTACTATAATTCGCCAGACGTGTGTGTCCAAACGGAGGAATATCTCTGTGGTGTTGTTATGACAACCGTGGGTTTAAAGATGGCCATTGGACCGGATTTGCATCATAATCGCTGTGCGTATGACGTGCCTTGCTGGTAAAGCTTCCTACTCACTGTGGAAACGACAGAGAGAGAAGTCTGGAATCCCGCGTCAAACTTCTGTGGCGTCAGTGGTCCCGCTCGTGGTTGCAGGTATTTATTTTTGAAACTGTAGCGCACAACTGCTTGATGCACTCGGCTCACTCCAAATCTGGAAACAAACTGCAAACTCTTCAACTCGACTGAAAAGGTCTCTCTGGATACCGCTTTCCACAATTAGGCTCTGTGAAGGTTTAAAACAAAATATAACGAAATAGCAATCCAGCCAAAATCCCCCAAGGTTCAGGAACACTCCACTCCTGTGCTGTCATGGAAAAGTTGATGGAGTTGCTCCTCTCCTCAACTCGTCGCCATTGTTGCAATGATGTATCCAAATAATCCAGATGACCATATATAAATTTATTTCGATAGGACAGCACAGCAACTTATTACAACTGCTAAGCAGGCAGGCTCAGTGCAACTGAACTCCCCGCTGCACAGCAACCACAACGTTCCAGGTAGAATTAGAATGCAGGGTGAAAGATGCACTATATACAGGTGATAGGGAAAGAGATAAAACAAGCAAGGGAAATGCAAATACAACATAGACTTAGGGCCTAATTACTCACGGTGGCGGTCAGACCACTGCGAGTCCACCTGCACTATACAGAGTGTGACTGTCAGACCGCCACAGGACTGCCGTCTCCATCGGGATCCACGATCCCGCGGTGGTGGTGCAGTGGTCAGGAGCAATAATATGCTGACAGTGCCGCTGCAGCACCGCCAAGAATATTATGAGTTTCCTGTCCACCGCCCATTTCATGGTGGTGAGCCCGCCATAAAAAGGGTGGCAGAGAGGCAACCGCTCTGATGCCTGGGGGTGCATGCAGGGGGGCACATGCTGTGCCCCCCTGGAATTGCACTCCTGTTTTTACACAGTGTGGCATGTATGACATGGTGCATGCCACACCATGCAGGAACATGCAGTCGGCGCTCTCACAGCGGCAGTCTGTATGTTAGGCTCTCCTATGAGCCTAACAGACCCCCTCCGCAGCACCGCCTGTCTGCCATGGATTACATCCGGCAGGCAGACACACTACAGGCTTGGCGGTCCTCCTGTCAGCGCGGAGGTGGCGGGCTGACAGTATGACCACCAAACTCGTAATAAGGCCCCTATTCTCAAAGAAGAAAAACAAAGAGTACACTCCTTCACAATACCTCCTCACTGGTTTGAGACATCCAGAAAAGTAACTGATTGAGGCATAAAGGTGAGGAGAAGAAACAATGTGGCTGAGAAAGGAATTTCATCTCTGTCTCCCACTCTCTAACCCTGTTTCTCTTTCTGTTGCAATGTAATCCATCCATTCTTTACATCTCAAAGAAAGGACAGTGGCGGCTCGCACAGGTATCGCTGTGGGGCGGTGGGGCGGGGCAGGGCTGGGTGGGGGGTAGTGGAGTGTGACATACGACGGGAACGTTTAGAGTAAATAAATAAATAAACAAAAGCACTTACTTTGCGCTCGCAGCATCGCCAACTCGGCGATGCTGCGAGCGCAAATTGCTTTTGTTTATTTATTTATTTACTCTAAACGTTCCCGTCGTATGTCACACTCCACTCCCCCCCCCACCCAGCCCCGCCTCACCGCCCCACAGCGATACCTGTGCGAGTCGCCACTGAGAAAGGATAATGTGGCAAAAGGTAGCGGAGTCCCTTCCTCTTCCCACCTGGATTGTGGAAAAGGATGTGCATCACTTTGTTGGTGGAGGTGTAATAATTCTTAGACCCTCAATGTTCATCACTCTCCTGTTTGTGGACAAGAAGACCCCAAAGCATGAAGCAAAATGAGATGGACCTCAAGAAGTCATGTAATATAGCCTTTTAGCCCACTGCTGAGGGCTATACCAAGTGTATTGCGAGGGCCTTTATCAACTGGTATAGCCCAAGGCAGAAGGGCTATAAGGCTATTAGAACATCCCACCGACTAAGGGTAGAATGTTCTAGATTAAAAAGGGAGAAACATGACAACAAACATTGGAATGTTGAAGCAGAAGGCTTACACCGGCCATTATAAGCCCAGAGCTACTCTATTGTCTTCAATGGAGTTATCAACATTCCAATGTTCTAATGTTTCATATATTGCAGCAGGGCTTTGTTCCACTGTGGGTCCAAAGCCGTTAATATGTTCCCTGAAGAAATATTTTGCACTCAGTCTGTGTAATATGAGAAATGATCTCATTCTGAAACACTGATCTCTGACTGAAGTAATGCCCATCCTGAGTACTGTCATAGGAGCTGTATTTGCTTTGCAGCCAGAAAATGCAAAAGTGAACAAATGTTAAAAGTAGTTGATCAGAAAACATTGTCTGACGTACGCCACAAAGTCTTTCAACACTTAGTAAATACTGCAAGAAAAAAATGCAAAGTCCTTTTTACGGCTCGTTTTCTCTCTGAAATCGTTCAAGGTTATCTGGGGAGCTGTAGGCTATACCATACCCATACTTCCAGAGGCCCAGCTGCCAGAGAAAATATTCGAGGCAGGGAATTAAACTAACATGCCATTAATGTTACATTAATTACTTTAATTCTAAATTTAAATTATATACTCACATTTAATTTTTAGTGATACAAATAAATATAATTATTGATAAATTAAAAATGATAAAATACACTTAATTTAGAAATAAATACATCCATTTTGTTTTTTCTATTTTTAAAAGCATAAAAATATTTAATTAAATACATAACTTTTAAGCATATTTACTACAAATTAACCAAAAACACAAATATTAATGAGGGTGGATAATTTTTTTAAAATATTGTTTTAAAATTAATAATGATAAATTAAATAAATATATATTAAATTGTTTTCTAATTTAATACAAACTTAGGGGGTCATTACGATGGCGGGCGGAAGCACAACCGCCGTGCTGGCGGATGCAAAAACCACCAGTTACCGCCGGCACGCAGCAGTCCACACGCCCGCCCAATTACGATGCGAAAAGTAGGCCAAACACCGCCGGCAAGCCAGCAACACCGTCCGCCATCAAAGTGCGCCCGTACACGTAGCGGCGCAGCCCAACTGACACACACCGTCCGACGAAAACACGTCCCGCCCGGCGTATAAATTACGATGCCGCAAACAAACGGCTCCCACGGCCAAGAGATACCGCACGACAAACCGAAGCGGTAACACGGACGCCGAGCACGGACAACGAAGAAGCGGCTCCCCGAGCATGAATCCAGCACTGCAGGCCCTCCCCATGCTCTTGCTGATGCACCACCAAGGACGCAACGTACCGCGGAGACGCAGGTAGGCACACACACAACAAGTGCACGCAAACAGCGCACACAGTGCAAGGGCGGAAAAGCGGACACCCCCCCCAGCGCGTGTACACTACACATCCACCATTGCATCCACATATGACACACAGGCCAAATCGTAACATCGCGTAACACATGTGTACACACCACCTGGGACTAGGAACCAACGACCCCGTCACGGCCCCAAAGCGGCGATGACGCCGCCACACATGCGCACAACGCAGAGGCCAACCGCAGCGCCATGCATGCGTCGCACACAGACACAGGGACACAACCAAGCAGCACACACATCAGCCCCACCCCGAACGCACATGACACGTGACAGGCCTGCCACAGACATGTCCCCAACGCCCAATTCACGGACAACACCCAACGCCACACAACCGACGCACACATGTCAGTGAAGTCACGCAACAGCAGGACACACCCCAGTGTAACAAACATGGCGAAGCACACAGCGGCGGCAACACCAACTAGGAGAAGCAGGGCCCCTTCGGGAAGAGGAACGCCAGTACCACACTGAAACACCCATACCACCCTGCACATATGAACAAGACATATAAAACGGAACACCAAAGAGCCCGGGGACCGACAACAGGTGGCCCAAGAATAACATTCACACACAAGGCCCAACGCAGAGCGGAAAGGCAGCCTGCCGCCCACACAAGGGAGAGCAGACAGCACTGAATGACCTTCCATTCCAACTCCGAAACCACAGCCCTACGAAAGAAGCCGGTGAATACAGCCATTGTCCAAGAAAAGACCAACACAGGCATGCCGAGGAGACCGACCACAGGGCAGATAGCGCATATCACAGAAGCACACAACGGACGGGGAAGAAAGAAGAAAACACTCCCCATGTCGGCCACATGCAAGTTAATTGGAAGGAGTCACACATCACTGACCTTGAACTGTCTGAGAAGCATGTGGGATGAGGGCCCGTGTCCTCCAAACAAGCCAACAGAACACAAGTCCTGTCTCCCTACGACTACACAGAGCTCACAGCAACCTCGGAGCGTGCACATTGCAGACTGCACACACAGCCGGAGCACGCCACCACAACGCACCGCTGCGAAATGGCAACCGCAACACACCTACCCAACTACGCCGGACAGCTCAAGCTGTACAAAACCAACCTGATACATATATTGGGATGCGATCTCCTGTCCCTGCTGAACGTAAGTTACCGACTGACTTACCGCATCACATTGTTCAGCTGCGTCATGCCCGTCTTCTACTGTCGGAGGTGTCCCTACCAGCATCCCGTGGAGATATGCCTCTCCAACCCGGCATGTCTAAAGGCGGACCTGCTACCACTACTCCTCCCTCTGGACGCACACGACAGGGCCTGCTCTGCCTATGGGGGCATGGCGTATGTGGCCAACATCGCACCTGCACTGAAATGGGACCACTGTGCCTCCACACGACGGATCATCGAGAACAGCTACATCGAATGTCACCCAGCATGCCCCATCATGGTCCTCCAAGGGACAACTTACGAACAACACCTTGACAGCCACCATCCGCTACATTGGCTGGCAAACATGTACACCACCAATGACATGGAAGCCCTGCTGGACGGCATCGCATACCTGACAACCTGTAAATTCGTCGGACCACAACGCAGGTTCCCCGATTGACCTATGATGTCCAACCCCGCACCCATGCTTAGCTTCCGCACGGACTGGCCAGTCACCACCACAACAGCCATACCAAACGACCGGCAACTGTTACCACATCATCAACGACATCGCCATGACATCAGATATGACCGGGACATGCACACTGTTCCCCATCACATCCAGGAACACCGCATGCATCGTGGGAGGCAGTGGCATGGGGTCTGTGTATCGCACCCACATGGACGGAACTGCACGAACAACCAGGACACGACATGGATCCAGCGCCCATGGACACACACACCGCTCAGTGGACATGAATAGGTCGCCTGGAGTCTGTGGGTGCTGCACCCCTCCCACCCCCGCCCCGGGAATCCCATACCAGGACCTTTGCATGGACGACAAGTGCATACAACAACAACACGACCCCAGTGACTGTGACATGTCCAGTAACCACCACATTGCAACAACAAGTGGCACGCCGCTGCATGCACGCAAGCACATGCCCTGATGTCATCTCACATGCACGCGTGCATGAGGAACAACCGCAGCAAACCTGTCACATGGAACTGAGATGGACTGTGCCCATGATGCCAAGCGGTCTGGTAGGCTACATGTATACCGTCTGTGTCAAAGTCCGCAGCTCCGCAGCTATACGTAAATGTACATTAGCACAGCCTTGGCCAAGCAGATGTAACTCTGAAGCCCACATCCCACATGCAACAGCCAATCACATGTAACCCCACACCCTATCCCATTTGCAATCATGCTCAGTATATCCTCAACATGTATTCCGCTGCCAGTAGTGTCCACTATACTGCATCACAGAGGACAGAAGACTCAATATAATGTTTGAAACCAAAACTGTCTCCGCTGACTCATTTCACAAGTACGAATGAGAGAGGATGAGAGTATGTGAAGTACACGGCAGTCGTGACATGACCATGTAGTCCACTGGTATTGGATGTCAACGCAAATGAGTAGCACAACTGTGGAAGACACACATGTGTCGTGTGAAGTCGTATGGACGCAGTGCTCAGGTAGGTGGGTGTGACGGGTAGATGCGCACATGCCAAGTTGGAGCACGCCGTGTCGGGAGGGGTCATGAACAGTACACCACCGCTTCCCTGGGCATTGTGAGAGGACACCTGTCGGGGGGAGTGAACACGTGTGTGCACAGCAGCCGGGCACACGTACAAAGCGGTACCAGGCGCACCTCAGCCCACCCTCTGTGGACAAGCTGGATCCTGTTGTGCGCCCGCCATGCCCCTTGACAAGGCACACACAGCCCCAGTCGACCAGGTGTAACCCCAACATAGTCGATCCGCACAGGCGATACAGGGCACGGGATGGCAGTGGAGCATGGTGTGTGAGAGGTCTCCTCGCGCTCCTCCTGGTCATATCACGCAGGCAATAGAACCTCAACGTCTAGCATGGCACAAGTCAAATGGAAGTGTAGGGGGACGCACCACAGCACGAGCAGCACTGACGTCACGGGAGGTGGCTCGCACCATCCCATCCATTGCCCATTATACCAACCACGCCACATGCCATTGCGACTAAGTGCAAGCGCGTGCGCCACCACCCCCGAGCCCTCCCCAGAGAGGCCAAAGAGTGAATGTGTGGGCCATCAGTCACAGACGGACGCGGCATGGCCGCAAGGGCAGCCACAGCCACTGGGTGTCGCAGGTGGCGGATCCGGAAGGCGAAGACTGTGATGCATAGTCCATGCAGGCCGGGTCTCCATTTGGGGCACCACGCAGGTGGACGGCGTCCCGCAACACATCATACCCTGAGACAGCCCACTCGTGCAACTGGACCCACACAAACACTCCTTGCCCTCTCTGGTGCGAGCTTGGGGCTGCCTGTGCAAGCGCTAGCCTCGCAGGTGCACATGCATATTGGGGGAGCAAGGGGAGGACATGAGGGCTGGGGCGAAGATGACTGTATCACTGTCAGTGAGTACAAGGGATGACCCAGATGTGGAAAGGAAGAGACGTGTCCCGTGTGTACTGCAACTAGTCGCCAATCCAACTACCCCCCATGTCCGGAATGTAAGCCCGCACCTAGGCCCGCCCATCCGCCACATCGAATATACCACCAGCACGACAACCTTCCCATTCGAAACACTGACTGGGGGTGGCGACCAGTGAACAATCATGTGTAGCCTACCCACGCGTACATGTGGTCCCTCCATGATCCATGTCACCTGCGGCAAAGTCATGACATGCGCAATGAGGGAAGTGAGGAGAGCTGTCCGCCCCACGCACAGAAGGTGCATCAGCTCCACAGACCCAGCAGCGAGTCCAGCAGGGGTCACATGTGCAGGGGCAGCTGTGCCTGGTGTGAAGGCACATGCATATAGACAGCACATCGACCAATGTGTAGTCTGCCCACATCTACAGTCCATCATCATGCGGACATAGGAATTGAACACAGGGCAACACATCTGAGTGGGTGCACCCACCGTGACCAACAATGCGCAATCATCGACGTACCCGCCCTGTGCATGGCCCCCCACCCAACGGAGGCACATCCAGTGCCACCATCCCACACACACAAGCCTTCCATGGAACATGCTGTGTCCAATGGTCAGTACAGAGTCAGCGCCCATCTGGTGGATCCTGAACAGGAGACACATGCACACACATGCCAGCTCCCACTATGTACGTCTGCCACCTGGCACGTGCAATGTAACCTCTCACCTGTGACGTGTGACTGCAAGCACACAGCCGTCTTGGCATGGGGCTGTCAATGTGGACACCTGTCAATGTTTCGGGAGGTGTGATCCGTACAGTGCTGTACATAGGGTGCAGTGCTGACACCTACTACTGTCTCATATCCCCTCGTGCCACAGGTCCCACTTGTTTTGGCCGCTCAGCCTGTGCCCACATCGTCGTCGTCGTGTGCCATACTCATCCAGCCTCGGAAGCAGTTCCATGCTCAGCAGACATTCATGTTGCCGTGGCGTTGCCACTTGACGAATATGCAGTCAGTCCCCATCAGCACGCCCGCAAGTCATTGGGGCCTAGATCCCCATGTGCATGCACATGGCAGTGGTTTGTATCACTAGCCATTGCCATTGTTGGGAGACCTGTGTAAGTGTATTGTGGCCGTGCCGTCCCAGCTTGACAGCTGGGCTGTGGCTCATGTGCTTGCTCAGTCATGTCAGTGATGTGTATGCGAAATTGCTATGTGTTGTGTTGCTTTGACATGTGTCCACTGCCATTTTCCCTAGGCGGAGACCGAACATTGACCGCCCATACCAATTGCTGGCGGACATGGACGATACAGAGGTCATTAGGAAGTTTCGGCTGGACAGGCCAACCCTGCATCGACTGTGTGCCATGTTGGAACCCCATCTCCGTCCCCGCAGGGTGTATCCGACAGCTGTCACCCCCACGGCTAAGGTGATGGCCGCCATGCATTTCTTCGCCACTGGGTCATTCCAGCACACAGTGGGCAGTGGAGGAGGGATGTCCCAGCCCATGTTCAGCAAGGTGCTGAGGGATGTACTGGCAGCCATGATGCTGTACCGAAACAGGTACATCCGCTTCCCCAGGGCTCGTGAATTGGCGGCAGTGAAGGGTGCATTCTATGCCCTTGGCAGAATCCCACACGTCGTTGGAGCCATTGACTGCACACATGTTGGCCTTGTTCCACCACAGGCCACTGAGCACCTGTACCGCAACAGGAAGCACACGCACTCCCTGAATGTGCAAGTGGTGTGCCTTGCGGACATGGTGATCACCCACGTGTGTGCAAAGTTCCCAGGCTCGGCCCATGACGCACACATAATGCGCAACAGCATCTTGCCACGACTGATGTCCAATCTGCAACAGGATCGTGGCTGTATTGTCGGTGAGTATGTGGAGTGGTGTAGCGTGCTGGTTGTGCGATGCTGTCCCCTGTCCAGTTGGAATAGCAAGGGTTCTCTGTGTCCCTCACACCCAGGTGACTCTGCGTACCCGAATGGGGCATGGCTGCTCAGTCCATTGAGGAATCCTCGCACCCCAGTAGACGATCGCTACAATGAGGCACATGGGAGGACCAGACGTGTGGTCGAGCGTACCTTTGGCCTCCTCAAGTCCAGGTTCAGGTGCCTGGACCGCACCGGGGGTGCGCTGGCGTACTCCCCACAGAAGGTGTGCCAGATAGTGGTGGCGTGCTGCATGCTGCACAATCTGGCCATTCGGAAGCAGATCCCCCTCATCGTGGATGACGGAGATCAACCAGGGCCCCAGCCCGCAGACCAGGACAGCTCGAGTGAGGAGGACAGCGGAGAGGAGGAAGCTGGTAATGTGCGGCAGCAGCTCATCGCCCACTACTTCACTTGACGGTGAGTGTCCATGTACGACGGCTGATGTGGCTGTGTCTGTGCAGGTGTGTGTGTGCTGTGTCAGGGTGGCCGTTTGTTCACTGCGTGCTGTGTGTCAACGCTCCATGGCCAGGGTAGTATGCCACTGTTGGTGGCTGTGGCATTGTGCCCTATTGCTCTGTGCGATGTGTGTACATTGCTTGTAGTTGTTGACATGTACTGTGTGATGGGTGTGTGACACACTCATTGAATGTGCTCCTGTTCTGTCTCCCACCCCTAGGTCCCTACAGGCCCTCCGGTTCCATTGCCATGCCACGCATCAGGTGCCTTTCCGCCCAAGGTGGCCGTTGTATTCCGTACAAATAAAACACAGGGCACAAACAGCAGTTTGTGTAAGAGGTGCATTTATTTCAAACTGTGACATGTGATTGTGTGTAAGGTGATGACATAAGTGGTGCGTGCAGTGACAATGAGCTGTCGGTCATGGCTGCGTGATGCTCAGGGTGTACCCACTGGTTCTATGTCCATAGTCCAACACACACATGCCATCCAGATGGCTGTGTGGAGTGGGATCGTAGTCCAAGTCAATGCAGTGGGTGGTCAAGGAAGGTTGGCTGGCTGCCTCACTTGCGTCTGGAGCGTGCGAAGTCCTCCCGGGAGATCTGTTTCCACTTCGGACGGCCCCTTCCACGTTTGCGAGGGGGGGTGCCTGCTTGCGACATGCTGGTGGTTGAGGTGTGCTCACTGGCTGTGGACGCAGGGGAACTGGACACTGCTGCTCGACCCTGCGCCCCGGCAGGTGGTGGCGGAGGGGGAGCTGCTGTCCCTGGCTGTGACCTCACCGCCACCACCAGCTGGCCCATGAGGTCCACGAGTTGGCCCATACGGGCGTCCATGGACCTCAGCACCCCCAGCACCTCCCGCGTGTCTGAAGCAGACCTGACCCATTGTTCTTGGGCCTCTTCATAGGCCCCAAGGACTCTGGCCATTTGAGGCAGGGCATGGCTCCCAGGGAGACTTGCGTTTCCCTGACCCTGCTCCTCCTACCAGTACTGCTGCCACCGGCCTGCCCACTAGCCACATTGCTCACCACGGTCCTCGCTGTGGCTCCCAGGGTGGATCCAGTCGGCCGGGCCACCACCTGCGCTGGTGCCAGCGAAGACGTGGTGGTGGTGGCGGCGGTGGTGGTCGGTGCGGCGATGGTGGCGGTTGCGGCAATGGTAGTGGCCGCAATGACCGTGGGTGTGGCCGCAATGACCGTGGGTGTGGCCGCAATGACCGTGGGTGTGGCCGCAACGACAGTGGCAGCAGGGGGCTGGGAATGTTCAGCAGCCCTGGATGATGGGTTGGTGGGTAGGAGGGGTCCTGGGGAGCGGCTGGGCCCTGCCACACCAGATGTGCCTGCTTGGTGGTCCGTGTCCGAAGAGGAGGACAGATCCTCCACATCCGTGTGTCCTCGTTGGGGGCTTGTAGGCTGGCTGTGCTGGCTGCTGTCTCCATCCCCAGCATCCAGCAGTTCGTCACCTGTGGAGAGAATGAGATTTGTTATTGTGTTGCACCTGGCGAAGTATGTATTTGTCGTCTGACATTAACAGTTCGTGCAATCTCGTACATGGGTTTCCCGGAGGCGTGTGTGTGGCTGTAGCATTTGTAGTTGTGTGTGCTTGACAATGGGACTGTGTGCTGTGCACATGTGGCATGGGACGGATTGGCCATGCCGATGGGTGTGTTGCTGTGCCCCTACTTATTGTGACTCTGGTGTATGCGGGCTCCTGGCCCATCCTGGGTCTGGTTTGTACTTTGCTTTTGGTGTTCAGATGGGACGCTTAGGAACGCATATGGCAACATGGGGGCCATGCCCCAGATTCGCATTTGGGATGGAATATGCTTTTGGGGTACATGCTGTGAGCCATGGGTGCCGAACGTGACATGTGTTGTGGCAGCATGACAGTGCATGGTTTGAGGTGTGTGCATGCTTGACATGGCCTGCATATTTGCTGTCTGTTGTGATTACTGGACATGGCATTGGACGCATCGTTATGAGTGAGTGATGGTTGTGTGCCAGCCAACGTATTGCAGTTGTCCCATCTCCTTGGTGTGCGTGCTGCCCTGTGCCATGTGCATCACTGCAGTGCTCGGGGGGTGTGGCCCATGTTGTGTGTTGTTGCTCACAGTGTGTCGTGCGCTTCATTGACTTCTGGCACATGGTTGGTCATGGGCATGTATCTTAGCGTGACTGCTGTATGTGTGGCAGCTGTGCGGATGACATGCCTTTCATGAGACTGGGGCTGACGGATGGGATGGATGGTATGTTGTATGTGCATGGTGTGTCTGTGTGTTTGATGGGTTCAGTGGTGTTCGTGTGCATTTATGTTGTTCCGCTCTGTTGCGTCTAGTGTTGTTTGTCTTACATAGGCGTAGTTGTGGGGTGTGTGGTTGACAGGCAGTAGGGGCTACATGGACAGGACTTCAATGGTGTTTCGGTTGTGTGTGATGGGTTGCACAGTGGCTGCCGTGTGGTACTATATTCAGTGTGGCTTGTGCATGCAGACGTGGCTCCTTGGGTGTTGCTGTGTTTGTGATGGGTCATGTGGGGTGTGAGTCTGTGGTTCATGTCCGTGTGCACATTGTTCACTTGTTCGTGACGGTGGGCGGTGCTGCGTGTTCGTCTGCTACGTGACATGTCCCATGTGTTGGTCGTGTTACGGTCCTCATGCCTCCAGTAATCCAGCCCTGTCCAGTTTCCCACCTGCAGGTTGTTCGTGCGTGCACTGTACTGGATGCCACATGGTTCTAAGCGGGGGTGCTCCATGTTGCAGGTCTGTGGGGGTGGTGGGGTGTTGTGGGTCGTGGTGGTGGCTGGACACCCACTGACACCGATTGCTGTGGACCGTGATGTCTACCTTTCGGCTGTCGTTGTGCACTGCGGTGGCTGACACGTGGCTGTGGGGTGTGGGGGATGCTCCTCCTTGCTGTGCTGTGGGACTAGGGGCCTGGTGTGTTTTGTACTTGGGCTGTCCACCCTCCCACCCACTGCACTTTGTGTTCCTGCCACTTACCTGTTACTTGTCGGTTAGTGCAGCTATGGCGGACACATGGGTGTGGTGGGTGCTCGTTGTGGCGCTTCTGGCATATTTGGGGACCTGTTGGTGGTTACGTGGCTGGCTGAGTGTACACATGTCCCCACGCATCTTACAGTTGTTCGGTTTGGGCTGTGTGTGGTGGTGTCTGTTGCATGTGTGTGTGATGTGTTGTGTATTGTGTGCTGGACATGGGGGTGTTTGTCCCTGGGAGCTGTGGCATGGTGGTAGTGCATGTGAGTACATAGCGGTGTGCTGGTATACATTAGTTTGTACTTACCAGCCTCCACTCCCCTGCTAATCCGGCGAGGATCTCGGGATGTATGATGACTCGCACCTTCTCCTCCCACGCTTTGAAGGTCTTGAAGAGCGCGGGATTCCCTCCGCCAGTGACGGCAGCCAGCTCTCTGTTCTTGCTCTCCTTCTTCTTGACCAGGCTCTTGACGTCATTCCACCGTTTGTTTATTTCGACTCTGTTCCTGGGCAAGGTCCCGACTGCATTGACCTGGTCTACGATCCGGTTCCACATTCTCTTTCTGGTGGCTAGTGGTGTGTGCTGGACCAGGTTCCCATAGATTTGTGGGTGCACCTTGATGATCTCGTCGACCATGACCGTCAGCTCCATGGGCGTGAACTTGGGCATTCTTTGTGGTGCCATGGTGTTTGTGGTGCTGGTGCGGTGTGTGTTGTGTAATGTGCAGGGGGTTTGTGGTGCCGGTGTTTGGTGGTGGTGGTCGTGGTGGTGGTTGTGATGTGTGCGTTTCTGTGGTGTGCTGCTGTCCTTGCTGTGTCACTGTGTCCTCTCCTCTCCTCTCTAGTTTGCAATGTTGCAAGGGGTTGTGGTCTGTGGGAGTGCTGCTTTTGTACTTACCTATGTGGGTGTGTCCTCATGGTCTGTTGTTTTCAGGTGTGTTGTGTCTGGGGTTCTGGCCTTTGTAGTTTTTGTTTGTCCAGGGGGGGTGTTTTCGGGATGTGTACTGTGCTTGTGTATTTGTGCGTGCCTTGCTGTGTGGACTTGTTGGCCATGTTGTGTGCGATTGTTTTTGTCAGCGGATGGTTTCTGTGCAGGGACGTGGGCGCCATGGCTTCTGCCGTGTCGATTCTCATCGGCGTTGTTTGCGCTGGCGGGCGGTATATTTGTAGTTTTCCCGCGCTCATGGCGGTGCGATCGTAATCTCACGTGCGGTGTGTCGGGCGTGAGGGCGGGCGGTTTTGTGTTGTCGTGCGTGTTTCCGTCCGTGGCGGGTGGTTTGACTCCGACTCGGACGATGGCGGGCGGTATCTTGTGTGATTTTTCGCCGATGGCGGTTTTCGGTTTGTGTAATCGTAATGGCGTGGTCGGTGTTCAGACGGTGTGTGCCGGCGGATTTTTGCAGCTTCCATGCCTGGCGGATTTTTTTACGCCGGGTATCGTAATGGGCCCCTAAATTTGGAAATATAATGCGTTGTGCCTTTTTATTTTATTGGTTACAGATTAATATTGGTTATTAAAAAGTATTTAACACATAAGTTTAACATACACGCATATATATATATATATATATATATATATACATATTCACACAACTTCTCCCTCTTCGGAAAGATAAAAGCTGCACTCGCAACACTGGCAATTTGAATATTTAATGAACAGCTGCAGGCAGTCCGACGCTTTTCGTTCATCTCTGAACTTTTTCACAGGTAAGCCTTGGCAGCAGGAACCAATTACAAACCACGAGGAACAATTGCACTTTAATTAATTTCTGCCCCCTGGTGGACATCCTTGTGGATGTGTTCCTAATGCATGCTGGGATTCGTGGTTTAGTAATTTAGTCAAAATAAAGACCCTCCAGTGGGTTGTGCCACATATTTCTTGCTGTATCGAGGGAACGATTCCAGTTCCCATTCAGTGTTGCTCCATTGCAGTCCTATAATCGAGGCTGTTAGGAACCATGCCGTATATAGTATATGGCAGCGTCCGTTACCCAGTATTGTTTTCACGCAGCAGGCAAAGTTGGTCCGAGGTTGGGTAATGATGGCCTACTTGCTGGCGGTGCATTGCTTTGCGGCAGGGCCAATCTGCTGAATATTCACACAACTTCTCCCTCTTCGGAAAGACAAAAGCCGCACTCGCAACAATGGCAATTTGAATATTTAATGAACAGCTACAGGCAGTCCGACGCGTTTCGTTCATCTCTGAACTTTTTCACAGGTAAGCCTTGGCAGCAGGAACCAATTACAAACCACGAGGAACAATTGCACTTTAATTAAATACACACACATATATATATATATATCCTTTCAGGCATAGAGTGACGCATAAATTATGCAAAAAAGAAGAGGAGAACTCTGGGTAGTTCTCAAGTTTAGGAGGAAAGCAGCTCCTGTATAGAGCACCCTCAACACCAGCGACACTCTAGATCTGCTCATCTCAAATGTCTGCTTTTCTGGACAGCACTGTGCTAGTCCTATGCTTAAAGCCTTTGCTGTAGAAATGGCAAAAGACTTTGTCCCTTTCTACCTCGGCGTGGATGGCACTGTGCTAATCCTATGCTTAAAGACTTTGATAGAAAAGCAGACATTTGAGGTGAGCCGATCCAGAGTGTTGCTGGTGTTGAGGGTGCTCTATACAGGAGCTGCTTTCCACCTAAACTTGAGAACTACCCAGAGTTCGCCTCTTCTTTTTTGCATAATTTATGTGTCACTCTATGCCTGAAAGGGTATTGTTTTGACTTATACTGGGTGCTCCCTTGTGTCTGGACAAAGCTATACCTCTCTGAAGATCTCTAATGAGAGCGAAACACAGTGTCAGGAGTTGCTTTTACTCATTTCAGGTTGGCTTGGTTGGTATTTTATCAATTCAAAGCTGTAATACTGTGCCTGGTGTCCTGCCACCACTCAAGGGTTAACCCAACACTGCAGGAGCAAAGAATGTCCCAATCTACTACCCTTGCCTTTAACCACGATTGCCCATGTAGGTTTCACGGCAATAGCAGAACAAGACACCGGGACAAGGTGGGGGGTAAACAAGGGAAGTAAAAAACACGACTTGGCATTTGTCTAGGCTCCCTCTCTCTGGCGGAAAAGGTATACCGGGAAAGAACAGGCAGCTGGGAGGTAAAGAGAAAAAATAGAAAGGGTATTAAACAGTGTGTGCTGAAAAGATCATCATTCGTGCACTACCAGGGACAATTCATAAATTAAAAGGCATGTCTTGCTTACCCCTTGTTATTGCAGACTTGTCCATGAGGGTAACACAAATAACTAGGTTCCACTCCATCAGATAATGAGGAACCGATGCGATGCTGTCACCGGAAATACAAAAAATAGGTTGCCCCAAAATCAAGGAATACAAAATACCACCTTCGATAACGGGAGAAAAATGCCCAACAAGGCTAAAAAACCTGTTTCCAATAATACACTAATAAGAGATCCCTTTTTATCTCTCAGCCTCTTGGTGCTTCGTGAATGCACCCAAGAAACCCACAATGAGAGCAATAGGTAACAAAAAATAGGGAAAGAAACTGTAGATGCGGTGAGACGGGGTAAATCACCAATACAGCCCGTAACTCACCAAATAATGTCCCGTACGTTCATTCGGGTTTGGGCAAAACACGACCAATGGAGTCCAAACAAAAAAAAAGGAAGAACACAACGTTGCAGGAACTGGCGTCCTGAATCCAATGCGGAGCAAGGTGCGCAGGAATGCAGCGTGAATCCAAGAGATGCTGCAGGCAAAGTCCTTCCGGCGGCATGAACCGGAAACAAAACCAAGCAAGAAAGTGAAGTCAAGCGGCGTTTAAATACCCGCTGCCATCCACACCGTAAAACCTGGACATGCTCACAACAATGACCTCCCAGCACACACAACGGTAAGGGACAGTAGAGAAAAGCAATAGACCCAAGCCCAGCGAGACCCACACTAATCACAGGACCTAACAGTACCTCCTCCCAAACGACCCCCCACAGGACGAGGCTTGGACGGATGACGCGCATGAAATAAGCGCACCAACCGGGGGGCATGCACAAAACTGCCAGTTCCCAAGTACGATCATCAGGGGTATAACCTTTCCAATTCACTAAATAGAACAGCCTACCACGCCGCCTCCGAGAATCCAGAATTGCATTGACCTCGAACTCCTCTTGCTCATCAATCATCACCGGAGGAGGTGGAGGCAAGGACTGGGAGGTGCTAGTGTAAGGTTTCAGCAGAGACGTATGGAAAACAGGGTGTATCCGGTAGTCATTGGGTAAGGTCAATTTCATGGCAACTGGATTCACTACCTGAACTATCTTGAAGGGGCCTATATATCGAGTTTGCAACTTTCTAGGACCCCCCAATCTCAAGTTCTTAGTGGCTAACCAAACCATGTCTCCCACAGCATAGGAAGGGGCTGGACACCGACGTTTATCTGCCTGCTTCTTCATACTGCTTTTAGCTGCCACCAGATGTTCCTGTGCCTTTTTCCATATCCCTACCAACGCATGACTCAATGTGCTCACTGCTGGGACCCGACCTGAAGGTTGAATAGGTATAGCCTTGGGATGAAACCCCATAGAACAAAAGAAAGGGGTCATACCCAAGGCGGAATGCATGCTGTTGTTATATGCAAACTCAGAAATAGGGAGTGCTGTTACCCAACTGCCTGTTAAAGAAGACAATAAACAACGTAAATATTGCTCCATAGTCTGATTGGTACGCTCCGTTTGTCCATCTGTCTGGGGATGGTAGGCGGAAGACAACCGGAGTTCCATTTTCAATGAGGAACACAACTCCCTCCAGAAATGGGAACTGAACTGAGCCCTCCGATCAGACACAATGGCAGTGGGTATACCATGCAACCGTAACACCTGTGAGATGAAAACATCAGCTAATTCCCTTGCAGTAGGCACTTTAGGCAAAGGGATAAAATGAGCTGTCTTAGTAAATAGATCCACAACTACCAATATAGTTGTATACCCTGCATCTAAAGGAAGATCGGTAACAAAATCCATACTGATAGTATGCCATGGAGAAGGAGGTACAGCTAGTGGGTGCAATAAACCTACCGGAAGGGTATGTGAAGATTTACTGGCAGCACAAACTGGACATGATGCCACAAACACCTGTATATCATGCCCCACCGTATCCCACCAAAACCAACAAAGACAAAACTCCTTTGTCTTAGTCATCCCAGGATGCCCCACTAAGGAGGAGGAATGACACCAGATAAGTACTTGATTCCTCAATTCTGTGGTATAAACAGTTGGTCACCATGATACAACATTCAATCCCGTAATGTAAATAGTGGATTGTTCAACCATGGAGTCATATCAATGCCTCCCATTATTTTCTCGACCAATACAAGGAATTCATCCATGGAGGTACAACCAACAATTATTTCACCAGGAATCATAGGTCTGTCTTCAAGAGCAGAAACATCATCCCAGGAAGCCACATGTGTGCGGGATAGGGCATCTGATTTAGCGTGTTGAACCGCAGGTCTATATGTGATCGTAAAATCATATTCATTAAAAAACAATACCCATCTCATCTGCCTTGGAGTTAGAGCCCGCGCAGATCGAAAGAATTCCAGATTCTTATGATCTGTGTAGATCATGATGGTATGTCTGGCTCCCCACAAATAATGTCGCAACTCCTGAAAAGACATCTTTATGACCAACAGCTCTCTTTCAGCCACAGTATAATTCTGCTCAGCTGGTAACAACTTTATGGAAAAGAAGGCAATGGGATGCATAAGTCCCGAGTCTACATCTCGTTGAGACAATACCCCCCCTACTGCATATTGTGAAGCATCTGCCTCAACAAAAAAAGGAAGAGCAGGATCCGGATGTTTTAAGATAGGGGCAGTAGTAAACTTCTCCTCCAGTGTTTCTAAAGCAAGTTGGGCTGCAGAAGACCAAACAAAGGGCACCCCTTTTCTCAAAAGATTTGTCATAGGCGTTATAATGTCAGAAAAATGCGAGATAAAACGCCTATAGAAGTTAGCGAAACCCAAGAGGACCTGTACATCCTTCACACAAGTAGGAGGTGGCCAGGTAGTAATAGCCACTGTCTTCTTTGGATCCATCTTAATACCATCAGAGGAAATGAGAAAACCCAAAAATTCCACACAAGACACCTGAAACCTGCATTTAACCAATTTTACAAAAAGACGATTTGCACGTAATTTCTGCAACACCTGTTTTATGTGTAAGACGTGTTCCTCGACGGTCTTGGAAAAGATCAAAATATCATCGATGTAAACGATTACGCTCACATCCAAATGCTCCTGTAACACCTCATTAATGAAAAACTGAAAAGCAGCAGGGGCATTACATAAACCAAAAGGCATAACACAATACTTAAATAAACCAAACTTAGTCCGAAATGCGGTTTTCCATTCGTCCCCCTCTCGGACACGAATGAGATGATAAGCTCCCCGCAATTCGAGTTTCGTAAAAACCGTTGCATGCCTTAATTGATCCAATAATACCGGAATCAGAGGAAGCGGATACTTGTTTTTATTCGTCACCTTATTGAGAGCTCTATAATCAATACAGGCGTGAAGATCACCTTCTTTCTCCGGGATGAAGAAGATGGGAGATGACACAGGGGAAGAGGACGTTCAGATAAACCCAGACGCCAACATCTCATCCAAATAGGTCTGCAAATGACGCTCCTCAGGCTCCAATAAAGCATATATGCGACTACAAGGCAAAGTAGCCCCTGGAATCAAATCAATACAGCAATCAAAATTTCTATGTGGGGGCAACACACTAGCTTGGGCTTTATCAAACACATCAACAAACTCCGCATAAGGAGAAGGAATACTGCTATTCTCCTCATAAGCACCTACTGCACACGTTAATGGTGAAACCCAATCCGTAGCCTCCTGATAACAATGCTGCAAACAATATTCAGCGTCCAGTGTAACTGTACGCCTCACCCAGTCTATTCTCGGGCTATGTAGCTGCAACCAAGGTACTCCAAGTATAACCCCAAATCAAGGAGCATCAATAAGATCAAAACTAATGGATTCCGAATGCCCGTTATCACATATAAAACGGAGAGGCTCGGTTTGCTTAGTGATCAACCCCGACGACAAATCAGTACCATCAATAGCTCTTACTGGTTCGGGTTGTTCTTTATACACCCAAGGAACGTCCAGTTTTTCAGCCAACTGAATATCCATAAAGTTCCCAGTAGCACCAAAATCGAGTAATACTGAAATGGTAGTTCTCCTGCTTTTCTTAAGAACCAAACAGACTGAGATAGTGAAATGACGTGGTACCCTTTGGACTGACCCAACAATATCATAAGGGTTACTATGAACACCCTCTACAGAACATGTGGAAGGCATGTCCTGTTTCACTAAAGCCACTGTTTTCCTAGGCATACTACTGGAAGGTTTCACTGGGCAATCACGGGCATAATGCCCATGTTTCCCACAATACAAACACAAATTGTGTGCCCGCCGTCTTTCCTTTTCTTCTTTTGATAAAGGACCACGCACCCCACCTATTTGCATAGGTTCTGGCATGGATTTCGAACCTACTTCTTCTTTTTGTTCCCCTCGAACAACTATCACACGGATGCCTGAAACCGACTTTTCTCTCCTTTGCGTTCCGACAATCGATGATTCAATTTAACCACCAAATCAATAAATTCCACACAATCCTCTGGAGGATTAACAACCTGAGATACTACATCCGTTAGCTCCTCACATAGGCCCTGATAAAAGAGTGACGTTCGTTTCTCTATGGGCCAGTGTGTTTCAGATACAAGACGATTAAAGGAAGAGATGTAGACTAACAGGTCCTGTCTCTCCTGTCGTAGCTTGAGCAATTCTGTGTCACTGGCCTGCATAAATGCATGCTTTGCAAAGAAACGACGCATTTGCTCCTTGAAGGCTGGAAAATTATACAATATAGGGTCATCGCTGTCTACCAAAGGGACAGCCCACATAGCCGCCGTGCCTGCCAAATATGAGATAATAAACACAACCTTTGCTGAATCATCAGGAAAGGCTGTGGGTCTACACATAAAATACAAATGGCATTGGTTCATAAATACGCCAAACTTATCGCTATCTCCTGTAAATCTTTCAGGAACTGCCAAGGGAACCTGAACAGGAGTAGTGACAGTGATAGCTACAGGAGGACCCCCACTAGCTCCAGTACTGGGGCTTCGATCAAACTGAAAGGTAGCAGGTTGTACAACGGGCCCTTGTGGCTTTGGTAAAGGACTAGAACTCCTACCCCATGGATGTTCTCTGGCTTTGAACACGTTTAGTTCCTGATGTAACCCGTGATTCTCATGCCTCAACTCCCTTACTTCTGTCTGAAGGTTAGAGAGAGCTAACATCAACTCCTGCATTGTAGGACCCACCCCAGCACCCCCATTATCCACGGACATCTGATTCATATTATCCGGGTCCATCTTCGCTCAGACAGTGTGTTTTTTCGTGGGCTTGGTTTTTTGTCCTGCCACCACTCAAGGGTTAACCGAACACTGCAGGAGCGAAGAATGCCCTAATCTACTACCCTTGCCTTTAACCACGATTGCCCATGTAGGTTTCACGGCAACAGCAGAACAAGACACCGGGAGAAGGTGGGGGGTAAACAAGGGAAGTAAAAAACACGACGTGGCATTCGTCTAGGCTCCCTCTCTCTGGCGGAAAAGGTATACCGGGAAAGAACAGGTAGCTGGGAGGTAAAAAGAAAAAATAGAAAGGGTATTAAACAGTGTGTGCTGAAAAGGTCATCATTCGTGCACTACCAGGCACAATTCATAAATTAAAAGGCATGTCTTGCTTAACCCTTGTTATTGCAGACTTGTCCATGAGGGTAACACATACAACTAGGTTCCACTCCATCAGATAATGAGGAACCGATGCGATGCTGTCACCGGAAATACAAAAAATAGGTTGCCCCAAAATCAAGGAATACAAAATACCACCTTCGATAACGGGAGAAAAATGCCCAACAAGGCTTAAAAACCCGTTTCTAATAATAAACTAATAAAGGGATCCCTTTTTATCTCTCAGCCTCTCGGTGCTTCATGAATGCACCCAAGAAACCCACAATGAGAGCAATAGGTAACAAAAAATAGGGGAAAAAAACTGTAGATGCGGCGAGATGGGGTAAATCACCAATACAGCCCGTAGCTCACCAACTAATGTCCCATACGTTTATTCAGGTTTGGGCAAAACACGACCAATGGAGTCCAAACAAAAAAAAGGAAGAACACAACGTTGCAGGAACCGGCGTCCTGAATCCAATGCGGAGCAAGGCGCGCAGGAAGGCAGCGTGAATCCAAGAGATGCTGCAGGCAAAGTCCTTCCGGGGGCATGAACCGGAAACAAAACCAAGCAAGAAAGTGAAGGCGAGCGGCGTTTAAATACCCGCTGCCATCCACACCGTAAAACCTGGACATTCTCACAACAATGACCTCCCAGCACACACAGAGGTAAGGGACAGTAGGGAAAAGCAATAGACCCAAGCCCAGCGAGACCCACACTAATCACAGGACCTAACACCTGGAGTGGTAAATGGCTTTTGTCATTTTACAGCTCGGCATGGACAGCACTGTGCTAGTCCTATGCTTAAAGACTTTGCTGTAGAAATGGCAAAAGACTTTGGGCCAAATGTACGAACAATTTTAGCATGCGCCAACGGGTTAGCAACCCGTTTGCGCATGCTAAAATTGTCATGGCCACGTACCAACACAATTTTGCGAGTCGCAAATGAATTGTGACTCGCAAAAAAGTGTTTAGAGACTCGCTATTTGGAAGGGGCATTCCCTTCCAAATAGCAAGTCTCAAATCATGTACTAATGTTTTGCGACCGCAATTGCAGTCGCAAAACACTTGCAATTACCACCTACTTCAAGTAGGTGGTAATGCATTCGCAAATGGGATGGGGTCCCTAGGGGACCCCTTCCCCTTTGCAAATGCATGCAAAATTATTTTTTAAGGGCAGGCAGTGGTCCCAGGGACCACTACCTGCCCTTAAAAATGAAACGAAAATGTTTCATTTTCTTCTTTAAAATGCATCCCGTTTTCCTTTAAGGAAAACGGGCTGCATTTAAAAAATAAACCACTGCTTTATTTAAAAGCAGTCTAGTGTACAGACTTAAGGCAACAAAATTATAAACATTATAATGATTTCAACAATTGGTAACATATCAACATGAGAAAAGGAGAACCAACTATATCTGGATATGTTTATGGAATAGACATAATTTTATTGATGCTAATATTAGAAAATTCATTACATTAAAAAAGAAGGTCCCATACAAACTCAATCATTCATCTTCATTCATACAGCAGAAAACTAGTGTACATTAAAATTTGTCACTTTTCTACATTTCAAGTGAGTGCAATGATAACAATTTCAGGTTTTAATGAAGAAAAGACAATGTGGCACACAAGTAATAATCTCTTGCGTTCGACGCGCGTTTCGGCACTGAGCTATGCCTTCGTCAGGAAAATGGGCCACAGTAGATCAAGGTTGGTTTCTGTGAAAAGAACATTATGTATAAGATACGAGGTTCTCCCAATGAATGATAAACTCTATGCCGCCATCAAAGCGTGCATTATTTTATGTTTGCACCAGGAGATTAACAGGCAGTGAATCAGGTCAGAGCGAGTCGATAGGTTGTGAATTAATGATAGCAAGAATGAATACACCGATAGAGATATTGTGTGAGAAGCGATTAGATTAAAAACCAAAGATAAACAGAGAAATAGCAGCCATCACATAAATTGAGTGGTTTAGATCACAGTAGTGTCACCCAGTGAGCATTTCACCATATGTGTTCATAATTATTTCCAAAAATTAACCTTATATCTATTGATTTGACGATTAGGGCGATCCTCTTTGATTTGCAGATTACTGTGAGGCACTTCTGGCCTATTGGTCAGAGATAAGGATACACCCGGGAAGTATAAAAACTTACATTAGTGTTGTTGTTTTGCTGTTATATAGTTTTACAGCTATTGGGTTTTATAGATACCTGCGTTATAAGTGTTCTAGAACAGGATATTGTTCTTTAATTTGTATTTTCTAACTTTATGTCCTTGTTTACGGACAGACTTGGTATCCAGTAGTAAGATTGTCCTTTGTATAGCTATGGGTAAAGTAAAACAAATATAGCAGTTATAGAAAACTGTATTGCACAGGCGCGAAAAATAAGTCTATTGGTCAGATATTTTGGTGTGTATCTATAATTTATTTTAGTATTGAGACTCTTTGACTAAGCCCTAATAAGATATGTCGGATAGTTAATGGCCAAAAGATACTCACATTCTGATGTATATGTCCAGAAATGCACACATTTATCTATAAAAGATGGATTGAGAAAAAGGGGGGTTAAAATGGTGGTCTGGGTTGTGATTTTAACTTCAATATTTTTGGAGCAACAATTGTTTTTAGTGTCTAAATACAATGCGCTTTTAGAGATGATAGAGCGTCTTTCATTTGCTAGTGTGACTGCGTATGTTGATTACATATGTTCACTCTAGGTTGTAACATAGAGTATGATGCGCCTCTAACACAGCGATGAAATTCCGTGAGCCCAGCAGGCTACCATACCTGGGACGGCCTGTCATTCCCAATGGGCTCGCAAATTGCGAGAGGCTCATTAATATTAATGAGCCTCGCAATTTGCGACCCCATTGGGAATCGCAAACAGTGTTAAACACACTGTTGTACATGGCAAATTGCACCTCGCAAATTGCGACTCGCAAATGAGTCGCACTTTGCGAGGCACAATTTTGCTGGTCGTACATCTGGCCCTTGGTCCCTTTCTATCTCAACGTGGATGGCACTGTGCTAATCCTATGCTTAAAGACTTTGATAAAAAAGCAGACACTTGAGGTGAGCAGATCTAGAGTGTCACTGTTGTTGAGGGTGCTCTATACAGGAACTGCTTTCCACCTAAACTTGAGAACTACCCAGAGTTCTCCTCTTCTTTTTTTCTTCATATATATATATATATATATATATATATATATATATATATATATATATACACACACACACACACAGACATATATATATATTTATGTATATATATATATATATATATATTCGTTCCAACGTCTGCTCTTGAGTGACAAACAGACTCCAGCACGCTCGAGATTCCTTGACTGAGTGTTTATTCAAGCCACAAAAGGTAGGTGACGCGTTTCAACCGCCTCAGCGGTCTTCTTTAAACCTATGATCGCCGCCATTTTTTTCTCTTTTATACTAGTGCATGTTTAAAGTGACAGTGCATATTTACAATAAAGTTTCAACAAGAAACTAAAAGTGACAGTGCTACATTGTAAACTTGTCAAGTATCAACAGATATCATTAGCAATTGAGGTTCCTAATGCAATGACATTGCTTTTGGCACATTTAGCTATTAAAACCTCCGCACCAATATCGATCATATTATTACGAATATCAATTAATATAAATACATACTCTTTCAAGACCAATATTTATGTGCAAATATCGCTTACTTAAATGAATTACCAGTGCCTTGTGCAAATAGCGCCTCATTATTAAACATTATCTTAAATGTGGCTCATAGAGAGTGTCGGTTACATAATGAAAAAGCCCACCACTTTTGGCTTTTTCCTACTTTTATGTATGGGCAAGTGCCCCCGAGCTCTATAAAATTTCAACGCTATTGGCAACCTCACAGATTAAAGTGCATCGTGCTCAACCCAAAGAGCGACCAAATAATTAATATATTTACATGGAGTGGCTAAAATCATACAATTCATGCTCTTAATCAACAGCTTTCTCCCAAAGGGAGACTCATACTTATTCTATATATATATTCCACATTCTAAAAGTCGCTTGAGCCCAAGTCGCTTACTACGGTGGGCCACGCGGCGGGGTAGCGACCCCCATATATCACCAAAGAAACCTGTCAGTGCTGCTGGATCCTCCTCAGCTCCAACAATAACCACAGTGCCGCGGCTCCAATATTTCAGCGTGTTTAGTTAGGCAAACACCATTACAAGATCCCAATGTGTTTCGGAGCCTTCGCTCCTAGGTCACGGGTTTAAATTTGTTTTACTTCCGTTTCTCTTTTCAAAGAGACCACCACAAGTGTAACATGCACGTAATAGAAATAAACAACAGATTTTTGTCAGTTTCGGCATTTCTCAATAAAATTACATCGGAGACATTTCGTGTACTGTTTTTCAATTGAATTAACTGTGACATTCAATTTCAGTGCCTGTAAAAAATGATATGTTTCTATTTTCTAGGGGAATTTTTGCACCCTTGTGATGCCAATAATGTGTACAATTCAGCCCAAGTGGGCATTTGCTCTATACCGTACTTTTAAGTATTTTGCATACGCCGATCTATCGACTTAAACTTTAAACACAATTAAGCCCAAGTGGGCAATTAATCATTGCTGTAAACATGAACTGTCATTCACATGCAATAGTACCTCAAAGCAAACACCAATGCGACTTCACCGCAAAGAAGATAATTCTACAATTTTACAATTCTGCCCCAGTGGGCAGATCCCGTTTTATGTCACAAAGCCCAATACAAATACATGTTCATACTGTACAACAGTAGCCAGATATAATAGCTCCTCTGCATTTCCATATCTGTAATGAGAAACAAACAAAGATCAGTGATTAAAAATAAATTTCACAAAAACTTATTACAATTGAAATTTGTAAAACCTAAGATCAATATATTACAGGGGGATTTCAACACGTTCTTAATTACTATCTGGTTATCCCAAATGTACGGCCAGTTCTTCATCCAGGTTTAACCCTGTAGGATGAAGGGTATTATATCTGATAATCATTTTAGATTCCAATCTTTTTAGTTCCAAAGTCCTACTTCCACCCCTTTCTCTTATTGGAATTTTGTCAAGGACATAACATTTCAAAAGGTTACAGTTCTGGTTGTGGCTATCCTTGAAATGTCGGGCAATGGAGTATTGCTTGTCATTGTTCTTAATAATTGCTTGCATGTGTTCGAGCACTCGTTTTTTTGCTTTGTGTATGGTGCTACCTATATAAAATTTATTACAAGGGCACCTGAGAGCATACACAACATATCCAGTGTTGCATGAGAGATGCTTGGAAATTTTGTATGCTTGTTGGTTTTCTGACAATTTTCACATTTTACAATTTTCACTGTATTTGCATGCCTTACAGTTATTACAGGTAAAAATCCCTTAAAATCACTCTTTTCTTTCTCGCTGTTCACTAAACATGTACTCAACGTATCTTTCAGAGATTTTGCCTTTCTGAAAGTTACTGCTGAATTTTCACCAACTGGTTTCGCTAGATCTGGGTCTGTTTTAAGAACTTCCCTATATTTTTTCAGGCTTCTTTTAACATCCCATGCTTGATTATGATAGGTTAGGATGAATCTAATTTGTTCATCATCGCTCATTGGTTGTTGTTTGGGTAACAGCAATTCATCTCGTCTCAGTTTTTCAACTTTGTCAGTTGCTTGTTTTATTGTTTTTTTACTAAATCCTATTTCAAGAAACCTTTGAGTCATAAATTCTTTTAATTTTGGAACCCTCTTCTGTACTGCAGTTACGTTTGGCTCTTAATAATTCCCCAAACGGGAGGCTCTGAATTAAATTCACAGGATGACTACTATCTGCATGCAACAGACTATTACCTGCAGTTGCTTTACGAAATAGTCTGCTTGTCAGTTTGTTGGCTTTTACTTCCAATTTCAAGTCTATAAACTCAATGGTAGTGTCATGTATGTGACTACTGAATTTTAAATTTAAGGAGTTGTCATTCAATGTGGCAATGAAATCCTGTGCTTGATAATCAGTACCCTTCCAGATACAGAAGATGCCATCAATGTACCTTACCCATAGAACGACGTGGTCTTCAAACTGTTTGATGTTACTTACTACTTGCTTCTCCCAGAAACATATAATTTTTTACAGGCACTGAAATTTAATGTCAAAGCTAATTCAATTGAAAAACAGTACACAAAATGTCTCCGATGTAACTTTATTGAGAAATGCCGAAACTGACAAAATTCTGTTGTTTATTTCTATTATGTGCACGTTACACTTGTGGTGGTCTCTTTAAAAAGAGAAATGGAAGTAAAACAAACCTAACCCGTGACCAAGGAGCGAAGGCTCCGAAACGCGTTGGGATCTTGTAATGGTGTTTGCCTAAATAAACGCGCTGAAATATTGGAGCCGCGGCACTGTGGTTATTGTTGGAACTGAGGATATATATATCTTACTTACACGACGTGTGTGGGGTCTTCAAGCTCTGGGCGTTCTCGATTGGATATATATATATATATATATATATATTCACTGAAAAAACCATAGGTTTTAGGGACAGTTATAGTTAGTTGGACATTTCACTCGTACAAAACCATAGAAATTCCCCGTTATAGTTAGTTCAGCTAACTATAACTCGCGCCCCGCAATGCACTGCTGATGACGTCACATATTACATCACTCATGACATGGTCAGTGACATCACTGATGACATCACTGATGACATCTCAAATGAAATCACTGATGACATCATCCAGTGACTGTGTGTTTCTGTAAAGTTTAAATATGTTTAATATATATAGGGAAAGGCGTATTGAAGAATGAGTGGGTGTTTAAGTGTCTGAATGGATGATTTAGTACGTGCGTGACTGACTCTACAAGTGAGTGATTAAACGTATCTTACTGACTGCATGGGTTAGTGACTAAACTGTGTGAATGTCTGTATCCGTCTGTTTGTTGGTGTGTAAGTGGATGCATGGATTTGCGAATAGCTACATGAGTGTCTATATGGGTTATTGATTGGTTCTCTGATTATCTGTATGGCTGCCTGAGTGTTTGTGTGGGTGGGGTGTGTGTGACTCTGTACATAGATGTGTGAGTGGGTGATTCACTGGGTGCATGATTTCAAGAGTGCATCTGTGATGGACTGCTTGGGTGGGTGAGTGTGTGTATGGGTGTGTTAGTGAGTGAATGTATATCTCAGTGGTACATGTGCGAGTAACTACATATGTAAAAGGCAGTATATATGTGTGTTAGAGTATTTAAATGGCTATAAGTGAGAGTGTGTGATTGTGAGAGTGGCTGTATGGATGCGTGTGTGCTTGTATCAGTTATTGTATAAGAGCGTAAGAATGTGCTAGTATTTGTATGAGTAATTGAGCTGGTGTGTGTATAACTGTATAGGTGAGTAAATGGGTGTGTGATTAATTTTTTGCATGACTGACTAGGTGTGTGAGTACCTCTATGGATGAGTGGCGGTGTGTGAGTGTTTATATAGGTGTATGAGTGCATATGATAGTCCTGTACTGAGTGACTGTAAGTATGAGTGACTGTACGGGTGAGTGAGTAGATGTGTGTGTAGACCTAAGAATCAGTGAGTGGGTATGTAGTTATTGGTATTGGAGTGTGTATGGTTTTGAGAATGGCAGTCTGTAATTTAGAGTGGGTGTATCAAAAGCTATATTAGGGTGTGAGAAGATGCATGAAATTATCACATGGATGATGTCATCAGTGATGTCATTTGAGATGTCATCAGTGATGTCATCAGTGATGTCACTGACCATGTCATGAGTGATGTAATATGTGACGTCATCAGCAGTGCATTGCGGGGCGCGAGTTATAGTTAGCTGAACTAACTATAACGGGGGAATTTCTATGGTTTTGTACGAGTGAAATGTCCAGCTAACTATAACTGTCCCTAAAACCTATGGTTTTTTCAGTGAATTTCAAAGGTTTTTTAAATGCTAATTTCTAACTATAACGTGTCTGAAACCTATGGTTTTTTCAGTGAATTTCAAAGGTTTTTTAAATGCTAATTTCTAACTATAACGTGCCTGAAACCTATGATTTTGTAAGTGAATTTCAAAGGTTTTTTAAATGCTAGTTTCTAACTATGCCTACAGAGGTAGGACATGTGAAGAAAGAAGAAAAAACGCGCAGAAAGAAGCAAAAGAAATGCAGAAAGAAGCAACAGAAGTCCACAAAGACGAAGAAAAGTGCAGGAAGAAGCAAAAGATGTGCAGAAAGAACCAACAGAGGAGCAGAAAGAGGCCATGTTGCAAAATCATCCTGTGCCCACAACTTTTTCAGACGGGTACTGGTGGTAACTGACTCTGACTAACCAGAGTCAGTGCTATGCTAAAAGACACTTAGAATACAGTGGAAACACCTACATACACTAGGGAACACTATGCGTTGGGGTACCCCTGTGATTAGCATGACCTCCTCTGTAAGTCCCTAGTACATAATAGGGCAGGGGGATTAAAACTACCTCTTAAAACGCGTGTGCAAACACGCCCCGTGGCGCGTTTTAAGTTGCGGGATTAAGTCCCCTTGAATCCTGAGGGTCCCTGGGGCCCAACTAGCCCCCCAGGTACCTACAGTTAGGACCACAGAGCTGAGTTGCAGAGAGGCGTTCCGAGGCCACGCACCTTTTTTCACCTCTCTGCAACGCAACTCTGTTGTGCTTACTGAAGGTACCTGGTGGGCTAGTTGGCCCCAGGGTCCCTCAGGATTCAAGGGGGCGTGTTTGCGCACATGTCACCTGAGGCCCGCCCCCTCCCTTCACCACTGTGCAAACGCGCCCCGTGGCGCGTTTTAAGTTGGGGGATTAGGTCACCTTGAATCCTGAGGGTCCCTGGGGCCCAACTAGCCCACCAAGTACTTCCAGTAAGCACCACAGGCCTGCGTTGCAACGCCTGTAACAAATTGTGTAGTTGTGTTTAGGTAGTGAAGGGGGTCGTGCTGGGGGTAGTGTTTTAGGGTTTAGGGTAGTGCAGTGGTGTTTGTGTAGTGTAGGGGGTCATGCTGGGGGTAGATTTAGGGTTTAGGGTAGTGCAGTGGTGTTTGGATAGTGTAGGGAGTCGTGCTGGGGGAGTGTTTTAGGGTTTAGGGTATTACAGTGGTGTTTGGGTAGTGTAGGGGGTTGTGCTGGGGGTAGTGTTTTAGGGTTTAGGGTAGTGCAGTGGTGTTTGGGTAGTGTAGGGGTCGTGCTGGGGGTAGTGGTTTAGGGTTTAGGGTAGTGCAGTGGTGTTTGGGTAGTGTAGGGGGTACTGCTGGGGGTAGTGTTTTAGGGTTTAGGGTAGTGCAATGGTGTTTGGGTAGTGTAGGGGGTACTGCTGGGGGTAGTGTTTTAGGGTTTAGGGTAGTGCAGTGGTGTTTGGGTAGTGTAGGGGTTCGTGCTGGGGGTATTGTTTTAGGGTTTAGGGTAGTGCAGTGGTGTTTGTGTAGTGTAGGGGTAGTGTTTTAGGGTTTAGGGTAGTGCAGTGGTGTTTGTGTAGTGTAGGGGTCGTGCTGGGGGTAGTGTTTTAGGGTTTAGGGTAGTGCAGTGGTCTTTGTGTAGTGTAGGAGGTCGTGTTTTAGGGTTTAGGGTAGTGCAGTGGTGTTCGGGCAGTGTAGGGGGTCGTGCTGGGGGTGGTGTTTCAGGGTTTAGGGCAGTGCAGTGGTGTTCGGGCAGTGTAGGGGGTCTTGCTGGGGGTGGTGTTTCAGGGTTTAGGGCAGTGCAGTGGTGTTTGGGTCGTGCAGGGGGTCATGCTGGGGGAGTGTTTTAGGGTTTAGGGCAGTGCAGTGGTGTTAGGGTAGTGTAGGGGGTCATGCTGGGGGAGTGTTTTAGGGTTTAGGGCAGTTCAGTGGTGTTCGGGCAGTGTAGGGGTCATGCTGGGGGAGTGTTTTAGGGTTTAGGGCAGTGCAGTGGTGTTCGGGTAGTGTAGGGGGTCGTGCTGGGGGAGTGTTTGAGGGTTTAGGGCAGTGCAGTTGTGTTCAGGTAGTGTAGGGGGTCGTGCTGGGGGAGTATTTTAGGGTTTAGGGTAGTGCAGTGGTGTTCGGGTAGTGTAGGGGGTCGTGCTGGGGGTTGTGTTTCAGGGTTTAGGGCAGTGCAGTGGTGTTCGGGCAGTGTAGGGGGTTGTGCTGGGGCTGGTGTTTCAGGGTTTAGGGCAGTGCAGTGGTGTTCGGGCAGTGTAGGGGGTCATGCACGGGGTGGTGTTTCAGGGTTTAGGGCAGTGCAGTGGTGTTCGGGCAGTGTAGGGGGTCGTGCTGGGGCTGGTGTTTCAGGGTTTAGGGCAGGGCAGTGGTGTTCGGGCAGTGTAGGGGGTCTTGCTGGGGGTGGTGTTTCAGGGTTTAGGGCAGTGGTGTTCGGGCAGTGTAGGGGGTCTTGCTGGGGGTGATGTTTCAGGGTTTAGGGCAGTGCAGTGGTGTTTGGGCAGTGTAGGGGGTCTTGCTGGGGGTAGTTTTTCAGGGTTTGGGGCAGTGCAGTGGTGTTTGTGCAGTGTAGGGGGTCGTGCTGGGGATGGTGTTTCATGGTTTAGGGCAGTGCAGTAGTGTTCAGGCAGTGTAGGGGGTCGTGCTGGGGCTGGTGTTTCAGGGTTTAGGGCAGTGCAGGCAGTGGTGCTCGGGCAGTGTAGGGGGTCGTGCTGGGGGTGGTGTTTCTGGGTTTAGGGTAGTGCAGTGGTGTTCGGGCAGTGTAGGGGTTCGTGCTGGGGCTGGTGTTTCAGGGTTTAGGGCAGTGCAGTGGTGTTCGGCAGTGTAGGGGTCATGCTGGGGCTGGTGTTTCAGTGTTTTGGGCAGAGCAGTGGTGTTCGGGCAGTGTAGGGGGTCGTGCTGGGGGTGGTGTTTCAGGGTTTAGGGCAGTGCAGTGGTGTTCGAGTAGTGTAGGGGGTCGTGCTGGGGGTGGCGATTCAGGGTTTAGGGCAGTGGTGTTCGGGCAGTGTAGGGGGTCTTGCTGGGGGTGATGTTTCAGGGTTTAGGGCAGTGCAGTGGTGTTCGGGCAGTGTAGGGGTCTTGCTGGGGGCAGTGTTTCAGGGTTTAGGGCAGAGCAATGGTGTTCAGGCAGTGTAGGGGGTTGTGTTGGAGGTGGTGTTTCAGGCTTTAGGGCAGTGCAGTGGTATTCAGGCAGTGTAGGGGTCTTGCTGGGGGTGGTGTTTCAGGGTTTAGGGCAGTGGTGTTCAGGCAGTGTAGGGGTCGTGCTGGGGGTGGTGTTTCAGGGTTTAGGGCAGTGCAATGGTGTTCGGGCAGTGTAGGGGTCGTGCAGGGGCTGGTGTTTCAGGGGTTAGGGCAGTGCAGTGGTGTTCGGGCAGTGTAGGGGGTCGTGCTGGGGTGGTGTTTCAGGGTTTAGGGCAGTGCAGTGGTGTTTGGGCAGTGTAGGGGGTTGTGCAGGGGGTGGTGAGTCAGGGTTTAGGGCAGTGCAGTGGTGTTCGGGCAGTGTAGGGGTCATGCTGGGGGTAGAGTTTTAGGGTTTAGGGCAGTGCAGTGGTGTTCGGGCAGTATAGGGGGTCGTGCAGGGGGTGGTGTTTCAGGGTTTAGGGCAGTGCAGTGGTGTTCGGGCAGTGTAGGGGTCGTGCTGGGGGTGGTGTTTCAGGGTTTAGGGCAGTGCAGTGGTGTTTGGGCAGTGTAGGGTGTCGTGCTGGGGGTGGTGTTTCAGGGTTTTGGGCAGTGCAGTGATGTTCGGGCAGTGTAGGTGGTCTTGCTGGGGCTGGTGTTTCCGGGTTTAGTGCAGTGGTGTTCGGGCAGTGTAGGGGGTCTTGCTGGGGGTGGTGTTTCAGTGTTTAGGGCAGTGCAATGGTGTTCGTGCAGTGTAGGGGGTCTTGCTGGGGCTGATGTTTCAGCGTTTAGGGCAGCGCAGTGGTGTTCGGGCAGTGTAGGGGGTCTTGCTGGGGGTGGTGTTTCAGGGTTTAGGGCAGTGCAGTGGTGTTCGGGCAGTGTAGGGGTCTTGCTGGGGCTGGTGTTTCAGGGTTTAGGGCAGTGCAGTGGTGTTCGGGTAGTGTAGGGGGTCTTGCTGGGGCTGGTGTTTCAGGGTTTAGGGTAGTGCAGTGGTGTTCGGGCAGTGTAGGGGGTCATGCTGGGGCTGGTGTTTGAGGGTTTAGGGCAGTGCAGTGCAGTGGTGTTCGGGCAGTGTAGGGGTCGTGCTGGGGCTGGTGTTTCAGGGTTTAGGGCAGTGCAGTGGTTTTCAGGCAGTGTAGGCGGTCGTGCTGGGGGTGGTGTTTCAGGGTTTAGGGCAGTGCAGTGGTGTTCGGGCAGTGTAGGGGGTCGTGCTGGGGGTGGTGTTTCAGGGTTTAGGGCAGTGCAGTGGTGTTCGGGCAGTGTAGGGGGTCGTGCTGGGGCTGGTGTTTCAGGGTTTTGGGCAGAGCAGTGGTGTTCGGACAGTGTAGGGGGTCGTGCTGGGGGTGGTGTTTTAGGGTTTAGGGCACTGCAGTGTTGTTCGGGCAGTGTAGGGGTCTTGCTGGGGGTGGTGTTTCAGGGTTTAGGGCAGTGGTGTTCGGGCAGTGTAGGGGGTCTTGCTGGGGGTGATGTTTCAGGGTTTAGGGCAGTGCAGTGGTGTTCGGGCAGTGTAGGGGGTCTAGCTGGGGGTAGTGTTTCAGGGTTTAGGGCAGTGCAGTAGTGTTTGTGCAGTGTAGGGGTCATGCTGGGGGCGGTGTTTCAGGGTTTAGGGCAGTGCAGTAGTGTTCGGGCAGTGTAGGGGTCGTGCAGGGGGTGGTGTTTCAGGGTTTAGGGCAGTGCAATGGTGTTCGGGCAGTGTAGGGGGTCGTGCTGGGGGTGGTGTTTCAGGGTTTAGGGCAGTGCAGTGGTGTTCGGGCAGTGTAGTGGGTCATGTAGGGGGTGGTGTTTCAGGGTTTAGGGCAGTGCAGTGGTGTTCGGGCAATGTAGGGGTCGTGCTGGGGTTGGTGTTTCAGGGTTTAGGGCAGTGCAGTGGTGTTCGGGCAGTGTAGGGGGTCTTGCTGGGGGTGGTGTTTCAGGGTTTAGGGCAGTGGTGTTCGGGCAGTGTAGGGGGTCTTGCTGGGGGTGATGTTTCAGGGTTTAGGGCAGTGCAGTGGTGTTCGGGCAGTGTAGGGGGTCTTGCTGGGGGTAGTGTTTCAGGGTTTAGGGCAGTGCAGGGGTGTTCGTGCAGTGTAGGGGGTCGTGCTGGGCATGGTGTTTCAGGGTTTAGGCCAGTGCAGTAGTGTTCGGGCAGAGTAGGGGGTCGTGCAGGGGGAATGGTGTTTCAGGGTTTAGGGCAGTGCAGTGGTGTTCGGGCAGTGTAGTGGGTCATGTGAGAAGTTGGCCTGGTATATGCTGTCCACTAATTATAGTGGGCACCTTGCACCAGTCCAAACAACCCCTTATTGGAGATAGGTTAAAGACAACCTTATTGAAAGCTATCCTAGTGGTAGCTATGGAGAGCAGCCTTCAGGCTAAGTCTTGAAGGAATGTAAAGCAGCTTGTTTTACCAGTCTATAATCTCTTGAGTGACCAAATGAAAGAGCACCACAACAGGTATATATTCAAAATATATGTATTTATTGCTAAACACACCCCTCTAGTCTCTTTATGAGGCTAGAGTTCGAAGTACATAAGTTATAAGTTATCAAATCACAGTAATAGCACAAATACACGTTTGGGCCCTAGGGGCGTACCAAACCATATACCAATAAAGTGGTATGCGAACCACGACTGAACTAGACACTAGGCCTAGAGCCTCTAGAAGTGCTTGGACCACAAGGAACCACCCAAGGTAGTGACACAGGGGACCTACGGGAGACGCGTGCAGTGTAAATACACAACCGCGATACGCCGTTGACTTCTATGGAGAAAGTCGGGATCGGGAAATTAGAGAAAAGGGACACTTAAAAGAGGACTAGGACAAAACCCTTTGAGATCTAGGACTTTGAAGAGTCTCTACCCACGGGAGCACCGGAGTACTCGTGTTACCTCACCCAGGGAAGCCGGGTGCATAGGTGCCTTTCGGGGTCGGGTTTCGTCGTCGATTCGAATGGCGATCTGCTGCAAAGTGCTGCTGGCGGCCAAGAGAAAAGTGTCCGGGTGGATCCAAGAGTGGATAAGAGTTCTGAAGAACCTGAAAGCAGAGGGGACAGAGTCTGGGTCACTAGCAAGTGACCAGGAAGGCGATGGACAGATGCCCACCGATGTCGAGTGCTTCAGGTGCGTTGACGGTCGTCTTGACTCTTCAGCCACGAGGTCCAGGAGGCGTTGTCGGCAACCAGGAGCGGGATTCGGGCTGGTACACGATGTCTGTCGAGTGCTGAGGTGTCGGCGACCGGATTGGACCCAACAAGCCTTGGCAACGGCAAGTCTCGATGAAGATGTAGATCGTCGATGGTGCAGACCAGCAAGGTCTGTGGAACTCATCCAGCGAAGGTAAGTGAGGGCAGGCCTGGAGCAACCAGGATGCCAAGTAAGAAAAGGATTGGCCTTCGTTAAGGGCTACTAGCCAATGGGCTAGCGACCGCGAAGGAGCCTCGTGACGCCGCACGTGGAGCTGGCTTACAGGACACTCGTGGAGTGGGGGCCAGTGATCTTCGGTGCAGGTGGTGCTGGAGGCTAGGGCTACTCGGAGCCCAAAGCACGACTTCTTGGGAGACCCAGAAGATGATGCACTTGCAAATGTGCTCGGTGTCCAGGGGTCACGGTCTCAAGTCACCCACGATAGCCACGGGCCTCAGCTTTGCTGGGGACTCAGGGTAGCCTCGGGGAAGTCTGAGAATCCACCTCTGGTGATGCGATGACTTCAGCGTCCGACGGGAGCTTCAGAAATGCGAACTGGACAGATGCTTCTTTGGTGCCTGCCAAGCAGGGGAGTCACTCCTTGACCCCAAGGGAGATTCTTCAGTCCTCTAATCTTGTCGTAGAGCGTCGAATGTCCAGGATTCAGTTTCAGAGTTTCGTCCAGGTATAATCTAAAGTCCTAAGGACTGGGTTCCTATCTTTATACTAAAGATAGGGGTTGGACTACTCTGTGGCCCCACCTATGGGTGGGTCAGGGCAGAGGGGTGGCTACACCCCTTTCCCTTTGTCCAGTTCGCGCCAAAGCAGGGGCTGGAAGCCCCTGATCCGGTTTGAACTGGGGTATGCACAGGGACACCAAATGTGCCCCCAGTGCAGGACTTCAAAGCACACAGATGGTGCTCCCGCCCAGCCCCAATACACATTATCCTGTCTGGGGAGGTGGTCACACCTCCCTGGGACAGGAAACCTATTGTCCAGGCCTCCCCTGCCGGAGTTTCGTCCAGCAGCAGGAGGCCAGACTCGTGTCTGTGGCAGCAGCATCCATTTTGTGATGCCAGGGCTTTGGAGAGAAGTTACCGGGTTAGTCAGAGTTAACATGTCTTTCCCTCTAGAAGGGTGGAATGCTACCCCCGCCGCCAGAATTGGCGGGGGGTAGTATTCCAAGATGTTTGACACCAAACACGACATGTTTAGGTGCAGCCATTCCAAAGTTAGCATTTTACCGCGAGGATATAATGCGCTTAAGAGTATATGGTCAGGCTGCACTACAAACAGCATCAGAGATTGTCTCCGAACGCTGCAGAGGGGCCCTGCTCATGCAGGGGCACCCTCTCACATAGGAACCACGCACTCTGCCTTTAGGATTGATAAGGCCTGCCTTAGGAGTGACTTATAGGTTTATATGTGTGTATGTATTTCGTGATATAGGTAACCTATATCACAGTAAGGGGTGCATGCACCACCTTACCCAGGCTGCAGTAGCAGACCTGTGGTGTCAGGTTGGATGGCCTTCCAGGGGTGGCATAATACATGCTGCAGCCCCTGGCAGGCCTCTGAGGTCCTATGCCCTTGGTACATAGTATACCATATACTAGGGACTTATAAGGGCACTCCAGATCCCAATCAGTGATGTGCCTAAGGCACATGGAAACCATTTTAGAGAGGAAGCAGCTAGGCTGGGGTTCTGATTAGCAGGGCCCCAGCCAGACTAATGTCGAAAAACAGTGAAGCATCAGCAAAAAGTGGGGGTACCCATGTGAAGCAGATCCTACTCTCCTACAGGTCATGCAGGGGTGATGTTTCAGGGTTTAGGGCAGTGCAGTGGTGTTCGGGCAATGTAGGGGGTCGTGCTGGGGCTGGTGTTTCAGGGTTTAGGGCAGTGCAGTGGTGTTCGGGCAGTGTAGGGGGTCTTGCTGGGGGTGGTGTTTCAGGGTTTAGGGCAGTGGTGTTCGGGCAGTGTAGGGGGTCTTGCTGGGGGTGATGTTTCAGGGTTTAAGGCAGTGCAGTGGTGTTCGGGCAGTGTAGGGTGTCGTGCTGGGGGTGGTGTTTCAGGGTTTAGGGCAGTGCAGTGGTGTTCGGGCAGTGTAGGGGGTCGTGCACGGGGTGGTGTTTCAGGGTTTAGGGCAGTGCAGTGGTGTTCGGGCAGTGTAGGGGGTTGTGCTGGGGCTGGTGTTTCAGGGTTTAGGGCAGTGCAATGGTGTTCTGGCAGTGTAGGGGGTCGTGCTGGGGCTAGTGTTTCACGGTTTAGGGCAGTACAGTGGTGTTCGGGCAGTGTAGGGGGTCATGCTGGGGCTGGTGTTTCAGGGTTTAGGGCAGTGCAGTGGTGTTCGTGCAGTGTAGGTGGTCGTGCTGGGGCTGGTGTTTCAGGGTTTAGGGCAGTGCAGTGGTGTTTGGGCAGTGTAGGGGGTCATGCTGGGGCTGGTGTTTCAGGGTTTAGGGCAGTGCAATGGTGCTCAGGCAGTGTAGGGGGTCGTGCTGGGGGTGGTGTTTATGGGTTTAGGGTAGTGCAGTGGTGTTCGGGCAGTGTAGGGGGTCGTGCTGGGGCTGGTGTTTCAGGGTTTAGGGCAGTGCAGTGGTGTTCGGGCAGTGTAGGGGGTCGTGCTGGGGCTGGTGTTTTAGGGTTTAGGGCAGTGCAGTGGTGTTCGGGCAGTGTAGGGGGTCTTGCTGGGGGTAATTTTCCAGGGTTTAGGGCAGTGCAGTGGTGTTCGTGCAGTGTAGGGGGTCGGGCTGGGGATGGTGTTTCATGGTTTAGGGCAGTGCAGTAGTGTTCAGGCAGTGTAGGGGGTCGTGCTGGGGCTGGTGTTTCAGGGTTTCGGGCAGTGCAGGCAGTGGTGCTCGGGCAGTGTAGGGGGTCGTGCTGGGGGTGGTGTTTCTGGGTTTAGGGTAGTGCAGTGGTGTTCGGGCAGTGTAGGGGTTCGTGCTGGGGCTGGTGTTTCAGGGTTTAGGGCAGTGCAGTGGTGTTCGGGCAGTGTAGGGGGTCATGCTGGGGCTGGTGTTTCAGTGTTTTGGGCAGAGCAGTGGTGTTCGGGCAGTGTAGGGGGTCGTGCTGGGGGTGGTGTTTCAGGGTTTAGGGCAGTGCAGTGGTGTTCAAGCAGTGTAGGGGGTCGTGCTGGGGTGGTGTTTCAGGGTTTAGGGCAGTGGTGTTCGGGCAGTGTAGGGGGTCTTGCTGGGGTGATGTTTCAGGGTTTAGGGCAGTGCAGTGGTGTTCGGGCAGTGTAGGGGTCTTGCTGGGGGCAGTGTTTCAGGGTTTAGGGCAGAGCAATGGTGTTCAGGCAGTGTAGGGGGTTGTGTTGGAGGTGGTGTTTCAGGCTTTAGGGCAGTGCAGTGGTATTCGGGCAGTGTAGGGGGTCTTGCTGGGGGTGGTGTTTCAGGGTTTAGGGCAGTGGTGTTCAGGCAGTGTAGGGGGTCGTGCTGGGGGTGGTGTTTCAGGGTTTAGGGCAGTGCAGTGGTGTTCGGGCAGTGTAGGGGGTCGTGCAGGGGCTGGTGTTTCAGGGTTTAGGGCAGTGCAGTGGTGTTCGGGCAGTGTAGGGGGTCATGCTGGGGGTGGTGTTTCAGGGTTTAGGGCAGTGCAGTGGTGTTTGGGCAGTGTAGGGGGTCGTGCTGGGGGTGGTGTTTCTGGGTTTAGGGCAGTGTAGTGGTGTTCGGGCAGTGTAGGGGGTCGTGCAGGGGGTGGTGAGTCAGGGTTTAGGGCAGTGCAGTGGTGTTCGGGCAGTGTAGGGGGTCATGCTGGGGGTAGAGTTTTAGGGTTTAGGGCAGTGCAGTGGTGTTCGGGCAGTGTAGGGGGTCGTGCAGGGGGTGGTGTTTCAGGGTTTAGGGCAGTGCAGTGGTGTTCGGGCAGTGTAGGGGTCGTGCTGTGGGTGGTGTTTCAGGGTTTAGGGCAGTGCAGTGGTGTTCGGGCAGTGTAGGGTGTCGTGCTGGGGGTGGTGTTTCAGGGTTTTGGGCAGTGCAGTGGTGTTCGGGCAGTGTAGGTGGTCTTGCTGGGGCTGGTGTTTCCGGGTTTAGTGCAGTGGTGTTCAGGCAGTGTAGGGGGTCTTGCTGGGGGTGGTGTTTCAGGGTTTAGGGCAGTGCAATGGAGTTCGCGCAGTGTAGGGGGTCTTGCTGGGGCTGATGTTTCAGCGTTTAGGGCAGCGCAGTGGTGTTCGGGCAGTGTAGGGGGTCTTGCTGGGGGTGGTGTCTCAGGGTTTAGGGCAGTGCAGTGGTGTTCTGGCAGTGTAGGGGGTCTTGCTGGGGCTGGTGTTTCAGGGTTTAGGGCAGTGCAGTGGTGTTCAGGCAGTGTAGGGGGTCTTGCTGGGGCTGGTGTTTCAGGGTTTAGGGTAGTGCAGTGGTGTTCGGGCAGTGTAGGGGGTCGTGCTGGGGCTGGTGTTTGAGGGTTTAGGGCAGTGCAGTGGTGTTCGGGCAGTGTAGGGGGTCGTGCTGGGGCTGGTGTTTCAGGGTTTTGGGCAGAGCAGTGGTGTTCGGGCAGTGTAGGGGGTCGTGCTGGGGGTGGTGTTTTAGGGTTTAGGGCACTGCAGTGTTGTTCGGGCAGTGTAGGGGGTCTTGCTGGGGGTGGTGTTTCAGGGTTTAGGGCAGTGGTGTTCGGGCAGTGTAGGGGGTCTTGCTGGGGGTGATGTTTCAGGGTTTAGGGCAGTGCAGTGGTGTTCGGGCAGTGTAGGGGGTCTTGCTGGGGCTGGTGTTTCAAGGTTTAGGGCAGTGCAGTAGTGTTCGTGCAGTGTAGGGGTCATGCTGGGGCGGTGTTTCAGGGTTTAGGGCAGTGCAGTAGTGTTCGGGCAGTGTAGGGGATCGTGCAGGGGGTGGTGTTTCAGGGTTTAGGGCAGTGCAATGGTGTTCGGGCAATGTAGGGGGTCGTGCTGGGGGTGGTGTTTCAGGGTTTAGGGCAGTGCAGTGGTGTTCGGGCAGTGTAGTGGGTCATGCAGGGGTGGTGTTTCAGGGTTTAGGGCAGTGCAGTGGTGTTCGGGCAATGTAGGGGGTCGTGCTGGGGCTGGTGTTTCAGGGTTTAGGGCAGTGCAGTGGTGTTCGGGCAGTGTAGGGGTCTTGCTGGGGGTGGTGTTTCAGGGTTTAGGGCAGTGGTGTTCGGGCAGTGTAGGGGGTCTTGCTGGGGGTGATGTTTCAGGGTTTAGGGCAGTGCAGTGGTGTTCGGGCAGTGTAGGGGGTCTTGCTGGGGGTAGTGTTTCAGGGTTTAGGGCAGTGCAGGGGTGTTCGTGCAGTGTAGGGGGTCGTGCTGGGGATGGTGTTTCAGGGTTTAGGCTAGTGCAGTAGTGTTCGGGCAGAGTAGGGGGTCGTGCAGGGGGAATGGTGTTTCAGGGTTTAGGGCAGTGCAGTGGTGTTCGGGCAGTGTAGTGGGTCATGCAGGGGGTGGTGTTTCAGGGTTTAGGGCAGTGCAGTGGTGTTCGGGCAATGTAGGGGGTCGTGCTGGGGCTGGTGTTTCAGGGTTTAGGGCAGTGCAGTGGTGTTCGGGCAGTGTAGGGGGTCTTGCTGGGGGTGGTGTTTCAGGGTTTAGGGCAGTGGTGTTCGGGCAGTGTAGGGGGTCTTGCTGGGGGTGATGTTTCAGGGTTTGGGGCAGTGCAGGGGTGTTCGGGCAGTGTAGGGTGTCGTGCTGGGGGTGGTGTTTCAGGGTTTAGGGCAGTGCAGTGGTGTTCGGGCAGTGTAGGGGGTCGTGCACGGGGTGGTGTTTCAGGGTTTAGGGCAGTGCAGTGGTGTTCGGGCAGTGTTGGGGGTTGTGCTGGGGCTGGTGTTTCAGGGTTTAGGGCAGTGCAATGGTGTTCTGGCAGTGTAGGGGGTCGTGCTGGGGCTAGTGTTTCACGGTTTAGGGCAGTGCAGTGGTGTTCGGGCAGTGTAGGGGTCATGCTGGGGCTGGTGTTTCAGGGTTTAGGGCAGTGCAGTGGTGTTCATGCAGTGTAGGTGGTCGTGCTGGGGCTGGTGTTTCAGGGTTTAGGGCAGTGCAGTGGTGTTCGGGCAGTGTAGGGGGTCATGCTGGGGCTGGTGTTTCAGGGTTTAGGGCAGTGCAGTGGTGCTCAGGCAGTGTAGGGGTCGTGCTGGGGGTGGTGTTTATGGGTTTAGGGTAGTGCAGTGGTGTTCGGGCAGTGTAGGGGGTCGTGCTGGGGCTGGTGTTTCAGGGTTTAGGGCAGTGCAGTGGTGTTCGGGCAGTGTAGGGGGTCGTGCTGGGGCTTGTGTTTCAGGGTTTTGGGCAGAGCAGTGGTGTTCGGGCAGTGTAGGGGGTCGTGCTGGGGGTGGTGTTTCAGGGTTTAGGGCAGTGCAGTGGTGTTCGGGCAGTGTAGGGGGTCATGCTGGGGGTGGTGTTTCAGGGTTTAGGCAGTGGTGTTCGGGCAGTGTAGGGGGTCTTGCTGGGGGTGATGTTTCAGGGTTTAGGGCAGTGGAGTGGTGTTTGGGCAGTGTAGGGGGTCTTGCTGGGGATAGTGTTTCAGGGTTTAGGGCAGTGCAGTGGTGTTTGGGCAGTGTAGGGGGCCGTGCTGGGGGTGGTGTTTCAGGGTTTAGGGCAGTGCAGTGGTGTTCGGGCAGTGTAGGGGGCCGTGAAGGGGGTGGTGTTTCAGGGTTTAGGGCAGTGCAGTGGTGTTTGGGCAGTGTAGGGGGTCGTGCTGGGGGTGGTGTTTCAGGGTTTAGGGCAGTGCCGTGGTGTTCGAACAGTGTAGGGGGTTGTGCAGGGGCTGGTGTTTCAAGGTTTAGGGCAGTGCAGTGGTGTTCGGGCAGTGTAGGGGGTCGTTCTGGGGGTAGTGTTTTAGGGTTTAGGGTAGTGCAGTGGTGCTTGTGTAGTGTAGGGGGTCGTGCTGGGGGTAGTGTTGTAGGGTTTAGGGTAGTGCAGTGGTGTTCGGGCAGTGTAGGGGGTCTTGTTGGGGGTGGTGTTTCAGGGTTTAGGGCAGTGGTGTTCGGGCAGTGTAGGGGGTCTTGCTGGGGGTGATGTTTCAGGGTTTAGGGCAGTGCAGTGGTGTTCGGGCAGTGTAGGGGTCTTGCTGGGGGTAGTGTTTCAGGGTTTAGGGCAGTGCAGGGGTGTTCGTGAAGTGTAGGGGGTCGTGCTGGGGATGGTGTTTCAGGGCTTAGGGCAGTGCAGTAGTGTTCGGGCAGTGTAGGGGGTCGTGCAGGGGGAATGGTGTTTCAGGGTTTAGGGCAGTGCAGTGGTGTTCGGGCAGTGTAGGGTGTCGTGCTGGGGGTGGTGTTTGAGGGTTTAGGGCAGTGCAGTGTTGTTCGGGCAGTGTAGGGGGTCGTGCACGGGGTGGTGTTTCAGGGTTTAGGGCAGTGCAGTAGTGTTCGGGCAGTGTAGGGGGTTGTGCTGGGGCTGGTGTTTCAGGGTTTAGGGCAGTGCAATGGTGTTCTGGCAGTGTAGGGGGTCGTGCTGGGGCTAGTGTTTCACGGTTTAGGGCAGTGCAGTGGTGTTCGGGCAGTGTAGGGGGTCATGCTGGGGCTGGTGTTTCAGGGTTTAGGGCAGTGCAGTGGTGTTTGTGCAGTGTAGGTGGTCGTGCTGGGGCTGGTGTTTCAGGGTTTAGGGCAGTGCAGTGGTGTTCGGGCAGTGTAGGGGGTCGTGCTGGGGCTGGTGTTTCAGGGTTTTGGGCAGAGCAGTGGTGTTCGTGCAGTGTAGGGGGTCGTGCTGGGGGTGGTGTTTCAGGGTTTAGGGCAGTGCAGTGGTGTTCGGGCAGTGTAGGGGGTCGTGCTGGGGGTGGTGTTTCAGGGTTTAGGGCAGTGGTGTTCGGGCAGTGTAGGGGTCTTGCTGGGGGTGATGTTTCAGGGTTTAGGGCAGTGGAGTGGTGTTTGGGCAGTGTAGGGGGTCTTGCTGGGGATAGTGTTTCAGGGTTTAGGGCAGTGCAGTGGTGTTTTGGCAGTGTAGGGGGCCGTGCTGGGGGTGGTGTTTCAGGGTTTAGGGCAGTGCAGTGGTGTTCGGGCAGTGTAGGGGGTCGTGAAGGGGTGGTGTTTCAGGGTTTAGGGCAGTGCAGTGGTGTTCGGGCAGTGTAGGGGGTCGTGCTGGGGGTGGTGTTTCAGGGTTTAGGGCAGTGCAGTGGTGTTCGAACACTGTAGGGGTCTTGCAGGGGCTGGTGTTTCAAGGTTTAGGGCAGTGCAGTGGTGTTCGGGCAGTGTAGGGGGTCGTTCTGGGGTAGTGTTTTAGGGTTTAGGGTAGTGCAGTGGTGCTTGTGTAGTGTAGGGGGTCATGCTGGGGGTAGTGTTTTAGGGTTTAGGGTAGTGCAGTGGTGTTTGTGTAGTGTAGGGGGTCATGTTTTAGGGTAGTGCAGTGGTGTTTGGGTAGTGTAGGGGGTCGTGCTGGGGGTATTGTTTTAGGATTTAGGTTAGTGCAGTGGTGTTTGGGTAGTGTAGGGGATCGTGCTGGGGTAGTGTTTTAGGGTTTAGGGTAGTGCAGTGGTGTTTGTGTAGTGTAGGGGGTCATGCTGGGGGTAGTGTTTTAGGGTTTAGGATAGTGCAGTGGTGCTTGTGTAGTGTAGGGAGTCGTGCTGGGGTAGTGTTTTAGGGTTTAGAGTAGTGCAGTAGTGTTTTTGTAGTGTAGGGGGTCATGTTTTAACCACTTAACCGCGGCGGCAATTCCGCCGCGGTGCGGCGGTTTTATTGAGTGGGCGGGGCCGCGTCAGCCAACGGACGTGCGCAGCACTACGGAGGTAGTGCTCGCGACGGCCGTTGGCCGACGGGCGCACGGAAGGGGTTAAGATGCAACGCTCCAATACCTGACCAGTCTGCACTACATAAAACTGCAAAAAAAACAAAAATAAAAAGTGTTTTGCACACTTTTGTCATTGGGCTATATGTGGGCTACATCTGGGTAATATTTGTGCTACATTTGGGCTCTTTTTTCTCTGGTGGCCATCTTGGAAGACTTCTTTGTTATGAAGTTTCCTAATTTCCTCATTTACTGCAGTCACCTCAGTAGGAAATGCTTTCAGTTTTTTACTTTGATTCCATCAAGAAGGCATTCAGATGTGTCTCACATTTGCCATAAATTCAGAATGTTAGCACTCTAGTTGCTCATTAGATCACTGTACTAAAGCTACTGCTCACCAGGGAGTTAACTGGAAGTCTGCTGCTGGTATTGAAAGTGATTGTTTCAGTCTGCATGTCAGAATTTTCTAATGAAATAGAAGAGGATTTGAGATCTCACTTAAAACATGCCCTCATTTTTCTTTCTGCAGCACTAACCATAATTTCTATTTAAAAAAGAACCCCTCATTTTGTTCCTTTTTAAATTAAATGTTTTAAGTATTAACGGTTTATTCCAATCAAGATGGCTTCCGGTGTGCCATACTTTTGTCATAAGTAAGGCTGTTAGCGCTCTAGTTGTTCTTTAGAACACTCTGGGAAGCTGCAGTAGAACACAAAGGCATCAACTGGCAGGCTGCTCCTGTTGAAATATAACAGGAAGATATTTGAGATCACACTTGAAACATGTCCTAATTTTTCTTTCTACAGCACTACCCATAATTTTTATGACAAAATGAACCCCATCATTTTGTTCTTTTTAAATTAAATGTTTTAAGTGTTACCAGTTTATTCCAATCAAGATGGCTTCAGGTGTGCCATACTTTTGTCATAAGTAAGGCTGTTAGCACTCTAGTTGTTCTTTAGAACACTCTGGGAAGCTGCAGTAGAACACAAAGGCATCAACTGACAGGCTGCTCCTGTTGAAATATAACAGGAAGATATTTGAGATCTCACTTGAAACATGTCCTAATTTTTCTTTCTATAGCACTAACCATAATTTCTATGACAAAATGAACCCCATCATTTTGTTCCTTTTTAAATTAAATGTTTTAAGTGTTACCAGTTTATTCCAATCAAGATGGCTTCAGGTGTGCCATACTTTTGTCATAAGTAAGGCTGTTAGCACTCTAGTTGTTCTTTAGAACACTCTGGGAAGCTGCAGTAGAACACAAAGGAATCAACTGACAGTCTCTGCCCTTGTTGGATGTACATGTTTTACTGAGAATGTCAGACTTCATTCTCACATGACTGAGAAAGATAATGTGAATTTACAGAAAATATGCTCTCATTTTAGCTTCTGGAGCACCTTCCAAAACTGTATGGGACAAGCATGTGAAAATAGTTTTCTCTCAAACATGATTCATGATATCCCAGCAGAAGGTTTTTCACAGGGTAAAATCACCTTAGAACACACCACAATTCCTGAAATTAGTATGGTACCATCAACAAATGAATTCTAATGTAACTAAAGTCTGTTATCACCCTTAATAGTTCTCCTTTTGGTAACCCTCAAAATCTTTGATTCACTACAAGGCATTTCAATGGGGTACTATCATGTATATTGGTCTCAAGATGGCTGCCAGCAATTCCAGGATGAAGTGCTGACAGCCAATCAGATCTCACGATGACATGTGTGGTTAGGCTCCGCCCAGATATATATGTGTTTTTACTTTTGATTTTCTCAGCAACTACTGAACGGATTTACACCATTTAACAAAAGGGTTCTTTCTGAACCAAGAACTACCTCTTTGCCAAATTTGGTGTAATTCCGTTCAGCAGTTCGGGCTGTAGCCTTGCATAAAGTTTCCTATGGGAAATTGATTTTTGACTCTTATTTTTTTAATTTCTCCACAACTACTGAACGGATTTACACCATTTAACAAAAGGGTTCTTTCTGAACCAAGAACTACCTCTTTGCCAAATTTGGTGTAATTCCGTTCAGCAGTTCGGGCTGTAGCCGTGTCTAAAGTTTCCTATGGGAAAATGAATGGGGAAAACACGTTTTGGGACCCCCTTTTTCTCGGCCCCCGCTTGATGAATCACCCCGAGACTTTCAGGGTAGGAGCGGACCGGAGCGGGCCATAAAGTTTGAAAATTTCGCGAAGATTCGTCAACCGGCAAGAGAGTTATTTCAAATAGAATGTCACGGATTTCCTATGGAAAATAGGTCCTAACTATAACTATCTACTGGCGACCGCCAGTAGATAATATATATATATATATATATGTCACAGAAAAACTCTTTGTTGTTGGGGGCCCCCAACCCTGCAGGGCGGCCTCAGCTGACAGGGACGAAGCATCCTGGTCATTAATGCACAAAGAAAAAAGTACTGAGGCCAATTCATGGAATCACCGCAATATTTATTCTCCAAGTGAAGAGTGGTTGCAGAATGAGACAGTCATTTCCTTTCTTTCCTGACGCGTTTCGGCAGTCACGCTTTAATCATAGGATTGAAGTTCAGCAGTATCCATCCCAGATGCTTTAAATCTACTTCACCACGTGACCTTACAACAACAGCATACAGTTCCCAGAATGCATCAGTAAAGTCATTCCTCGCATTCCATTTTCATGTTGAGTATTAGTGTATTTCTAAATAGAGTTTGCTTTACACCATAAACTCATGATTCATAATAAAATATTATTGATGCATCCTGTTAAAATAAAGTGGCCACGTGCAATGTAAAGTGTGTTCTGAGGATAGATAGATAGATAGATAGATAGATAGATAGATAGATAGATAGATAGATAGATAGATAGAAAGAAAGATATACACACACATTTTTTATTTTATTTAAATCAACTTCATTAAATATCCGTAAACTTTCCTATAGGTAAATCTCTGTCCCAGTCATGGAGATATCCACCAACAGGTGGAAAGTTACTAATAGTAACTTTACACTGATAAATTCAGCCGCAGGCCCTTTATTGATGGGGTGGAGACATGTAAGTCACTTCCTAGGTGTAAATCTACACTTGGAAATGGTGCATTGAAAGCAAGTGAATGGTTACACCTGGGTGTGGGACTAAAGTTATACATGCGTAGATCTACACGTGTAAATTTACCTTGGCGAATCATGCCCCTTATGTGTTGTACACTATATGCTGGGATTTCAGTTTTCTAACTGGATCGGTCAAGTCTTTCTGCAAAAAATTATTTGGTAAGTGATTTAAAAGTTTTAATGAATGATTGTGGATCATTTATTATGACTTTGAATATGCAACTGTGTAGGAGTAATTATATTTTTTATACAAGGGAGAAGCACTGTAATTGTCAGGAGCATTCTTTTGCTAATTTGCAAACAATATCTGAGACTGTTTCTATAAAGCATTTCAATGAGAATAATTAAAGTATACACAAGGTTTGCTTCTTTAATTCACATTCTATGTTATTTAACTGTATGTAAATGTATTTTCGATTCTATGTCATTACAAGAGAACTACCCATATTTACCATAAATACCTAATTAATTCATATGAAATTACTTCCATGAATCTCCTTAATGAGATTATTTTAGGAATAAACCAGGAATGCTTTTATAATTTGCATTCTGGGATGAATTTAGCTGTCAGTCAGGCTAACATAGTTTTGATATATAAGTAATCAAAATGAAATTAGAACATTTATGTAAGGGGCGCGCTCATTAATACCAATATTCTTTAACAGCAATTTGGTGATTCTTTTTAGTCTCAATATAATTTCTTCACTAACTTTTTAGATAGGATTTTGAATGTTTTTTTGTTTACTTTCCAGCCATGATAATGCAGAATAGTTTTTGTAAGGTGTTGGCTGTGATGGTGAACTGGTTCAAGTGGCTGCGATGACTTGAATTATGGAATGGATTGAAGAATGAAGTGGTGACAAAACCAGTCACATGATTTCTATATTAATCGTGTATCGCAGACTTTCCTCTCCTGTGTTGTAATCTACTGAATATGTATGTTTATTATAAAAGCATGTCATTCATTGTAGGCGCTCCACTGCCAATTTACTATCAGCAGTTGGCTTAGGATTGATCACGCCCAGTGCAAGAACCAAACTCTGCAACATTAAAGGATTCAATAAGTGATTCTCAAACAATTCTGCAAACAAGAGTAAAAAAGGCAGCTGTTTGAAATAAAATTAAAAATTAAAAAATTAAAGCAAATTTTGGAATGCTATGGTTAACAGTGAAGAATTTTACCATCTTTCCATGGAGTTGTCCAGTTCAGTAAACAGATCACTCAAGAGTGATAAAATAACTAACAGTGTCTGTCATGGCAGCCAATAACCCAGCTGCAATTTTACAGAACAGATGTAGTAGGTGCATTAAAATACAGAATGGGGAGGACTGTTTCCAAAAGCGAGTGTATGCTTTCATGACTGCAACAATAGTGTGGTAATACAAGTGTTTCGGTCCTGATGAATGCAATTGACCAACTATGCCGCAGAAACATGTCGACCCCTATTACTGTGTCCACACGCAAACCTGGTCAGCTGAATCGGCGGTCCCTCCTTATTGACACATGATTTAAGAGGATGAATTAGTGACACTGGTGCATGAGCTGCTGAGTGCTTTAAGTAACCAAGGGGTTAGGTGGCCTGATGCAAGGGAAGCTGGTGGTCATGGTTATAATGCCACCCTGCAATTTCTCGAGGTTCCACAAGAAAAATAAGAATTGCTCAGGACTGAAGATTTATTGTTGGCCTACAACCTTGTCATCTAATTAAGGTTTGTACTACCCAGACCAGGACAAGAAGCCTGGCACCAATCCTGAAATAGTTATGCTGGAAGGAATGTGGGATACACGATGAGTGACTCCTGGTGCTTGCGTCGGTAGCTTCATAAGAAGTTGGCCTTTCTTTGGTCGAGTGAGATATATTATATAAGCTTAAATCCTCTGAAACTAACCAGTTTCAGTTATGGTCCTCAATGGAGCTATTACACACCCACGGGCAAAACATCACTGAAAAAACAGGGATTTGTGGGGTGTTAGAATGAAGGTGGTGACCATAACCAATACTAACCAGTTACAGAGGCTTTTTAATTTGTATAACATAAATATGACATATATAATGTTGTTGTGACAAATATATATATATATATATATATATATATATATATATATATATCATATAAATAAATTAATATATGGGTGTGTGTGTGTGTGCATGAAACATGAGAATGAAAATAATGTGTCCTAATATAATACATACCTTTGAATTAGTGTGCTAATTAAAACATGTTCACACATTTATTATTAAAGTGCCAGGGTTGAATTCCTCATTATTACCATACTGCAGTAGAACTAACTTATACATCTCTAACAGATTCAAAAATCTTTATTAGTATTAAATATCCATAAAAGATACATACAATAAAAATGATATAATAATATATTTGAAAATTAATTAATTTATATATATAACTATAGGGATGCAGTACAATAGTTAGTAAAAAAGGTTAATACACTCCTGGTTGCAAGCAAGCATCATATAGAGATGCAAAAGCACTTAGGGGCCGATTACGATGTTGGGCGGAAAGCCTCCAACCGACAGTCGGATTGTCCTCGGCCGTGTCGGAACCCTTCCGACCGACTCAGTCGGTTTACAATCCGCCCGACCGATTACAATGTTCACAGTCGGAACGCAAACCGCACGGTCATTCCGAATCAGTTCCGACTGGCTCTCAGAGCATCCGTGTCAGTCGGAACCGCATCATTCACCTCTATGGGTAGCGTTTCCGACCGCGCAATTACGATGTCGGTTTCCAACAGCCTTTCCGAGTCGGCCTGTCTGACACAGAAAGGCTGTCAGAAACTGACTTTGGGGGGCCCTGGCAGGGCCCACTACATCCTGCGGCCTCCAGTTGGGGGCTGAGGGGGTACCTAAGTGACCCCCCTGTAAAACCCTGCACTGTGTGGCTGGCACAATGGGGTGCCTGTGACAGGGTGCAGGGTTTTCTGCACGCACCGCATTTCCCCATAGGAGCCTGTGATACGGCTGGTTGTCGGGTGGAACACAGGCTCCCTTAGGAAACAATGGGACTCTGACCGAATAGTGTTCAGTCGTATCGTAATCGGTCAGTCGGTACCACCGACCGCGAGTCAGTCGGTCGGTCCCGAATCCGAGACGGTGTCGAGTAGAAAGTTTCCGCCCGACATCGTAATGAGTCCCTAAGTCAGGGAATTGTCCTCTCTCGACATAAGATACAACAGAAGCAGATTAGTTAAGCTCATAGACTAAATTTTCTAAATGACTATGGGCCATATGTATGAAGCTGTTTTGCGATCGCAAACACTGCGAATCGCAGAAAAACGGTGTTTGCGATCGCAAAACAGAGCCCCGCTATGTATGAGACACATCCTGACAGCCAATGTGCGAATCGCATAAATAGCGATTCGCAATAATTGCGAATAATACCATACTGCGAATATTTTGCGAATTCGCTAAATACATCAAATCCTAGCGAAATTCGCAATTGTTGTGTCCAGATTTAGCGAATTCTCTAAATGGAATGCATGAACAATTCTCAATTTGCGAATTCACGAAATTCGCAAAATAGAGAATCGCAATTACCACCAAGTCTGAGCAGGTGGTAACCAGGTGCAACCCATATAAAGAGACCCACAATGCAACTGATGTTTGCCACAATGTCAGGGCTGTACGTGATAGCCAGGAGGCTGCGACTGAGAGCTGCTGCACAGAGAAGGAGACGCCAGGAAAGGATCTTCAGAGCGCGCATAACCCTGCTCCAGCGGACTGAGGAGGAGATCCATACAAACTACAGGCTGGATGAAGAGAGCATCCTGGAATTAATAGCGGAGCTCAAACCTATCCTTGAACACCCCACACGCAGGACACACACAATCCCCACCCACATACAGGTCCTGTGCTCACTCCACCTCTTGGCGTCAGGGAGCTTCCAGGGGGTGATAGCCACAGCAGGAGGGGTCTCACAGAGTGCATTGTTGCGCTTCTTCCACGCGTTCCTTGATGCCATGGTACAGAGGCTGCATAACCACATATACTTCCCCAGCACACCACAGGCACTAGCCCAGACCAAGCAGGAGTTCTACCACATTGCACAATTCCCCACGTCATTGGATGCATAGATGGGACCCATGTCGCCATATCCCCCCCTCCCAGAACGAATATGTGTTCAGGAACCGCAAGTCCTACCATTCCCTGAACATACAGGTGGTGTGTAATGCCAGGCACATCATCACCGACATCGTCGCAAAATACCCAGGCAGCACCCACGACTCATTCATCTTCCGCCACAGTGGGATACACCGCCGACTCACAAGTGGGGAGTTTGGTGAGGGATACCTACTAGGTAATTGCATGTGATAGAAGGACACACTAGTAATGCATAGCAGTGGCAGGACAGTGTTCATCCTAATTTTTCTCGCCCCACAGGTGACAGTGCGTATGCGGTCCGGGACTACATACTCACTCCTTACCTTAATCCTGCAAATGCTGGGGAGCAGAGGTACAACAGTGCCCACATAGCAACCAGATGTACCATTGAGCGGACCTTCGGGATACTCAAGAGCCGGTTTCGATGCCTACATAAGAGTGGAGGGGCACTTCAATACAGCCCCCAGACCTGTTGCAAGATAGTGGTAGCGTGTGCCATGCTGCACAACATCGCCACCAGGAAGGGCACACCAGTGGAGCTCACTGAATCAGAATCATCAGATGAGGAGGGGCCAGCTCCTGGACGCATGCCGGCCGGAGTAATTGGTGCAGCTGCTGGGCGACAGAGGCGGAATGAGATCACACAGAACTATTTCTAGGTAAGAAAAGATGACACAATGCCAAAGATCTAATACAGGACTGTGTTTAATTCCCCTTTGGACAGAATATCAATCGGCACACAGCCTGTGTGGCACACAATGTTTCGTCAAAAGTACCGCACATGTGTGATCCACAGTGCAATCTGACTCCTGACCAAGTGTCTGTGTGCACTGGGTTAATGCACCCATATCCATGCCTTTATGTGGGCGCCTCAACTGCGGCGCTGACGGGCCGTAGGCTCTCGCCGTGGGTGCACTGTGCCCTCTTCGCTTGTCCCAGCAGCCCTGCCGTGACGCACACTACGGCGCCTGTCCGGTGGGGGCGGTGGTGTGATGCTGCTCCTGCTGGATTGTGCGTCCTCGTCTGTTGGAGTGAGGACTCCTGGGCCAGCAGTGGCAGCTGCCCGCAGCTGATCCACAGCACATGTCACCTGTACCAGACCCCTGGCCACGTCCTGGCTGCAGTGTGACACCTTGTGCTGCATGCTGATGCTGCGCCTTGACAGCACTGAGGTGGCTGAGGAGAGGCGGTTTACTGCCCTGGTGTAGAGGTCTAGGCGGGTGTGGAGGCGCTGCCTCTCCCTGCGCCTAGCAGCACGGTCCGCCCTCAGTTCAGCACAGAGTGCCTCCAGGGCACCCGTCAGGCCCATGAAACCAACCCTGATCTGCCTCTGTATTGACCTTATGTTTTTGCCTGCAGGCGCTGGACCTCCAACATGTGGCCCTCCAACCCTTGGAAGACTGTGTCGTCTCCTGTGGATGCTGCACTGGTGGATGCACGTGGTGCCCTGCGCCTTGATGGGATTCGTGGAATTGGTTCGGCACGTGCACGTGCACGGGGTTGTGGCTCTGCCTGTCCCTGGACTGTTTGGACATTCCCATCGGTGTCCTGGGATTCCTCCTCCAGTGGTGGCAATGGTAGCACTGCAATCCGCCTGCGGCGTTTAGGTGGGATGACTGGGCTGCCCTCGTCTTCCTCTTCCTCCTCCTCCTCTTGCCCTGTTGCCTCTGGGCTGGGAGATTCATCCTCCCCTCCACTGTATGTTCCCTGTGTTTCTGCTGGTGCTGTGGACATAAATGCACACATTAATTTACTGTCCTGCCTTGCATCTGTCATGCATTAAATATCACTGTTTGGAGTTACATGGGTCCTATCCATCTGCATTTTGACTTTCATGATGCACACATACTGTCTGAGCCTGGCTGGGTGTCATTGCTCCTCTGTTAGGTGCATGTGACTACATCTCCCATAATGCATTGCTGTGTGTGCTTGTGTACCTGCACTGGAATTGTAGTTTTGCTGTGCCCCTGGGACTCTCCTGGGCGTGTGGGGGTGGTAGGGGGTATCAGGGGTGTGATGGCATGCTTCTTACCTTGTCTTGGGTGTGTGTGGTCGGAGCTGTCCAGGTGTGACACGCCCACTGCACTCTCCGGAAGCAGGGTCCCCTCAACCATTTCCTCAAGTGGAGTTGAAGCGGTGGCAGTGGAGGTCCCCCACCAGTCTTGTTGGCCTCCTCCAGCCTGGTAGCTACCTTCTCCTTGGAGCGCGCGCGCATGTCATACCAGCGCTTCTGCAGGTCTTTGACGCTGCGATGTGTGACGCCAATTGCATTTATTTTGCGCTGTATGTCTGCCCAGATTCTCCTCTTACGTGTCTCTGGCACACGCAGGGACTTCTTGCCGAATAGGAGCTCATGGCTCACAACCATCTCCTGTATCAGAGCCTCCTGTTCACTTTCTGTGAACTTTGGCTTTCTGATTCTGGGTGTCTCCCCTGCTGCATGTCCTTGCTGGCCATGTCTCCACTCTCTCCAATGTGTGTATCACTGCAGTGTTGCCTCAGCCTCTACTCCTGCTCTCTCACTCTGCTCCTGGGACTCAGGTGCAGCATGGGTAGTCACACTTCCTGGTTGTGATGTCATCAAGCTGCACCTGTGTCTCAGTATTGCCGTTTGCGAATTTCGCAATTTTGCGATTTTCTCAATTTTGCGATTTTCTCAAAATTGCGAAATTCGCAATATCGAAGGTTCAATGCTAAATGAACGCTATTTGGGTATTCGCTATTTATTTAGCGAACTTTAGCGAATCGCTATTTTTTTGCGATTATTTGTTTACATACGGTTTTGCGTTTCTCAAATAGCGATTCGCTAAAATTCGCTATTTGAGAATCGCAAAAGGGGACTTTGATACATATGGCCCTATGTGCCTTCCTTATTTTTATGGTTGAGTATATAAATGAGGAAACTGCAAAACATAATTCCACTGTATCAAGCTTGCATAAAAAGTTAAAAGCAGCCTTATGGTAAAACAAACTATGTGCCTTAAAAAACGGTTTTAAAAAGTGCTCTCTAACATCCTGGTAACATTTACAGAACAGCACAAAGTGTTGTGTTGATTGCACTGATAAACCATCACATGGGCATTTGGGAAAGTTCTCTTTGTAGACCCACATGCTTTGAAATGCTATCAAAAAGTGTGTCTAGTCGTAGCCATAGCCTTGTGAGGTAGAATCTGTCCTGTAAATTAGTTTCAAGGGATAAATACATTTGGGTGCCCAGTTGTATGGGTCCAGCAAGTTATCTCAGGACTGACGGTTTGACATTCTCGCTGGATTCCCTCCTAACCTTTCTATGTGTGACTTCAATTGCTTTTTACTACAGTATAAGATGCTGGTTGGGTTATCTAGACTAAAATTTGGATCTATCTCATTTGAGAGATTTTTTACGTGAGCCAGCCAGGGAATGTTATCTCTGTGGACAAGGGCCAGGCAGGCTTTAATTATTGCTTTTGTAAATTTGGTTCCGGCCTTACTCCAAATGCTATGCCAGGTGGGGAGTGCCCTGATGTTAATGGTATCTTCAATACAGGGGAGTGCTAGTTTGTTGTGAATAATGTAGGTGGAGGTAGGTTGTGGTACTGCTAAGAGCCTACACAAAAAGTTGTTGTCTGACATCTGTAATAGCTTACTATCTGCCATTCCCTATATGGCGGCCTCATAGGTGGCACTACTAATGCGTTTGCTCTTATATAGGTGTAATATCTCTCTAACAGTCTAGTTACCAATTTTTGCAGCAAATCTGAAAATTGCTTCCGTAGATCTCAGAAATTTCTTTTTGCCAATTTTGAGATGTGGGCCCCAGCGGCCACTGTTAGAGAATTTATTTGTTTATTTATTTGAAAGGTTTTATATAGCGCTGGCTAGACCCAGGGGTATCAGAGCGCTTTACAGGAGTATGAGGAGGTACAGTAATCAATACATTTGGTCAAAAGCATTGCAATAAGAGCCAATATAAGGAGAGCAGCTAAATATGAATGTTATTTACAAAGGTCAAATAATAAGCTCACGTGGGTAGAGATTAATTAGGTTCGGGTGAGTGTGTGGAGGTGAGCAGGGTGAGATAAAGTAGGGGGATGAGGAGAGTGTGCGTTAGGGGAGTGGGGGAATGGGAGATCAGAGGGAGGCCGTGCGGTAGGTTATATGTCATAGGTAAAGGTGGGGACAAGGAGGGGTTGCTAGGGGGAGGGGAAGGGAGTAGCGTGAGGGTGGGGAGTTAGGAGGGAGAGTGAGGGGGTGAGAGAGTAGGATGGCAAGGGGGGAGCCTGGTGGGGCGCAGAGTAGGATACGTTGCCATAGTGGGGTATTATTGACCCCAGTATTTGTTGAGGAGAAACAATTTGAGGTCTTTTTTTAAGTTGATGTAGGAGGGGTTGCAGCGTAGGTCTTCAGGCAGGGAGTTCCATATGGACGGAGCGTTTCCAGAGAAGGATCGAGCTTGTGTGCATTTCTTCTTTAGCAGGGGGGGGATAAGAATGAGGGCGTTGGTGCTCCTTGGTGGTCGAGTGCAGCAAGCTTTGTGGAGTTTGTCTGATAGGTAACGTGGGGTGTTTTGGTGAAGGGCTTTGTGAGTGATACATGCAATCTTATAGGTGGATCTGCCTTCGATGGCAAGCCATTTGAGGGTTTTAAGTGCAGGGGAGATGTGGTCGAAACGTTTATAGTCAGAGATAAGTCTAGCAGCTAGGTTGAGTACAGATTTGAGTGGTGCAAGATGGACTTTGGGGGTTCCAGCGAGGATAGCGTTACCATAGTCTATTCTCGATAGGACCAGCGATTGGACAACAGTTTTGAAGTCATCTATCGGGATGAAGGTTTTGATTTTTTTGAGTTGACGGAGAGTGAAGAGTGCTCCTTTGGCTGTGGTTTTTATGTGGGCGGTAAGGTCAAGGTTATTGTCAATGGTGATGCCTAGAGATTTAGAGAAATGTAAACCTAAGTAAGTGAAGCTCAGGGTTTCAGTCAGTGCTCCCCCATTTAACAATATATGTCCGTTTCTTAATTTTGCCAGTCCCACCCGCCATTACAAACGACTTTGCTAGATTCAATTTCATATCTTTGCCCTCCATATATGTGACAAAACCTATAATCAGGCGTTGTTAGCCGTTAGCAGCTCATGATATTAGTACTGCGTCATCGGCATACAGGAGGATTGGGGTACGGCAATTGCCTATTTTAGGAGGATCGGCTGTCAGTTGTTGCAGGTATTCATCCACCCCGTTTATGTAGAGGGAGGACAAAAAGGGTGCAAGAACGCACCCTTGCCAAATGCCTCGCCTAACTCTGAAACCTGGTGTGCATTCTCCGTTGGTTCCGTAGCGCACATGGGCAGTCAAGCGACTATACAACTGGGACAGAAAGGAAATGATGTCAATGGGGGCACCCAAGAGTTCTAAAGTCTTCCATAGCTTAACATGATTAACGAGATCAAAGGCGCTACTTAAGTCGGCGAAGCATAGATGGATATGGCCATTTTTTGCAGCAGTATATCTGCTTATAGGCAAGTTTAGGTTGCTGCATTGTTCCAGAGTACCAACTTCACTTCTGAATCCAAATTGTGAGTCAGTAAGGCAGCACATGGTTGTCATTCGCCCATGGTTCAAGTCCTTCAAGTAAAATTCTACCAAGCAGCTTTACTGAAGAATCAAGAAGTGAAATTGGTCTGTAACATTGTGCATCCCCCCGTTTCCACTTTTTGAAAATCTGGGCAATTATACTATCAGCCCACATTACAGGAATGTAGCCTTTGAGTACCACTGTACATACTTGTGTTAGGATATGTCCCCATAGTGCAGAGTACGATCTATAGGCATCTATGGGGACACCATCTGGGCCAGGGGCTTTTCCGTTTGCGCATTTTTTCATTGTTATGTTGACTTCTTCAGGGGTAAAAGAAGCAGGAATGGGGGTTTAATAAAACATATTTCATCAGAAGAGTCACTTCGTTATCTAGATTAAAAATCCCACCATAGTGGGTTAGCCGGTCTGTTGGAGGACCATTCATCTCTACCATGGTGGCCGCAGAGCCTCTGATGGATGGACCATTCGTCTCTACCATGGTGGCCGAAGAGCCTCTGATGGATGGACCATTCGTCTCTACCATGGTGGCCACAGAGCCTCTGATGGATGGACTATTCGTCTCTACCATGGTGGCCGCAGAGCCTCTGATGGATGGACCATTCGTCTCTACCATGGTGGCCGCAGAGCCTCTGATGGATGGACCTTCAAAACAGTGCAGTGTCTCTTAGTTCAGCTGCCTGCTCGAGATCGGCCCAGGCTTTTTTGCGTAGTTGGGTTTTCCTTGCCTCAAGAGCTTGCTTATACATGATAAGCAGCGGATTACTATGGGACATGCCCCTTTCTATGCATGTAAAAAAGTTGGATTTTTTGGGATTTAGTAATTTTTTCCAGGAGGGCGGTTTCGTTAACACCTTTCCACCTAAGGCTTAGCCCATTATTGCCTTCTGTTTCAATGTAGGGGCGAACTGTTCTCCATCCTTGTGACATGTTTTAATGTTGAGGATTAAAAGTAGTGATGCATGATTGCTAAAATGGCTTAACTCTACTGTCAGTAAGTCAATCATTGGAAGACCATGTTTAGAAATCAAAATGTGGTCAATGGTGGAGGAGTGTCTCCTCTCCAAAGGTCAGTAGCATGATTTTCTCGTTTCCTGAGTTCTGCACCAGCAAATCCAAATTATATATATATATATATATATATATTTAATTTCATTTAAAGCCTCCCATATGTATCATATAAGAAATGAGATTCGCCATTCCTGTGGTCATCCATAAATCCCGATGCTTCGTCAGTTAAAGTGTGACATTTGGCAATATTAAAATCCCCCACCCAAATATACCCGTAATCGGCCTTGATGTTGGTAACGAACATGTCCAGGCTTTTCCTTAGGTCAGAGGGTAGAAGACTTTTAGTGGAGTCAAATCTGTTATTATAATAGTTAATCAGTACAAATCCTTGTCCTTTTTTGGTTTGTAGATGTAGGAGCTGGGAAAAGGGTGAGCTGGTGTTGGACTTCACCAGCGTTAATGAGGTTAGAGTAGATATTAATACCGCTAGGCCCCCTTTCGCTCTCCTGCTAGGGGATGGTATTGCTGGTGTAATGATGAAGGAATAGACTTCGATATGGACCTTCCTTTGTGCCAGGTTTCTTGAAGGCATCCAAATGTGATATCCTTATGCAGGGCTGGGAACCGAAACCAGCCCTGGCAAACTGCTTGGCCGCCCCCCCTGGGGGAGAAGGGGAGCAGCCGAGCTGTTTGCTAGGGCCTGTTTCGGACGATTTTGTTACATTGCCGGCCCTCTGTAACATAAACGGCCCCCCAGGGGCCCAAAACCGGCCCCCACCCTGGCGGCCCACCGGGGAAACGCCGGGTGCCCGCTACGGCCAGTCCAGTCCTGTCCTTATGAGCTCCAGCCACTCAGTATTGCCCAATTTGTTTTTAACACCTGCTTTGTTGCAGGTTCTAATTGTTATTTCCTTAAGCTGATAACCAGATTTCATGCAATCAGATACTACCATGGGCTCTTGGGTGGTCTTTTCCCCTTGAATGGGCAATTTACTTCCACGTACCAGGTGCCCTAGTTGTCAGTCCTGCTCGTCGCAGCTGATAAGGGGAGAGAATCGGTTAGCTACCAGCAGGGCATCTGTCTCGAATTGTTTACCGGTGTGGTGTCTGGTAGGAGGACCCGTCAGGGGTCTATAAAAGAAGCCATATCCATCCTATTTAGCTGTCTGCAGTTTAGGTCCAAGAGTTAGGAGTTTACAGAAGCAGCTCGTGTCCCGGCAGAGTGGCGGGGTGGGCGGGGTGCGCAACAGACGACAAACAACAAAGGAGACAAAAAAATAATAACTTACCTGCTGCATCGCTGCATCCCCGCTCTTCTGCTCCGTCCTCACCAGCACAGGCTCACAGAATCCCTTGCAGCCAATCCTAAGACTGCTCTCATGCTGCTGGCCTGCTGCTGGCAGCATGAAAGCGGCATCAGGATTTGTCCTGAGCACCGATGATTTGAGCTCCCAGTGACACTGGAAGCCTGTGCTTGCTGTCTCCAACCCAGCAACACAGCTCGGGATGGAGACCGCTTCAGAGCGCACCGCTTTAGAGCGCATGTCGTTTCGCCATCCCGAGACAGCCGGCCAAACCCACATGCACATTGACAACAGTGCCCTGCCCATCACTCCCCCTCCATGACGGCCCCCAATTAAGCCCCACCCCCAAGACTCGGGTATTGAAAGAAAAATAAAACGTTTTATTTTGAAAGTTTTGAGGCTGGTAGGGGGGCGACGCTCCTCCTTGTAGAAAATCCATACAACATTCAGGTAAATTTGATGTATATTTATTCTCTACAAAAGGGGATGATGGACAGAACGTTTGAGCCAATCAAACACTCACCGCCAGTCAACTGATCTGGGTTTAATCCATCATCATTCTTTAGCTCACTCCACCACCCCAGTTCAGACATGGCCATATGCAAATCAGTCTGACCCTGTGCCTCATGGGAACAGTCCAGCCCGAACTGCCAAGCCATGTCTTCCCTGGACCGGAAACAAGCATCCTAGGACCGGTTTCTGGCATTCCAGCCGTCATCAGCCAGGCTTGCTTGAAACCAGTGGCAAAATGAGCAAGGGACCCACGTCTGGGCATAACCCCGCCAACTTAGGGCGAACAAAGCGATACAAAAGGGGATGATGGACAGAACGTTTGAGCCAATCAAACACTCACCCCCAGTCAACTGATCTGGGTTTAATCCATCATCATTCTTTAGCTCACTCCACCACCCCAGTTCAGACATGGCCATATGCAAATCAGTCTGATCCTGTGCCTCATGGGAACAGTCCAGCCCGAACTGCCAAGCCATGTCTTCCCTGGACCGGAAACAAGCATCCTAGGACCGGTTTCTGGCATTCCAGCCGTCATCAGCCAGGCTTGCTTGAATCCAGTGGCAAAGTGAGCAAGGGACCCACGTCTGGGCATACCCCCGCCAACTTAGGGCGAACAAAGCGATACAAAAGGGGATGATGGACAGAACGTTTGAGCCAATCAAACACTCACCCCCAATCAACTGATCTGGGTTTAATCCATCATCATTCTTTAGCTCACTCCACCACCCCAGTTCAGACATGGCCATATGCAAATCAGTCTGACCCTGTGCCTCATGGGAACAGTCCAGCCCGAACTGCCAAGCCATGTCTTCCCTGGACCGGAAACAAGCATCCTAGGACCGGTTTCTGGCATTCCAGCCGTCATCAGCCAGGCTTGCTTGAATCCAGTGGCAAAGTGAGCAAGGGACCCACGTCTGGGCATACCCCCCGCCAACTTAGGGCGAACAAAGCGATACAAAAGGGGATGATGGACAGAACGTTTGAGCCAATCAAACACTCACCCCCAGTCAACTGATCTGGGTTTAATCCATCATCATTCTTTAGCTCACTCCACCACCCCAGTTCAGACATGGCCATATGCAAATCAGTCTGACCCTGTGCCTCATGGGAACAGTCCAGCCCGAACTGCCAAGCCATGTCTTCCCTGGACCGGAAACAAGCATCCTAGGACCGGTTTCTGGCATTCCTACCGTCGTCAGCCAGGCTTGCTTGAATCCAGTGGCAAAGTGAGCAAGGGACCCACGTCTGGGCATACCCCCGCCAACTTAGGGCGAACAAAGCGATACAAAAGGGGATGATGGACAGAACGTTTGAGCCAATCAAACACTCACCCCCAGTCAACTGATCTGGGTTTAATCCATCATCATTCTTTAGCTCACTCCACCACCCCAGTTCAGACATGGCCATATGCAAATCAGTCTGACCCTGTGCCTCATGGGAACAGTCCAGCCCGAACTGCCAAGCCATGTCTTCCCTGGACCGGAAACAAGCATCCTAGGACCGGTTTCTGGCATTCCAGCCGTCATCAGCCAGGCTTGCTTGAATCCAGTGGCAAAGTGAGCAAGGGACCCACGTCTGGGCATACCCCCGCCAACTTAGGGCGAACAAAGCGATACAAAAGGGGATGATGGACAGAACGTTTGAGCCAATCAAACACTCACCCCCAGTCAACTGATCTGGGTTTAATCCATCATCATTCTTTAGCTCACTCCACCACCCCAGTTCAGACATGGCCATATGCAAATCAGTCTGACCCTGTGCCTCTTGGGAACAGTCCAGCCCGAACTGCCAAGCCATGTCTTCCCTGGACCGGAAACAAGCATCCTAAGACCGGTTTCTGGCATTCCAGCCGTCATCAGCAGGCTTGCTTGAATCCAGTGGCAAAGTGAGCAAGGGACCCACGTCTGGGCATACCCCCGCCAACTTAGGGCGAACAAAGCGATACAAAAGGGGATGATGGACAGAACGTTTGAGCCAATCAAACACTCACCCCCAGTCAACTGATCTGGGTTTAATCCATCATCATTCTTTAGCTCACTCCACCACCCCAGTTCAGACATGGCCATATGCAAATCAGTCTGACCCTGTGCCTCATGGGAACAGTCCAGCCCGAACTGCCAAGCCATGTCTTCCCTGGACCGGAAACAAGCATCCTAGGACCGGTTTCTGGCATTCCAGCCGTCATCAGCCAGGCTTGCTTGAATCCAGTGGCAAAGTGAGCAAGGGACCCACGTCTGGGCATACCCCCGCCAACTTAGGGCGAACAAAGCGATACAAAAGGGGATGATGGACAGAACGTTTGAGCCAATCAAACACTCACCCCCAGTCAACTGATCTGGGTTTAATCCATCATCATTCTTTAGCTCACTCCACCACCCCAGTTCAGACATGGCCATATGCAAATCAGTCTGACCCTGTGCCTCATGGGAACAGTCCAGCCCGAACTGCCAAGCCATGTCTTCCCTGGACCGGAAACAAGCATCCTAGGACCTGTTTCTGGCATTCCAGCCGTCATCAGCCAGGCTTGCTTGAATCCAGTGGCAAAGTGAGCAAGGGACCCACGTCTGGGCATACCCCCCAACTTAGGGTGAACAAAGCGATACAAAAGGGGATGATGGACAGAACGTTTGAGCCAATCAAACACTCACCCCCAGTCAACTGATCTGGGTTTAATCCATCATCATTCTTTAGCTCACTCCACCACCCCAGTTCAGACATGGCCATATGCAAATCAGTCTGACCCTGTGCCTCATGGGAACAGTCCAGCCCGAACTGCCAAGCCATGTCTTCCCTGGACCGGAAACAAGCATCCTAGGACCGGTTTCTGGCATTCCAGCCGTCATCAGCCAGGCTTGCTTGAATCCAGTGGCAAAGTGAGCAAGGGACCCACGTCTGGGCATACCCCCGCCAACTTAGGGCGAACAAAGCGATACAAAAGGGGATGATGGACAGAACGTTTGAGCCAATCAAACACTCACCCCCAGTCAACTGATCTGGGTTTAATCCATCATCATTCTTTAGCTCACTCCACCACCCCAGTTCAGACATTGCCATATGCAAATCAGTCTGACCCTGTGCCTCATGGGAACAGTCCAGCCTGAACTGCCAAGCCATGTCTTCCCTGGACCGGAAACAAGCATCCTAGGACCGGTTTCTGGCATTCCAGCCGTCATCAGCCAGGCTTGCTTGAATCCAGTGGCAAAGTGAGCAAGGGACCCATGTCTGGGCATACCCCCCGCCAACTTAGGGCGAACAAAGCGATACAAAAGGGGATGATGGACAGAACGTTTGAGCCAATCAAACACTCACCCCCAGTCAACTGATCTGGGTTTAATCCATCATCATTCTTTAGCTCACTCCACCACCCCAGTTCAGACATGGCCATATGCAAATCAGTCTGACCCTGTGCCTCATGGGAACAGTCCAGCCCGAACTGCCAAGCCATGTCTTCCCTGGACCGGAAACAAGCATCCTAGGACCGGTTTCTGGCATTCCAGCCGTCATCAGCCAGGCTTGCTTGAATCCAGTGGCAAAGTGAGCAAGGGACCCACGTCTGGGCATACCCCGCCAACTTAGGGCGAACAAAGCGATACAAAAGGGGATGATGGACAGAACGTTTGAGCCAATCAAACACTCACCCCCAGTCAACTGATCTGGGTTTAATCCATCATCATTCTTTAGCTCACTCCACCACCCCAGTTCAGACATGGCCATATGCAAATCAGTCTGACCCTGTGCCTCATGGGAACAGTCCAGCCCGAACTGCCAAGCCATGTCTTCCCTGGACCGGAAACAAGCATCCTAGGACCGGTTTCTGGCATTCCTACCGTCGTCAGCCAGGCTTGCTTGAATCCAGTGGCAAAGTGAGCAAGGGACCCACGTCTGGGCATACCCCCGCCAACTTAGGGCGAACAAAGCGATACAAAAGGGGATGATGGACAGAACGTTTGAGCCAATCAAACACTCACCCCCAGTCAACTGATCTGGGTTTAATCCATCATCATTCTTTAGCTCACTCCACCACCCCAGTTCAGACATGGCCATATGCAAATCAGTCTGACCCTGTGCCTCATGGGAACAGTCCAGCCCGAACTGCCAAGCCATGTCTTCCCTGGACCGGAAACAAGCATCCTAGGACCGGTTTCTGGCATTCCAGCCGTCATCAGCCAGGCTTGCTTGAATCCAGTGGCAAAGTGAGCAAGGGACCCACGTCTGGGCATACCCCGCCAACTTAGGGCGAACAAAGCGATACAAAAGGGGATGATGGACAGAACGTTTGAGCCAATCAAACACTCACCCCCAGTCAACTGATCTGGGTTTAATCCATCATCATTCTTTAGCTCACTCCACCACCCCAGTTCAGACATGGCCATATGCAAATCAGTCTGACCCTGTGCCTCTTGGGAACAGTCCAGCCCGAACTGCCAAGCCATGTCTTCCCTGGACCGGAAACAAGCATCCTAAGACCGGTTTCTGGCATTCCAGCCGTCATCAGCAGGCTTGCTTGAATCCAGTGGCAAAGTGAGCAAGGGACCCACGTCTGGGCATACCCCCGCCAACTTAGGGCGAACAAAGCGATACAAAAGGGGATGATGGACAGAACGTTTGAGCCAATCAAACACTCACCCCCAGTCAACTGATCTGGGTTTAATCCATCATCATTCTTTAGCTCACTCCACCACCCCAGTTCAGACATGGCCATATGCAAATCAGTCTGACCCTGTGCCTCATGGGAACAGTCCAGCCCGAACTGCCAAGCCATGTCTTCCCTGGACCGGAAACAAGCATCCTAGGACCGGTTTCTGGCATTCCAGCCGTCATCAGCCAGGCTTGCTTGAATCCAGTGGCAAAGTGAGCAAGGGACCCACGTCTGGGCATACCCCGCCAACTTAGGGCGAACAAAGCGATACAAAAGGGATGATGGACAGAACGTTTGAGCCAATCAAACACTCACCCCCAGTCAACTGATCTGGGTTTAATCCATCATCATTCTTTAGCTCACTCCACCACCCCAGTTCAGACATGGCCATATGCAAATCAGTCTGACCCTGTGCCTCATGGGAACAGTCCAGCCCGAACTGCCAAGCCATGTCTTCCCTGGACCGGAAACAAGCATCCTAGGACCTGTTTCTGGCATTCCAGCCGTCATCAGCCAGGCTTGCTTGAATCCAGTGGCAAAGTGAGCAAGGGACCCACGTCTGGGCATACCCCCCCAACTTAGGGTGAACAAAGCGATACAAAGGGGATGATGGACAGAACGTTTGAGCCAATCAAACACTCACCCCCAGTCAACTGATCTGGGTTTAATCCATCATCATTCTTTAGCTCACTCCACCACCCCAGTTCAGACATGGCCATATGCAAATCAGTCTGACCCTGTGCCTCATGGGAACAGTCCAGCCCGAACTGCCAAGCCATGTCTTCCCTGGACCGGAAACAAGCATCCTAGGACCGGTTTCTGGCATTCCAGCCGTCATCAGCCAGGCTTGCTTGAATCCAGTGGCAAAGTGAGCAAGGGACCCACGTCTGGGCATACCCCCGCCAACTTAGGGCGAACAAAGCGATACAAAAGGGGATGATGGACAGAACGTTTGAGCCAATCAAACACTCACCCCCAGTCAACTGATCTGGGTTTAATCCATCATCATTCTTTAGCTCACTCCACCACCCCAGTTCAGACATTGCCATATGCAAATCAGTCTGACCCTGTGCCTCATGGGAACAGTCCAGCCTGAACTGCCAAGCCATGTCTTCCCTGGACCGGAAACAAGCATCCTAGGACCGGTTTCTGGCATTCCAGCCGTCATCAGCCAGGCTTGCTTGAATCCAGTGGCAAAGTGAGCAAGGGACCCATGTCTGGGCATACCCCCGCCAACTTAGGGCGAACAAAGCGATACAAAAGGGGATGATGGACAGAACGTTTGAGCCAATCAAACACTCACCCCCAGTCAACTGATCTGGGTTTAATCCATCATCATTCTTTAGCTCACTCCACCACCCCAGTTCAGACATGGCCATATGCAAATCAGTCTGACCCTGTGCCTCATGGGAACAGTCCAGCCCGAACTGCCAAGCCATGTCTTCCCTGGACCGGAAACAAGCATCCTAGGACCGGTTTCTGGCATTCCAGCCGTCATCAGCCAGGCTTGCTTGAATCCAGTGGCAAAGTGAGCAAGGGACCCACGTCTGGGCATACCCCCGCCAACTTAGAGGCGAACAAAGCGATACAAAAGGGGATGATGGACAGAACGTTTGAGCCAATCAAACACTCACCCCCAGTCAACTGATCTGGGTTTAATCCATCATCATTCTTTAGCTCACTCCACCACCCCAGTTCAGACATGGCCATATGCAAATCAGTCTGACCCTGTGCCTCATGGGAACAGTCCAGCCCGAACTGCCAAGCCATGTCTTCCCTGGACCGGAAACAAGCATCCTAGGACCGGTTTCTGGCATTCCAGCCGTCATCAGCCAGGCTTGCTTGAATCCAGTGGCAAAGTGAGCAAGGGACCCACGTCTGGGCATACCCCCGCCAACTTAGGGCGAACAAAGCGATACAAAAGGGGATGATGGACAGAACGTTTGAGCCAATCAAACACTCACCCCCAGTCAACTGATCTGGGTTTAATCCATCATCATTCTTTAGCTCACTCCACCACCCCAGTTCAGACATGGCCATATGCAAATCAGTCTGACCCTGTGCCTCATGGGAACAGTCCAGCCCGAACTGCCAAGCCATGTCTTCCCTGGACCGGAAACAAGCATCCTAGGACCTGTTTCTGGCATTCCAGCCGTCATCAGCCAGGCTTGCTTGAATCCAGTGGCAAAGTGAGCAAGGGACCCACGTCTGGGCATACCCCCCCCCAACTTAGGGTGAACAAAGCGATACAAAAGGGGATGATGGACAGAACGTTTGAGCCAATCAAACACTCACCCCCAGTCAACTGATCTGGGTTTAATCCATCATCATTCTTTAGCTCACTCCACCACCCCAGTTCAGACATGGCCATATGCAAATCAGTCTGACCCTGTGCCTCATGGGAACAGTCCAGCCCGAACTGCCAAGCCATGTCTTCCCTGGACCGGAAACAAGCATCCTAGGACCGGTTTCTGGCATTCCAGCCGTCATCAGCCAGGCTTGCTTGAATCCAGTGGCAAAGTGAGCAAGGGACCCACGTCTGGGCATACCCCCGCCAACTTAGAGCGAACAAAGCGATACAAAAGGGGATGATGGACAGAACGTTTGAGCCAATCAAACACTCACCCCCAGTCAACTGATCTGGGTTTAATCCATCATCATTCTTTAGCTCACTCCACCACCCCAGTTCAGACATGGCCATATGCAAATCAGTCTGACCCTGTGCCTCATGGGAACAGTCCAGCCCAAACTGCCAAGCCATGTCTTCCCTGGACCGGAAACAAGCATCCTAGGACCGGTTTCTGGCATTCCAGCCGTCATCAGCCAGGCTTGCTTGAATCCAGTGGCAAAGTGAGCAAGGGACCCACGTCTGGGCATACCCCCGCCAACTTAGGGCGAACAAAGCGATACAAAAGGGGATGATGGACAGAACGTTTGAGCCAATCAAACACTCACCCCCAGTCAACTGATCTGGGTTTAATCCATCATCATTCTTTAGCTCACTCCACCACCCCAGTTCAGACATGGCCATATGCAAATCAGTCTGACCCTGTGCCTCATGGGAACAGTCCAGCCCGAACTGCCAAGCCATGTCTTCCCTGGACCGGAAACAAGCATCCTAGGACCGGTTTCTGGCATTCCAGCCGTCATCAGCCAGGCTTGCTTGAATCCAGTGGCAAAGTGAGCAAGGGACCCACGTCTGGGCATACCCCCGCCAACTTAGGGCGAACAAAGCGATACAAAAGGGGATGATGGACAGAACGTTTGAGCCAATCAAACACTCACCCCCAGTCAACTGATCTGGGTTTAATCCATCATCATTCTTTAGCTCACTCCACCACCCCAGTTTAGACATGGCCATATGCAAATCAGTCTGACCCTGTGCCTCATGGGAACAGTCCAGCCCGAACTGCCAAGCCATGTCTTCCCTGGACCGGAAACAAGCATCCTAGGACCGGTTTCTGGCATTCCAGCCGTCATCAGCCAGGCTTGCTTGAATCCAGTGGCAAAGTGAGCAAGGGACCCACGTCTGGGCATACCCCCCGCCAACTTAGGGCGAACAAAGCGATACAAAAGGGGATGATGGACAGAATGTTTGAGCCAATCAAACACTCACCCCCAGTCAACTGATCTGGGTTTAATCCATCATCATTCTTTAGCTCACTCCACCACCCCAGTTCAGACATGGCCATATGCAAATCAGTCTGACCCTGTGCCTCATGGGAACAGTCCAGCCCGAACTGCCAAGCCATGTCTTCCCTGGACCGGAAACAAGCATCCTAGGACCGGTTTCTGGCATTCCAGCCGTCATCAGCCAGGCTTGCTTGAATTCAGTGGCAAAGTGAGCAAGGGACCCACGTCTGGGCATACCCCCGCCAACTTAGGGCGAACAAAGCGATACAAAAGGGGATGATGGACAGAACGTTTGAGCCAATCAAACACTCACCCCCAGTCAACTGATCTGGGTTTAATCCATCATCATTCTTTAGCTCACTCCACCACCCCAGTTCAGACATGGCCATATGCAAATCAGTCTGACCCTGTGCCTCATGGGAACAGTCCAGCCCGAACTGCCAAGCCATGTTTTCCCTGGACCGGAAACAAGCATCCTAGGACCGGTTTCTGGCATTCCAGCCGTCATCAGCCAGGCTTGCTTGAATCCAGTGGCAAAGTGAGCAAGGGACCCACGTCTGGGCATACCCCCCGCCAACTTAGGGCGAACAAAGCGATACAAAAGGGGATGATGGACAGAACGTTTGAGCCAATCAAACACTCACCCCCAGTCAACTGATCTGGGTTTAATCCATCATCATTCTTTAGCTCACTCCACCACCCCAGTTCAGACATGGCCATATGCAAATCAGTCTGACCCTGTGCCTCATGGGAGCAGTCCAGCCCGAACTGCCAAGCCATGTCTTCCCTGGACCGGAAACAAGCATCCTAGGACCGGTTTCTGGCATTCCAGCCGTCATCAGCCAGGCTTGCTTGAATCCAGTGGCAAAGTGAGCAAGGGACCCACGTCTGGGCATACCCCCGCCAACTTAGGGCGAACAAAGCGATACAAAAGGGAATGATGGACAGAACGTTTGAGCCAATCAAACACTCACCCCCAGTCAACTGATCTGGGTTTAATCCATCATCATTCTTTAGCTCACTCCACCACCCCAGTTCAGACATGGCCATATGCAAATCAGTCTGACCCTGTGCCTCATGGGAACAGTCCAGCCCGAACTGCCAAGCCATGTCTTCCCTGGACCGGAAACAAGCATCCTAGGACCGGTTTCTGGCATTCCAGCCGTCATCAGCCAGGCTTGCTTGAATCCAGTGGCAAAGTGAGCAAGGGACCCACGTCTGGGCATACCCCCGCCAACTTAGGGCGAACAAAGCGATACAAAAGGGGATGATGGACAGAACGTTTGAGCCAATCAAACACTCACCCCCAGTCAACTGATGCTTGTTTCCGGTCAGGGAAGACATGGCTTGGCAGTTCGGGCTGGACTGTTCCCATGAGGCACAGGGTCAGACTGATTTGCATATGACCATGTCTGAACTGGGGTGGTGGAGTGAGCTAAAGAATGATGATGGATTAAACCCAGATCAGTTGACTGGGGGTGAGTGTTTGATTGGCTCAAACGTTCCGTCCATCATCCCCTTTGTATCGCTTGGTCGCCCTAAGTTGGCGGGGTATGCCCAGACGTGGCTCCCTTGCTCACTTTGCCACTGGATTCAAGCAAGCCTGGCTGATGACGGCTGAAATGCCAGAAACCGGTCCCAGGATGCTTGTTTCCGGTCCAGGGAAGACATGGCTTGGCAGTTCGGGCTGGACTGTTCCCATGAGGCACAGGGTCAGACTGATTTGCATATGGCCATGTCTGAACTGGGGTGGTGGAGTGAGCTAAAGAATGATGATGGATTAAACCCAGATCAGTTGACTGGGGGTGAGTGTTTGATTGGCTCAAACGTTCCGTCCATCATCCCCTTTTGTATATTTATTCTCAGCACAGCAATGTGAGTCCATCCGTTAGTAGCTCCAGATGCAACTGGGCAACAGACAAGATTCCAGTACCAAGCCTCACATCCAGAATCTGGAATGTCATTGGAATATAAACACTGTGCATGCCAAGGCTGGTGGAGAATCATATGATGTAATAAAGGAGGGAAAAGGAAAAGAGGCAATAGAAATAAAGAAGATATGTGAAGAGAGGATGTAACACATCCCCCTTATTAATAATAATTAAGATATACAATATAACACAATCAAATGAAATCATTAAATTTGTTTGGCATACGTCTCATGCGATCAGAAAATTTGACTCTTGAGGCAACAGTTTCATCATAAATTCCACAACATGTTTTAGTATCAAAATGATTGATTATCCTAGAACTGTCATGTTGAATCATGTCAAACTTTGGACATTTAGCTTTTTTTTTTACATTCCATACTTTTCCATCTTGAGTAATTACACAATTACTGAACACTTTTTTGATTTGAATGGGTTTTCCAAACTTGTTTGAAGCTTTATTCATTAAACCAGGTTTAAGAATCCTAACCCAGTCTCCAACTAGGAAATTGTGTACTTTAGTTTTCCATTTATCATTATACCATCTCATGGTTTTGCTCTGTTTATTTTCAACTCTCTTTGCCGTATCATGCACACATTCCTTGTTATTAAGTTTATCCTGACATATGTTCCTAAACCACCATGGACATACTTTAGACGCAGGATCTCTGCCTTTGAGTAACCTGAACGGGCTGACTTCTGTCGTGGCATGAGGTGTAATGCGATAAACCCATAGTTTTTCTCTTAAAGAGTTCATCCAACTGCCACCCGCTTTTAATGAATCAATAACAAACGTCTTCAAAACACTATTGAACCGTTCCACCTGTCCATTTTCATGTGGTTCATATAAAGATGTACATTTATGTATGATACCACATTCCTTCAGAAAATTTTCCATTTCTCCAGAAGTTAACTGTACACCGTTGTCCGTAACTAAAATAGAAGGACATCCCTCACGTGCAAAAACTTCTTTAAAAAAAACAATGACTGCGCTTGTTGTGGCCTTGGTAACAAATTTGACTTCTGGCCATTTTGAATGATAATCAATCATGACTAATGCAAAACGTGAACCATCTGGTAAATCCTTAAACGGACCTGTAATATCAAAAGCTACTTTCTGCCATGGTGCTTCCGGCCACTTAACCACTTTTAAAGGAGGAACATGCACCCTCAGCATTTTTTCACTTGATACACACTCCTCGCATTCTCTGACCACCCGATCTATAAACCTATCCATGCCTGGCCACCAAAAGAAACTTCTAACTAAACGCTTCATGGATGATATTCCAGGGTGTGTCTTGTGGGCTAATTTAAGAATAGTGGGGCATATTATCAAGGGCTTGATCGCCGCTTTAGCTGGACTTTTTCCCGCTAAAGCGGCGATAATACAGACGCCCTATTAGCAAGCTGTCGCTAACTGCTGTTAGCGACAGCTTTTAGGCGATAGCGACCGGGTTGGGTGCCGCTTTGCATGCCAGCGATATTTATCGCTAATGGCATGCAAAGTAGGCGTTCCCAACCTAAAAGCGACTGGAAACAGTCGCTAAGCTCGCTATCGCCTATTAGCGAGGCAGGGGAGGTGATTAACGAACCAGCGCTAAACACGTTTAGCGCTGGTTTGTTAACGCCTGGTCCAGACCTGACTTAGCCATGTAATCCAATGGGAGGTGGATTACATGGCTAAATCCCCCTCGCCCTATCGCCAAGCTAACACTGGTCACAGTGTGAATATCGCTTGTTTTCAAGCGATATTCACACTGTTCTCCAGGGTTTCTATCGCTTTGGAGATAAGCGTTGCTGATAGCACGCTATCTCCGCGATAGAAACCTGCGATAGCCGGCGATAATTATCCTAGCGCTAACTGCGCTTAGCGATAATTATCGCCGGTTATTGCTAATAGGCCCCAATGTCTTGCATACTTTTTGGAGGAACACATTTCCCAGATTTAAACAAAAAACTTCCTTCAAACTCTAGTTCTTCTGACACATTAAAAAATGGTAACAAATCTGATCTCACCAAATTCTTTTTGGGCCAACCATTCAAAACACATTTTTTTAATTCACCCCACCTATCATCTACTTGTTCACAACTATTCCACTTGTCTTCTGTAATCTCCTGGAATTGGTTATCAACAATATCACTAATGGTGACAACAAAATCACATTCTTTAATGACTTCTATCTTATCTTGATCACAAGGTAATCGAGAAAGGCAATCTGCCGTAACATTTTTCTTACCTGGAACATACTCTGTACTGAAATTATATTCTTGTAATCTAGATGCCAACCTTGCTATCCTGGCTGTGGAGTTCCAACCCCCACCCGTGGATAGTATGTTGACTAACGGTTTATGGTCAGTTCTAAGAGTAAATTTACTGCCCCAGACATACAACCTAAAATGTTCAACTGCCCATACACACGCCAGCAGTTCTCTTTCTATTGCTGCATATTTCCGCTCACATTCATTTAATGTGCGCGAGGCAAAGGCAACATTCCACTCCTCTTTGCCTTCTTTTTGTGAAAGGACTCCCCCTAAACCGTAAAGGCTAGCATCCACTGTGATAATACATTCCTTCTTCATACGAAAAGGTTTTAATGTGGGTGCATTCACAATATCTTTTTATACCCTCAAATGCTTCCTGTTGTTTTTTTGACCATTCATATTTTACATTCTGTCTTAACAAAGCTCTTAAAGGTTCCATTTTGGTTGCAAACCCCTCCACAAACTTACTATAATACTCACACATCCCTGCGAATGATAAAAGTTGATCCTTGTTTGTTGGTGACGGAGCTTTAACTATAGCATCTACATTAGTTTTCTTTGGAATCACTCCGTCCCCAGACAATGTATGTCCCAAATACTCAACAGAACGTTTGAATAACTTGCATTTATGTGCTTTTAAAGTGAGACCATGGTTCTCCAACCTTTTACATACTTCATTTAAGTGAATTAGATGCTCAGATTCATTTCTTGAAAAAATTAAAATGTCGTCCTGGAAACATTTAACATATTCGTCCACATCTCTGAACAAGTGGAACATGACCCTCTGAAAAACTGACGCCGCCGACGCCAGTCCGAAGGGCATTCTAGTATATTGGTACAACCCAATCGGCGTGATAAAAGCTGTTAATTTTTTCGATTCCTCCATTAGTTCTATCTGATGGTATGCCGAACGTAAGTCCAGTGTGGAAAAGATTTGGGCACCTTCAAACATAGACACTACCTCATTGATATTGGGTAGTGGGTGACAGTCAACAACAATGTTGGAATTAAGAGCTCTCAAGTCCACACATAACCTCAATTTTTGATCAGGTTTCCGGACAAGAACAATGGGTGAAACCCATTCTGACGATTCGATAGCTTCAATAATACCTTCATCAGACAATTCCTTTAACATTTCTTTGAGTTCTCCTCTGATATTAATTGGTACTCCTCTTATTTTTTGTTTGACTGGTACCACGTTTCCTTTTAATACAATCTTATGAGAAAAATTCTTCAGTTTTCCTAAATTATCACAAAAAACCTTGTCATATTTGTTAATTAATTTCCCTTCTCTATCATCCAACTTAGGGGTCGATTCCGATTCGGGCCGGAAATCTCTCCGACCGAGCCGGACCCGGAGAGATTTCCGACCGAATCGGACCCGTGCAGTCCGACCGAACGAGTACGATGCGGCCGTATGTTATCGGACACGAGTCGGTCGGACTCCCATTGAACTCAATGGGAGCCGGTCGTACAACGCGTACGCGGGCTCCCATTGCCTCAATGGGTGCGAGGCGGACAAGGGCGCCCCTACAGCGAGTACGCCGCGAGCGCTTCGCGGCGTACACGCACAGGTAGGGGGACCCTTGGGTCCCCCTGTGTGCGCCTCGCACGGGTACGCGTACAGGGGGTCCGACACGGACCCCCAAGTACGGCTCCGACAGCTCTTACGAGCCGGAGTGCGCGGCTCGGTCGGACTGCTCGCGGCGCGCATCGTACTTACCCGGCCGGGAAACGTCTCCATTGCGAGGTGCGAATCGGGTCCGAGCGAGTCGGTCGGAGCGGTTCGAGTCCGAGCGAGTCGGTCGGAGCTGTCGGGACGCCCGGACGAGTCGGTCGGCGAGTCCGCATCGTACTCGCTCGGCCGGACCCGCGTACGGTTCGGTCGGGAAACAGGCTTTCGCATGGCTTTTTCCCGACCGAATGGTATTGGGTGCGCCTCCGACCGAGATCGGAATCGGCCCCTTAATGTCTGTATTGATTACAGAAATTTTGTTAAATAACATGTCATCACACAAGGAAACAGGTTCACTAGCCCTTGGATTAAGTATTAAACCCAATTTATATTGGTCACGCCAACCCAATACATTAACACCCTTTTGCGTAATGTATAGTTTTAACGATGCACATCTATTTTTAAAATGTAATTCTACCTGAAAGAAACCTTCAATGTCAATCTTTGTACCATCAAAACTTTCTGCTATTATATCGGATGGGTGTAATTTATCATATTGTAGACTGTGACTTAATTTTTCATGGTAGTATTGACGAGTGATTATTGTCCATGGAGAACCAGAATCTACCATCAACATGAGTTTTGCCCCCAAGATTTGAAATTCACTATTAGGGGATTTCATTATGTTATCTGGAACACCATCAATGATTGAAACAACAAATCCCTTGTTCATCTCTGATGTCTGATTGACCGGTAGTGTAATGTCATTATTACTAACAATATAGGATACTGCCCCACGTGTTTGTGTGGTGTTGCGTCTGTGATCTCTACATACACTACTGAAATGTCCTATTCTGCCGCAGTTTTTACATTCTTTGTTCATTGCAGGACATCCTGGGAAAGAAGCTATATGAGATTTGTTGCCACATCTGTAACATACAGTAAAACTAGCTATAGCATCATATTTTTTATGAAATTGGTTGTAATTAACTTTGTTTCCATAAGATTTAACATTAGGTAGATAACGTGTTTGATGCTGTTCATTTTTGGGTTTAAGGGCACATATTTCCTCTTCTACAGAGGTTTTATTAGAATTTTGTTTGACAACCTCCATCCACTTCTCAGATTGTTCTAACGCTTTAGCTTCAGTTATAGCTTCAGCTAAACTAGGATCTCCCATCACCCATAATTTTTCTTGAATTCTCTTATTCTTTACATGTACAATTATTTGATCTCTTATCATTTCATCAGTTAAGAGTCCAAAATTGCAATGTATTGACAACGCTCTTAAAGCTGTTAAAAAATCATCAAAAGATTCTTCATCTTTCTGCGATCTAGTGTAAAATTTAAATCTGTTTAAGGCAATACTGGTAATGGGTTTAAACCTTTTCTCCATTCTTAATAAAGCCTCAGTATATACATTGATGTTATCTCCACTACCATCATTAGGTGCAACAACTTGTGGCAATGTTCTAAAAATGACCTGTCCTTCGGAACCTAGACAATGCAAAAAAATATTTTTTTTTCTTTCCGCTCCCATGCGTTCTCCATCTATGGCCTTCATGTATGTTGTAAATTCTTCCTTCCACCTTGACCATGGCATGGGTGGATCACCCTTCAATTGTAAAAATTTAGCCGGAGGATCAAATTGCATTTTGAAATGATGCTTATCACAAACTTATTGAATAAACATATGAATACCAGTATATCAATATTAATAACCTCTCAAATTGTATCTAAATAATATACTGAGATGATGTACAGTGGAAATAAACTATTTGTCCATGTCAAATGTATATGCTAATGAAATTATACTATAACATTGCATGACCTACTAAATTCGTTTTTTTTTAAAAATACGATGAGAATTAAATATATAACACCTGGTATGTAAGTTGCTATATAATGTGTTAAAATAGCATATTAACGTTAGCGTATAAAATAGAACTCAAACCTTGATGTTAAAACATCGTAACTCGAACTGATCTGCACAGGCAGCGTTTAAAATTTGTAATATGGTTACCACGGTAACCAAAATGGCTGCCGGTGACGTTGTACGTCGTTGACGCTAATCGTGAAGCAACGTGTGTTGTAACGTGGGTACTGACGGCAGTCGCAGCAATGAAGTGATGTATATTTATTCTCAGCACAGCAATGTGAGTCCATCCGTTAGTAGCTCCAGATGCAACTGGGCAACAGACAAGATTCCAGTACCAAGCCTCACATCCAGAATCTGGAATGTCATTGGAATATAAACACTGTGCATGCCAAGGCTGGCGGAGAATCATATGATGTAATAAAGGAGGGAAAAGGAAAAGAGGCAATAGAAATAAAGAAGATATGTGAAGAGAGGATGTAACACTCCGCCATAGGGGAGAAGCCGCAGCTGGTTTAACCAAGGGTGGCCGGTGACAGTTGACAATGATACAATCTCCCTGGCCTTCTTTCTTGCTGTGGCCCACCCTTGCTAGTCGTCTCACCATAAGAATGTCGTGACTTAAGGCATTTGGCTCACATATCTGGTGTGATAACCAGTATACTACTGTGTAATTCCCTCCAGGACTCCGTAGAGTCCGGGGCTGTTTTTGGAAGGTCCTTCAACACGACAACATTTGGCTGTGCCTGCAGGGGTAGATGTAATATGTCGTCGGCTGGGTTCAGTAGCCTTGTGCTCGCTTTACTCTGCAGGCGTATGGGGTCGGCAACCCGGCTTGAGTTTGATGTTGAGGGGAGAGCACAGTGGCGTAACAAAAACCCCCGCAGCCCCTGCGGTGTGGGGGGGCCCAAACTCAGGGGCACCCTCTGGCACTGACACGTCCCTTACCTGAGATCTCTGGACTGGGTTCGGAGTGTGAGGGTGGGGGCCCTTGCATGTACTTTGAAGGGGGGCCCCCTCAAGTTTCGTTACACCACTGGGAGAGCAGGGGAGCCCTATTTGCGCTCACTGTTGTTGTGGAATTAGAATTATTAGAGGATGCCTTTTCTTTGACTCAGCCCTTCAAAGGCAAGGACAGGGGAGCCGACGGGGAGCCATTGTGGGGGTGTACTCGTGAGTTGGGGCCGGGGTCAGACTTCTCATAGGAGTCCAAAAAATCATTCACACTTTGCTTAAGGGATGTCATTCGGTTCTTAATTTCTTGAGTCTCTGGTAGTAATTTCTTTTCTATATTGTCGACCTTGCTATAAATCCTTTCTAGTAGAGTTTCAAGGCCTTTTGGGGGCAATGATTCAAGGTCAAAGGTCAGGCTGAAGGGTGTAGTACCAGATTCTTTGGAGCCAGCCACTTTGTTCAGTTTTCCAGCTCTGCACTTTTTTGCAGGGGGGAGATTGACTCATTGCTGAGTGACAGTGCTGTACTCTCTAGCGGTTCCATAAATGAACAAGATAATGAAGATAAGATAAGTGCAGTCCCTGGGGTGGGTACAGATGGGTCTAGATTGGTAACTGAGGTTAGGGGCTCGACTACAGCCTCAGTAATCACATTATGTAGGGCACGTTTAGTAGCCACCAGTCTAGCTTCGGCGTCATTGGTTTCGTTATTAATCAGACACATGGCATCGGTAAGGTAGTTGGTAATAACATTGCGGTAGGGTCCCCTTCTTCATTCGTGGTTCCGTCTACTTTTTTGAACCACGAGACATTTCTGGTTACTTCCTCTTCCCCTCTCTCCATGGTGATCATGGTCCCCTTGACGCTGGTCACGGTCCAGTATCCCTGTTCATCAGAATTGATGAAATCTCGTCACTCTGCACAGAGATTTGTGTATACAAAACTATGAAAAGGTTTCCCTAAAAACTACGGAATATTGAAATGATCAATGTTCCAGACAAACTAAAACTTTATACAATCCTAAGGTAAAACTAAATTTGGAACTGTTTTGATATTCATGATGGCGAAATAGAGCCACATAGAATTTGGAAGGTGTATATTACATTGTATATTGTCTCTCATTGCAGTGGCAGGGAGTGGCCTTTTTCTATTTTTATCTTTATTATTGGAAGTGCCTTGAATAGATAAACTGGAAGGTATGTTTTTGTTTGTTTTCTGAACAATTACCCTAGAATGGGAAGTATGATTTTTTAAGTAATATCCAACTAATAAGGGTCGTTATTCTCCACAGACTATGGGGCGATTCCGATCTGGGTCATAAAGCTCTCCGACCGATCCGGATCCGGATTGTTTTCCGACCGAGCCGGACCCCTGCAGTCCGACCGAACGAGTACGATGCGGCTGTATGCTGCCGGACTCGGTTCGGTCGGACTCCCATTGAAGTCAATGGGAGCCGGTCGTACGACGTGTACATGGACTCCCATTGACTCAATGGGTACGTTGCGCACAAGGGGGCCCCCTGTAGTGGGTACGCGTTGGTGCCATCCGCACCGTACACGCATGTATAGGGGGGACCCATGGGTCCCCCCTGTGTCCGACTCGTACGGCTACGGGTGAAGGGGGGTCCGGCACGGACCCCCGAAGTCCGCATCCGGGAGCTTTTTCGTGTCGGAGGCTCCGACTAGATCCGGCTGTCCGGATCGTGCATCGTACTGGCTCGGTCGTAAAACGTCTCCATTGCGCGCCACGAATCGAGTGCAAACGAGTCGGACGGAGCGGTTCGGACCCGGAAACGAGTCGGTCGGCGATTTCGCGTTCACTAGCATTGTACTTGCTCGCTCGGGCGACTGAACGAATTGGTCGGAAACAAAGCCTCCGACTTGGATCCGGTAAAGCCGGATCCGATTTGGAGCCCTACCGACCGAGATCGGAATCGACCCCTAAATCTTACATCCTATAGAGATATGCCTGACGGAGAGATTATTTAATCCTCATATAGGGGCTTGCAAGGAATATGCACTGCAGTTTAAATTGGATGTGCACTCTGATACCTTGACAGGTAGATATTTGAATACTTTTCACAAATGCCCATTTTTAATGAAACCTCTGTGGGTCGTTAGTTGAGAGTATAACTGACCTAAATCCATAAGGGACGCCTATGTCGCCCTTTTCTCGGGTGGGCGGAGAATATGTTCCCCTTTATCCTTATAATGACTCCATGGCATCTATTCTTAATGAATATGGAGTGGTTGATAATAGTGTATGTGGTTGTGTTTGAAAGGCGATGTGCTGTATCACCAGAATATTAACACTGTTTGTATAGATTCTAAAGGCTAATTGATTGTTTTTTGTACATTCTCTCTTTTTTTGTGTGAACATGTATAGATCCAAAAAATCCATGTGGGAGTTTTTATTTCTTGTCCTGAGGAAGGTGGTTTCTAAGAACAGTGACATCCACCGAAACGCGTTGAGGCAAATTTTATAAAGGCATATTGTAGATTGTGGTGACATTTATGACTTGCTTTTGCTTAAAATCTAACGCACAACAATTATATATGTTGAACAAATGATCTGGATCAAATTTATGTGCCTTTTTGATGAATAGAAAGTATCTTTCTTGTATATTCTCCCTATGATCAATTGTGTATTTTTAATTATGTGTATATGTCTATCTATTTTCAATATTGTATATTGATGATTTTTTGCTTCTGATTATTGTTTGTCAATTTTTAAATAAAATATTTTTATACTTTATATTTGGCCTTTTAATGGTGGTGGTGTCATGTTCTGGTGATAATTTGGATGTGTTGAGTGGTTCTGTTCTATTGTATTAAGTGTACTCAAAGGGGGTTTGTTTTCGACTACGTCTATTTGGTGCCCTACTCCTTTGGTGGTAAAGGGGCCCCTCTCATTTGTTTGTGTGAGACCTGTTAATATCCCCCGCACTGTGTCCTGGAACACCTCCGCTGCTGAGGATATTCCGAAATTGAGGCGCTTGTATCGTCGCAGCCCCAGGTGGGTGCTGAATGTAGTGATGTACCTGCTGGTGCGCAGTCAAAATATCGATTTTTTTATATTGACCTACACTAATATCGAGTTTTTAATATCGTAGGGACAGAATATCGATGTCAAGAATATCGGTGACCAGAATATCGACCATAAGGTAAGTAATATCGTTTTTTTTATATCGAAGTAAGTAATATCGAAGTAAGTAATATCGTTAGCAAAAATATCGTTGTTAATAATATCGATATTTATATTGTTATGTATTTTAGTATGTATTTTATATGTATGTTTAACATTTTTTGTATTTTTATTATTTTTAAATATATGTATTAAATGTTTAGAAATTAGTAATTTTTTTAAAGTAAATTTTGCGTTTTAGTATCAGAGCGGGTTGTGGGTTTATAGGGGAATGGGTGGGAAGTAATTTAATTATAATTAATTAATTAATATGTTTTTATTTATTGCTATTGATTATTAATTTATTGTTAATTAATTATTGATTGGTAATTTTTTTTTTTTATTGATTAATTTATCATTATATGAATTATAATTAATGTTTTTTATTTATTGTTATTGTTAATTAATTTATTGTTAATTATTAATTGGTAATTAATTTTTATTAATTGATTAATTGATAATTAAATTAATTATGTTAATTTTTATGTGTAGCGGGTTGCGGGTTTATAGGGGAATAGGGTGGGAAGTAATTTAATTATAATTAATTAATTAATATTTTTTTATTTATTGTTATTGATAATTAATTTATTGTTAATTAATTTTTAATTGGTAATTAATTTTTATTAATTGATTAATTGATAATTAAATTAATTGTGTTCTTTTTTATGTGTAGCGGGTTGTGTGTTTATGGGGGAATAGGTTGGGAAGTAATTTAATGTTATTTAAGTAAATATTTATTTTATTGGTATTTATTATTAATTATTTAGTTAATTAATTATTAATATGTTATTTATTTTACAAAAATTATTTAATTAATAAGTATGTTAATTTAACCCCTACGCTATCCTACATTTTCCACACTGTTACACTCACTGGAGTTGGAATAGTAATTTTTACCCCTATGCTATCCAACACTTTCCCTACTGTTGCACTCATTGGAGTGGGAATAGTAATTTTTACCCCTACGCTATCCAACACTTTCCCTACTGTAGCACTCCCTGGAGTGGGAATTGTAATTTTTACCCCTATGCTATCCAACACTTTCCCTACTGTTGCACTCACTGGAGTGGGAATAGTAATTTTTACCCCTACGCTATCCAACACTTTCCCTACTGTTGCACTCACTGGAGAGGGAATAGTAATTTTTACCCCTACGCTATCCAACCCTTTCCATACTGTTGCACTCCCTGGAGTGGGAATAGTAATTGTAACCCCTACGCTATCCAACACTTTCCCTACTGTTGCACTCACTGGAGTGGGAATAGTAATTTTTACCCCTACGCTATCCAACACTTTCCCTACTGTTGCACTCCCTGGAGTGGGAATAGTAATTTTAACCCCTACGCTATCCAACACTTTCCCTACTGTTGCACTCACTGGAGTGGGAATAGTAATTTTACCCCTACGCTATCCAACACTTTCCCTACTGTTGCACTCACTGGGGTGGGAATAGTAATTTTACCCCTACGCTATCCAACATTTTCCCTACTGTTGCACTGTTTGGAGTTGGAATAGTAATTTTATTACCTCCGCTATCTAATATTTTTTGTATTATTTAAGTTAATGTAGTATATAATTAATTTTAAAAAGATGAAAAAGAATTTTAATTTTTTAATTTGTTATATATATTTTTTTTATTATTTATATTATTGTTTTATGTGTATAGATGTATTTATAATTTATATGATATTTAAAAAAATTATAAGTTATTAAAATAATTATTAAAAATTATTAGTAAGTAAGTATATATATTATATATTATATATTATATGTATGTTTAATTTATTTTTACATTACAAATATATTACTTATAATTTCTAAACATTATAAAATATTTTTAACTATGTTTATTTTAATTATATGTATTATTTACTTTATTTTACATTATTTTTTAACAAGTAAAAAACGATATTTTTAACAACGATATTTTTGACATCGATATTTTTTTCTCGATATTTTTGTACTTACCATAATGTAGATAAGATGTCGATATTCTTGACTTCGATATTCGTGCGTCGATATTTCTGTAGGTCGATATTCTGACCTTCGATATTTTGTCAGTGATTCGTACCTGCTCTCTTTATCTAGAACCAACTGGTGGTACCCTGTGTTCAGGTCCAATTTTGCAAAGCACTGTGAACCGTTGACGTCGGCGACTATGTCATCCATTGTTGGTGTGATACGGCGTTCCCGCCGGATTGCCTTGTTGGGAAGGCGCATGTCAATACATAATAGAATCTTCCCAGGCTATCTTGGCTTCTCTGCTATGACCATGGGTGACACCCACGGGGTTGGTCCCGATACCGTCTCGATTACCCCTTGGTCTTCAAGCTTTTGTAGCTCTTGCTCAACGATCGCCCGGAAATGGAAAGGGATCAGCCTGTGGCGTAAGGGCGTTGGGGCGACTGATTGGTCAATGTGGAGCTTTATCGGGGGCCTCTTGATGCATCCTAGGCACTTGAAGAGGTACGCGAATTGGCCCAGCAGCTCCTCCGTCTGGTTCACCCGCACGCTCCTTGCGAACGTCACCAGCCCTAGGTCTTCGGCGGCGTGGCTGCTGAGCAGCGTATCGGCCTTTTGGTCGATGACGTGGACAACTGTGATGATCTCATTATCTTCCGACCGGATTGGCACAGTCATCTTTCTGTGCAGCGGTAGGGGTGAGTCACTCCCATACGCAAAAATCTTCGTCTTGGATGGTGTCAGTTCAGGCTTGGGTCGTAGCCTATGGTATTGTCGGATCTCCATGACATTCACAGATGCACTGGTATCAATGACCGATTTTACCTCCGATCCGGTTATCCTCACGGTGCACGTGGGTTGTGGTCTTCTCCACCTTTTCAGTTCTTTGGTGAAGGAGACCAGGTAGGTCTCAACCTCATCATCTTCAGTTGATGTGTCTTCTACTCGATAAGTCGCCTGTTCAGTCCGTTTGGCGCTGCTTGACATTGCCAACGAGGCACTTGACAGTTGGCGCACTAGTTTCCGCATCAGTTTTCCCCCTCTGCTGTCCTTGCGTTGGCTTCTTTTCCGGCATACTGACGCGAAATGGTTTGGAATCCCACAGTGGGAGCATGTCCAGCCTTGGGCAGGGCTCGAGTGGACAGGATGTTCTTCGCGTCCGTAGTATCCACATTGGCCTTTCGGAGTTGGGGGTGGACGGCCTGGCGGCCTGCTCCGTCTGCCTCGTGTCCTCACGGCATCAACCTTCTCTGTCTTGATGGTCGTGGTTTTCTCTGTTGACCGTGTCAATGCTAAGTCCATTTCGTCGGCTCTGGCTGCCGAGAGGTCGTGTGTTCTGGCCATGACGAGTATGTCGTTGAGGGGTATATTCGGCTGCTTTAGTATTAGTCCACGCAGTGTCTTGCTGTGGACGCCCTGGATTATTTGGGCACGAATTTCTTCTGTGGCTCGGTCTTCCGTGATGTAGGTACCTGCCAGCTCTCTCAGTCATGCGTAGAATGCATCAATTGATTCCCCTTCTATTTGCCGGGCCTGGTGCAGCTTGAACCTCTTGAAATCAGGGTTTAATTGTGGGTCAAAATGTGCGTTGAGCGCCGCTACGGCGGCATCGTAATCGGTGGGTACCCCAGTATTCTGGAGGTGTTTGAACAGGAGGTACACGTCTTCCATCGTGGGGACACAGTGGTGGGTTCGGCTGATTCTCTGAATGGGGGTAGGGCCCCTGTTGGAGCGTGCTGCATGATTACGCGGGCAGGTGTCTGCAAGGACAACTGAGCGATTTGCACTGGAATACAGGTTTATCAAGACCTGTTCGAATACACGTTAAATGCCGGTGGGGAGGTCTACTGATTTCTCCCGTTACAGGTAAATTCGGCTACACAACGGAAGCTAACAGACCTTACTGTAGAAAGGATTTTCTATCAAGTACTGGAAATCCCTTACCATTGAATTTAGCCTTGAGAAAGTCCATTTGGACGAAACACGTGTCGGCTGCTTTTGTTGAGAAACCGTGTTTTTGAAAATGGAATAAAGAATTTACAAGAAACACAGGAGAGCTTATTTATGGACTTCCTTTGAAATACTTTGGGTTAGCACAAACTATTTGAATAACATTTGGACTTCTGGGTGTGCCTCAGCATTGTGTGTGCTAAGGTGGCTGATTGGCATTTGGATCTGGGTCTCCCATTCTGTCCTCCAGGGGTGTCGCTCTTGCGTGGCGGTTCTTGGTCTATTCGCCCTTGCAGGTGCAGGGTCTTGCTGGGTCGTGGCGCAGGTGCGCTCCACTGTTTTTGGCTTTGCACGTTGAGGGACTGGGGCCTTGTGTGGAGCAGTGTCTCTTATGGTGTTATTTTTATCCTTCCTTATCTCTTTTTTTTTTTTCTCTTTCAGGAGGGCTGTGTTGCAGGCTGCACCCTGTGGTGGGGTACCGTGCTGTTCCTGGGGTCCCCAGTCGCAGCTGCTGTGCTCCTGCCTGCTTCTGGGGGGCCTAGTGCCCAGTGTCGGTGCTCTACTGTTTGAAGCAGCGTGGCTTGACTCCTGCTCGCTCTGCAGGGCTATGCCGTGTGTCTCGCGCTGGCTGGGGGAAGCTTTCATCCACCGCTGGGGCCACCCTTCTACCGGCTGCTGCAGATGGCTGCCGTGCGCTTCGTTGACTGTGCGGGCCCCTCCCCCGTGAATTCCAAAGTCGGGGAAGGCCGGGGAATGCAGGCAGCACTCCCGCTCCTCTCGGATGCACGGACTGCGTGCATGGTGTTGGGTACACGACCGCCGGCTCCGCGGCGGTCATGTAGGAGCGTGGATCCAGCTCCGTACTTGTCGCCAGTGTTGTGTAGTGCAATATAGGGCGCCTAAGGCCTATGATGCTAGCGCGCACCCAGAACAGAACACACAACCACACAGTATCACGGTTGGGTCGCGACTGGCCTCGTGTGACCATGCCCCGTTTATTTAGCATGCCCAGACCACGCCTGGTCCGAGCGCGTGGGTGCTACATATCCGGCCTACGTCGGATCTGCGCACTGCACCGCTGACTTATTACAGTCCCCAGCGGCTGCACTTGGCAGAGGCTCCCATTCAGGAGTGTTAACATGTGGTCCACAGGGTTAGGAAAGCGTCTCCTCAGCGTTTCCCAGCGAGAGGCATCTGAACGGGCTGGCAGGCACCCACAGCAGCAGGAACCCCCTCACAGATTCAATGTTACTCCCGCTCCACAGACAGAAACAATGTGGACTACATCCTGAGACTTTGGCCCCCATTACAAGGGCCCCTGTTAATTACAGTACGTGTGGGACCTGCTGTTACTGCACCTAGCGCAGTTGTGAGTGTTATGATAAATATAGGTATGTTAAACCTACCAAGATTTATGGGGGATAGGAGCCTAGAAATTACTGCAACAGGCTGATTTTGGAGCAGTAAGTGCCAAAGTCCACGCTATTTTCCCAAAACTTATAGTTGGGTGGCATTTATTGCACAATGAATAACCATAACGTCTCAAAAACGGTTAAAGATGAGCTGAGTTGCTTTTCCTGCACTCACACCCGGAACTCTTCCTTAACAATGTGCAGTGTCATGTGGTGTGGTTAGGTGTGAGGCTGTGGTGGTTATTACGAGTGTGTTAATGTCTTTGACAGCATGGGCAAACAGTAATGGTGTGTGGGGCACTGCTCAGATCCTTTTACTGCCTTGTGACTTCACAGGACCTCTTCAGTTTACACACTCCTGAGTTATATATGAATCTTCACAGTATCCCTTCATTTTACGCACTCCTGAGTTATATATGAATCTTCACAGGACCCTTTCATTTTACGCACTCCTGAGTTATATATGAATCTTCACAGGAACCTTTCATTTTACGCACTCCTGAGTTGTGTATGAATTTTCACAGGACCCTTTCATTTTACGCACTCCTGAGTTATATATGAATTTTCACAGGACCCTTTCATTTTACGCACTCCTGAGTTATTTATGAATCTTCAGAGTATCCATTCATTTTACGCACTCCTGAGTTATATACTAGACTATATATATATAACTATGCAGATGATATGCAGCTGATATTCCCGATTGACGAGACAGAGGAATCTAAGGCCTTCTTTCAAAATACCATGCTTTTCATTAAAGACTGGATGAGTCACAACTATCTTAACTTAAACTCTGACAAAACAGAGATAGTCATTTCTAATAACAGACTCCATCATTGGACGCCAGGACACTGGCCAGCTGCATTGGGCACCCCACCTATCCCTAAGAACTCGGTCAAAAGTCTGCGGATCAAAATTAATGCCAACTTATCCATGCATGAACAGATCAGTCTGGTCACTTCCTCGTGCGTCTACCATCTAAGGACTTTCAAGAAAATCAGGAGATTTTTTACTAGGGAGGCAAGCATGGTATTCATGCTGACCTTGATTATGTCCCGGCTGGATTACGCCAATGCTATCTATTTGGGCCTCCCTGCCAATCAAACCCATAGATTGCAGCTGATCCAGAATCAGGCGCCTAGGTTAGTCTTTCAGCAACCAAGACACTGTCATACCAAGCCACTAATGAAGCAGCTTCACTGGCTTCCTGTGACCCAGCGGTCCATGTTTAAGACAGGCTGCATGATCTTCAACGCACTCCAAGAGACGGCCCCCAAATTCATCTCCACAAAGATTTCACGGTACCTTCCCAAACGGAATCTCAGATCAGCCTCTATGAATATGCTGACTATCCCCAGATTTAAGCGTAAGAGAATGGGTGGCTCTCGCTTCTCTGTACTCGGCCCAATACTCTGGTATTCCCTACCGATTGACATCAGGCTAACGTCTGAGTACATCAGTTTCAGAAAAAAACGGAAAACTTGGCTGTTCACCCAAGCATACTGTTAGAGTATACTTCAGGACGGTTCTCCTATCTCCGATAGCGCCAAGAGACCTTTCGGTGAACAAGCGCTTAATAAATCCCCCAAACATAAACATATATGAATCTTTACAGGACCCTTTCATTTTATGCACTCCTGAGTTTTATATGAATCTTCACAGTATCCCTTCATTTTACGCACTCCTGAGTTATGTATGAATCTTCACAGGACCCTTTCATTTTATGCACGCGTGAGTTTTCTATGAATCTTCACAGTATCCCTTCATTTTACTCACTCCTAAGTTATATATGAATCTTCACAGGACCTCTTCATTTTACGCACTCCTGAGTTACATATGAATCTTCACAGGACCTCTTCATTTTACGCTCGCCTGAGTTACATATGAATCTTCACAGGACCTCTTCATTTCACTCACTCCTGAGTTACATACGAATCTTCACGGGGCCCCTTAATTTTACACACTCCTGAGTTATAGATGAATCTTCACAGGACCCTTTCATTTCACGCACTCCTTATTATATATGAATCTTCACAGGACCTCTTCATTTTATGCACTCCTAAGTTATAGATGAATCTTCACAGGACCCTTTCATTTTACGCACTCCTACTTATATATGAATCTTCACAGGACCTCTTCATTTTACGCACTCCTGAGTTATATATGAATCTTCACAAGACTCCTTCATTTTACGCACTCCTGAGTTATATATGAATCTTCACAGGACCCTTTCATTTCACTCAGACCTGAGTTATATATGAATCTTCACAGGGCCCCTTCATTTTATGCACTCCGGAGATATTGATGAATCTTCACAGGACCCTTTCATTTTACGCACTTTTTCTTCTATATGAATCTTCACAGGACCTCTTCATTTTAAGCACTCCTGAGTTATATATGGATCTTCACAAGACTCCTTCATTTTACGCACTCCTGAGTTATATATGAATCTTCAGAGGTCCCTTTCATTTTAAGCACTCCAGAGTTTTATATGAATCTTCAAAGGACCCTTTCATTTTACGCACTCCTGAGTTATTTATGAATCTTCACAAGACTCCTTCATTTTACGCACTCCTGAGTTATATATCAATCTTCACAGGGCCCTTTCATTTTACGCACTCCTGAGTTATATATAAATCTTCACAAGACCTCTTCATTTTACGCACTCCTGAGTTACATGTGAATCTTCACAGGACCTCTTCATTTTAAGCACTCCTGAGTTATATATGAATCTTCACAAGACTCCTTCATTTTACGCACTCCTGAGTTTTATATGAATCGTCACAGGGCCCCTTCATTGTACGCACTCCTGAGTTATATATGACTCTTCACAGGACCCTTTCATTTTAAGCACACCTGAGTTTTATATGAATCTTCACTGGACATTTCATTTTAAGCACTCCTGAGTTGTATATGAATCTTCACAAGACTCCTTCATTTTACGCACTCCTGAGTTATACATGAATCTTCACAGGGCCCCTGCATTTTACGCACTCCTGAGTTATAAATGAATCTTCACAAGACTCCTTCATTTTACGCACTCCTGAGTTATATATGAATCTTCACAGGACCTCTTCATTTTACACACTCCTGAGTTATATATGAATCTTCACAGGACCTCTTCATTTTACGCACTCCTGAGCTATATATGAATCTTCACAGGACCTCTTCATTTTACGCACTCCTGAGTTATATATGAATCATCGCAGGAGCTCTTCATTTTACGCACTCCTGAGTTATATATGAATCTTCACAGGACCTCTTCATTTTAAGCACTCCTGAGTTATATATGAATGTTCGCAAGACTCCTTCATTTTACGCACTCCTGAGTTATATATGAATCTTCAGAGTATCCCTCTATTTTACGCACTCCTGAGATATATATGAATCTTCACAGGGCCCCTTCATTTTACGCACTCCTGAGTTATAGATGAATCTTCACAGGACCCTTCAATTTTACGCACTCCTGAGTTATATATGAATCTTCACAGGACCTCTTCATTTTACGCTCTCCTGAGTTACATATGAAGCTTCACAGGACCTCTTCATTTTACGCACTCCTGAGTTACATATGAATCTTCACAGGACCTCTTCATTTTACGCACTCCTGAGTTATATATGAATCTTCACAAGACTCCTTTAGTTTACTCACTCCTGAGTTATATATGAATCTTCACAGGGCCCCTTCATTTTATGCACTCCTGAGTTATATATGAATCTTCAAGAACCCCTTCATTTTACGCACACCTGAGTTATATATAAATCTTCACAGGGCCCCTTCATTTTACGCACTTCTGAGTTATAGATGAATCTTCACAGGACCCTTCAATTTTACGCACTCCTGAGTTATATATGAATCTTCACAGGACCTCTTCATTTTGCGCACTCCTGAGTTACATATGAATCTTCACAGGACCTCTTCATTTTACGCACTCCTGAGTTATATATGAATCTTCACAGGCCCCTTCATTTTACGCACGCCTGAGTTATATATGAATCTTCACAGGACCCTTTCATTTTCTTCACTCCTGAGTTATATATGAATCTTCAAAACGACTCTTTTAGTTTACTCACTCCTGAGTTGTATATGAATCTTCACAAGACTCCTTTAGTTTACTCAACCTGAGTTATATATGAATCTTCACAGGGCCCCTTCATTTTATGCACTCCTGAACTATATATGAATCTTCAAGAACCCCTTCATTTTACGCACTCCTGAGTTATTTATGAATCTTAACAGGGCCCCTTCATTTTACGCACTTCTGAGTTATAGATGAATCTTCACAGGACCCTTCAATTTTACGCACTCCTGAGTTATATATGAATCTTCACAGGACCTCTTCATTTTACGCACTCCTGAGTTACATATGAATCTTCACAGGACCTCTTCATTTTCAGCACTCCTGAGTTATATATGAATCTTCACAAGACTCCTTTAGTTTACTCACTCCTGAGTTATATATGAATCTTCACAGGGCCCCTTCATTTTATGCACTCCTGAGTTATATATGAATCTTCAAGAACCCCTTCATTTTACGCACACCTGAGTTATATATAAATCTTCACAGGGCCCCTTCATTTTACGCACTTCTGAGTTATAGATGAATCTTCACAGGACCCTTCAATTTTACGCACTCCTGAGTTATATATGAATCTTCACAGGACCTCTTCATTTTACGCACTCCTGAGTTATATATGAATCTTCAAAGGACCTCTTCATTTTCAGCACTGCTGAGTTATATATGAATCTTCACAGGCCCCTTCATTTTACGCACGCCTGAGTTATATATGAATCTTCACAGGACCCTTTCATTTTCTTCATTCCTGAGTTATATATGAATCTTCAAAACGACTCTTTTAGTTTACTCACTCCTGAGTTATATATGAATCTTCACAAGACTCCTTTAGTTTACTCAACCTGAGTTATATATGAATCTTCACAGGGCCCCTTCATTTTATGCACTCCTGAGCTATATATGAATCTTCAAGAACCCCTTCATTTTACGCACTCCTGAGTTATTTATGAATCTTAACAGGACCCTTTAATTTTAAGCACTCCTGAGTTTTATATGAATCTTCACAGGACCCTTCATTTTATGCACTCCTGAGTTAAATATGAATCTTCACAAGACTCCTTCATTTTACGCACTGCTGTGTTATATATGAATCTTCACAGGACCCTTTCATTTTACACACTCCTGAGTTATATATGAATCTTCACAGGCCCCTTCATTTTACGCACTCCTGAGTTATATATGAATCTTCACAGGACCTCTTCATTTTATGCACTCCTGAGTTATATATGAATCTTCACAGTACCCTTTCATTTTACGCACTCCTGAGTTATATATGAATCTTCACAGGACCCTTTTATTTTCTTCACTCCTGAGTTATATATGAATCTTCACACGACCTCTTCATTTTACGCACTCCTGAGTTATATATGAATCTGCGCAGGACCTCTTCATTTTACACACTCCTGAGTTATATATGAATTTTCACAGGACCTCTTCATTTTATGCACTCTGAGTTATATATGAATTTTCACAGGGCCCCTTCATTTTATGCACTCCTGAGTTATATATGAATCTTCACAAGACTTCTTCATTTTATGCACTCCTGAGCTATATATGAATCTTCACAGGACCTCTTCATTTTACGCACTCCTGAGTTATATATGAATCTTCACAGGACCTCTTCATTTTAAGCACTCCTGAGCTATATATGAATCTTCACAAGACTCCTTCATTTTGCGCACTCCTGAGTTATATATGAATCTTCACAGTATCCCTTTATTTTATGCACTCCTGAGATATATATGAATCTTCACAGGGCCCCTTCATTTTAAGCACTCCTGAGTTATAGATGAATCTTCACACGACCCTTCAATTTTACGCACTCCTGAGTTATATATGAATCTTCACAGGACCTCTTCCTTTTATGCTCTCCTGAGTTACATATGAATCTTCACAGGACCTCTTCATTTTACGCACTCCTGAGTTACATATGAATCTTCACAGGACCTCTTCATTTTCAGCACTCCTGAGTTATATATGAATCTTCACAAGACTCCTTTAGTTTACTCACTCCTGAGTTATATATGAATCTTCACAGGGCCCCTTCATTTTACGCACTCCTGAGTTATTTATGAATCTTCACAGGACCTCTTCATTTTCAGCACTCGGAGTTATATATGAATCTTCATAGGACCTCTTCATTTTATGCTCTCCTGAGTTACATATGAATCTTTACAGGACCTCTTCATTTTACGCACTCCTCAGTTACATATGAATCTTCACAGGACCTCTTCACTTTCAGCACTCCTGAGTTATATATGAATTTTCACAGGACCCTTTCATTTTCTTCACTCCTGAGTTATATATGAATCTTCAAAATGACTCTTTTAGTTTACTCACTCCTGAGTTATATATGAATCTTCACAAGACTCCTTTAGTTTACTCAACCAGAGTTATATATGAATCTTCACAGGGCCCCTTCATTTTATGCACTCCTGAGCTATTTATGAATCTTCAAGAACACCTTCATTTTACGCACTCCTGAGTTATTTATGAATCTTCACTGGACCCTTTCATTTTACGCACTCCTGAGTTTTATATGAATCTTCACAGGCCCCTTCATTTTATGGACTCCTGAGTTATATATGAATCTTCACAAGACTCCTTCATTTTACGCACTGCTGTGTTATATATGAATCTTCACAGGACCCTTTCATTTTACACACTCCTGAGTTATATATGAATCTTGACAGGCCCCTTCATTTTACGCATCCTGAGTTATATATGAATCTTCACAGGACCCTTTCATTTTACACACTCCTTCTTATATCTGAATCTTCACAGGACCCTTTCATTTTACGCACTCCTGAGTTATATATGAATCTTCACAGGCACCTTAATTTTACTCACTCCTGAGTTACATATGAATATTCAAAGGCCCCTTCATTTTACGCACTCATGAGTAATATACGAATCTTCACAGGCCCATTCATTTTACGCACTCCTGAATTATATATGAATCTTCACAAGACTCCGTCATTTTACGCACTGCTGAGATATATATGAATCTTCACAGGCCCCTTCATTTTACGTACTCCTGAGTTATATATGAATCTTCACAGGTCCCTTCATTTTACGTACTCCTGAGTTATATATGAATCTTCACAGGCCCCTTCATTTTACGTACTCCTGAGATATATATGAATCTTCACAGGACCCTTTCCTTTTATGCACTCCTGAGTTATATATGAATCTTCACAGGGCCCTTTCATTTGACTCATTCCTGAGTTATATATGAATCTTCAGGAACACCTTCATTTTACGCACTCCTGAGTTATTTATGAATCTTCACCGGACCCTTTCATTTTACGCACTCCTGAGTTTTATATGAATCTTCACAGGACCCTTCATTTTATGGACTCCTGAGTTATATATGAATCTTCACAAGACTCCTTCATTTTACGCACTGCTGTGTTATATATGAATCTTCACAGGGCCCCTTCATTTTACGCACTCCTGAGTAATATATGAATCCAGCCATGGTTAACCTCTCTTCTAAAAAACACGCCGGGTCATTTTTTGCCACTTTTAGTGCACCGAAGCTCTAAATGTGCATCAAAGTTGGTACAGACTCTTGTGAGCTATTTCACTTCTTCACACTCTTTGGAAGGTCCTCTGCTAAAACTGTGAGATAAACTCGAAGAAGCATTTCAAAATTTGGTGGATTGTGTTAACAAAATGCCAATGTGTGAAGCAAGAAACACACAAAAGGTGATGGGAGGCTGCTTGCAATAAGTCTAATCACTGGCAATCGCTCGGGTAGCACTCCAGTCCATCGCTCTCTTGCTCACCACGCCACCTCAGTTTGGGCGCAGCAATATGCAAATCAGTCTTGACTCTGCTCCTCATGGGAACAGTCCAGCCTGAACTGACAAGCTAGGTCCACCCTGAACCAGCACACTAGAAACCCAAGACCGGTTTCGCTGTAGTTATTGGCTCATCAGACGGGTGCAGCTTGGTTCCAGTGACACAGTGAGCACGGGACCCACGTCTGAACATACCCATGCCACTTAGGGCGGCACATGAAACACACAAAAGGTGATAGGAGGCTGCTTGCAATAAGTCTGATCATGGGCAAAAGCTTGGGGTAGAACTCTAACCCATCGTTATTTTGCTCACCATGCCACGCCACCCATTTGCGTATGGCTGGGTCCAAACTGAGGTGGCATGGTGTGCAAAATAGCGGTAGATTGGGATGCTGCCCTAGTGATTACCAGTGGCTGAGATTAATTCAAGCATTCCATCCATCACTGTTTTGTATACTTATTTTGTCGCCTTAAGTAGGACTGGTATGCCTAGAAGTGGGACCCGTGCACACTGTGTCACTGGAACTAATCTGTACCCGCCTGATGAGGCCATAACTAGAGCGAAACCGGTCCTGGGTTGCTTGTGCTACAGGAGGACCTAGCTTGGCAGTTCGGGCCAGACTGTTCTGAATGGAGCAGGATCAAGACTGATTTGCATATAGCTGGGTCCAAACTGAGGTGGCATGGTGAGCAAAATAACGATGGATTGGGATGCAGCACGAGAAATTACCAGTGATTAATTCAAGCATTTTATCCATCACTGTATACTTAATGTTAGAAGCAAAGCATGTTTTTGAATACTTTCTGGAAATGTAAATCAGCCCTAAGTTAATTTGGTGCCTAAAAACACAGTTATACACACATATGCATATATATATACACACATATATATATTTCCCTGCCCTCACCTGCCACTGTTTCCCCATCTCTAATTAGTCGTGCGACTGTTTGCAACAGTTCGCAGATTGTATCCTACTGAGCGAGCAGCTGATGTTGAGTGGGAGCAAATGCTGAGACATCAATATTTTGTGTACGCTGTGCAATTTCATGTGTGAAAAGCTCACCTACTGCACTTTGAGACCAAAATGTGTTTAAAAAATGTGTTTGTCGTACCTACAGAAGTTGGAAGGTTGGGCACCCAAGCATGAGACACACCAGGCGGTACTGTCTGTTCGGGGCTGCATAATGAAGGTCTAAAGCTGCCATACTGCCACTTAAAAGAGAACGCATGGCACTATAGATCAGAACACACAGAGCTATAGATCAGAACACTCGGAACTATAGATCAGAACACTCAGAACTATAGATCAGAACTATAGATCAAAACGCATAACATTATAGATTAGAACACACCGAACAACAGATCAGAACACACATAACTATAGATCAGAACACATAGAATTATAGATCAGAACACACATTGAACTATAGATCAAAACACCCTGAACTATAGATCAGACCACTCAGAACTACAGATCAAAACACATAAAACTATAGATCAGAACACACAGAACTATAGATCAGAACGCATGGAACTATAGACCAGGACACACAGAACTATAGATCAGAACACACAGAACTATAGATCAGAACGCTTGGAACTATAGACCAGGACACATAGAACTATAGACCAGGACACACAGAACTATAGATCAGAACACACGGAACATTCGATCAGAACACACAGAACTATAGATCAGAATGCATGGAACTATAAACCAGGACACACAGAACTATGGATCAGAACACACAGAACCATAGATCAGAACACACAGAACTATAGATCAGAACGCATGGAACTATAGACCAGGACACACAGAACTATAGATCAGAACACACAGAACTATAAATCAGAACACACTGAACTATAGATCAGAATGCTTGGAACTATAGACCAGGATATATAGAACTGCAGATCAGAACAAATAGAACTACAGATCAGAACACACAGAACTATAGATCAGAACACATAGAACTATAGACCAGGACACACAGAACTATAGATCAGGACACAAGGAACATTCGATCAGAACACACGGAACCATAGATCAGAATGCATGGAACTATAGACCAAGACACACAGAACTATGGATCAGAACACGCAGAACTATAGATCAGAACGCATAGAACTATAGACCAGAACACACAGAACTATGGATGAGATCACACAGAACTATAGATCAGAACACATAGAACTATAGACCAGGACACACAGAACTATAGATCAGAACACACGGAACATTCGATCAGAACACACGGAACTATAGATCAGAATGCATGGAACTATAAACCAGGACACACAGAACTATGGATCAGAACACACAGAACCATAGATCAGAACACACAGAACTATAGATCAGAACGCATGGAACTATAGACCAGGACACACAGAACTATGGATGAGATCACACAGAACTATAGATCAGAACACATAGAACTATAGACCAGGACACACAGAACTATAGATCAGAACACACGGAACATTCGATCAGAACACACAGAACTATAGATCAGAATGCATGGAACTATAAACCAGGACACACAGAACTATGGATCAGAACACACAGAACCATAGATCAGAACACACAGAACTATAGATCAGAACGCATGGAACTATAGACCAGGACACACAGAACTATAGATCAGAACACACAGAACTATAAATCAGAACACACAGAACTATAGATCAGAACACATAGAACTATAGACCAGGACACACAGAACTATAGATCAGAACACACAGAGCTATAGATCAGAACGCATGGAACTATAGACTGGAACGCATGGAACTAGATCAGAACACATAGAACTATAGATCAGAACACATAGACCACTCTCATTGACCTCGGTTTGATCCATTCATGTCGCATGCACAACGCCCAGCCACCCAAAAGGAACAGCCTTTTTATCGGCACAAGTGGGATAAATATGGGTGGTAGAAATTGTATGGATTCCTCCTGATTCTGGAAATTTGCGTTACAGAAATGCAAGGAAAATTTGTGATTTTATGCAACGTTTGAGGTTTGCAGGGCATTGTGGATTAGAAAACTGCATAAGATCAATGCAAAGCAAACCACCCTGGGCTCCCTCGATGTCTAATTTTCCGAATTGTCTGTGTCTGATAGTTTTCTCCAGATAGCAGCCTACCCAAGCCCAAAAAGTGCAGCCATTCACCGTGGCAAGTGGGCAGATATTAGGATTTAGCCCCACTCTCCTGGCCTATATGTAAAAATAATACCCAAATGAATCAAATGTCCTCTCTTTTGCCTGTTGGATAGGATGTTACAGTCCCCAGGAGAGCAGAAAGACTGTTGAGGTTTTAGGGGTGAGGGTGGCCTGATGTAAGAAAATAGTCCTGTCATTCACTGGGCTTTCTGCCTGAGGGCAAACTGGGGGCAAACTCCCAGTCTACTCCTGGGGAAGGCGCAGGAAAATTGTGTTGTCCCTTTTGGGGTGGGGTGTGGCCAGTGCCAGAGTACAACACCAACGTCCCTTTTTTTGCCCCAGATGCAAAATGCCTGGTGTCTCGTAGGCTTCCTATCCCACGGGGGCAGATTTGGGGCAACTTCATATCCACCTCCCGGGAGGGGCAGAAAGACACTATTTCACCTTCTGGGGCAGGGGTGTGGTTCGTTGCCAGGGTGGGTCGCCGCCTCCTTTTGTTTATTTTGCTCCCTTTGAAATCCCTGGTGTTTAGTGTGCTTTCTGCCCCGTGGGGCAGATTGGAAGTAAATACCCCATCCATCCGCCTGGGTGTCAGAAAGTCGATTGGGCCCGGGGTGGGGTGTGCACAGGCCCATGCCCATCCCCATGCCCATCCCCCGAAAACAATACTGCATAAATGAAGTCCCTCTTGTCTAGTGGGCTTTCACCCCCCTCCTCCCAGGGGAGCAAAATGGGGATAATTGCCCCCATTGACCTCCAAGGGAGGCAGAAAGACTGTTGAGCCCTTTTTGGGGCATGGGGCATCACATGCCCATGGTGGGCAGCCATCACCCCTATGTCTTTTTTTCCCTTGTGCCTAGTGGACTTTCTGCCTCCAGGGGCAGATTGAGGGTAATCACCCACCATCCATCACCCAGGGCGACAGAAAGACTGTCTATGCCCATTCTGGGGTGGGGTATGACCAGGCCTTTGGTGGTCAGCCTCCACCCCTATGTTTATTTATAAATTTACCTTGGTGTCTAGTGGGTTTTCACGCCCCAAGGGGTAGATCGAGGAAATCACCACCATACGCCATCCCGAGTGGGGGACAGAAAGACTGTTGCCATGTGTATTGAATGTGGGGGCATTGCCGTCACCTGGTGGGTAGCCCCTAATCCCTATATTTTTCTATTAAAATCCCTGGTGTCTAATGGGCTGTCTGCTACCCCAGGGGGGTACATTGGGAGTAATCACCCCAATCCATCCGCCAGGAGGGGCAAAAAGAATGTCTACCTTTATTCTTAAGGTGTGGGCATGGCCATGCCCATTGTGGGCAGTTCACCCCCCCCCCACAATATATGTATTTAAAAAAATAGCATGGTGTCTTTTGGGGTTTGGGGTAATCACCCTATATGCCCCCCTAGGAAGGCCAGAAACACTGTTCCATATATATTGGGGTGGAGGCATGGCCATGCCCTAATGGGCAGCCCCCTACCCTATATTTGGGTTCAAGAAACAATCCCTGGTGTCTAGTGGGCTTTCTGTCGCCTTGTGGTGGCAGATCAGGGTTCATTGCCACATCTGCCCCCAGGGTGGGGCAGAAAGACTGAAAGTGTGGAGGGGGGGAGCACAAGCCCTTGCCTGTGGGACCGCTCCTGCATCCCTGGTGGCTAGAGGGTGAATCCCTGCTTGGGGATCACTCTCCCGCTGCGATCCCCAAGCAAGGATCCACTGGGGGGCAGAAGTACCATTGGAAAGGGGAGATACACCCCTCCCAAAAGAATCAGTGCTCTGAGGGCTGAGATATGCCCCCGAGCACTGATTCAGTTAAAGTGAAACAAGCCCTCCGGCTCGTTTTACTTTCACTTTTGGAATGTACCTACGAAAGCGTATCCTGCACGCTGATCGACATTTCAAACAAAAAAAAAAGCCCAGGCTGCTCAGAAAGCACTTCCTGAGCAGCCTGAGCCTGGGGGCAAACAAGGAAACCCTCTGATGCAAAGCACCATGGGGCCCTGTCTAACCCTCCCCAGTTTTGGGCAATGGCTGACAGATACAGTGGGCCAAGAGTGCGGCCGTCGCCCATTGGGGGACAGCCACACTTAAGGGGTTAATTTCAAGGCTTCATTGTTTTCTATGGACATGTGCTGAAGTACCAGTGGTTGGCCGTATGTGGTGCCTGACTTCATTTTATGCACTCCTGAGTTATATATGAATCTTCACAGTACCCTTTCATTTTACGCACTCCTGAGTTATATATGAATCTTCACAGGACCCTTTTATTTTCTTCACTCCTGAGTTATATATGAATCTTCACACGACCTCTTCATTTTACGCACTCCTGAGTTATATATGAATCTGCGCAGGACCTCTTCATTTTACACACTCCTGAGTTATATATGAATTTTCACAGGACCTCTTCATTTTATCACTCCTGAGTTATATATGAATTTTCACAGGGCCCCTTCATTTTATGCACTCCTGAGTTATATATGAATCTTCACAAGACTTCTTCATTTTATGCACTCCTGAGCTATATATGAATCTTCACAGGACCTCTTCATTTTACGCACTCCTGAGTTATATATGAATCTTCACAGGACCTCTTCATTTTAAGCACTCCTGAGCTATATATGAATCTTCACAAGACTCCTTCATTTTGCGCACTCCTGAGTTATATATGAATCTTCACAGTATCCCTTTATTTTATGCACTCCTGAGATATATATGAATCTTCACAGGGCCCCTTCATTTTAAGCACTCCTGAGTTATAGATGAATCTTCACACGACCCTTCAATTTTACGCACTCCTGAGTTATATATGAATCTTCACAGGACCTCTTCCTTTTATGCTCTCCTGAGTTACATATGAATCTTCACAGGACCTCTTCATTTTACGCACTCCTGAGTTACATATGAATCTTCACAGGACCTCTTCATTTTCAGCACTCCTGAGTTATATATGAATCTTCACAAGACTCCTTTAGTTTACTCACTCCTGAGTTATATATGAATCTTCACAGGGCCCCTTCATTTTACGCACTCCTGAGTTATTTATGAATCTTCACAGGACCTCTTCATTTTCAGCACTCCGGAGTTATATATGAATCTTCATAGGACCTCTTCATTTTATGCTCTCCTGAGTTACATATGAATCTTTACAGGACCTCTTCATTTTACGCACTCCTCAGTTACATATGAATCTTCACAGGACCTCTTCACTTTCAGCACTCCTGAGTTATATATGAATTTTCACAGGACCCTTTCATTTTCTTCACTCCTGAGTTATATATGAATCTTCAAAATGACTCTTTTAGTTTACTCACTCCTGAGTTATATATGAATCTTCACAAGACTCCTTTAGTTTACTCAACCAGAGTTATATATGAATCTTCACAGGGCCCCTTCATTTTATGCACTCCTGAGCTATTTATGAATCTTCAAGAACACCTTCATTTTACGCACTCCTGAGTTATTTATGAATCTTCACTGGACCCTTTCATTTTACGCACTCCTGAGTTTTATATGAATCTTCACAGGCCCCTTCATTTTATGGACTCCTGAGTTATATATGAATCTTCACAAGACTCCTTCATTTTACGCACTGCTGTGTTATATATGAATCTTCACAGGACCCTTTCATTTTACACACTCCTGAGTTATATATGAATCTTGACAGGCCCCTTCATTTTACGCATCCTGAGTTATATATGAATCTTCACAGGACCCTTTCATTTTACACACTCCTTCTTATATCTGAATCTTCACAGGACCCTTTCATTTTACGCACTCCTGAGTTATATATGAATCTTCACAGGCACCTTAATTTTACTCACTCCTGAGTTACATATGAATATTCAAAGGCCCCTTCATTTTACGCACTCATGAGTAATATACGAATCTTCACAGGCCCATTCATTTTACGCACTCCTGAATTATATATGAATCTTCACAAGACTCCGTCATTTTACGCACTGCTGAGATATATATGAATCTTCACAGGCCCCTTCATTTTACGTACTCCTGAGTTATATATGAATCTTCACAGGTCCCTTCATTTTACGTACTCCTGAGTTATATATGAATCTTCACAGGCCCCTTCATTTTACGTACTCCTGAGATATATATGAATCTTCACAGGACCCTTTCCTTTTATGCACTCCTGAGTTATATATGAATCTTCACAGGGCCCTTTCATTTGACTCATTCCTGAGTTATATATGAATCTTCAGGAACACCTTCATTTTACGCACTCCTGAGTTATTTATGAATCTTCACCGGACCCTTTCATTTTACGCACTCCTGAGTTTTATATGAATCTTCACAGGACCCTTCATTTTATGGACTCCTGAGTTATATATGAATCTTCACAAGACTCCTTCATTTTACGCACTGCTGTGTTATATATGAATCTTCACAGGGCCCCTTCATTTTACGCACTCCTGAGTAATATATGAATCCAGCCATGGTTAACCTCTCTTCTAAAAAACACGCCGGGTCATTTTTGCCACTTTTAGTGCACCGAAGCTCTAAATGTGCATCAAAGTTGGTACAGACTCTTGTGAGCTATTTCACTTCTTCACACTCTTTGGAAGGTCCTCTGCTAAAACTGTGAGATAAACTCGAAGAAGCATTTCAAAATTTGGTGGATTGTGTTAACAAAATGCCAATGTGTGAAGCAAGAAACACACAAAAGGTGATGGGAGGCTGCTTGCAATAAGTCTAATCACTGGCAATCGCTCGGGGTAGCACTCCAGTCCATCGCTCTCTTGCTCACCACGCCACCTCAGTTTGGGCGCAGCAATATGCAAATCAGTCTTGACTCTGCTCCTCATGGGAACAGTCCAGCCTGAACTGACAAGCTAGGTCCACCCTGAACCAGCACACTAGAAACCCAAGACCGGTTTCGCTGTAGTTATTGGCTCATCAGACGGGTGCAGCTTGGTTCCAGTGACACAGTGAGCACGGGACCCACGTCTGAACATACCCATGCCACTTAGGGCGGCACATGAAACACACAAAAGGTGATAGGAGGCTGCTTGCAATAAGTCTGATCATGGGCAAAAGCTTGGGGTAGAACTCTAACCCATCGTTATTTTGCTCACCATGCCACGCCACCCATTTGCGTATGGCTGGGTCCAAACTGAGGTGGCATGGTGTGCAAAATAGCGGTAGATTGGGATGCTGCCCTAGTGATTACCAGTGGCTGAGATTAATTCAAGCATTCCATCCATCACTGTTTTGTATACTTATTTTGTCGCCTTAAGTAGGACTGGTATGCCTAGAAGTGGGACCCGTGCACACTGTGTCACTGGAACTAATCTGTACCCGCCTGATGAGGCCATAACTAGAGCGAAACCGGTCCTGGGTTGCTTGTGCTACAGGAGGACCTAGCTTGGCAGTTCGGGCCAGACTGTTCTGAATGGAGCAGGATCAAGACTGATTTGCATATAGCTGGGTCCAAACTGAGGTGGCATGGTGAGCAAAATAACGATGGATTGGGATGCAGCACGAGAAATTACCAGTGATTAATTCAAGCATTTTATCCATCACTGTATACTTAATGTTAGAAGCAAAGCATGTTTTTGAATACTTTCTGGAAATGTAAATCAGCCCTAAGTTAATTTGGTGCCTAAAAACACAGTTATACACACATATGCATATATATATACACACATATATATATTTCCCTGCCCTCACCTGCCACTGTTTCCCCCATCTCTAATTAGTCGTGCGACTGTTTGCAACAGTTCGCAGATTGTATCCTACTGAGCGAGCAGCTGATGTTGAGTGGGAGCAAATGCTGAGACATCAATATTTTGTGTACGCTGTGCAATTTCATGTGTGAAAAGCTCACCTACTGCACTTTGAGACCAAAATGTGTTTAAAAAAATGTGTTTGTCGTACCTACAGAAGTTGGAAGGTTGGGCACCCAAGCATGAGACACACCAGGCGGTACTGTCTGTTCGGGGCTGCATAATGAAGGTCTAAAGCTGCCATACTGCCACTTAAAAGAGAACGCATGGCACTATAGATCAGAACACACAGAGCTATAGATCAGAACACTCGGAACTATAGATCAGAACACTCAGAACTATAGATCAGAACTATAGATCAAAACGCATAACATTATAGATTAGAACACACCGAACAACAGATCAGAACACACATAACTATAGATCAGAACACATAGAATTATAGATCAGAACACACATTGAACTATAGATCAAAACACCCTGAACTATAGATCAGACCACTCAGAACTACAGATCAAAACACATAAAACTATAGATCAGAACACACAGAACTATAGATCAGAACGCATGGAACTATAGACCAGGACACACAGAACTATAGATCAGAACACACAGAACTATAGATCAGAACGCTTGGAACTATAGACCAGGACACATAGAACTATAGACCAGGACACACAGAACTATAGATCAGAACACACGGAACATTCGATCAGAACACACAGAACTATAGATCAGAATGCATGGAACTATAAACCAGGACACACAGAACTATGGATCAGAACACACAGAACCATAGATCAGAACACACAGAACTATAGATCAGAACGCATGGAACTATAGACCAGGACACACAGAACTATAGATCAGAACACACAGAACTATAAATCAGAACACACTGAACTATAGATCAGAATGCTTGGAACTATAGACCAGGATATATAGAACTGCAGATCAGAACAAATAGAACTACAGATCAGAACACACAGAACTATAGATCAGAACACATAGAACTATAGACCAGGACACACAGAACTATAGATCAGGACACAAGGAACATTCGATCAGAACACACGGAACCATAGATCAGAATGCATGGAACTATAGACCAAGACACACAGAACTATGGATCAGAACACGCAGAACTATAGATCAGAACGCATAGAACTATAGACCAGAACACACAGAACTATGGATGAGATCACACAGAACTATAGATCAGAACACATAGAACTATAGACCAGGACACACAGAACTATAGATCAGAACACACGGAACATTCGATCAGAACACACGGAACTATAGATCAGAATGCATGGAACTATAAACCAGGACACACAGAACTATGGATCAGAACACACAGAACCATAGATCAGAACACACAGAACTATAGATCAGAACGCATGGAACTATAGACCAGGACACACAGAACTATGGATGAGATCACACAGAACTATAGATCAGAACACATAGAACTATAGACCAGGACACACAGAACTATAGATCAGAACACACGGAACATTCGATCAGAACACACAGAACTATAGATCAGAATGCATGGAACTATAAACCAGGACACACAGAACTATGGATCAGAACACACAGAACCATAGATCAGAACACACAGAACTATAGATCAGAACGCATGGAACTATAGACCAGGACACACAGAACTATAGATCAGAACACACAGAACTATAAATCAGAACACACAGAACTATAGATCAGAACACATAGAACTATAGACCAGGACACACAGAACTATAGATCAGAACACACAGAGCTATAGATCAGAACGCATGGAACTATAGACTGGAACGCATGGAACTAGATCAGAACACATAGAACTATAGATCAGAACACATAGACCACTCTCATTGACCTCGGTTTGATCCATTCATGTCGCATGCTGCAACGCCCAGCCACCCAAAAGGAACAGCCTTTTTATCGGCACAAGTGGGATAAATATGGGTGGTAGAAATTGTATGGATTCCTCCTGATTCTGGAAATTTGCGTTACAGAAATGCAAGGAAAATTTGTGATTTTATGCAACGTTTGAGGTTTGCAGGGCATTGTGGATTAGAAAACTGCATAAGATCAATGCAAAGCAAACCACCCTGGGCTCCCCTCGATGTCTAATTTTCCGAATTGTCTGTGTCTGATAGTTTTCTCCAGATAGCAGCCTACCCAAGCCCAAAAAGTGCAGCCATTCACCGTGGCAAGTGGGCAGATATTAGGATTTAGCCCCACTCTCCTGGCCTATATGTAAAAATAATACCCAAATGAATCAAATGTCCTCTCTTTTGCCTGTTGGATAGGATGTTACAGTCCCCAGGAGAGCAGAAAGACTGTTGAGGTTTTAGGGGTGAGGGTGGCCTGATGTAAGAAAATAGTCCTGTCATTCACTGGGCTTTCTGCCTGAGGGCAAACTGGGGGCAAACTCCCAGTCTACTCCTGGGGAAGGCGCAGGAAAATTGTGTTGTCCCTTTTGGGGTGGGGGTGTGGCCAGTGCCAGAGTACAACACCAACGTCCCTTTTTTTTGCCCCAGATGCAAAATGCCTGGTGTCTCGTAGGCTTCCTATCCCACGGGGGCAGATTTGGGGCAACTTCATATCCACCCCCCGGGAGGGGCAGAATAACACTATTTCACCTTCTGGGGCAGGGGTGTGGTTCGTTGCCAGGGTAGGTCGCCACCTCCTTTTGTTTATTTTGCTCCCTTTTGAAATCCCTGGTGTTTAGTGTGCTTTCTGCCCCGTGGGGGGCAGATTGGAAGTAAATACCCCATCCATCCGCCTGGGTGTCAGAAAGTCGATTGGGCCCGGGGGTGGGGTGTGCACAGGCCCATGCCCATCCCCATGCCCATCCCCCGAAAACAATACTGCATAAATGAAGTCCCTCTTGTCTAGTGGGCTTTCACCCCCCTCCTCCCAGGGGAGCAAAATGGGGATAATTGCCCCCATTGACCTCCAAGGGAGGCAGAAAGACTGTTGAGCCCTTTTTGGGGCATGGGGCATCACATGCCCATGGTGGGCAGCCATCACCCCTATGTCTTTTTTCCCTTGTGCCTAGTGGACTTTCTGCCTCCAGGGGCAGATTGAGGGTAATCACCCACCATCCATCACCCAGGGCGACAGAAAGACTGTCTATGCCCATTCTGGGGTGGGGTATGACCAGGCCTTTGGTGGTCAGCCTCCACCCCTATGTTTATTTATAAATTTACCTTGGTGTCTAGTGGGTTTTCACGCCCCAAGGGGTAGATCGAGGAAATCACCACCATACGCCATCCCGAGTGGGGACAGAAAGACTGTTGCCATGTGTATTGAATGTGGGGGCATTGCCGTCACCTGGTGGGTAGCCCCTAATCCCTATATTTTTCTATTAAAATCCCTGGTGTCTAATGGGCTGTCTGCTACCCCAGGGGGGTACATTGGGAGTAATCACCCCAATCCATCCGCCAGGAGGGGCAAAAAGAATGTCTACCTTTATTCTTAAGGTGTGGGCATGGCCATGCCCATTGTGGGCAGTTCACCCCCCACAATATATGTATTTAAAAAAATAGCATGGTGTCTTTTGGGGTTTGGGGTAATCACCCTATATGCCCCCTAGGAAGGCCAGAAACACTGTTCCATATATATTGGGGTGGAGGCATGGCCATGCCCTAATGGGCAGCCCCCTACCCTATATTTGGGTTCAAGAAACAATCCCTGGTGTCTAGTGGGCTTTCTGTCGCCTTGTGGTGGCAGATCAGGGTTCATTGCCACATCTGCCCCCAGGGTGGGGCAGAAAGACTGAAAGTGTGGAGGGGGAGCACAAGCCCTTGCCTGTGGGACCGCTCCTGCATCCCTGGTGGCTAGAGGGTGAATCCCTGCTTGGGGATCACTCTCCCGCTGCGATCCCCAAGCAAGGATCCACTGGGGGGCAGAAGTACCATTGGAAAGGGGAGATACACCCCTCCCAAAAGAATCAGTGCTCTGAGGGCTGAGATATGCCCCCGAGCACTGATTCAGTTAAAGTGAAACAAGCCCTCCGGCTCGTTTTACTTTCACTTTTGGAATGTACCTACGAAAGCGTATCCTGCACGCTGATCGACATTTCAAACAAAAAAAAAAGCCCAGGCTGCTCAGAAAGCACTTCCTGAGCAGCCTGAGCCTGGGGGCAAACAAGGAAACCCTCTGATGCAAAGCACCATGGGGCCCTGTCTAACCCTCCCCAGTTTTGGGCAATGGCTGACAGATACAGTGGGCCAAGAGTGCGGCCGTCGCCCATTGGGGGACAGCCACACTTAAGGGGTTAATTTCAAGGCTTCATTGTTTTCTATGGACATGTGCTGAAGTACCAGTGGTTGGCCGTATGTGGTGCCTGACTTATTCCAGCGCTGGGCTGTTGTATATTTAAGCCAGTCTTAACAATATTATGGCTGTAGTAATTTTATAAGTACATTTTGTTAATTGAAATGGTCTTACTCTTTGTTTTGTACTTGCATGTCCCCTCTCCCCTGACCCCTCCTTAATTTTTCATTAACATCCTCAATTTTTTGAGTAATTTTCCCCATTTTCTCACTGCTCCCCGATTCTCTCGATTCGTACTACAAAATAGTATACTTGCTTGTGGGGAGATCTCCGCACAGAAAAGATAGGCGATGGTGGAGATACCCACCCCTAGGTTTGTGAATTGTATTTTGTACTAAGGATGTAGTACTATTGGAGTGCTAGTTTATGTACTACAAAATGTAGTCTGTGAATTGGACCCTATATCTTTGTCAGACAATATTTAGATAGCGTGGTACCTCACTGTCCAATGACATTTGATGAGCTACAAGATGACAGCGATTTCACTGGTGGAGAAAGGATGCAACAGAAAAATGCTTACAGGCTCTACTCAAGACCTAGGAGTAGCGCTAAGACCTCTGGATCAGTCATGATGTTATTGCAGTCTACATCGCAGAGAGACAAGAACCTGCAGGCAGTGGTAATGCAGAACTCAGTAATGCTGGGTGATAGTTCTCACCTACTACTTCCTGAGCTGTATACTGATGCCCTGGTCTGGATAAAGGCATTGTTGGTGGTGAAAAAAGACATGGCAATGAGAGGTCTCATCTCCTCAGCGGACTTCTCAGTAAACTTAATGCGGATCACCAAGGGAAAAATATGTGTTTACACCAGATGAGAGAGCAAGAGCCTTTCTGAAGGGACTAAACACTGAGGCCTGATTGCAAACTGCACTCTGCAGTAATTTTTGTTGGACTACAAAACGTACATCCAAGTGCTATTCACAAACTGCAACTTTGTACTGGCTTACACGTTTGAGTACATTTACTGCTTCTAGGTATTCCTAAATTGTACTTTTGCATTAACCACCTCTTGCAGTAAGTTACTACCTCCATTATTTTCTATTGGAGGGTGTTGTAGTATCAGTGGTTGGCCATGTGTAGTGTGTAGTACTACAAAAGTGTAACATACTACAAAAGTGAAAGTTACTGCAAAAGTGCAGTTTGTGAATACCAAAAAGTAATAAACTTACTCAAAAGTGTAAACTTACTCAAAAGTGTAAGTTTCCTTTCTGAATCAGACCCATAGAAAGTGGAACCTCATTTTCTAGATATAACGTGCCCTTGGTTGCGGTTCTTGGGCTCGGGGCGTACCTACTTCTCTGGGATCCCCTGGGCCTGGAGTCTTGCTCCCTTGGAAGTGAAGGGCGTGGTTCTCTGCCTGTTCCTATAGTGAAGGTCTGTGCCCTTCTGCTGACCTCCTCTTTCTTCCTTGCAACTCTGGGGGCTCCTGAGTTCTAGATTGATTATGAAGTTGTCTGGGGACTTCATAGGTAAAAAAACGCATTCTGAATCTCTGTGGGCATGGTATTTAGTGGTTGTGTAAACCATGGTTTATTTCCTGATGGTTTCAATAGTTTGAAAACAAAAACAGGGCGCCCAAAAATAAGAGTAGACTTCAGGTAAAGGAAATGGTCAGGGGTATGATCAGGATTTGGCTTGACCCTTGCGAGCCCTGCCACTGCTTTTGCAACCCTTGGCCTCAGAAGTGGCAAAATCAGTGCCATGAACAGAAGGTAAACAATGTCATGATGAGATTGTCACTTTTTACAGCTTTCACTGGAACTGAAACTTTTGAACTGTAAAAATAAATAAATTCAGCAGTGCGATGGGCACTCCTGTGATTAACTAAAAATATGAAATAAAACACAGCCATTTTAAAAAAAGTTATTACCATGTTTTGTTATTGTGATTATTTGAAAGGTTACATGTCAGTCATAATTCCTTAGAAATTAGCATAAATCCAAATTAATAAACAAAAGGAATAATTTAACACCACAGCATAGTTCATATCTGATGTATAGGGGCACAAAAAAGAGTGAAACTAACATTGGGTTTCTGAATTTGTATCTGAGTTTAGTTTAACTACTTTTCAAAATTTCTGAATTCGCTTTGGAATCTACATGCAGGTAAGACAAAGGGAAATGGGTAATATTCCCCATTATATCATGTCAGCTCCCCAAATATAGTTCATATCTATAATTAGTATTTTTTTCTGTATTATGTTGGTATATTAACCATGCAGTTATTATGGAACTTCAGCAATATCATTTATTGTGAAGTAATATAGCATTACAGCCAGCGGAAGCGGGCTATCCCGGCTATTAAAGGCCTGCTCCAGCATTTAACAAGGGAGCGGGCCTAGTGGCCAGTATAGTCCACTATGGTGGGATATAAGGCTATTAGAGCATTTAATACCATGAGGACAAATGTCCAAATAAAAACAAAGGCCTCCCAGAAACCAAGGGGCAGATTTACGTTTCCTGGCGCATCCCTGCAAATCAGCAGGGATGCGCCAGGAAAGATGTGTGACGCAAATTTACCCTTGCGCCACCACAGATGCGCCGCAATTACAATGCGGCGCATCATGGCGCAAAGATAAACAGATGCGTGTCGCATCTGCCGGCGTAAGGTTGGCGCAGTGCTGGAGTTGTGTCGCGGGCGCGACGCAATTCCAGCACTGTTCCAACCTGGCCTATCCTCAACATGGTGCGTCACACCTTACGCCTGCTTCAAGCAGGCGCAAGGTTTTGACGCAGCGGGGTCGGAAAAGTGACTGAGTGAAATCTTGTAGATTTCACTCAGGCACTTGCACCGGAACGCCCACCCTGCGCCGGAATGCCCACATGAAACCTGACGCAGGTTTCATGTGGCGCAGGGCTTTACAACGTGACGCATCTCCCTAGATGCGTCACGTTGTAAATCCCCCGCAGCATGGCGCTAGCTTTACGCCGCCGCTGCGTCACAGAAATGACGCAACGGCGGCGCAAAAGTGGCGCACGGGGCTTGTAAATCTGCCCCCGAGGGTTTTAAACCCTTCCTCCAAGGCTTCGTAGCCTTTGCTTTACAGCTCTTGCTGAAAATGTTCAACAGAGAGTGCAGGGACACAGCTGTCAACTCTTCAACACTCACAGCAGTAGCTGTGAAAGAAGGCTGAAGTCGGCCCCTGGCTCTCCCTCGACTAGGCTAAACTGCTTTTCCTCATTCAGCTGAGACAAAGAGATACAGGAGCTGAGCAGAATTACCCCTTCCCTCCTTCTGAAGCTCCAGTGACACTGTGAGCTACGGGAGGAGAGGGGGAGATACTCTTGTGTGCCCTGCTGCACAGGCTCTGCCTTTTGCTTTTCAATCCATATATTTAGGAGAGGCCGGTGAAAGTAGGATGCAGAGACTGTGGATTAGGACATGTAATGTTGAGATCAGAGGGCCTATATCAGCATTTGTAGGCCCCTGCTCTATTGTCTTCAATGGAGATCTCAACATTCCAATGTTTCAATCAGGGTTAAGGTCATTTGGCATCACGTCCTAGGAGGATTCAGGGTCAAGGATGATACGATGTCACTTCCTGAGATGTCATTAAAGTCAAAGGTGTGTGATGTCACTTCCACTACCACTGGAATTTTGCTGTAATGGATGTCTATGTCCATTAAGCTGTGAAATAAAAGCAGCCAGAGTATGTCCACGCCAAAGGGCACGTTCACTCAGAGCACTTTTTTGCCACCTATGTCAGCTGAAGAAAGCATTTGAACCGCTATTCACCACCATTAGCAACACTGTCAACATCAAATCAAGATAGCCCTATACCATTTACACTGATTTTCCTGAATATCAGCTCATGGGCTTCAGAAACACTGGCACCAGTCCAGCCACCACCGCAAAAGAACTGAACACATCTCCTGGGAGGCAGAAAGGGCTTGCAGTCACCAAAGGCTCTTGGCTGGGGTGTTCCAGGGCCTTGATTCACCACTGCTTCTTCCAAGGGATACATTTCACGTCAGAATGCGTTGTCCGAGGACCTGAGTAGGTGGTTATTTTGAACGTGGAGCTGTACTTTTTAAACCACCACTTGAGTGAGTGTTGACTCAGAGAGAGAGAGAGCGACACCTATAGGCGTGGAGGCAATGGCCTGACCCGGTCCTAAGGAAGCGTGCAATAGGCAGGGCCAACCCATGATTGGAATGGCAGTAGGTTTGGATTATAAAGGTTGCCGCTCAGAGGACACCAGTAAACACCGTGACAGGGGGAGGAGAAGGTGACAGAGGAGCGGTGTTTAGGCTCTGACCTACTAAATGCTGTTTACCTCTGGAGGTCTGGTCATGACAGGCCCAAACCTCTCAGCCCAAGACAATATATACAAAGAGGGAATTTCACAGGGAACCATGAGGACACCAGGTTCTGGGATAAAGAGTGATTTGTGGTTAAAGGACAGGAAATGTTGGGCTACTATGTGAGGTCAGGGGTCACCAGACCACCAGGTACCACAGATGACCCTGCCATGCTGGACCTACTGTCCAATGCAAGATAAGAGGGTCACTCAATAAGCAGACCAGAGAGTGGAGAGAAGCATCAGGTTTATTCCATACACCTCAACCACAGCGTGCCAACTGCCAATTCCGGAGTGTGCAGCCTCCTCACTCTACTTACTAGAGCTCCATGACCACAAGGTTCCACTGTTCTATTCTATTCTACAATGTTCTGGTATATTCTACAGTACAAGCGACATAGGTGAAGGACAGATACCACACATCTCCCTTTTTTCACTAAAGATATTTTCCTCAGTTTCCCATCACAGAATGCATGGAAACACATAACAGTGAATAATGCATTTGAAAAAGACAACCAAAATATAAAAATAAGTCAAGAAATGATTTTTTTCATTCATGGCTTCACAGATTTAAAATTAGACATGAGTATCACATTACACTTTCAAAGATAAGGGGATGTGAACAATGTAATAACTGTCGCTGTATTACTTGACTAAGTAATCTTTTAAGAAACTCGGGGAGCGAGTCACCCGTCCACTTGATTGGACACAACCCGCAGTGCTTTCCCTCTTTTGAATCACAGGACTCTCATTCATATATTCACTTTCTGGCCTGGCTTCGCTGTTGTTTTCATGTGTCTCCACATTGGGTCCAAATCAAATCAAATTAGGGATATTTATTGAGCGCACATATCACCCAAAGGCCTCATGGCGCTGATGGACAACTCTGACTTTCAGGCTAAAGAGAAGATCTTGCTGATTTAATGATCAAACAGCCATGTTTTTAACTCCCTACGGAAGCAGTTGTGATCAGTTGCAGTGCGTAGGTGGAGGGGCAATTTGTTCCAGAGGGTGGGCGCCAAGAAGGAAAATGATTTTCCGCCATTTTTTGCAGTACGGACTCTGAGAGGGGTGAGGAGAGATTTATTACTGGACCTTAATGGCCTACGTGGCTGGTACCAGCTGAGTCTCTTTGCCAGATAGCTGGGGCAACTACCGTACATGATCTTGTGTGCTAGGCAGAGAGTTTTGAACCTGGTTCTCTTCCTTACAGGAAGCCAGTGAAGGAATTTTAACCTAGGTGCTGAGGGTGATCTAGACGGGAGATTCAACACTAGCCTGGCCGCTGTGTTTTGCAGAACCTGTAGCCTGGACAGCAGATCTTCATTTATTGGTGTCAGCAAGGCATTCCCATAATCTATCCGGCTGATGCTCAATCCCTGTACTAGATGCAGTAATGCTTCACCACCCTCCGCAGATTCCGTATTCTACCATCCTGCGTCTTGACCGCATTGCGAAAGAGCTTTATGACTTTCATGCTTTCAGTACATTTTGACCATGGTTTGTTGCCAGCTGGTGCGTTCACTCTTAGCCAATCACCCACTTTGAACTCGATAAACTTGGTTTTATGCAAATTGTCAGACCTCTCCGTGCGGGCTGCCTGCAACTCTAACTTCTGTTTTTTTCTCCACTGTGAGCCACTGTCAACCCTCACCCAGCCTTTGTGCTATTTCATCCACCAAGGTACCAGTCTAGAATTGGGCTTCTCACTCTTTAATAACTCGAAGGGGGTCATACATGTTGACTAATGAGGAGTTAAGCGGTAAGTCTCTATTCACCTCCACACCTCTTTCCTGCTCAACCCATTAGCTCTTGCCAGCTGAATGCCCTCTTTGAGTATTTTGTTAAATATTTCTACTGCCCCATTGGTTTCTGGGTGATATAGGGCATTAAGTGGCATATATACAAGCCCCTATCGCCATCACAACGTCACTTTCAGTGACGTTTTGGTGGCGATAGGGGCTTCGCCTTATTTACAAGGCAGCATTAAGCCACTTAACGTGGTTTAACGCTGCCTTGTAAATAAGGCCCCCTTTCACGTTATACTTAGCGTGAAAGGGGCGGGCAGTGGGTGTTGTGGTAGGCGTTCCACCGCAACACCCATTGATTTTGACGCTGACCCATATTTACAAGGGTGGCATAAATATGGGGCAGCGCCAAAATTCAGACCAGGGAAAACCTGGTCTTACCCTGGCGCAATGAGGAGAAATGTTTAATTTCTTCTTGTTTTTGCTGTTTCAATATGTGCTGCGTTGTGCAGCATGCATAGAAATAGCAATATGCCATTGATTATTTATGTGCAAGAAGGTGTCCCTTTCTGCACATAAACAATCATTAAAAAAATGATGTCTTGCAACTTCTATGTGTGCTGCATTAAGCAGCACACATAGTAGTTTCAAAACATCATTTCAGATTGTTTATGTGCAGGAAGGGAGACCTTCCTGCACATAAACAATCATTCCCCTCAACGCAGACACCATTGCACTATGGTGCAAGGGTGCCTGCTTTGGCGCTAGGCAGCTAAATTAGTGCTAGCACAGGGGGGAACGCAAGGCTGCACCATATTCTTCTAAATACGGTGCAGCCCTGCGTTTCAGAAGTGGCAGAGAGCGTCGTTAAGCCAAGGAGGCTAATGCCGCACTCTGCCGCTTCCTTGTAAATATGTCCCTAAGTGTGTGTGTTATTACATTGCATACATTTCTTCATTTCTCTGGAGCAAAATTTAGATTTTTCACAGCCTGCTGGGCAGAAAATCTGGATTTTATTAAAGACACAGACGCTAATATTATGCAAATCTCCTTTATTGCCACAGCTCAGCAGCAACAATTGAAGAATACAGAACTTCAATGAACATTCCAATATGCTATAAAGTTCTCCCATGAGCAGCCATCTTCCTTCTTTGTTAAACTGCGAACAAAATAATTCAACGAGTAGAGATCAAAAATCCAATTGAAGACAATTTTCCAGCTCGTGGTCCGGATAGAAAAGGATTCTTATTCTGAAAGAAAAAGAATAGATTTCCGTAATATCTCTAAAAACATCTTAAACATCAGGGTGGGTTACTTTAAAAAGTGGAGGGATAATATTAGCCTCCGTGTCTTTTATAAAATCCAGATATTCTGCCGAGCAGGCTGTGAAAAATCTACATTTTATGGCATGACACGGAGGCCAACATTATGCAAGTTCAAAGTGCATTAAGAACATTATCAATCACATTAGAGATTGGTCTGAAATAACAATTCTTGAACATACTGTCATTCTACCAGTCTGCTGCCCTAAGGATTTCTTGCAGCCCCCCTCCAGAAAAAAGGCTTTAGAAGCCGATGCACCTCTGAGGGAGTGAGCTCCAAACATAGAGACATCTACACCACTTTCATACATCACTTCCCTCATCCATCTTGCCAAAGTTGGTGAAGAAACTCCCTTATGAGGAGATCTGTGAGAAATTAGTAATTGGCTCTCATTCAGTCTGAGACTTTCAGTTCTTTTCTCGTACTCTTTCAAGCATTTAACCACACAGAGTCTTTCATTCTGAGGAAAGAAGGGGTAAAAGATAGAAGAAGACATTGTTTTGGTTCTCTTCTTGAGGTAAAAGCAAACACCCTCTGGATGGAAAGCCCTGCTGGAAATATCTAGTGCTTTGACGTCTGAAGTTCTTCTGAACGATACTAGACATAATAAAACAGTTAGTTTATATGAGATGCGTTTTAAAGAAAGAGTGGAATTCTCTCCCCAGGAGGTTAGGGTTCGTAACACATCTCTAACATCCCATAGAGCGGTATATTTAGCGGTTGGAGGATTTAGGACTCTCATACTTCTCATTATCTTTTTAGTTAGTAAATTCTGACCCACAGAAACTACGTTTACTAAAGAGTGACCTGCAGATATAGCAGATCTATAAACATTCACGGTTCTGTAAGACAGACCTGATGTAAACAGTTCTGAAAGATAGTTCACAACATGCACTAAATCAGTTGAAACTGGATCATAACCTCGTTGAAAACACCAGCAAACCCATTTGTTCCATGCCACTCGATATGCTTTCCTTGTTCCAGATGCCCATGATTCGGATATGAGTCTGAAAGCATCTGTCGAAAGCCCTGTGATTCGCCACTGTCTCCTGAAATCTTCCATGCCGTCAGGACCAGAAGGCCCTGCTCTACAAGGGGATGGATGTCTCCCTCTGGACCTAGGAGTATCTCTCTGAAGGAAGGAATTAAAATTGGGAAGTCTATGCTAATTTCCAGGACGATTGGAAACCAGGCTCGTGATCTCCAAAGGGGAGTTATCACTACTATGCTCTTTTTGTAACGTCGAGCATGAAGGAGTAGGCGAGGCAGCATTGCAAATGGCGGGAAAGCATAGGGAGCTAAACCTCTCCAATCTTGGAGGAAAGCATCTACCCTCTGAGCTTGAGGATCTGGTCTCCAACTGAAGAATTCTTTCAGTTGAATGTTCAAACGGTCTGCAAACAAATCTGTCCTGAAGGGGCCCCATCTGGATTGGATATTCAAGAATATTTCTCTGTCTAGTCTCCAGTTGCTGGAGTCCTCGAAATTCCTGGAGAACCAGTCCGCTACACCATTGCTCAAACCAGTAATGTGTTCCGCTATAACTGATATTCCTTTGTTCAAGCAGTATCCCCAGAAACCCTTCGCCAGGTCCGTTACACCTTTGGAATGAGGTCCACCCAGCTTGTCGACATACCGGACTGCTGACACACGTTACGCAGCATTTCACTGACTTCTGGGTAAAGCAGCGAACTGCAAATGAACCTGCTAGTAATTCTAAGCAGTTGATATGCAATTTCTTCTCTGTCCACCGTCCCCCTGTTGAGGAGTTCCCACATCTCGCTCCCCATCCTTCCAAACTCGCATCCGATTCTATTACTAGGTCTGGTTCTTCCCCAAAAATGGCTCTGCCATTACATGCCTCCGCATTCTTCAACCACCAAAGGAGTTCCCTCCTTGACTAGAGAGACCATCTGGGAATACGATTGTGTTGATCCTAGAGCCCCTGCTTTTAGCCTCTGCAGTGCTCGATAGTGTAGTGGCCCTGGGAAAATAGCTTGAATTGTGGACGATAGAAGACCCAGGATCCTTGCTAGAATTCTTAGGGCGAAAGTCTTTTTTAAGAGTATCTTCCTTAGTTCTTTTCTTACTTTCCTTACTTTGTCTCCTGGTAATTTCAGTTCTGCTTTTACAGTATCTACCACAAAGTCCAGGAATTGTGTCTGTTGGCTTGGTATTGTACAAGATTTTTTCTTGTTTATAACAAATCCTAGATGTTCTAGGAGTCGTATTGCGAGGTCTGTATGAAGGGAAACGGTTTGTTTTTATTGGGCCATTATAAGAATGTCGTCAAGATATATAATTAGTCTCACTCCCTTTCCCTGAGCCAAGTAGTCACGGGCGTAGTACCTTGGTGAAGCACCAAGGAGCGGAAGATAGTCCGAAAGGGAGACTGCGAAATTGGTATAGTCTTCCCTCCCATGTAAATTGGAGGAATTTCTGATGAGGTTCCCAGATTGGGATTGTCAAATAGGCGTCTTTCAGGTCTAGTCTCGTCAGCCAGTCCCCTTTCCTTAGGATGTCTCTTAAAAGATGTATTCCCTCCATCTTGAAGTGGTGGTAGATTACCCAATGATTTAAATCCTTTAGATTTATGACTGGTCTTTGTTCTTTGTTTTTCTTCTCTACAAGGAAGATATTGCTGAGGAAGCCTAATTGTGTGCCCTCTATAATTGCCCCTTTCGTTAATAGGTCCTTTACCTCCTGAGAGACTAGTTTCTTGTCTTTGGGTGAAAATCAAATCTCCCGTTGGCGTCTTGTTTGGGAAGGGATGTCAAGGAAATCTATCTTGTATCCCCATGGGTCTTGAGTTACTAAGTTCCAATTGCCAGAGAATTGGCGCAATCTCTCTCCCACCCTTGGAGGGGTATCTGAAAGGTCTTTCAAGGTTCCTACCTGAGGAAAAAGATCGCTGTCTCCGTTCGCCTCTGAAGGGTCGTCCACGGTTCCTCTGTCTTTGAGGGTAGAAATGTTGGGTGCCGTAGGTATTCGTGAATTTTGCGCCACAGCCCAGGAAGGGTCTTGAGGGAGGTAATCCAGAGCCGGGAAACGACCCCGCATTCTCCCGGCCTTCCCAAAAACTCTATCATGGAATACCTTTTTAATTTCTTTCTGTGATTTTTGAATGGAGCTGAAGGCACCAACGTATTTCGCCATCTCTTTAATAAAATCTTCCCCAAAAAGTAGACCGTGGGAACTAGGACCTCCATCTTTCTTGGCTAATTCAATTAGTTTAGGGTCAATCTTAAGTAGAACCCATTTCCTTCTCTCCGTGGAGATGGCAGTATTTGCATTGCCTATAAGGCATATTGCCCTTTGAACCCATTCTCTTAGTTCCTTGGGGTCAACTGGGGTATCCCCTAGATAGGCCGATTCGGCCATCTCAAAAATCTTGGTAAGGGGACCTATAGTATCGAGTAGGCGGTCCTGACAGGACTTCAGCCCCTTATCTATGTCTTTCCTAGGGTCTTTAGCATTCTTTGCTATAAAGGCTACCACCTTAGGGTCAGGTTCGGGAGTCATAGCCACTTTGTCAGGTAGTGAGGGACGTGGGCATTCAGAGTGTTGCCTGGACCTAACCTCTTTGGGAATTTCTTTCCTCAACCAAAAGGAGAGGTAGTCCGCCACGTGTTGAGATGGTGTCCACTCCGGTGATAAAGGGTGTTTAATTAAGAATGGGTCGAACATTTCCTCTCCATACGGATCCACAATTCCCATTTTGGATCCTGAGGCCTTGGATGCCTCCACAGAGCTTCCCATTCCTCTTACTTCCGTCTCTTCGACATCAGTGTCAAACTCAGAAGAGCAAGAAAGCTGGATTTCTGGTTTGCAATTATCATCACTGTCGATGTGGATAGGGAGCTCGTGGCCTTTGTCTTGCCCATCTGGGGTGCCCGAGACACCAATCTTGTCACCGCCTTGAGAGCGTGATGAGGGAATGGAGGTTTTACTTTTCTTTGCTCCCTTAGTTGGATTTCCTCCAGAGGCCCTCTTCCTTCGAGCCTTACTTGCTCCGTCTTGGCCACTAGTGGATGGACGTGTTAGATTGGAGATGGAATTTAATTTTTTATTAATGGTATCGTCAATGGAGCCCAAAACCTTCTCTAAAGCCTTGTTAACAAGCTCCTCTAACTTATCCTCAATATTAACGTGAGGTGGGGGTGTAGACATTATTATTAGTAAGGCTAGTTAAGAGGAGTGTATGGTTAGTGGCTCTTAACTTACTCCCTTTTTTTTTTTATATTAAAATGGGGGTCTTAGGAAGTATAATTCCTACCTAACGTGAGAGAGAAGCAGTTGACAGCTGTTATTGACAGAAAAAACTGTTGACTGTTAAGGTAACTGTCTGTAAAATGTAACTGACAGTCCTGATTCCCAATTTATTAAAATGGCGTGTGGGTTAAAGATTGTAGAAATGTCCCAAACGTGTAAAATGGCAGCCACGCACGTAATATGCGTGCGTGGCCACCTTCCGAGGTCCTTTCCTCTAAGCGGGAGCAGCCGGCCCTCCTCTGCGATACCGATTGCGTTGAGGGGGCCGGGTCGCGTCTAGATCCGCTTCGATGTGCCCCTTCCCCGTCTCCTTAGCAGGGAGAGCAGGGCTTGGAGAGGGAGTGAGGCGGAGGAAGAGGCCCGGTAGAGGCATGCCAGCATGAGCGGTTGGGTTGGGGGGACGCGCATGAGAGCGCGTGAAGGTGGGTTGAAAGAAACGCGTTGGCGGCCGGTAGGAATATTTAAAAGTAAATACGTTTGAAGAAAAGTTAAATCCGGTTCAGAATAAAACTGGAATTAAAAGAGGAGGTTTTAAAGAAGTAAAGAAGTAATTAACCCGTAAAAAGGGTAGAGAGAGGGAAAAAAACATGAATATGTACAAATGGAAATAGTTAAAAGAAGAAATTAGTACTCTTTTTTTTTTTTTTTTACAGAGTTTTATATAGCGCGAACTTGACCAAAAGGTATCGGGTATCAGAGCGCTTTACATAGCACCAGGTGCGTTACAAGAGGACATATTCATTTTTTTTTTTTGTTAGGCACGGGAAGATTAAGTGATTTCCCAGAATCACAGGATGTTCAGCGTCATTGCCGAGACTCGAACCCAGTTCCCCAGATTTGAGGTCGACCGCCCTAGCCGTTAGGCCAACTCCTCCCCCCTCTCTATACAGTACATAATATTAACAACACATTAAAGTAAGTGCTATAAATACTGTACAATTAGTAGCATACAGTAAGAATGAAAGTAGATATAAGAGCATTAAGCTCTTAAGGGATGGGACTTATCTTTGTGAGCAGCAGCAACAAAGAAGTAAGATGGCTGCTCGTGGGGGGACTTTATAGCATATTGGGATGTTCATTGAAGTTCTGTATTCTTCAATTGTTGCTGTTGAGCTGTGGCAATAAAGGAGATTTGCATAATGTTGGCCTCCGTGTCATGCCATAAAACTGAACACCATTGTCAGTTAAAAGGGTGTTGGGTAGTCCCTCTCGTAAGAAGACCCCTACCATGAAGTTTATAACTGAGGTCGAGCGGATGTCAGAGACAAATTAGATTTCTGGCTATCTTGAAGACAAGTCGACTAAAACTAGAATGTATGGTTAATTCCTCTCTCCTGTCAGTGGCCCAATGATTGTTACATCTATCCAAGGATCTTCAGGTAGGGTGCAAAAATGCATAGGTGGAGTGTGCAATTTTGCTACCTTATCACTCGTGGAGCATGCAATGCTATTCCTTATCTCTCTTTCCACCAGTACATCTATCCCAGGCCACCAAAAGTCTAACCTCAACCTTTGCTTGGTTTTGGTGATCCCCAGATGGTCTTTGTGCTCTATGACAATCAGTTTTCTAATGAGGGTTCCAGGTGGTATCAATGTTGAGCCTCTTAAGAGGCATTCATCTACGTCTGATAATTTTTCTCTGACCATCCAATATGGCCTCAGCCATTCTTTATTCTATTCTACACCATCCCACACCTGGATTAACAAATCTCGTACTTTGCTTGGAATATAATCTAATTCTAACTATTTTTTTCCAATTTTCCTCCTCAGTCACCCCTTTGGTGATCCACAATGCATTTTCTTTGTATAATTCTATATTCTCACTTTAGTTGTCCCAGACTTTCCCTCCCTTTTCCGTGTCATCAAGCGTTCGGAACAAGCAATCTGCTGCAAAGTTACGTGTACCAGCGATATATTCTACGTCAAATGTGTATTTTTGTAGATTAATGACCCATCTTTTATTTCTACTGGAAATTACATCCAGACATTTTTTGAAACAATAACACCTTCTTGAGTGGCTTGTGATCTGTCCTTAACTTGAACACAGCCCCGATATAAAGTTCTTGAATTTATTTAGCGCCCAGTACACTGCCAATGCTTCTTTTTCGATTACAAAATAGTTGACCTCAGATTGCCTAAGTGTTCTTGAGGCAAATGCAGTGGTTTCCTCAACTTTTCCACTTTCTTGTAGAAGTACAGCCCTATCCCTTTTGAACTGGCATCTGTTGTAATGATGATTTTTTTTCCTGGAACAACTGCTTTCAAGTCTGGTGCAGTGGTCAGAGCATTCTTAACATCTTTAAATTCTCTCTTGCAATGCCCATCCCACTCAAAGGTCACCCTATTTTTTAATAACGTATTTGAAAACAATTTGCACATATGTTGTGCTGGCAAAGTTGGTGATGAATTTACTATAAAATTCTATCATTCCTTTGTCTTTGGTTTTGTGTACCACTAATTTCATTATGGTGTTCACCAGATCTGCTTGGGGTTGTACCCCTTCAGAAGTGAATTTATGCCTGAGATAGTTTATTTCAGTACATTGAAGTTTACATTTGTTTTTTCTTACAGTAAGACCATACTCTTTGAATCTGTCTAAAACCTGCCTAAGTATTTCATTATGTTATGCCTGAGAATTCCCAAATATCAGCACATCATCCTGATAACAGAACACCCCCGGGATTCCAGAAAGACCATTAGACATGGCTGTCTGAAAGACCGACGCCGCTGTTACCAGACCGAACTACATGCATTTAAATTTGTATGCCGCTATAGGCGTGATGAAAGCAGTGAGCTCTAGAGAGTCCGGGTGTAGGCGGATCTGATAATAGGCGGATGTAAGATCTAATGTTGAGAAGAGTTTTGCTCCAGCTACAGTTGTGACAATCTCTGATATGTTTGGCAAAGGGGACTTGCCAACACCAACCTCTTTCTTAAGAGCCCAAAGGTCAACAGACAGGCAAGTCTTGCTGTCTGCTTTTCTCTAGGCCAAGGTGGAGTTTGCAGAGTCGTATTGTGTGGAACTCCGCAAAGTGGTCGAAAAACTCTGCCGCATAATGCGGAGTTCCCGGCGTGCCCGTTTGCGGTGCATTTCTACATCATACGCAGAGCGGAGTACGTTCTTGTGTTGGAAATCGCACCCGAACAGCACCACCCGGTTTACATGGGCATGGCCATCTTGTTTTCCTAATTTGTTCATGGTGAGGGGCCTGTTTTTGAATCCCTTCTCAATTTTTTCAATCCTCCGCCCTCCCAATTAATCTACCCCTCATTTTTATTTATTGTATTAGCGTATGTTAGTGTGTCTGTGTATTTTAAATTTTTTTCATTTTGTTCGTGGTTTTTCGTGTTTTTGTACTTTTTTTATTTTTCCTTTACTTCTTTATTTGCATTTCATTTTCTTCCTTCCTTCCTTCCTTCCTTCTTTCCTTCCTTCCCCTATTTTTTTTTCTCTCACCCAGCGCCATGTCTGAGCAGTGCGTACAGGGGAGCAGCAGTGCCAAGCCCCCCGAACTGCGAGCAGCAGCAGCTGCCCACCCTGCGGACGGCGGCAGCGCCAAAGGGTGCAGCATTGGGCAATCTTTTGTGAGGCGGAGGTGACAGCACTAGTTTTTTTCATGCAGCACCACCTCCCCTCCATTCTGGCACCAGCCCGCAGGCCTGGCAGTGGGTACCTTCTGCGGGAGCATCAGCTGCATTGGGAGAGGGTGCGCAGGTGTGTGCGGCATGACAGGCAAATCCAGCGAACCACCCAGCAGCTGATGCACCGCTGGGTGGATATCCTTGACCGGGAGAAGAGTGGCAGTGCAGAGGTGGGTCTGGGAAGAGCTAGGGAGGAGGTGCCGACCATCAGCACTGCTGCCGAGGGCTCTGCTAACCCCAGTATGTCCTATTATTTATTATTATTATTTCCCTAACTTTTTCCTCTGCCCACTATAATACTGCTTTTAATTTTGTCTTGTTTAGTTTTTTTATACTGTCTCTTTTTTTTTTTCAACACCCCTATCCAATTTTTGTTTAATTCCTGCTATCCCTAAATGGTCTTTTTTTTCCTTATTTCATGGAGTTTGTTTGGTAGCTGACTTTTTCTGGTCTGTACTAGTCTGTAGTTTTCTTCTGCTTTGTTGGTAATCTTTCCCTCTCCCCTATATATCTTGTGGTACTGTAAGACTACGAACAGATTTTTGGTACTCTACTGTCTTCTGTGAAGATTGCAGGCCCAGTAAGCTAGTACTATAAATAATATTCACCACGCAGGTTTGTTGAGAAGGCTTTCTATTTCTTGCTCATGCTCTAACAGTTAACAAGAGAGTCGCCATGGTCATGGACCAGCCCCTCACCCCTCCATTGTTGTGCTGTAATTCATTTATGCAGTATACCAGCAGTTGCCATGACAGTGCAGTATGAGGTCCGACTGCATTTTCCAACCAACACCATATGTCTTTCATTGACCATTATTATTCCACCCCTTCCTTGCACTTCAATGACTCAGAGTCATCATCATCATCATCTTCATCATAGGCTATAGCTCTGCCCCTCCATCACAAAAAGTTTTTGGTTGGCTTGACTACCTGGCTTTTCTAACATTGTGAACGAACATAGGGTCCAATTCACCAAACGTCCAAGTTTACAACTTTGGGAATTCACTAAGGGCATTTACGAGTACTCTTTTTATGTCCGCACTTGGGCCAGATCTCCACCTCCGAGTGTGGACATAAAGATAGTACTCTTAAATGCCTAAGTTTAGACCAAACGTCTAATTTTACCTTTGTGAATCGGGCCCCAAATGCCCAAAGTGATATTTTTGATAGAAGATGCTGCAGTCATAACCGAACTGTAGTGTTGCATTGCGGTTGTATTTTTTTGATTAAAAAAATTAAGGAGAGGCATATCTGGCATCTAAAAAATGTATAATGTTAATTTCTAGCCACACAGACTGCCACCGACTCAAGTGCTGCTGCAGGAGAAGAAGGAGATTCGGTCGGAGGGGGAGAAGCGGCGGCAGGGACGGGCGTTGGTAAGTCACATTGCTTGCTTATTGACAATTACTATTATACTCACTAGCTACAAGGGCGTCGTCGTGACTCGTGGTCGTGAACCTCCCCCGCTTTACCAGCTACAGTGGTGGTTGAGTTATGGCCTCTTCTATCTGCAACTCAGCAAATGCTCAAATAACGAACGCTAAAAATGATGTCTTGATGGAAACTGGAAAGAATGGAGGGTTAAAAGAAAAGATGGATGAAATGGTATATGAGTGAAAGGATGTATGGGTGAAAGGATGGTTGAAAGAAAGGATGGACACTTAGGGGCCGATTCCGATCTCGGTCGGAGGCGCACCCAATACCATTCGGTCGGGAAAAAAGCCATGCAAAAGCCTGTTTCCCGACCGATCCGTACAGCACACCGAACGAGCAAGTACGATGCGCACAACAGCAAAGAATCCGGCCGAGCCGTACTCACCCAAACCAGGTCCTGTTCTCCGACCGAGGCGAATCCGGAAACGCCGAATCGAGTCGCACGGAAGGAAAAATGCAGCCCCGTCCGGCCGGACAAGTACGATGCGCTTTCCGTACGCGCCGAACCCGTCGCTACGCACGGCACGTCAAAGCATCCGGGAGAGGCGCACATAAGCTCCGATTCGCGCCACAACACGATCCACGGCTACGAGGCGAACACGCCAGCGGCGAGGACGACGCGAAGCGACGAGGACGAGGCGAAGCGGCGAGGACGAGGCGAAGCGGCGAGGACGGCGCGAAGCAACGAGAAGGACGAGCGACACGAACCAACCATGAATCCCTTCGTCCCGATCATACCAATATTCTACATTTACTACCGGAACAGGCACGGACGCGTACGGCGCAGAAGGTAAGCCAGACACCAACCACAAAACACATACAACACGTACACGACACATCACACACACACACAGGGATGCAGAATATACTTACACCAGCAACAGCAGCACCATAGGGGCGGGATGCCCATCACCAATGCCACATATGCACACAGGGGCCTGAATGCGCACCACCACCCCTACCCAGGGGTGGCATGATGCCTACCACCACTACCACCCTCACCCAGGGGGGCAGGATGCCTACCACTACTACCACCCTCACCCAGGGGGCAGGATGCCCACCACTACTACCACCCTCACCCAGGGGGCAGGATGCCTACCACTACTACCACCCTTAGCCAGGGGGCAGGATGCTTACCACCACTACCACCCTCACCCAGGGGGCAGGATGCCTACCACTACTACCACCCTTAGCCAGGGGGGCAGGATGCCCACCACTACTACCACCCTCACCCAGGGGGGCAGGATGCCTACCACTACTACCACCCTTAGCCAGGGGGCAGGATGCTTACCACCACTACCACCCTCACCCAGGGGGCAGGATGCCTACCACTACTACCACCCTTAGCCAGGGGGCAGGATGCCTACCACTACTACCACCCTTACCCAGGGGGCAGGATGCCTACCACTACTACCACCCTCACCCAGGGGGCAGGATGCCTACCACTACTACCACCCTCACCCAGGAGGGGCAGGATGCCTACCACTACTACCACCCTTAGCCAGGGGGCAGGATGCCCACCACTACTACCACCCTCACCCAGGGGGGCAGGATGCCTACCACTACTACCACCCTCACCCAGGGGGCAGGATGCCCACCACTACTACCACCCTCACCCAGGGGGCAGGATGCCTACCACTACTACCACCCTTAGCCAGAGGGGCAGGATGCTTACCACTACTACCACCCTCACCCAGGGGGGCAGGATGCCTACCACCCTTAGCCAGGGGGGCAGGATGCCTACCACTACTACCACCCTCACCCAGGGGGCAGGATGCCTACCACTACTACCACCCTCACCCAGGGGGGCAGGATGCCTACCACTACTACCACCCTCACCCAGGGGGCAGGATGCCCACCACTACTACCACCCTCACCCAGGGGGCAGGATGCCTACCACTACTACCACCCTTAGCCAGGGGGCAGGATGCTTACCACCACTACTACCCTCACCCAGGGGGGCAGGATGCCTACCACTACTACCACCCTTAGCCAGGGGGCAGGATGCCCACCACTACTACCACCCTCACCCAGGGGGCAGGATGCCTACCACTACTACCACCCTTAGCCAGGGGGCAGGATGCTTACCACCACTACTACCCTCACCCAGGGGGGCAGGATGCCTACCACTACTACCACCTTTAGCCAGGGGGCAGGATGCCCACCACTACTACCACCCTCACCCAGGGGGGCAGGATGCCTACCACTACTACCACCCTTAGCCAGGGGGCAGGATGCTTACCACCACTACCACCCTCACCCAGGGGGGCAGGATGCCTACCACTACTACCACCCTTAGCCAGGGGGGCAGGATGCCTACCACTACTACCACCCTTACCCAGGGGGCAGGATGCCTACCACTACTACCACCCTCACCCAGGGGGCAGGATGCCTACCACTACTACCACCCTCACCCAGGGGGCAGGATGCCCACCACTACTACCACCCTCACCCAGGGGGCAGGATGCCTACCACTACTACCACCCTCACCCAGGGGGCAGGATGCCCACCACTACTACCACCCTCACCCAGGGGGGCAGGATGCCTACCACTACTACCACCCTTAGCCAGGGGGCAGGATGCTTACCACTACTACCACCCTCACCCAGGGGGGCAGGATGCCTACCACTACTACCACCCTTAGCCAGGGGGCAGGATGCCTACCACTACTACCACCCTCACCCAGGGGGGCAGGATGCCCACCACTACTACCACCCTCACCCAGGGGGGCAGGATGCCTACCACTACTACCACCCTCACCCAGGGGGCAGGATGCCTACCACTACTACCACCCTTAGCCAGGGGGGCAGGATGCCTACCACTACTACCCACCCTCACCCAGGGGGGCAGGATGCCTACCACTACTACCACCCTCACCCAGGGGGCAGGATGCCTACCACTACTACCACCCTCACCCAGGGGGCAGGATGCCCACCACTACTACCACCCTCACCCAGGGGGGCAGGATGCCTACCACCACTACCACCCTTAGCCAGGGGGCAGGATGCTTACCACTACTACCACCCTCACCCAGGGGGGCAGGATGCCTACCACTACTACCACCCTCACCCAGGGGGCAGGATGCCCACCACTACTACCACCCTCACCCAGGGGGCAGGATGCCTACCACCACTACCACCCTTAGCCAGGGGGGCAGGATGCTTACCACTACTACCAACCTCACCCAGGGGGGCAGGATGCCTACCACTACTACCACCCTCACCCAGGGGGCAGGATGCCTACCACTACTACCACCCTTAGCCAGGGGGCAGGATGCCTACCACTACTACCACCCTCACCCAGGGGGGCAGGATGCCTACCACTACTACCACCCTTAGCCAGGGGGCAGGATGCCTACCACTACTACCACCCTCACCCAGGGGGCAGGATGCCCACCACTACTACCACCCTCACCCAGGGGGGCAGGATGCCTACCACTACTACCACCCCCACTCATAGGATGGACAATGCATGACACAACCAGCACACCACAACCTAGGGAATGCAAGAAGAAGACATCCCCCCAACACCATGACAAGCGTGTGTAGACTGTGTCAAATGCCTACAACACCGAACATGACTTTGAACATACAATGTGACCCCCTGTTATGTTATGTTAAAAGTACTTGTTAAGCGCACGTACACCGAAAACGGTTTCATGGCGCTCAGGGCAAAGAGGACGGTGCAGAGGTGAGGAGGTAGTATTACTGATAAGCTTGAGAGAACAGCCAGGTCTTGAGCTTTTGCCTGAACTCGGAGTACAGGGTCACAGATCTTACTTCAATAGGCAGTGAGTTCCATAGTTGAGGGGCTAAGACCGCGAATCTAAGTCCGCCATGCTTTTTACGCTTGAACGGTACAGCAGTCAACAAATTAAGAGTGGAGGAACGCAGTTCGCGAAGAGGGGCGTACCGCTGCAATTTACAAGAAATTAAAGCAGGGCCATTACCGGCAAGGGCCTTAAAGATGGTGCATCCCATCTTAAAAATACAGCGCTTACCTACCGGGAGCCAGTGTAGGCTCTTCATCAGAGGTTTAACATGGCATCGACTGGACTGGCGAGCGATTAGTCTGGCGGCGTGGTTCTGCACCAGCTGCAGGCGGTGGAGTTGGTAGGCTGGGATGCCTGCATATAAAGAGTTAGCGTAATCGATCCGCGAGATTACCAGAGCAAGGGTAACCAAAATTAGAGCCTCAGTGGTTAGAAATCTGGCAATCTTACGGATTCTGCGCAGATGAAAGAAGCAGGCGGAAACCACCGAGCTGATCTGTGCTTTCATCGTCAGGTCGCTGCTAATCACAATCCCCAAGCTCTTAACAGAAGCTACCGGGAGAGGAGGACTGCCCAAAGAGGAAGGCCAGAAGTTGGAGTTCCACGGGTTAGCCAGTCCAGCAGTTAAGATGAGTTCTGTTTTATCCGGATTCAACTTTAATTGATTGCAGTTCATCCAGTTACAAATAAAACTCAGAGTGGCCTGGAAGTTAGACACTGAAGAGGTAGAAGAGTGAATGTCAAAAATCAGTTGAAGATCATCAGCATAATTAAAAATATTGACCATTCTTTCGCGAAGAGCTCGGATCAGGGGTGCAATATACAAATTAAAAAGAAGGGGCGACAACGAAGACCCCTGTGGAACCCCACAGATCAAAGCACTCTTTTTGGAAAAGAACTTGCCAAGGCGGACAGCTTGATGTCTATTGCTGAGGAAGGAAGATATCCACTTCAACGCTAGCCCCTGAATCCCGGCATTGCTGACACGGTCGATCAGGAGATCACCCCCTAGCACATGTGCCACACATATATGTGTGTGGCACCCACAATGCAAGCAGGCCATGACCATTGTGGCAATGGGGTCCAAACCCCCATCATCACAGTGACCAAAATGTAAGTGTGGGGTCCATAGCTGAAGCACATTTCGAACATTGTGGCAATGGGGTCCAAACCCCCATCATCACAGTGACCAAAATGTAAGTGTGGGGTCCATAGCTGAAGCACATTTCGAACATTGTGGCAATGGGGTCCAAACCCCCATCATCACAGTGACCAAAATGTAAGTGTGGGGTCCATAGCTGAAGCACATTTCGAACATTGTGGCAATGGGGTCCAAACCCCCATCATCACAGTGACCAAAAGGCAAGTGTGGGGTCCATAGCTGCAGCACATCTTGAACATTGTGGCAATGGGGTCCAAACCCCCATCATCACAGTGACCAAAAGGCAAGTGTTGACAAAGTAAGAGGTGCAACTGCCAAACTGCATGGATGATTCCTGGTCACAGAACAACAAACACATCAGTGGCAAAGTAGTGTATGTGTCCCATTGCAACATAAATTGGGGAGCCAAATCCTGCAGTACAAATAAGACATAACTTTGGCCATGTGCAGACAAACAACACCCATGGGGGCTGACACCGTCAACAATCATCAATGACACAATGACAGAAGTGACCATCCGAATGCAGACCCACATATTTGCACCAATGGGCACACACATGCAGATACCCTGTGGAGACTGCAGATGTGAGGCGAACAGATACCATACCATGGCAGCAATGGGACACACAATCAACAATTAGCAACAAATGAGGGCTCCCGTCCCATCAGCCTGGTCATGGAAGTGCCAACGGAATCATCAGCACAGATCCAACACACTTGTATAGCAATGTTGCACTGACAACACAGATGAGTCCTTCCCCATTGATGCCCAAACCTGCATGTTCACTGGAGATGGCCACACGGTCAGGGAAGTAGACGAATAGAACAATGGCAGGCACAACAGATGTGCAGGGGTGGAAGCCACAGATGTGAAGTTGCCAATCTAAGTAGGAAATCTCATTGCCAAATACTGAACACATGACACCCTCAGATGCTGCTATGGATGACATGGATACACCACAGGATAGGACACATAACCCCTGGACCACATGGGTTCCTGCACAGTAACACTTCATTATCATGAGACCAAATATCACCATCACTGCAGCAAGGGCATTGTTAGCATCATCAACATCATGTACATCAGAAGCAAAAGCACTAGAGAACAGAAAGTTGCTTTATTCAGCATATGTGGCATTAAAAGTAGAAGTCCGGTAGAACATAAACAAAGGCCAATGGCCAGTCCATCAACAAAGTCACAAGTGGGTGACAGTGGCAGATGCCACCCTACACATGCCTGCACAAAACCAGGGACAATCCACTAGGAGGGGCAACCGGGGGGGTAGGCCAGGCACCGCAGGGACAGGATCAGGGCTCACCAGGAGGAAGCAGGGAAGGGGTGGTGGGTGCTGGAGAGCCACTGACAACTGCAGTGAAGGTGTCTGACATGGTGTGTGCCGGCACAACTGGGGGCATGGCTCAGATGTTGTGGGTGCCGGCACGACTGCAGTGGACCCTGCAGATGGAGTGGACAGGTCCGCCACTGCAGTGCCCAAGTCAGACAGGGTGGTAGTGGACTCCACTGCAGTGCCTACCACCAGGGGAGGAGAATGGGGAACAGGCAAAGTGGGCTGGACAGAGGGGAGGACACCCTCACCACATCAGTGGCACAGACAAGCGTAGCGGGGGGTGTGGTGCCGGGAGAGCAAGTGGCAGGGGGAGAAGGCCGGAGCCTCTTGGGGATGGTATATCTGTGGGTGGGGAACCTGGGGCAGGGTGTGGCGGGGGCACCTGTGGAGTGGGGGCCTGAGGGATGGAGGAAGGTGACCTGGTGCTTGAGCTGCAGGGCGGCGGCTGGGTCTTGCTCTTACCACTCCGGGGGACTTGCGGGTGGGGGCCTCAGTCTGTCTGCGCCTGGGGGAGGGTGTACGGGGGCGAGGGGCACTCTGCTCCGTGTGGGGGGCTTCCTCTTCCCCCTGGATGCTGGGGCAGCTGGATCGGAGGGGAAGAGGCCGAGGTCACTGAGGAAGAGGCGCTGGGTCTTTGGGGTTGCAGGTGAGGCAAGGGAGGGTGCTTTGGAGGGAGAGGCAACTGAGGACTGCGCAGTGCCCGTGGATGCGTGTGTGTGTACCAGGGCCCCATCCCCTGTGAGTCTGGTTTCAGTCCCCTGACTGTGCGTGCGTGTGCGTTTAGTTTGTGGCGTGTGTGTCTGTGTGCTGGATGTGTGTGTGCTGGTGTGTGCCTGTGCCGGTGTGTGTGTGCTTGGGACGGGCAAGGTGCTGGGGAGTGTGGATGGAGCAGAGGCAGGAGGGGTGAGGGACTGTCTGAGGAGGGACACTGCTGCCGTCAGGGAGGAGTCCATGGACCTGTTGCCCCTCTGTAGGTCAGACATGCCCGATGAGATGCCCTCCATGAACGACACCAGCTGAGTCAACAGTGCGGTGTGCGCATGGAGGACACTCAGCATGGCTGTCTGCCCTACATGGAGCTGGCGAAGGAGGTACACAGACTCCTCACTCAGGGCAGCAGGGGACACAGGGGCAGGGGGTGCGGTGCCTGGGCCAAAGGAGACACGCTCCCGAACATGGGAGCCTCCACGGACCTTGGGAATGGGAGCCGATGGGAGGGCGGTGGTGGTGCTGGTGGTGGCGGGGACAGCAACACTAGCTGGGGTGTGGTGGCTGCTGACACCCGCCTCCACAAGGGAGTCATCCTCCGAGTTGCTCTGGTCCTCAGCTGAGGTGGATGGTGCTGAGGACTCCTCGGTGTGGCTCCCCTCGCCCTCCGTGCCACTGGGTCCCTCCGACCACTCCTCGGCTGCTGACCCAGTCTGGCTCTCTGGCTCCTCCTGGTCCGTGGAGCTGTCCCCTTCCGTGGCCGTGGATGTATATGCAAACAATGGGGAAACAGACAGACATCAGTCACCTGCACCAAACGCACACACCACTGTGAGCACAGCACATCACAGAGCAAGCCCTGGCATCATTAGTTGTACATTGCTAAAAGTGCCCTAACTGAACAGGAGAAGCCAATTGTCAGTCTGATGCCAAGCATGGCACTCACATCCCACATGGCCTTGCACCCATCAGTCTGGTGTCTGTTGGATTGCAACACCCCAGTGTGGACACATGCACCAAGTACACAGTAGTTGGACAGTGCAGAGGACACGGTGTGGACACATCACAGCTCTTGCCACTGAGTCAGTACAGGTTTCCAGATGAAAGGGATGCCCAGAGTCAAATAGGAAATGCATGTGATGCATACCAGCGACAGACACCATGATGCACCCATGTCCTGATAGCCAGCGCCACTATGGTGTGCATGTAGCACATGTCACTCCCCTGCAGGACCACAAATAAGTTGACACATGCCATGGCAGAGGCATGACTGTTAAGTCATACATCACTGTCTCAGTGATGTATGACTTGGCAGCCAGACAACAACACTATGCACTGTGTCACAATAGTAGGTCATGGGGAATGCAAGTCCTGGAGCTGCACAAGTGCACATGTACATCCCCCACACAACACATCATCTCAACCCTCATCTGTCCAGGTCACACCTATTGGACATATGGGAGACCTGTGACACTACCCTCTGAACCTGAGCCCCTCATAATTTGCTGTGAATGGGGAACAGCTGCCTGAACATCACATTCGCATACCCCAGTCTGCACGGGCAGCTGATCAAACACCTATATGACACACAAGTATCGTCTCCTATGGTCACATCTCCAGGGGCATGCTGAGCCCCTACCAAGAAACACCCCAGCAGTCCTGGCAACTAATCCACAGCACACTGACACAGAGGCAGACACAGGAGGGGTCAAATCACTGTGCACAATGTGTCAGCTGATACACGGGAGTGGGAGTACAGAGTGCATTGCATGGCCTGGAGTAGGCATGACTGTCCTGCTCCACATGAATGAGGGATGTGCCCTGGACAGTGGATAGCTGGCTATGTATGTGTGACACACGTAATCTGCACACTCCTGGGGCACAAACATTGTTCCCACCCGCTGCATGGGCGTGTGCCACATAACCCAGGCACATGTGGTGGCTCAGCTCAGCAAGTGGACCGCATATCAAAGCAACACGCAGATCACATGTCCAAACCCAGGCGTTGTGTGAACAATGGACCCACCCATGATGCCCACAACAGAGTTAGGGAAACAGATGCTGTCCCCCACCTTTAGTGAAGCAAACTGCAAGGACACAGTCCCAAGTGACACAATTCCCTGACTGTAAGGGCCACACCTGGGTATCAGATGAGCAATGGTCAGTGCACAATAGAGGGACATGGCTCCTGGACAACATGACTGCTGCACTGTGGCAGTTGAACCAGGCCAGAGGAGGGCACAAAGCATGTAATACAGAGTTCACAGTGCAGTCTTTGACTCACCCCTCCTTGCTGCTGTCTGGCCTTAGCTGCCCATCCAGGTCTGGAAAGACCACCGCCAGGATCTGGAGCATGTGGGGGGTCAGGGTCCGTGTTCCGCCCCTCCTGCGAGGAGGCGACAGCTTCAGCTGGACCCGTGCAATCCTCCGGGTCCAGCCCCGAAGGTCCTGCCACCTCTTCTGGCAGTTGCGGATCCGGCGCTTGTAGACCCCCACGGACCGGACAGCCCGGACGATGTCCTTCCAGATTTCCTGCTTCCGATGGGCCTTAACCTGTGAGGATGACAAAGTGAAAAGGCCATTACCACACATGCAACATATCCGTGCATGACACAGTTGTATATACATGTCTCAATCACAGGGGCACATGATGTACACAGGCAGTGCAAAGCTGACCATGGACAGTTTGCCAGACGTCACTACATGGTATCATTGCATGGGAAGTAAAACCATGTTCAAATGCACTGTCACTGCACCATACCTGTCCAGTGCAAGTCACTACACACTATGGGGGTGACAACTACTCAGTGAGCCTGCTAGCCAGTGGCGTGCAGACTCTCAGCCTTGCTAGTCAGACAAAATGCACATTCAGAAAGGCAGTGCACAGAACACTCACCTGCTCCCCTGGTGTCCCATACAGCTTGCTGTACTGTGGAAGTAGGCTGTCCAGCAGGGCCTGGTTCTCTTCAAGGCTGAAGGCTGGGGCTCTCTCCACAGTACGTGCCATTGCAGGGTCCAGAGGGGCAGAGACAGCAGCAGTGCAGTGGCAGATGTCGTCTTGGAGCATGTAGTGCAGGCAAGTGGGCTCTCAGGGGAACAGCCAGCAATATATATGTGCTGGAGAGGCAGATACTGTCCCTTGTGTCCAAAGTGATAGGTCCAAGTCGTTTGCATCTTCTGAATCTGGCCAATCCATAGAATAGCAGCACCAAAACACGCCCACAGCATCCTTCAAATCTTCAACTTCATGACATACATGATTTTGCAACATTGTTGTGGGTGACCAACTGAATTTCCAGCAACCGACTCGTTCGAAATTCGAAACGCGTCCGTTGCCAGGCAAGCCCATTGTCAATGGGTGTGCACCGATCGGTCCATTGCGGTACAACGCGCACAGGGGTACAACGCGTACCCGCACACATTGAAAGCAATGGGCCGGCCGGAGGCACCGATCGGTCCATTGCAGTTCAACGCGCACAGGGGTACAACGCGTACCCGCACACATTGAAAGCAATGGGCCGGCCGGAGGCACCGATCGGTCCATTGCGGTACAACGCGCACAGGGGTACAACGCGTACCCGCACACATTGAAAGCAATGGGCCGGCCGGAGGCACCGATCGGTCCATTGCAGTTCAACGCGCACAGGGGTACAACGCGTACCCGCACACATTGAAAGCAATGGGCCGGCCGGAGGCACCGATCGGTCCATTGCGGTTCAACGCGCACAGGGGTACAACGCGTACCCGCACACATTGAAAGCAATGGGCCGGCCGGAGGCACCGATCGGTCCATTGCTGTTCAACGCATCACTGTACATGTGACTGGCATATGTCAGCATGCCTGTCTCAGATGGACATATGCCAGCCACAGATAGCTCCCAGGGAGTGAGGGGCACACCTACATCACGACAGCCTGTCCAAACTTTATCATAAGGCATGTAAGGCTGCATTTCCTATTGTGTGTATGTTGGTGTACATGTTGTCCTGTGGGTGTCACCTGTGGGCAGCCACCCCCAGGCTGTGCACATGTTCATGGGGACAGGATCCTGGGTGTTACGTGTACGTGACCACTGTGATGTGCAACTGTTCATATCTGTGCATGTGCCATGGTCACATTTCACAGTGGTGTATGTGTATGTCATGTCACATACCCCGTGAGTCCCAAGTGGGACGGTATGTTTGAGCCAGGGTGTCCCAGTGGCACAATAGTGATGGTCCTCCACAGTCTTTGTGCATGTGGTGTTTACAATGTCTCTGATTTCATGTGCACAATGGGAGACAGTCTCCACATCCACGTTGTGTGTGCATGGACTCTGATGTTGTGCGTGTGTGTCACAGACGTCCATGTCTGTCCTGCCGTGTCAAGTGGGGCCACTACCTGTGGGGGTCATGGTTGTTTTGCTGTGGTGTATACATGATACTCCATGTAATGCCAGTGTCCATGTGGCATTACAGGGTCCCTGGGAATGTACCTGTCGTTGAGCTGTGGTGCCTGGGGCACATCTGTCCTCACATGTCCCTGTGGGGGGTTATTGTGACACGGCAGCAGGAGATGGGAACTGTGACACGGCCTCATGATATCCAATGGGCCAACCTGGGACTAATTGATGCCACCTGTTGGACCGTGTTGACAGATGTTGGCCATGTATGTACCATACATGTCCTTACGGTACTGCACACTTCATGTAGTTGTGCCTCATAATGATGTATGTTGGGATCTTGAGTGTGTTCAATGCCGCATATGTGGGGTGACTGACAATCTTGCTTACTTCTCCTCTGCACTGCAGGGCTCCTGCTGTCCATCGGCCATTCCCAGACCTGGCAACGATGGTGGAACGGGACAGCATCCGACGGTACCGCTTCACCAGGCAGCTGATTGAGGATTTGGCAGTGCAGTTGTCCCCACATTTGCAGCCTGGCCGGCCGTATCCTACAGCGCTGACCCCCAAGGTGAAGGTGATGACAGCCCTACACTTCTTTGCCACTGGTACCTTCCAACATACTGTGGCGACTGCTGGTGGGATGTCACAGACCATGTTCAGCCGTGTGCTCCGCGATGTTTTGGCGGCAATGTTGCTCTTCCTGAACCGGTACATCTATTTCCCTAGACTGCGACAACTCACTGACGTGAAGAGTGACTTTTATGCCCTGGGGAGGATGCCGCATGTAATTGGCTCCATTGATGGGACACATGTGGCTTTGGTACCACCACAGGCCCAGGAGCAGGCCTACAGGAACCGCAAGCACTACCACTCGGTCAATGCACTGGTGGTGTGTCTTGCAGACATGACCATCATACACGTGTGTGCCCGTTTCCCTGGTTCAGCACACGATGCCTTTGTGATGAGGAGTAGTCGCATCCCCAGGATGATGGCACAGATGCAGAACCAGCGTGCCTGGCTTGTCGGTGTGTACTGACTTTGTGCCATTGTGTGTGATCTGATCTGTAGTATTCTGCCCACTTTTCCAAGTCAGCTAATGTGCACTTGTCTGTCCGTAGGTGACTCGGGATACCCCAACATGCCGTGGTTGCTGACACCCCTCAGGAACCCTGTGACACCTGCCCAGATGCGCTACAATGAGGCACATGGTCGGACCAGGAGAGTGATTGAGCGGACCTTTGGTCTCCTGAAGAGCCGCTTCCGCTGCCTGGACAAGACCGGAGGGTCCCTCCCATATGCCCCTGCGAAAGTGTGCAAGATTATCATCGTCTGCTGCATGCTCCACAACCTGGCAGTGCGGAAGGAGTTGCCTCTCATCCAGGATGACAATGACCAACATCCGCCACCTGTGGAGGATCCTGGCCTGGACCACGATGCCAGTGACGATGATGATGATGATGGTGATGGTGATGTCCGCACACAGCTCATCACCAACTTCTTCAGCTGAATGTGAGTATCCTGAGGTGTCATGTCAATGATGTGAGTTGGCATAATGTGTGGGTGGTGCTCTGGTGCTGTGGGAGTGTGTCCATGGGCCACTTGACTGGATGTGTGTTGCGATGTGTGGTGACAGGTGGGCTGTACTCCCCAACAGTGTTGACATGCTAACTTGGTTCTGGGTGGGTATTTTGTAACATGTATTGTGCATGTGTTTTGCTGTTCTGTCCTGTACTCCATTGCTTTTGACTGTGTGTCATTTCTGTCCTTCACAGGGTACTTTCAGATTCGTTTGGTCAACTGTGTCCACCGACGACGTGATTGCACATCCAGGCTGGTAGCTGTTGTGTCCCTACAGGTGATGTGCGCCACACCCATGGACTTCCTTCCGTCTACAGTTGTTGACTGTGTGCCCGCTGCCAGGTGGGGTTACCTTGCATCTGTAGTGGTTACGGCATGTTGCAACTGTGTAATAAACCTGTGCTTCACTTTGTGATGTGCGTTGTCTGTGGTCACACATTTGACTGCCATTTGCTTACTGCACCTGTGGGCTACTTGACTACAACTGGGAATGGGTGTGGTGTCTGTGCATTGCACCGTCTTCCCTGGCAACATCAGTGTAGGCAATGAGTCAGATGGCCTAGGTGTGTATGTGTCGTGTAGCCCTGGTGGTGTGTCTCCCTCATGTGTGTCACGTTTCCTGTACTCACATGCCTGTGTTGTCCTTGCTGTTGCAGTTCGCATACGCAGTGTCATTTTGCAGTTCATCATCCCCATAACAGCACCCACGTTGGAATCACGACAGAGGCAAGTATGGTGTATTAGTGTGTTTATTGTGATACATTTGTGTTAATAGTGCATAGGATGGGTTGTGCTGTACATGAATCTTGCAATCCCAAGTTCCTAGGTGAATTGAAAGTCCGGGTAGACAGGATCCCCAGTATCGGGGCCACAGTTGTCTGACACATTGGTCCAACTTGTACTCCCCATGCAATGTGTGGGAGTAGAGTTGCCGTCAACAGGGTGAACAGTCTGTGCACAAAGGCGAACATCCAGAACTGGTTCAGGCTTCCTGGGAGTTGCGCTTGGCCATCGGCCTCTCACTTTTCCCTCCTCGGACGACCCCTCTTCTTGGGGGGGCCCTCAAGTGCAGGCTGCTGCGGTGCAGGGACTCTCCGCCAGAGTCCTCCTCCCTCCCTGTGGCAGTTGCAGTTTGTTCGGCACCAGATGTTGTTGGCACACAGGGAGGTGTGGACTGGTTGCTGTTCATCTGGCGGAGGCATTGTAAAATGTTCCTGTGCACCGCCGTCATCTCATGCAGTGCATCCCACTTGGACTCCACGTGGGACATGTGGGAGTCCAAGCGGGCATGATGGGCAGCCTGCTGCTGTTTAATGTCTCTGAGGAGCCCCACTACCTGGCTGAGCTCTCCGGTGCTGGACTGGTACGCATCAGCTATGCGTACCAGTTGTGGGTCATCATGCACACCAGCAACGTCTGCAAGCAGCGACCTCTGTCTCCCACCCCTCCCACCACCCCTGCTGACATGTGCAGTGTGTGCAGTGGCACGCACAGATAACCCTGGTCCACCTTGGGGGTTGGTGGTGGTGGTGGTGTCCATGGCCCCAGGTTGGTCCAGGGTCACTGTGCTGGTGTTTCTCCTTATTCTGTCCATGTCGGCAGGGATGGTATTCGTGGTGACAGTCGTTGTAGGGGTGGGTGCAGGGGGTGCAGCTGGTGGTCCTGCTGGTGCTGCAGCTGGTGGTCCTGCTGGTGCTGCATGTTGACTTGCACCGGATGTGCCAGGTTGTTCTTCATCGTCCGAGGAGGACAGTGGCTGTACGACGCCAGTGAGCTCGGCATCCTCTTGAGCCTGGGACTGGGACTCCTCAGCGTCTGCTGCTGTGTCCCCATCATCACCTGTTTTTGGGAGACACAAACAATGGATGTCAAGTTTCTGCAGGCATCAATGGTTGACACACATGACAGGTGTGACTGTGCCTCTGGGTGCGGGCCTGTACATTGCATTGTCCTGAGTCGTCACAGTCAGGGGTTGATATTGGTGTGGCACATTGTCCTGCATTATTTGGGCATTTCTATGTATTTTCTGGGGTGTCAACATGGTCTGCATTGGTTGTGTTTGGTTGGCAGCCGGACCTCCTTCCCACCCACCCAGCCAGTCAGTTATCCCACCATGGAACGTGCTTGCATTGCAGGGAGTGTAAGTTGTCTCTCAGGATGTCAGTCAGTGGTGTCCTGCTGTTTGTTGGTGCACAGTTGGCAGCAGGGCCTTGTGCTCCCCACAGCAGTAGCCAGTGTCAGCCATCTTGTGAGTCCTTCTCCACTCCCTGTGATGTGAGCATGGTCCAGGGTGGTGTTGATGGGACAGTTGTGGGGGTGAGCTATGTCTGTGACTACGACTCCCATCATGCCATTGCCTCCACCCCACTTCCCAGCATTCCCATACTTACTTGCTTTTGTGTGGAGTTCAGTGTGTGTGGGTGTGAGAGCAATGACAAGATGGCTGACAGTGGTGTCCTGCTGTTGGTTGGTGTGCAGTACCCAGCATGCCCTTGTACTCCCCACGACACAGCAACAGTGTCAGACATCTTTGATGGGCCTTTCCACTCTCTGTGGGATGTGCATGCGTGAGTGTGAGCTTGCTGGGCCATGTGGTGGGGGATGTAGAGCTGTGACTACGACTCCCATCATGCTATTGCCTCCTCCCCCCTTCCCAGCATGCCCATGCTTCCTTCCTTTTGACTTTGCTTCCCTGTGGGGTGGGCTGGCTGTGCTGACAGGATGGCTGGGAGTGTTGTCCTGGCAGTTGTTTGGCTAAGAGTCCCAAGAGTGTCCCTGTGCTTCACACGACATAACCCAGGATGGTGGTTCTTTGTGGGATCTTGTGTTAGGATGGAGGGCATTGCATTCTACCAGGTGGGTACTGTGGAGTTTGTGTTGGGGGGGGGGGTGTGAGGGGAGGTGCTTGTGACTATAGTCAGTGCTGCAAGTCCCCCTTCCCACCCAGCCAGCCAGATATCCCACCATGGAACGTGCTTGCATTGCAGGGAGTGGAAGTTGTCTCTCAGGATGTCAGTCAGTGGTGTCCTGCTGTTTGTTGGTGCACAGTTGCCAGCAGGGCCTTGTGCTCCCCACAGCAGTAGCCAGTGTCAGCCATCTTGTGAGTCCTTCTCCACTCCCTGTGATGTGAGCATGGTTCAGGGTGGTGTTGATGGGACAGTTGTGGGGGTGACCAATATCAGTGACTACGACTCCCATCATGCTATTGCCTCCACCCCCTTCCCAGCATGCCCATGCTTCCTTCCTTTTGATTCTGCTTCCCTGTGGGGTGGGGTGGCTGTGCTGACAGGATGGCTGGGAGTGTTGTCCTGGCAGTTGTTTGGCTAAGAGTCCCAAGAGTGTCCCTGTGCTTCACACAACATGACCCAGGGTGGTGGTTCTTTGTGGGATCTTGTGTTAGGATGGAGGGCATTGCATTCTACCAGGTGGGTACTGTGGAGTTTGTGTTGGGGGGTGTGAGGGGAGGTGCTTGTGACTATAGTCAGTGCTGCAAGTCCCCCTTCCCACCCAGCCAGCCAGATATCCCACCATGGAACGTGCTTGCATTGCAGGGAGTGTAAGTTGTCTCTCAGGATGTCAGTCAGTGGTGTCCTGCTGTTTGTTGGTGCACAGTTGCCAGCAGGGCCTTGTGCTTACCACAGCAGTAGCCAGTGTCAGCCATCTTGTGAGTCCTTCTCCACTTCCTGTGATGTGAGCATGGTTCAGGGTGGTGTTGATGGGACAGTTGTGGGGGTGACCAATATCAGTGACTACGACTCCCATCATGCTATTGCCTCCACCCCCTTCCCAGCATGCCCATGCTTCCTTCCTTTTGATTCTGCTTCCCTGTGGGGTGGGGTGGCTGTGCTGACAGGATGGCTGGGAGTGTTGTCCTGGCAGTTGTTTGGCTAAGAGTCCCAAGAGTGTCCCTGTGCTTTACACAACATGACCCAGGGTGGTGGTTCTTTGTGGGATCTTGTGTTAGGATGGAGGGCATTGCATTCTACCAGGTGGGTACTGTGGAGTTTGTGTTGGGGGGGGTGTGAGGGGAGGTGCTTGTGACTATAGTCAGTGCTGCAAGTCCCCCTTCCCACCCAGCCAGCCAGATATCCCACCATGGAACGTGCTTGCATTGCAGGGAGTGTAAGTTGTCTCTCAGGATGTCAGTCAGTGGTGTCCTGCTGTTTGTTGGTGCACAGTTGCCAGCAGGGCCTTGTGCTCACCACAGCAGTAGCCAGTGTCAGCCATCTTGTGAGTCCTTCTCCACTTCCTGTGATGTGAGCATGGTTCAGGGTGGTGTTGATGGGACAGTTGTGGGGGTGACCAATATTAGTGACTACGACTCCCATCATGCTATTGCCTCCACCCCCCTCCCCAGCATGTCCATGCTTCCTTCCTTTTGATTCTGCTTCCCTGTGGGGTGGGCTGGCTGTGCTGACAGGATGGCTGGGAGTGTTGTCCTGGCAGTTGTTTGGCTAAGAGTCCCAAGAGTGTCCCTGTGCTTCACACAACATAACCCAGGGTGGTGGTTCTTTGTGGGATCTTGTGTTAGGATGGGGGGCATTGCATTCTACCAGGTGGGTTCTGTGGAGTTTGTGTTGGGGTGTGTGTGAGGGGAGGTGCTTGTGACTATGGTCAGTGCTGCAAGTCCCCCTTCCCACCCAGCTAGCCAGATATCCCACCATGGAACGTGCTTGCATTGCAGGGAGTGTAAGTTGTCTCTCAGGATGTCAGTCAGTGGTGTCCTGCTGTTTGTTGGTGCACAGTTGCCAGCAGGGCCTTGTGCTCCCCACAGCAGTAGCCAGTGTCAGCCATCTTGTGAGTCCTCCACTTCCTGTGATGTGAGCATGGTTCAGGGTGGTGTTGATGGGACAGTTGTGGGGGTGACCAATATCAGTGACTACGACTCCCATCATGCTATTGCCTCCACCCCCTTCCCAGCATGCCCATGCTTCCTTCCTTTTGACTCTGCTTCCCTGTGGGGTGGGCTGGCTGTGCTGACAGGATGGCTGGGAGTGTTGTCCTGGCAGTTGTTTGGCTAAAAGTCCCAAGAGTGTCCCTGTGCTTCACACAACATAACCCAGGGTGGTGGTTCTTTGTGGGATCTTGTGTTAGGATGGGGGCATTGCATTCTACCAGGTGGGTTCTGTGGAGTTTGTGTTGGGGTGTGTGTGAGGGGAGGTGCTTGTGACTATGGTCAGTGCTGCAAGTCCTCCTTCCCACCCAGCTAGCCAGATATCCCACCATGGAACGTGCTTGCATTGCAGGCAGTGGGAGTTGTCTCTCAGGATGTCAGTCAGTGGTGTCCTGCTGTTTGTTGGTGCACAGTTGCCAGCAGGGCCTTGTGCTCCCCACAGCAGTAGCCAGTGTCAGCCATCTTGTGAGTCCTTCTCCACTCCCTGTGATGTGCGCATGGTTCATGGTGGTGTTGATGGGGCAGTTGTGGGGGGGGCAATATGTGTGACTGCGACTCCCATGATGCTATTGGCTACACTGACTTGGCCAGCATACAAGGAATTCCTTCCTTTGAGTGTTCTTCACTGTGTGTTGGTGTTGTTGTGGTGGCTACATGTCTGGATGTGTTTGTTAGTTCTATTTGTGCCACTGCCTAGCTGTAGTTGTAGTTGTTTGTACATGTGATGGCACAGTTGGATGTGACTTTTTTGATGGCATGTGTTGTGTTTATCTGACTGACATACACATTTTGGGATGATTCTGTTCTGGTTGCTGTGTAATTGCTATGAGTGCATGGTTTGACTCTCCCCTTGACAGTGATGTGTGTGTGTTTTGTGGCAGTATATTGTGTACATTTGTTGTGTACTCACCAGGCTCTGGGATGTCCTCTAGTCCATATGCGCTCACTGGCGGAAGGATGGCCCGCACCTTCTCCTCCCAGGGCCTGAGGTATATTGGCTTGGCAGGAGGGCCACTGCCGGTGTGTTGGCTGTTGATGTAGTCTTGCTTCAGCATTTTCCGTACCCTCCTGCGCACGTCATACCACCTGTTCTGGATGTCGGTCTTTGTGCGCCGACATGGTGATTGGGCGTTCACCCTGTTGATGATCCTCTCCCACATCTTGGTTTTCTGCGACATGGGGGTCTGTTGGACCAATGTGCCAAACAGCTGTGGCTCCACCCTGAGGATCTCGTCTACCATGACTTCCAATTCACTATCTAGGAACTTGGGATTCTTCTTGGGGGCATGGTGATGGGTGGTGATGGTGGGTGATGTGTGTGTTGGTGTGCAGGTGAGGGTGTGTGAGTGTGTGTTTTGCTGGGTGTATGTGAGGTAGGTATTTGTTGGTGTGCTGATGGTGTGTGGCTTGTGTGAGGGATGAGCTGTGGGTGTGTGGTTGCTTTCTCTTGGGTGCTGGCAGTGGAATGGCATTTGCAAAGGCTCATGGTAGTGATTTGTGTCCTTTATATAGGTGGAGTTGTGGGTGTGTCTTTGTTCTCTGTCCCCACCCCCAGTATTTATTGGCTTGGTAATTGCTTGTTTGGCCTTTTTTGGGTGATTTTTCCTTTGTGCTGTTTGTGTATGTTGGAAACGTTCTTGTGACCGAGTCGGACCCTGTATTGGTCTCGTACGGTGTTCTCCGTTTCGTTCACGCTGTGTTTGTGCAGTTTTCTATGCTGCGTACGCGTCGGTCGCGGTGTATTGTGTTGCTTCGGCTCGGTTTTGTATGCGTGTCGGTCGTACGGCTTGGCCTCCATCCGACTCGCTCGTTGTTTTCGCGCCTTGCATCGTACTTTGCGGTTTGGAGTTCGCGTGTACGTTTCGGTCGGATTTGTTCCGGGTGCGTGTCGGTCGGTTGGATTCGCGTGTTTTTCCGGCCGGATTGCTGCTTTCCGTGCGGCTCGGTCGGTCGACTTTGTTTCGGTACGTGTCGGTCGGATTTTTCGCGCCTTGCATCGTACTTGGCGTGTCGTGCGCCACGGGTACGTGTCGGTCGGTATTTTTTCCGAATCCGAGTCGGTCGGTGCTTTTTCCGGCCCGAATCGGAATCGACCCCTTAGTGGATTGGAAATTTTGGTGAAAGACTGGATGAGAGAAAGTAAAGCTTAAATCATGGTGACTATGGGTGAATATAGAAGAATGAAAGAATGAATGAATAATTACTTGGATGAATAAACAAGAGAGCTCTTTTGGAGAGGGGCATGCTGCTCACCTACTTCACTTACTTTGTTTTATGGTTATCAAAGCTGTCTTGTGGTTTGTTGCCTGCCTTGTTATGTTGGCCTAGGACTAGCTGCCATGCTGCTTTTCTTTGCGCACGTTACACTGAGCCAGGGCTCCCTCGCCCTTTGCTCTTGCCAAGTTCTTTTGCGCTGTCTGCACTTTCTGTCTTTCACCTTTTCTCTTGTTCGATTTGGGCTCAGACTGCACAACATGTACAAGGTCGCATAACAATGTATTTCGGTTCTTCCTGATATGGCCAGTCTCGCGCACCCAGACATAACATTAGGCGCAAATGACATGAAACTTTGTGTGCCTTTAATACTGGGGTTTTTACTGGCGCTTGACACACTTGGAGAAATCCTTTTCAGTGAGAAGAGCTATGATGTCCTGCTGATGTAATTCTGCATCTAGAGACTGAGGTATGGGGGTTCGCTAGTCAAAACCCAGAGGTCTTCTATTTTTATAATAAACTATCTTACTGCACGGGGAGGGTGGTAATGTTATTTAGACATTTATCCACTGAGTTATGAAATGCTTTCCCCGTTTGTATTCTATGGAATTGTAACCATGCTGCTTATATTATTCATATGCATTATGCTATTAGTACTGACACGTGTACTGTACATTAGAGCACGTAAGTTAGAATAAACATTTTAACCTATCCAGTGTCTCTTCCTACGCACCTTGTGGACAAGTACGAGTGAGTGATGAAAGTGTGTTCTTGCTTCTGCGAGTCCTGAGATAAAGATACCGTGTTCTGGGTTGTCCAATCATTGGTACTTGGGTGCTAATGGGATGCTAAGCTAGTTGGGTTGGGGTTTTTGGGTGCTACGGTATATGGTAGGCAAACCACTGTATTCCGGGGTCCCATTATCCTGTGCATAGCTCTGTGTATGTGCAGAAACCTTATGACATGGCGCGACCACCGTGGGGCTGCTTATCTGCGAGATGCTTGAGTAGTACTTGTGCTTGTCCACAAAACCCTCACGTACGCTTCCGGAGGCGTAAGTGACGGTGATACCTCCTATATTGAACGTTTTATAGGTTCTTTCAAGCTTGAAGTTATTAAAAAGGTTACATAAATAACCCATTTTGTGCTCCCTGTTAGGTTGTCGAATACAATTGTTTAGTTATGGCTGGTGTGGCGATAGCTGCACATAGCCGAGGACCAATCCGAGAACACCTAGGTGTATACGGAGTGCCCGATGCTGGGGTCGAGTTGGTCTTTGTGGTTCAAGCCGATCCGGCTTATCACTTTGAAGTGTTTTACACTTGGATCACTTTTGAGGCGGTGGATGCAGGTGATAAACTGTTTCATGAATATAAACCCACCGCTATTCCTGCTGCCTATCGACCCTATACTACTCTTGAAGTGCCTCTCACGGCTTGGCAGCACCGTGTTTGGTTTAATGGCGCCCTCCCACAACCAAATACCGCAGTTCTGCTTAGGCCCCTTATCCATTGAGGGGCCACTTGGCCTGTATTGGCCGGGTATACCCCGCATCCAAATTATCTGGCATTACCGATTGCGGAACTGCGCACTATGCATACCGAACTGGTGCGAGTGCATCGAGCCTTAGTGACATACGTTACAGGTAGCCTACATGGAGCTGCCCCTGTAGTCGCTGGCCAACCAGCTGTTGCAGCTGGAGTGACCATAAGTCCTGTCATGGTCAATTCTGTGATGGGCAAACGTCCACAAAGTAAGGACGATTATCCTTACTGGCTTGCCGAAAAGTTCGATCAGATAGAAGCGGTGTTTCCACATACGTCCCCAGTGGATAAACATCGCATCCTTACGATAAGTTTGCCAAAAGACTTAATCCCCGATTTGACATCATGTGAAAACTGGGGTAAGGTATTCGCAGCAGTTTATTCAAAATGTTTTGGTACTCCTTCCATGACTGTTCTACCCTCTGTAATTAAAAAAGTACAGGACGAACATGGCCCTGAAGCGGCTGTGGAATTAGGGATGAGACTAGTGGGAGTGTTTGATGTAGTAGCTGAACTGATCCTTGGAAATGTCAAGGGCGATGCTATGAACTTTCAAGTAGCGAATGCTTTGGCTTTAGTCCCAGAGTTGGACAGGCCCCGCGAATTACCGAAAATTATTGCCCGGGCTTATAAAACAATTGGAAGAAACAGCCTAGGCAACAAGCCTTTTGTAAAAATGCAAACTCAATCGCAAACACAAGTTACACAAACAAAAAGTACATCTGAGAAAGATGATAGACCAATCTTCACTAAAAAGAGTTGGAGACAGAAAAAACAGGGTAAGCAACAAAAGAAGCCGGGGTCGAGAGGCGCTTCCCCAGTTTCGGTTTCTTCTGAACGTACTTATGATTTACGTGATAGGTCGAGAATTAAATCACCAGAAAGGTTTCAGAGCTCTGATACGCGTTCTCCTCGTTCTTCACAGGCCCAGACGTCGTCACAGGCTGGTGGAGGAGGACGGCAAGATAGAGGAAGGGGCCGAGAGGCTCCCCAGGAGCGAGACCAACCACGACAACAAGTCAGAGGGAAAGCAGAAGACTTTCACCTTCCTCGACCGCAATTTCAGAAGAAAAAAGTTGCCGCTGTAACAGCGAAATATGCCACAGACCGTGAGAACGAGACTCCAGAATTGGACGTGGGCAGTGACCCTCCTAGACAGCGCCGCGGAAGTTACCATAGTGCGGGAGGCGCTACGTCCTCATATGGAGGCGACAGCAACTGAAACATTCGTTACTGTAGAGACAGCTGACACGAGAGTGGCACCCCTGACAGACTTTACAACATAGTCATCCAAATTGAAGGTGACATACCGCGTGAAATAAAAGGGATTTTTTGGGAAAATCTAACCTCTTCATATGACATTTTGTTAGCAGAGGTGGATTGGCCACCCCCATTCGTTTTAGCTGCACATAAAGGAGAGGAGGTAATCCTTCCAAGCTTTTCAAGGCATGTCCCAAAAGACAAAGCTGAAGCACTTGCAGCTGAGTGGGCTGTGTACCTGGCACCAGCGTTATACCGCAACCATGTGGGATGGGATGAAGAATCACCTCCTCATGCAATACCTTTGCGGTCACTACCGCAGCCACAACCCCAATATCCCATCAAACGGCAGGCAAAAGGCCCCGTCTCCGAAATTCTGACACAGTTGGAATATCAGGGAGTAATTGAACCATGCGTATCACCTATGAACAATCCCCTTTTCGTGGTTTCTAAACCCGATGGATCGTACCGCTTAGTTTTAGATTACCGGCATTTAAATTCTCATTGTCGGAACTTTGCGGTGCAGAATACACACAGTTCTGCGCTTGTAGACAGTCTTGTTCGTAAAAATACAAAACGACACTTGACCTTTCAAACGGTTTCTACACGCACAACCTAGCCCCGGAGAGTGGTCAATGGACCGCATTCACTTCCGGTGGTAAATTATTCCAGTTCCGGCGTTTACCCATGGGCTACAAAAATAGTCCGGGTATATTCGCCGCCCGTGTTGTTTCTTTGTTAAATGACATTGATCAAGACGCATGTTCGTACGTAGATGACATCTATCTGACAGACGACGAGTTATATCAGCATCTGTCCCGTGTGGACCGCATTATTCTTGAATTTGCGGAGCAGGGTTACAAATTTAACTTTGCTAAGTCACACATTGCTGAATTTACCGTTCTGTTCTTGGGCTATGAGCTCAATAACGAAGGTAAGGGCTTAGCCCCCATTTCTTGGAAAAATGTGCACATTTGTGCCCCCCAAATACTCTGAAGAAACTTCAGTCTTTGCTGGGTTTCCTGAATTTCGGGCGTACCTACATTCCCGAATATGCCCAGCGTATCAAGCCTTTGTATGCTTTGATACAACCTACTTATTCAAGGTCTTGCTGGCTGCCTGAGCATACCTCAATTCTGCAGTCTTTGCAGACAGACCTATTGGAGTCTAAATATCTTTTGACTCGTGATAACCACACAAACTTGGTGATTAGAATAATTCCGGGGCGGTGGGATTCACATACTTAACCTTTAATGAAGGTGATACAGTACCCATCGCATACAAGTCACATCTGTACACTTCCGCTGAATTGCGCTTTACATCTGTCGAAAAAGTTCTAACTGCAGTGCAAATGGCGATTCTAAAAGAACGCACACTGGCACAGGGAAAGCGGATTCTAGTGGTAATACCCTGTCCTGCCCTAGAGGCAGTAACGAAGGCAAGTGTACCGAACTCAAAAGCAATGCATCCCCGTTGGATACAATGGGCTACATCCTTGACGTCTTCAGACGTCACCTTTATTTTCGATTCTTCTCTTCAGACTCAGGAGTTCTTACAGTATGAATTTGTTCATCCTCCTCCTCTGTTTTTATTGCCGCTTGAGGATTACAAATGTGTGATCTACACCGATGGTTCGGCGCAACCGGCCACTGGGTCCAAGCACGCTTATTCAGCTGCATGTGCTATTGTTGCGGGTTCCTTTGTAAATGGAACGTTCAAGTCTTCTGTAGTGCATACTCGCACACTTGGAGATAGTACCGCACAATTGGCCGAGCTGCATGCATTGCTACTTGCGCTTGAGTTCGCTTCTCAGGATGAGACCACTCTTATTGTATGTGATTCTTTTTACTGTGTACAATCTTACAATGACAATCTGTTTTTCTGGTCGAAAAACGACTACAAGGACGCAAAGGGAGCACAATTAAGCATAAAATGCTTTGGGTTCGAGTGGCAGAATTGCAACAACGTCTGCCCCTCACACAGGTGGTTCACACCTTAGGCCATCAGCGGGTGGGCGCACACGCTATTGGTAACGATCTGGCAGATGAAGCTGCCCGTTCGGCAGTAGTCACGTGTTCAGTAGCAGCGGTTACCAGGTCCATGTCTAAAATTGACTCTGTTATTCTAGCAGCTATTGCTGCAACCAAGGAAGGTGATAATTACCCTACAGGCTTCCCTTCCAAGTATTCTTACAAATTAAGTCCCGATCAGGTTCCTTATGTAACAATACCTGACGTTGGAGATCGGCTGATCCCCAACGCGGACCGCAGGAGTGCCTTGATATCTGCTGCACACGAAGGCATGGCTTCTGCTCATGCAGGTGTGTCGGCTACAGTTTCCATCTTGCAGCAGCGTTATTGGTGGCGTGGATTGTATAAAGACACCCGTGCTTTTGTGCTTTCCTGCGACGTTTGTCAACAGATTAAGCCTTCCACGGTAACACGCCCTCCACAGACCCCGCTCTGCATAGCTAACAGACCCTTTGGGTGTGTTTACTTGGATCACTGCGGTCCATTCTCATCAGACACTGCCTATAAATACATCTTAGTAGCAGTGGACTCGTGCACACGGTTCCTCTGGGTCTGGCCACAACGTAGTGCTGACGCTCGAAATGTAATCAGGGATTTGCGTGTCTTTGTGGGAATTTTCGCATGCGGCACCTTCCATTCGGACCAAGGTCCGGCGTTTGCCTCTAGGGCTTACAAGGATGCAATGGCTTCGCTTGGGGTGCGGGTGAAATTTTCGTCTCCGTATAGGCCTGAGGGCAACTCTATCGTTGAACGAATGAACCGTGACTTAAAGCAATCCTTAACAGCTAGAGTTATAGGTACTGGCAGGAACTGGCTGGCCCACTTGTATACCGTTCAACGTGCACTTAATAATCTCCCTAGAAGACCTCTGGGTGGGCGGACCCCATACGAAATGCTCTTTGGCATAAGAATGTTTGTGCCTGACCTTGAGGGTCCAGACATCGCGGCGCAATCCGCCAAGTTTGATGTAGATAACCATTCTGCTATGTTACAGGACTTACAAGAAGCCCGAGACAAACTTGCAACTACACATTTGCCTTCAGCCACAGATCCTGCGTTGCAGATTCCGGTAGCCGGCTGGCTTCCAAAGGTTGGAGAACTGGTTCGAGAGAAGGTTGAAAACAAAAAAGAATTCGGCCCCTCTTTTCGTGCACCGGTTCCAGTTCTGGGCTTGAAGGGAACACGTACAGTCATTTTACCACCGCTTCCTGGTCGCAAGGAGAACAGATACATCTCAGTGGAAAATGTCAAGCTACAGCGCCTGGCCGATCCTGAATAGTGTCACACCAGCGGTCTCTTGTCCTGCCATTTATCGGACATATGTTCGTGGCCCATCTACACGAACGGTCGCTGATGCTGTAATTGAGATGGTTGATTTGCCTGAAACTACAATTGATCCACAACTCTCCACCAATATCGACGAGGACGAGTATACTTATCCTGCATCTGAATCGGTGGCGCATCAACCAACAACGCCACTTGCCCCGACTCGTTATTCCTTTGATTCGGATTCCACCTCTTCAAAAGTCCCATCCAAGTTCAGTATTTTTGTATCCTGGTTTAGAGACAATTTTTTGATTCCACCCTGGACATACATCTGGTTGGTACTTTTCTTGATTTTTTTGTTCATGTCCATTGGCTTTGTCACAGTGTTTTTTCTACTAATCAATGGTCACTATTTACCTGAACGCTCTGCTGTAGACTATGTTTCTGGAACTTTGGCTCCTCATTCCTCGTCTCACATCATGAAGCGTGACCACACATTTGTGAACATTTCAGCTTTTCCAGTTGCTGATGGCATCGTATGGGATGCAGTGAACTATCAAATCCATGGTCCGACAGAAATTATTAATGTACCTAATGTCCTTCGTGTTTCAATGGGTGATGTAGTACAAAATAACATTCATTCTGATGATTGGGATGTGCATGCCGTTGAAGCATTGTTTGCCGATTTAAAATATTATGCATCTTTTAATGCTGAAGATTTATATATGAATTCTGCGAATTATGCCGATTTGTATTGTTACCAACATTGGGGTAATCATTTTCTCCATAAGCCAAGTGCCCTGCGTAGTTCTGTTAACTACACCCAATGGGAACATTGTCCAAACCCCTTGCCAGGTAGCTCACAAACTCTTCGAAATAAGTTTACCTATTTTACTGATTTTAATCGGTCGAACCCTGCATCCTATTATTTTAGACTTAATACCACATCAACTCAGAAAATTATGTTAACACACACCAAGTTGCTTTATTCGGGTTCCTTTTTAAGTGCCCTAGCAGTGGGTGGTTATGAGTACTGGGAGGATACAATAGATTTGAAATCCATTTGGGGCTCCAAGCCATGGCAGGTACAGGGAACCGAGGCGTTGCATCGTGCTTGCCTCATCCCTACCCAAATTATGTTCCTAAACGTTTCCATCTATCAAACTACGTGTTGGGGCTTAGCTACCACTAAACAATTAAACTCGCCCTCAATTCCATCCCTTTCGAGTTTTCCCAATGATAGCTCACGTTTTAACCTGTCCCTGACGACCCTACAGGCTCTATTACAGAATAATTCATTTAATGTTTCCGAACTGGATCAGTCACCCTGGTTGGTATGGCCTATATCATCTAATGCATGTCAAATGCGTTTTCACGACTCAGGTACTAGATACACACAGGATAGGCCTGATCCGAGATTTACTGCTTCTCGTACTGTCACTACATATTCTGTTGGTAAATTATGCAAACAATGGCTGCAACATTCGTCCCTTGATTCTGTTAAACAACATTTGTCCCTCCTTTCAGGCAATATTGATCTGTCCGACTTTGTTTTGGGACCTCGTGGTCCCCGACCTAAGAGGTTCATTTATGAAACGTATAATGAACTCTGGAAGCTATCACAAATTGAAGCTGCTTCCCGTCTTCGGGAAATAGATCAAGCAAATTTGGAAAAGGTGCTTGCTGTTGTTGACAATAGTATTAATACCCTGTCTTCTCGCATTTACACTTTGGAGAATATTGTGTCCTCTGTTGTCGATATTGTACAAGATGATGTTTCTGTGTTATATCATGGTCAGAATCAATTGCGCTCAGTTATGCAGTTTGCATGGACTTTACAAACGCTTAAGTTAGGTAAAGTTCCTTGGCATTTTTGAACACCTCTGCCTTGTTTCTACCTTTTAATTTAACTGACAAACAGCAATTCATGTCCATGAAAGATGCAACTTACACTTTATTGCATATCGAAAAGATGGATCCTTTGCCGTTCTCTGTTGCAGAACTCGATTCTGCTGTGTGGCTAGTTCATGGGGTTATCGCTTTACCTTTTTCCTTGTTTGAATTTGACTCGTGCATGAAACATTACCCTGTGGGCCGTTACCAGCCCTTGGGCAGTGCTTTCCTGCATGAACTCTGGTCCTTGCCTTTCATGTATAAATGCCTTCGGGACGGCAAGGAAGTCTTTCTCACGGGGGAGTACTGCGACTCGACTATGGGTCATTCGCTTATTTGTAAACACATTAAATTGCATGGCTCATGTAGCGTTTCCGCTCCTAATCTTGCTTGTGTGCTGAAAGGTATTCCTGCTCCTGTTATTTCTCCTACTTTCACTCTCCTTTCCAATGGTAGTTATTTACTTTTAAATAACGAAAACTGTTGTGGCCTGCAGGCTGGCAGTCCTTACATTGTAACAGTTTCGCACAGGGTTGTCTGCTGCAAAAATGTGCTTTTTCCTCCCCCTCATGGCAAGGTTGATATCTCTATTTGGCCTTCCATCCCTACCATGGAGGCAGATTTCAATAGACTCAGCAGAATAAAGGCACTGTTATTGAACGAGGAAGTTATGCTCACGTCCGCCCGGGAGACATTCATTCTCCAGGTGGCGAGTACCCACAGTGAAATACAGGCCCTTTTGAACACTAATCTCCCCAACATTTTGGGGAGTTAATTCATCGTATTTTTAACGCATCTAACACAGAGGGTCTGGTACACTTTTTTAAAGTCGTGGGGTCTGGTTTGGTGTCCTCCTTCCAAACTATTTTTGGTGTCATCCCGGCGTTTATTCATTCTATTTTTTCCAGCGTCTTTGGCGGTTTCCCGTTGATCATCGCCTTGGCGGCTGGTGTCCTGTTATTAATTTGTTTTATGCGCAATGGCTGCTCCCCGATGGGACCTGCTCGATCCAGAACGCCTCCAGCTGCTTCGTGAGCGCCTTTTGGCTGGTTTTGGTGTCTTGCCATTGGCGACACTGAGTGTGTCATATACTCTTTCCTTTCGCTTTGCGTATTTCACTTGCGTGCAACCTGTAATGACTTGCATCCGCTGTCCTTTCACCTGGACCTTGGATTATTGCCTCTCCAATTCGTCATTGTCTGTTCCGGATTTTGTTCAGTTGATGGGTCCCTTAGAGGCCCATGAGCAGGACTGTTCCGTTGCCGGCTGTATGGCGCGTGCGGCTGCACTGGGGATTTTGGCGCAATGGGATATCTGGGCGGCTGCCCAGGATCTCCTACAACAAAGCTGTTTCGTTTATCACGCAAGTTGTCCCGCATTGCTTTTGGATGCTCCCTCTGCTGAGGAGCATTCCTGCTCTTTGATCTCATGGATTGGATGGCATCTATGTTTTTTGACAATTCCAATGATGCCCTTTTGGAGGGTATGGCTTTTTTCTGCACTTACACTTTCATGGATTGACTTGTTTTTCGCCGTTTGGGCGCTCCTGTGCTCTACTGGATATTTTTTTTGTTTGCCCTCTGTCTTGGACGCCGGACTGACCAGGGGAGGGTGTCTTGTGGTTTGTTGCCTGCCTTGTTATGTTGGCCTAGGACTAGCTGCCATGCTGCTTTTCTTTGTGCACGTTACACTGAGCCAGGGCTCCCTCGCCCTTTGCTCTTGCCAAGTTCTTTTGCGCTGTCTGCACTTTCTGTCTTTCACCTTTTCTCTTGTTCGATTTGGGCTCAGACTGCACAACATGTACAAGGTCGCATAACAATGTATTTCGGTTCTTCCTGATATGGCCAGTCTCGCGCACCCAGACATAACATTAGGCGCAAATGACATGAAACTTTGTGTGCCTTTAATACTGGGGTTTTTACTGGCGCTTGACACACTTGGAGAAATCCTTTTCAGTGAGAAGAGCTATGATGTCCTGCTGATGTAATTCTGCATCTAGAGACTGAGGTATGGGGGTTCGCTAGTCAAAACCCAGAGGTCTTCTATTTTTATAATAAACTATCTTACTGCACGGGGAGGGTGGTAATGTTATTTAGACATTTATCCACTGAGTTATGAAATGCTTTCCCCGTTTGTATTCTATGGAATTGTAACCATGCTGCTTATATTATTCATATGCATTATGCTATTAGTACTGGCACGTGTACTGTACATTAGAGCACGTAAGTTAGAATAAACATTTTAACCTATCCAGTGTCTCTTCCTACGCACCTTGTGGACAAGTACGAGTGAGTGATGAAAGTGTGTTCTTGCTTCTGCGAGTCCTGAGATAAAGATACCGTGTTCTGGGTTGTCCAATCATTGGTACTTGGGTGCTAAAGGGATGCTAAGCTAGTTGGGTTGGGGTTTTTGGGTGCTACGGTATATGGTAGGCAAACCACTGTATTCCGGGGTCCCATTATCCTGTGCATAGCTCTGTGTATGTGCAGAAACCTTATGACAAAGCCATGGTTCAAAGTGGGGGGAATTTAAATTTTTGTTATAATCCCTTCATTCACTGTATTTGTTGAGCGAGGCAGAAATATGTCTCACCCATCATAATTTTTCACCACCCTCCCTGCCCATGGCATTTCACCACCCATTACCGAAATGTAGTATGATTCATTTTGTGACTGCAGTGTAGGCTGTGCAATGTGCATCTGCTTCAGTTAATGCGGTATCTGCAAAGTTTTCAATGCATTGCAAACCGAATACACATGGGGTAGATTTTCAAACAATTTGCGCTGGGTTAGTGTCACAAAAGTGAAGCTAACCCGCACAAAATGTGTTTTTTTACCAATTTACTTTCCAGCACAAAAATTGACATGCGTTGGAAAGTACCCTATAAGTAACACAAAGCAGCACGAAGGATTGCTATGCGTTACTTAGTACCAAGGTGTTGTTACATGGGTGGTACGTGGGCGTTCCCATGAAACCACCCACGCCTTTTGGCGCAAAATCCTATCTACAAACAATTATAGACAGGGTTTAGTGCCAAAAGTTAACCTCATCTGAAAGGAGGCATTAAGAGAAGAAATGTTTTTATTTCTCCTTTCTTTTCCTACTTTGCATGCATGCTGCACTGTGCAGCACACATACAAAGGGGGAAAAGTGTTTGAACTTGTCTAGGCATAGTATTTTGTACAGGAAGGGTGTCCTTCCTGTAAAAAACCTATGCTAGATTCAGGCACGCACCTTAGCGCTATGGTGCTAAGGTGTGTGCCTGGTGCACAGCAGCTGAAATCTGCACCGGCGGTAGGGAGAGGGGAAGAGAGAGCCATATCTCTATAGATATGGCACTCGTCTGCTACCTCCCTGTCACACAATGCAGCATTTTTGGCTGCTGTGCTGCGTTGCGTGACTTCTTTGAAAATCTGCCCCAAGGTGTGTTTCCCTTCGCCCCCTCAGTCACCTCTTAGTACTTCACTCTTTTATTCTTTCATAAGTTCTTCCGTCCCAGCCTACCAAAATATTGAAAAATCCATTCCTGGCATGTGCCACATTTTTATGGCCATGTGAAGTGATTCAAAAATATATTTCATGGTTTCCCATAACAGATTTATTGTACGCCTGTTCATATTTTTCACTTTCGACTTTCGTCAACTACAGTGTCTGAATAAGCCAAAGCTTAGGCACATGACAAATCGATGATCAGTGACACCCCTCTATTCGATAGCAAATGCTCTACCTACCTGCCTAATCCCTCTACCTTACCCTGCCCAGCAAATGAATTTGTTGGAAATAATTTGTAGGGGTGGGCAAGGCTAGTGAGTAAAGTGGGACTGAATGCCTGATTTGATTACAAGTTTGGCATATGAGATACTCTGTGATGAACGTGCCAAATACAATCTGTATAGCCCATTCCTTTCCCTGTAGTGCAGTGGATCGTTTTACCCACTGTCTACTTACGGCAGACAGGATAATAATATCCGCATTTTATATGCGACATGTGTGACGTAGTATCTTATTTAATATTCATCTCCTTCTTTGGAGTCAGGGTAGGAAGTGAAATGCATGAAAGAAAAGAAGGAAAGCAGCTGGGTCATAAATGACTGCACCACCTGAACTAGTCACAAGGTAAAGATGATATTGCCCACCTCAAATGATCAGCTGCCTCTTGACCATAGAAATGAATATATGGACTGGTTGGATGAGAGGCAATATTAAACACAAACAATTGGTACAGAAAACCACATGAATAAAAACGTCAGCAGAGAGTCGTTTCTGGTCTTTTATTCACAGATGTGCTTGATATGTGATTGGTAGAACCAGCCAACGCGTTTCGCCCAAACATGGGCTTCTTCAGGGCAATAGGTTATAGTTAGAACTAGATCCTCAGTAGCTGGGTCAAGAGTAGAGTTTAAAAAGAGTTCTAGCACGTGGAGTTGAGATCTCGTGGTGGAGAGATGTCCCACGTGTTTAGGCAGTGCGGTGTACTTATTTCGGTATTCGCCGTCTCATAGAATGGAGCCGTGTCCGGGACGCGTCCTGTAGTCAGCAGGTCGAGTAGAGGACTCCACCACGAGATCTCAACTCCACGTGCTAGAACTCTTTTTAAACTCTACTCTTGACCCAGCTACTGAGGATCTAGTTCTAACTATAACCTATTGCCCTGAAGAAGCCCATGTTTGGGCGAAACGCGTTGGCTGGTTCTACCAATCGCATATCAAGCACATCTGTGAATAAAAGACCAGAAACGACTCTCTGCTGACGTTTTTATTCATGTGCTTTTCTGTACCAATTGTTTGTATTTAATATTGCCTCTCATCCAACCAGTCCATATAGGAAGTGAAATGCATTTTGAGAAGAGCAGGACCACTGGAATTAAAGATTGATAATTGTCAAATACAGCTGCCCCAGATGGAAACAGTAGCAAAGTACCTGACGCACTAGCTAGCATGCCTCCATTAATTTAGCGCAACAGCTTGTATTCTGTAGAGCGTAATGTCTTATTCATTGATGAGAGGTAAGTTATTTTTATTTCTCTACTCAAAGAGTCTGTTTAGTTACTAGAAAAGCCTATAAAAGAAAAAAATCCAAATCACAGTTTTTTTAAAATTTGGTGTTATTCTCCCTTAATTCTTTTCTGCCAGACAGTCAGTGCTTTTTCTGTGAGGCATGTGTGGGTAAAAAGCAAAATTGGCCCTGTGACTCTCCTAATCATAATCACATCAAATTACAATGGCACTAAGGGACCAGCAATGTACTGCTACTGAGCCACCCACTACTTAATTTTAAACAAGTGTTTGCACAGAACATTCTTTACAATTTGCTTTTTTTCTTTTTGTTTTTCTCAATATGGCTACTCCTGCTGGTCCACCAGCACCACCCACCAGACAGGAGATAGCAGTGGCAGCAGAGGCTAGAGACCATCCAGTCCAAATACTAGCGGCGTGTGGCCCTGGAAGATGAAGAGGCGGAAGTAGCTGCTTCTGACCCAGGCCCCAATTCAGCAAGCCAGCCACAGCCTTCAGCCTCCCGGCCATTACATCACCGGTGCCACTTCCAGCTGTCAGGGGCCCTGCCTGCCACTGCTGCCACCCCCTCGCACTCAGACAGGCAATTCCAGCATCGCCTTCTGCAGCAGCTCGACCGCATTGAAAGCCGGCTAGGGAGTATAGAGCAGAGCCAGGACCAGCTCCTGACCAGTATGGACAATGCCCTCTTCTAAGCCCTTTTTTAATTTTTTTGGGTGGGAGGGAGTTGTTGTGGGTGGAGAAGGTAGGAAGGGAGTTGGGACTGGGTTTTTTTACCTTGGACTTTTGCTTGGACATGGGTCAATTTATTTGGGGAGAGGGGTGGGACTTTTGCGGGTGAAGAGGAAGGTTTTTTTCTAAAATATTAAAGGGAAAAATTATTTTACCACACTTTATGCCTGAAGAAATGTGTTTGTGTTTTACTTTTACTTTGCACTGCTGCCTTTTTTGAGCAGCTTGTTTTTTTGATCAGTTTATAAAAGTGTATACCGGTTAGCTATAGTTAGTTATATACCCTTGTCTTACTACCCTCTGTAACCATCTTGAACATTAGGGGGGATGCTGCCATGACCTATATTGCCTACAACAACCTAGATAAATGATTACTTATCTGCAGTAGCAGTTCGTTGCTTAGTTAATAGCTTAACTAGTTCACTTCACTTCATAGTTCTCTTACCTGAATATAGTTGAAGCAATAACAGGGAGGGCATCACAACTTCACGAGTAAGGTCCAACTGCCACCCAGGTGAGCTCCAACTGTAGGATTAACTAAATGGAAATAAAAACACTGAGTTAGCGGGTTATAAATTATATCATAACTTTACAAAGAATTGATACCAGACTACTTACATGGCACAACAAAGAATACCTGATAGTGATAATATAACAACAGATAGCAATAGTAACTTCTTCTGAGCAATGGGGAGTTAGTATTTAATTAAAACTAAAGATATGAAATCCTCGAGTCATGAAAAGTGGCCTCAAAGTCTGGAGTGGACAAGGTTCAGCGATTATGCAGCACAAGACCTGATGATGATGCTGATGACTGATCTTCTATATCTAAAATATGGATCACTTTTATGCGTAGGTGGGTAAATGGTGCCAGTGTGGGCTATGGCTTAGGTAATAGAAGATCCTGCAGTGAGTTGGTGTCGCTTTCACCACATCCGCTCCGCCAAGTGTGTGATCCATTTATGGTGGAAATTAAGTCACATCTCAATAAACCATACGGCCCGGGGGAAGAGGGTTAGGGGTTTGATGAATGGATGGGAAAGGGGATTTGGGGAAAGGTGTGACAAAGACAAACAATACACAAGGACAATTTTCATCTGGGCAATGAGCAGTCAGTCATCATCATCAACCTTTTGTGGAAGGAAACTAAAGAATGAGTATGACACAGTTCAGTTAAATGCATTGCAAACAGTCATCTGCCCCAGAGGACCAAGTTATCAGATACCTAAAAGTTCTGTCTTCTAGGTTTAAAAAGATCAAATTATGGAGGAGTGCGCCCTCCCAGTTCTAAAAAATATGATTGTTAAAAAAAATTATACTGTATAGCAAAATTGGGTGGTACATCTGCCTGTCTGGAGTGTTGAGCTCAGTTTTCGCCAAGTATACCAGGAAGACTCAGGGCAAAGCAAAAACAAGAGGACTCAGAGTTTCACTTTTGCCACCAGTGCAACACAGGCACTCAGCAGCATTTCCCAAATCAACTCACCTCTCTCCATTCAATATAGCTGAGTACTAGGCCTCAGAGTCTTGGTTTCCCTTTGAAGTCAATAACTTACTTCTTCTAACTGTTGATGAGGTAGTCCCGCCCTGAGTCCTTCCATCCTCCTCCTAACTCCCGTCCCAGTCCCGACCCGAGCAAGATAGACGTGTAGTGCACTGCTGTTGGAGAACAAGTAGAGAAACAGAATTGCAGTATTTTGTATTGGTTTGTGTTTATTAACTAAAGTGATTGAATTGGTCTCTGAAGAACCAGAAGGAGGGGACCCTGCAAATAAATCTCGCTAAGAGTGAAAGAGCCAACACCTTCAGGAGAAATGATCCCCCATCAGGCCTCAATCATTGCAAATCATCGAAATCAAGTTTACAAATTAGTTGAGCACCATCCCGCACTGTCTGCCACCACATGAAACATCACTCACAATCACTCAATAATATATCACTCATTGGTGCAATAGTTACGTGTTCCAATCCAAGCACAGTGGTAGGTACACAATTGTATCTCCTCTTTGATGCAAACAACACATTGGACTTTGACAGTCGTGTAAATCAAATGATCTTCGAGGGCAGCCCTTCTAGGTGGTAAAAAAAAGGATAGGTGTGCATTAATCGGGTTCATTTTTGCTAAGTACGTTTGTAAAGGCGAATCCCCTTCAGGAAAAATGATCACCCATCATTTAGGCCCCAAACATTGCAAATCATTTAAATCAAGTTTACTATATATTGAACACCCTCCCTCACTGTCTACCATCACATAACTCATCAATTGTCACTCACAATCACACACTCATTGTTGCAATAGTTGTAGTTACCTCTTCCAATCCAAGCACAGGCAGGCTATGTAGTAGGTACACAACTGTATCTTTGACGCAGGCAACACATTAGAATTTGTTATTGACACTTTTGTAAATCAATAAGCTTCGAGGGCAGCCATGCTAAGTAATGCAAAAAAAATGGTTGGGCAGCATAAATCTGACACAAACATAATGTTCCACTAGCTACTTTTTTTTGTTGCATAGGAAAAAGTTAAACGAAAAATAATTAAAAAGTTCTGTGGTGGCACCGCCATACTCAGTACGGAAAGTAGAGTTCATCCTCAAACTCTGGTAGTTCACCCATACGTTGGTCATGTAACACATTAGATTCTGACCAATCCTCCTCCTCCTGTGCTGTTTCAGGAACGGTGTAATTGTGTGATAAGAAATGTTGGATCACGTTGATCATGGTCAATCTCTCCACATTTTGAGGCGAGAGACGGGTCCTTCTCAGTGTAACAACTGCGCCAGTGGCACTAAACACACACTCAGCTGACAAACTGGACAGTTGAAGGCGGCACCCCAGAACTGTGGAGTGGGACTCTAAGGGGCATATTTACAATAAAGTGGCGAAGCGTGTCGTTAAGCCAAGAAGGCTAACGACATGCTTCATCCCTTTAGAAATGCAGGGCTGCACTATATTTACTAGAATATGGTGCAGCCCTGTGTTTCCCCCTGCGCTGGCGCTAACTTTAGCTGCCTAGCGCCAATGCAGGCACCCTTGCACTATAGTTAAAGGGTGCCTGTGTTGAGGGGAAAAATGTTTATGTGCAAGAAGTTCCCCTTCCTGCACACAAACAATCTTTAAATGCCGTTTTGTAACTTCTATGTGTGCTGCTTAATGCAGCACACATAGTATTTGCAAAACAGCATTTTTTTAAATGATTGTTTATGTGCAAGAAGGGGGACCTTCCTGAACATAAACAATCATAGGCAATTTGCTGTTTCTATGTGTGCTGCACAAGGCAGCACTGATGGAAACGGCAAAAACGAGGAGAAATAAAGCATTTCTCCTTGTTTTGCCTGTTTAATTTTGGCGCTGCCTCCTATTCACGCTGCCCTTGTAAATAGGGGGCAGCGTCATAATCAATGGGTGTTGCAGTGGAATGTCCACCACAACACCCATTGCCCTCCCCTTTCACGCTAAATACAGCGTGAAAGGGTGCGTTATTTACAAGGCATCGATAAGCCACGTTAAGTGGCTTAATACTGCCTTGTAAATAAGGCAAGGCCCCTATCGCCATCACAGCGTCACTGAAAGTGACAGTGTGGTAGCGATAAGGGCTTGTAAATATGCCCCTAAATTCCAGTCATTCTTCTTCCAGGTCTCAGGCTTGCACAGCAAACCACCTCTTGGGGCTTTTTTATAAGGCCCTTGCGCCGCTAGTGCGTCACTTTTTATGACTCTCCAGTGGTGCAGGAGCCTGCTCCATATTTACCAGCCAGCACTAACCCACTTTTTTTGAGTTAATGCTGCTTGTAAATATCGTTCCCTTTAACGCAGTTGTCTGCATTAAAGGGGATTGCAATGGGTGTTGCTGGGGGCATTCCCAGCAACATCCATGGCTTTTTGACACTGTCCCAGATTTACGAGAAATCATAACACTGAAGCAGCACCAAAAACGTATATGCCTCTCCAGGGGAGGCGTAAGGGAGGCACAACGAGGACAAATATCTTTATTTATCCTTGTTTTTCCTTTTTCTATGTGTGCTGCATTGTGCTGCACACATAGAAAGAGGAAAAAGCCTCTTGTGATTGTTTTTGTGCAGGAAGGTTCCCCTTCCTGCACAAAAATAATCATCCCTGCAAAGCAGTAACCCTTGCACCATGGTGCAAAGGTGCCTGCGTTGGCGCACGGTATCCCATTGTGCACCAGCGCAGGGAAAAAGGACAGGAATGCTCTGTATCTGATAAACACAGCGCATTCCTGCCCTTTTCTTTTGCCATAGGGCAGCGCAGCAGGAAGGCCTGCGGCGCTGCCCTACGGCAAAACCTCATAAATGAAGCCCCTTGTATTTTGAAACATCCCCTTCAGAAAAAGGAATGAAAGTGAGCAGAATGTTTTTGTGCAGTGGATCAAGTAGTGTGGCACAAATGTACTCTTTGGACGAGATGATGTCGTTGTGCAGCTTTGTATTACAAGCCAAGCGAAAGATTAAGCTCTCAACCAAGGCATGTGTTTAGTGCGAACCTTTCAGACACCTTCTTTAATTGGTCCTGTAGCAGATGCAACAACCGGTTAGCTTGGCCGATCGTACTGTCCTCCTTGCTAACTTCCCGTGTGAAAACCTCAAAGGGGAGTAGCATCTGTGTCAGGTATTTGACTAGGCCCCATTCGTCTGCATCCATGCTCATAGCTTTCCCAAATGCATCCCCTCCTCTTTGAATGACATAGTCATTGATCTGTTTGTACTGCTCAACCAGACATTTCAACATGTAATAGGTCGAGTTCCAACATGTTGGCACCCCCTGTATCAGGGCTTTAAGTGTTACACTATTAGCACGCTGAATAATCTGCAACTGCTTCCGGGCTTTAAAAGACTGGCTGAAATGATTGCAGGTTCTTCTGCAGGTGGTCAGTGTATTGCTGACTATGTCTTCTTTTTTGAGAAAGTCTTGCACCACGAGGTTGAGGCAATGGGCCAAACACAGGACCCTAAAATATCCTCTGTCTGACATTGCCTTGAGTATGTGACTGCCATTGTCCATGGCAACAAATCCAATTCTAAGACCTCTGGGTCTCACCCATTCATACACTTTGTTGTTAAATTCCTCCAAGATGTTTACAGCTGTTTGTGATTTCTCCATCGCGAACACGGCCACTGTTGCATGCCGCAGCACGCTCTTTAAACTTTCTTCTGGGCCAAGACCTGAAGATATCTTTCGCTTTACCCCTGCAAAAGAGATTCAGTGTGCAATGATGCACATGTATTCAGTCACCTGACAACTGGTCCACATGTCTATTGTCAGGTGGATGGTGTGAACAACACTTTGCTGCAAAGCTTTTCCAACCAACTGCAGCACATCATGATGCAGCGCTGGAACAGCCACTCTGGCAAAATAAGTCCTACTTGGTACCTTCCATTTTGGGCAGATGGCTGCCACAAATCCTAAGAATCCCACTTAATTTTATTTTCAAAAAAGACTTCTCGCACTAAAGAAAACAACTCAAATGGTCAGTTGGAGAAGAAAATCCACTCAAAACCTCTTTTTGTAGGTTTAGCTGCTTCTCGAGCACAAAAGCTACTTGAGTGGTACGTTTGCGAACGCGAGCTGCACTACATTGGCGCCGTCGCATGCGGAAGCCATGCAAGCGGGCGCGAAGTCACGTGTGCGCTAGCTAGGGACCCAAGATTATTGTGGCACTCTCGATCGAGGTCCAAAACAAATCTCTAATGCTAAAGACGGAATCTAGGAACTCAGAGTGCCTGAATTCCGCAAATTCTGGGAGCGGAGTGTATTTTCTGTCCAGGTCTACTTTTCTCGCAACTACAATGGGTGTCAACTATTCAGTTGCTTCCACAGGTTCTATTTCATCCAGCTAGCACAATTTTTCTAACTCTTCTCTCATTGCGTTCTGTACGCTTAAGGGAAGACTACGCACTTTAGCTGACACCAGAACTGCTTTCTCTTTCAATTTTATCTTGTGCACATATTGCTTGAGGCATCCCAACTTTTTTGTGAATACTTCAGCATATTCTTTCTCAAACTCAGATCCCACCTCTACATCCTTGTTAACATTCTGGCTAAGTATTTGAGGTTCAGCTCCTATGTCTCTTTGTGCTGGCCATCCTGAAATGTTTTGTCCTTTACATGAAACATAAACTTTGCATACTGTATATCTGCTATTGCACTCAATCTTTCCCACAAAGTATTCTATTATCAGTATTGGCTGGCCACCATACCCTCCACCGTGTATATCCAATTTGTGTAGCTGTATCTGCTTCTGAAACAGTCTATTAAATACCTCCTCTGAGATTATTATTAGTCTAGAGCATGAATCAAACATGGCCTCAAGCTCGAGATCTTCTATCCTTACCACATCTTTAAAGTTGCTAGACCCTCCTGCAGTCATCTGTAGTACAATTAATTCACACACGTTGTTTCTCAGGTTTCTTGCTACCAGAGCTACTTCTACAGCACGCTATAAAATGTCCTTTCCTCTCACACTTATTACATACGTCTTTCATTGCTCTGCATTCCTTATTGTTAGCCATGTGGCCAACCCTCCCACATCTGTAGCATTGCCTCTTAAAGGTGCCAACATTCCTCCTGCCCTTTGTCATAGTAGTGCCCTTATCTACTTTTACCTCATTTTTCTCATCCTCAACTATTTGTACATTTTCCTTATATTCATCTCTTGCTTAATTTTTGTCACACATCTCATCATGAGCTCTACTTGTTTTGCCACAATCAGCACATCCCCCAAGGGAGGATAATTTTTTAGCCAAAGTTCCTCCTGTATCCTTTCAATTTTGCAATTCAACAAAAATTGCTCCCTGATGCTTTCATCATTTGTTGTTTCAAACTTACATGAGGCTGACAATTCACGCAACTCAGGCACAAATTCCTCTATTGTTTCTCTTTCCTTTTGTGAGCGCTTCCCAAAATGATAACGCTCCATGATTGGACTGAATCTAGGAAGGAAATGATTATCTAATTTCTTAATACGTATTTTATATTCATTTAATTCCTGAATTCGTCAGCACTCAGATCAGGTAGATGCTATAGGATTTCTTGTCCCTCTGTTCTTAGACAATGCTGCAGTAGTGCAAACTTCCTCTCTAGACCCAAATTGAGCCCACAAACAATGGAATAATTGGGAAATACTTTTTTCCATGTGTTCCACTTCATTGGCAGTTTCCCAGGGGAGGTTAAAAAGAATGGGGGAGGAATAATCCTGCATACTCTTTTCCTCTTACTGATGTGACATAAGAAATCCCCCACCCCACTTTCTCCAACCCCTCTACCCTCACAACCAAGTAGGAGCTAAGGTCTCGCAGTGCATGATAAAGCACAATGTATTCACACACTGAGTTATTGTACTCTTTTTATCACTGTTAACATCAGCTTGGAATTCCTTAATTAGTTTAATTTAATATTCCTCAACTGCCTCCAGGAGGTGCTGGCTCTGTTTAGACCGGAGAGGGCTCTGAAGCCCGGTATTAATGAGGCAAGTGCTCATTGCAGGCTTAGGACAAAACCCCACAACCGTCGAGCAGTATGTAGTGTACCACAGAAAGTCTTCCCAAGACTCCTCGCAGATGCTCCTCCCTCTTGTCTCCACAGAACCCCATGGAAATAAGGATGCTGATTGCACTCAAGAAGGCAGATTTAAGGAAGGTGAGTGGTCCTACTGGAATGAGACCCTACTTCAGGTCATTGGGCGCTGAATTCTCCTCATTGTGCTGCTATCGAAATGAGATAACGGTGTTGTACCACTCACACTCGCACCAGTTTGTAGCTGCTTGTGCGTAGCATCAAGCACGCTCACCTCAGTTAGTAGCCACTTGTGTGGCTGATTCTCATGTTCAGCATGCACCCCCAGCAAGTGAGGAACGTATACGTAGCGAATTCTCGTGCTCAGCGTGCACGCCTCGCACTCATAGCAGTTTGTTGTTGCATGTAAATGGCATCAAACATGCTCCCAAAAGTTTGTAGCCACTTAAGTTCAGCGGTACAATCGGAAAGGACTCCTCATGTACGGTGCTCACCCTCGTCAGAAAGCTGCATGCCCCTTCGCACTGACCTCAGGAGCGGAGAGTGGCGTCAGACAGTTAACTCTCTCTCAAAATGTCAACACGCTCGACGGAGGTTAAAATCACCACATCCCTCTGGCACACAGTTTTTTCCACAAGTCAATAACTCAAGGGGTGAACAGGGGTGACATCGGGAGACTGTTATGTCACCACAGCGACTGCCGCCAGTAGCCATTTACTCGCTAGTCAGGCTCACAGCCAGCGACCATCTGCAAATGTACTCACTGCGTACCAGAATCCATTTAACATAAAGATCCTGGACTCAGTCGTGTGACCAGGGTACTTCCCTGAATACCCTTCAGTTCCTGAAAGTGACCACACTCCGTTTTTCTGCTGCATTGAGTGCGTGTTGAGGTGTACCTGCACGTATCCCGTCCTCGTCGCCAGTGTCCAATGCAAGATAAGAGGGTTACTCAATAAGCAGACCAGAGAGTGGAGGGAAGCATCAGGTTTATTCCATACACCTCAACCACAGCGTACCAACTGCCAATTTCGGAGTGTGCAGCCTCCTCACTCTACTTACTAGAGCTTCATGACCACAAGGTTCCACTGTCCTAGTCTATTCTACAATGTTCTGTAATTTTCTACAGTGCAAGCGACATGGGTGACAGACAGATACCACACAGACCTTGCAGACTGAGGGAGCAAAGTTAGGGAAGAGGAAAGGCGACAGAGGAAAATGCAAGGGGAGCGAGGAAGAGAGCACATTAGGAAGGTGAAGGCACAGCAGCTTCAATGGTTTGGGAGCTGAGAGAGGAGTGAGGGAGAGTGAGCAGTAGGAGAGTGAGAGTGAGAGTACACCAACCTCAGTAGAGTGGGAGCTTACTGGAGAGCGAAGGAGAGAGAACAGGAGGAGAGTGAGAGTACACCAACCTCAGTAGAGTGGGAGCTTACCGGAGAGCGAAGGAGAGAGAACAGGAGGAGAGTGAGAGAACACCAACTTCAGTAGAGTGGGAGCTTACCGGAGAGCGAAGGAGAGAGAGCAGTAGGAGAGTGAGAGTACACCAACCTCAGTAGAGTGGGAGCTTACCGGAGAGCAAAGGAGAGCGAGCAGTAGGAGAGTGAGAGTACACCAACCTCAGTAGAGTGGGGGCTTACCGGAGAGCGAAGGAGAGAGATCAGTAAGAGACTGAGAGTACACCAACCTCAGTAGAGTGGGAGCTTACTGGAGAGCGAAGGAGAGAGAGCAGTAGGAGAGTGAGAGTACACCAACCTCAGTAGAGTGGGAGCTTACCGGAGAGCGAAGGAGAGAGAACAGGAGGAGAATGAGAGTACACCAACCTCAGTAGAGTGGGAGCTTACTGGAGAGCGAAGGAGAGAGAGCAGTAGGAGAGTGAGAGTACACCAACCTCATTAGATTGGGAGCTTACTGGAGAGCGAAGGAGAGAGAACAGGAGGAGAGTGAGCATACACCAACCTCAGTAGAGTGGGAGCTTACTGGAGAGTGAAGGAGGGAGAGCAGCAGGAGAGTGAGAGCAGAGGAGAGAGAGCAGTAGGAGAGTGAGAGTACACCAACCTCGGCAGAGTGGGAGCTTACTGGAGAGCGAAGGAGAGAGAGCAGCAGGAGAGTGAGGATACACCAACCTCATTAGAGTAGGAGCTTACTGGAAAGCGAAGGAGGGAGAGCAGCAGGAGAGTGAGAGCAGAGGAGAGAGAGCAGTAGGAGAGTGAGAGTACACCAACGTCAGCAGAGTGGGAGCTTACTGGAGAGCGAAGGAGAGTGAGAGTACACCAACCTCAGTAGAGTAGGAGCTCACTGGAGGGCGAAGGAGAGTGAGAGTACACCAACCTCAGTAGAGTAGGAGCTCACTGGAGAGCGAAGGAGAGTGAGAGTACACCAACGTCAGCAGAGTGGGAGCTTACTGGAGAGCGAAGGAGAGTGAGAGTACACCAACCTCAGTAGAGTAGGAGCTCACTGGAGAGCGAAGGAGAGTGAGGGTACACCAACCTCAGTAGAATAGGAGCTCACTGGAGAGCGAAGGAGAGTGAGGGTACACCAACCTCAGTAGAGTGGGAGCTTACCGGAGAGCGAAGGAGAGAGAGCAGCAGGAGAGTGAGGGTACACCAACCTCAGTAGGGTGGGAGCTTACCGGAGAGCGAAGGAGAGAGAACAGGAGGAGAGTGAGAGAACACCAACCTCAGTAGAGTGGGAGCTTACCGGAGAGCGAAGGAGAGTGAGAGTACACCAACTCAGTAGAGTAGGAGCTCACTGGAGAGCGAAGGAGAGTGAGAGTACACCAACCTCAGTAGAGTAGGAGCTCACTGGAGAGTGAAGGAGAGTGAGGGTACACCAACCTCAGTAGAGTAGGAGCTCACTGGAGAGCGAAGGAGAGTGAGGGTACACCAACCTCAGTAGAGTGGGAGCTTACTGGAGAGCGAAGGAGAGTGAGAGTACACCAACCTCAGTAGAATAGGAGCTCACTGGAGAGCGAAGGAGAGAGAGCAGTAGGGGAGTGAGGGTACACCAACCTCAGTAGAGTGGGAGCTTACCGGAGAGCGAAGGAGAGAGAGCAGCAGGAGAGTGAGGGTACACCAACCTCAGTAGAGTGGGGGCTTACCGGAGAGCGAAGGAGAGAGAACAGGAGGAGAGTGAGAGAACACCAACCTCAGTAGAGTGGGAGCTCACTGGAGAGCGAAGGAGAGTGAGGGTACACCAACCTCAGTAGAATAGGAGCTCACTGGAGAGCGAAAGAGAGAGAGCAGTAGGGGAGTGAGGGTACACCAACCTCAGTAGAGTAGGAGCTCACTGGAGAGCGAAGGAGAGTGAGGGTACACCAACCTCAGTAGAATAGGAGCTCACTGGAGAGCGAAGGAGAGAGAGCAGTAGGGGAGTGAGGGTACACCAACCTCAGTAGAGTGGGAGCTTACCGGAGAGCGAAGGAGAGAGAGCAGCAGGAGAGTGAGGGTACACCAACCTCAGTAGAGTGGGGGCTTACCGGAGAGCGAAGGAGAGAGAACAGGAGGAGAGTGAGAGAACACCAACCTCAGTAGAGTGGGAGCTTACCGGAGAGCGAAGGAGAGTGAGAGTACACCAACTCAGTAGAGTAGGAGCTCACTGGAGAGCGAAGGAGAGTGAGGGTACACCAACCTCAGTAGAGTGGGAGCCTACTGGAGAGCGAAGGAGAGAGAGCAGTAGGGGAGTGAGGGTACACCAACCTCAGTAGAGTGGGAGCTTACCGGAGAGCGAAGGAGAGAGAGCAGCAGGAGAGTGAGGGTACACCATCCTCAGTAGAGTGGGAGCTCACTGGAGAGCAAAGGAGAGACAGCGGAGCTCTCGGCACGTCTGAGCAGCTCAGCGTGGAAGCAGAGGAAGTAAGCACGAGCTGGAGAACACTGCGCGAGCTGAAGGGAGGCACACGCTGGACCACGAACGGCGGTTGGAGGCAGGTGAGTGAAAAGATTTGAAATTTAATTTTAAAAAAAACATTGGGAAGAAACGACAGTCTCGTAGGGGGTAAAGGAATACCTGCGTATCACAAACCACAGCAAATGCATCAGACTGACAAGCAAGTGAAATGATTTAAAAAAAACGGTTCCTCCTCGCAGTACATCAATGACACAAACGATGGGAAAAAAAATACCCTTCCAAGAGTGCACCATCAAAATTGCTCTTCCGAGGGAGTGAGGAAACTCCTGCAGCGTGACACCGTTCACAACACAAAGTACCATGGGGGCTCACACCACTGGTTGACAGTAGCAGCACAGGTTGTGGGCAAGGAGCACAGAGGACACAGCAATGTGGCACAAATCCTTACACAGTAGTGGAGAGACACAGTTCAAGTAGTGATGGGGACACAGCAAGATGACCCAAACGGTGGCTGCAGCAGACAGGCAAAAAATCAACAGAGACACTGCAGCTCCAGTACAGTTGAAACAAATACAGCAAGAACTGGCACACTTGGGTTGGGGGCGACCGATGTCAAGGTCACTGGTGGGGCTCAGGGTTGCCAGGTTGCCGTAGAAGAAAGGCTCCCTCAAGTTCTTCTTCTATAATTTCCACTTAAATCTTGATGCTCAAAGTCCATTCAGGTAGCAAACGCAGGTTCTTTGCCAATAAATCCGTCGCCAAAATGTAGTGAATAAAAGATAGTCCAATCCATGTAGTTTCTTCCAAGTAGATTTATTCAGGATAAGTTGTTGAGCAGAGCCCCACCAGGAGCAGCCTTCCTGCTGCTCAGCCCTTCCACCAACTAACTCACACACCAACATTCCACTCACCAACATTCTGTCACCACAATCACACTGGCTGAGCAGCAGGTATAACATGAGGGAACACCGGCCTCAACGGAATGAGAGCTGAGGGGGAGCGAGGAAGAGATACATTAGGAGAGTGAGAGCACACCGGCTTCAGCAGAGTGAGAGCTGAGAGGGGAGCGAGGGAAAGATGCATTAGGAAAAGGAGTGCACACCGGCCTCATCGGAATGAGAGCTGAGAGGGAGTAAGGAAGAGATGCATTAGTAGAGTGAGGACCCACCGGCCCCAGCAGAGTGAGAGCTGAGAAGGCAGCAAGGGAGAGATACATTAGGAAAGTGAGGGCACCCCCGCCTCAAAGGAGCGAGAGCTGAGAGGGGAGAGTGGGAGAGATGCATTAGGAGAGTGAGGGCACCCCGGCCTCAACGGAATGAGAGCTAAGGGGGAGCGAGGAAGTGATACATTAGGAGAGTCAGGGCACCCCGGCCTTAAAGGAGCGAGAGCTGAGAGGGAAGCGAGGGAGAGATACATTAGGAGAGTGAGGGCACACCGGCCTCAACGGAATGAGATCTGAGGGGAAGCGAGGAAGTGATACATTAGGAGAGTGAGGGCACCCCAGCCTCAAAGGAGCGAGAGCTGAGGGGGAGCGAGGGAGAGATACATTAGGAGAGTGAGGGCACCCCGGCCTCAACGGAATGAGAGCTAAGGGGGAGCGAGGAAGTGATACATTAGGAGAGTGAGGGCACCCCGGCCTTAAAGGAGCGAGAGCTGAGAGGGAAGCGAGGGAGAGATACATTAGGAGAGTGAGGGCACCCCGGCCTCAACGGAATGAGAGCTGAGGGGGAGCGAGGAAGTGATACATTAGGAGAGTGAGGGCACTCCGGCCTCAAAGGAGCGAGAGGGGAGCGAGGGAGAGATGCATTAGGAGAGTGAGGGCACACCGACCTCAATGGAGCAAGAGCTGAGAGAGGAGCGAGGGAGAGATATATTAGGAGAGTGAGGGCACCCCGGCCTCAAAGGAGCTAGAGCTGAGAGGGAAGTGAGGGAGAGACACATTAGGAGAGTGAGGGCACCCGGCCTCAACGGAATGAGACCTGAGGGGGAGCGAGGAAGTGATACATTAGGAGAGTGAGAGCACACAGGCTTCAACAGAGCGAGAGCTGAGAAGGGACTAGGGTGTGATACAGAAGGAGAGTGAGGACACACCGGCTTCAGTGGAGAGAGAGGGGAGTAGGGAGTGATACATAAGGAGAGTGAGGGCACACTGGCCTCAACGGAGTGAGAGCTGAGAGGGAGCGAGGGAGAGAAATGTTAGAAGAGTGAGAGCCCACAGGCCTCAACGGAGTGTGAGCTGAGAAGGGAGCGTAGGAGAGATACATTAAGAGAGTGAGGCCACACCGGCCCAGGGAGTGAGAGCTGAGAGGAGAGCAAGGAAGAGATACATTAGGAGAGTGAGAGTCCACAGTCCTAAATGGAGTGAGAGTTGAGGAGGGAGCGATGGAGAGATACATTAGGAGAGTGAGTGCCCACCGGCCTCAATGGAGTGAGAGCTGAGAGGGAGCAAGGGAGCGATACATGAGAAGAGTGAGGGCCCACTTGCCTCAACGGAGCGGGAGCTGAGAAGGGAGCGAGGGAGAGATTCATTAGGAGAATGAGGGCACATCGGCCTCAACAGAGTGAGACCTGAGAAGGGAGCGAGGGAGAGATACTTTAGGAGAGTGAGGGCACACCGGCATCAAAGGAGCGAGAGGTAAGAGGGGAGTGAGGTAGAGATACATTATGAGAGGGGGCACACGGTCCTCAATGGAGTGAGTGCTGAGAGGGAGCGAGGAAGAGATATAAAAGGAGAGTGAGGGCACACCGCCCTCAATGGAGCGAGAGCTGAGAGGAAGAGAGGGAAAGATACATTAGGAGTGTGAGGGCCCACCTGCCTCAACGGAGTAGGAGCTGAGAAGGGAGTGAGGGAGAGATACATTAGGAGTGTGAGGGCACCCTGGCCTCAATGAAGTGAGAACTGAGAGGCAGCAAGGGAGAGATGCATCAGGAGAGTGAGGGCACACTGGCCTCCACGGAGTGAGAGCTGAGAGGGGAGTGAGGGAGTGATGTATTAGGAGAGTGAGAGCACACCAGCCTCAACAGAGTGAGAGCTGAGAGGGGAGCGAGGGAGAGATACCTTAGTAGAGTGAGGGCACACGGGTCTCAACGGAGTGAGAGCTGCGAGGGGAGCGAGGGAGAGATACATTAGGAGAGTGAGGGCACACCGGTATTACCGGAATGGGAGCTGAGAGGGGAGCGAGGGAGAGATGCATTAGGTGAGTGAGGGCCCACCGGCCTCAGTGGAGTGAGAGCTGAGAGGAGAGTAAGGGATACATTAGGTGACAGAATGAAACATGAACTAACATTTAAAAAACGAAAACCTCCTGACTCAAATTTGTGGGTCTTGTGAAGTCTTTAAGAGGATGATCTCATTAAGGTGAATGGAGAACAAACGCTCCCTGTCCCAATTATTAGATGATGTCATCAGTGATGTCATCAATTTTCTCCTCAATGATTTAATTTAAAATGCCAACATTGCTGTCATCTATGGTCTCATTTAACATGTCATAAGTGATATAATAAGTTAGGTCATAAGCAGTGCATGATGGGAGCGCAAGCTATAGTTAGTTGACAATAACTCGCAAATTTCAGTTATTTTTTGGTTTCTAAAAGTTAGTTCTTGTTTCATTCCTTCACCTAATTATAACATTACTTTAACCTCTGGATTTTTTCAGTAAATTTTTTTTTTAATGTAAGTTAAGATCTTATTACCACACCTATAACTTTAACTTTTAGGTTTTTCAGTGAATTTCTGAAATTTTTAATCTTATTCTAAATTTAGCATGAGTAAAACCTACTGAGGGGGGCAAGCCCACTGCACATGACCAATGGCCATGCAGGGTGAGGGTTAGGTGCATGGTATGGCATTCAACCTGACCCCTTCTGCACACAACCTCTAATTGTGTGCATATGAGATTGGTTGCAGGGGTTTGCCTCTCACCAATTTGATATTTTTTGTGTCGTTTCTGTGGCGGCTGTCATCATGAAATTTGATGCACCAAAACTCACCCGATATGCTGCGTCCTATCCGGTATGTCTCTGGCGGGCTGGAAAGGAAAGGACTTCCTTCCTGCCTAGTGGACGCAATTCCAACCAATTCTGGAGCTGCTCGCATGCTGTTTTCTGAATGAGAGCAGCTCCAGGATTGGTTGGAGCAGTCTAACCCAGCGCTCATTTTAAGGCTGGGGCCTGTGCTAGCAATCCCCGGGCTGTTTCACAGCTCTGGGATTGCTGGGTGTGCAGGGCGCATGTCGGGCTGGCCGTAGCAAGACAGCCGGCCAATCCTTCCTTCCTGCAGACCCAGCAGTCATCTTGCAATTGCAGGAATTAGCCCCACCCGATGCCCTCATGCTGGCAAAATGGCATGGCACTGCCATTTTATCCATTTATTTTTACCTGCTGCTCTCACAGCAGGCGGGGCAACGCTCCTCCGTCCCTGAGGAGGAACCGCCCCTGTGTCGTTTTCAAAAACGTTTTTTAGCCTATTTTTGGGTTTGATGCTTTTTTATTTTTTCAATTATATATATATATTTTCAACAATGATTAGTTTTTTATTATTTTTATTCTATAATTTCTCTTGTTTTTTTTAATTTTAACTGAAATTTATTTTTTATGTTTTTGTACAAGTCTTGCTGCTTCTGTCTCAAGTGGTTCTGCAAAGCCTTTGCAAAAATGTCTTTATTGATCTTGCTAGAAGCCATGACTTCCATACATTATTTGCTGTATGTTGCAAAATGCCACAGAAATTGAATATTCTTCCTCCTTTTTTGCTGCATTACTTTAGGTAGTGCAGTGTCAACGTCTTCATCTGCTCTCTCCTGTTCGTTTTCCATTTCTGCATGAATAATCTGGTTGATGTGCAAAGTTCACAGGTGCTTCCACATGCCACTTGTACTCACAGAGTACAGGCCTGATTGGCCCCTGTGAAGCATCTGATTACATAAGGTGCACGTTACTTTTCGGACATGTTTTCCCCACTAGAAGCATTAAAAAAATCCTGGCTGCCGATTCCTTTGTGGGTCTACTGGGTTGTGCTGCTGTAGATGTTGATGGCAGCACTGTGACGTAGTCATCCTGTGTTGTTCCAGCAAGGGTGGGGTCTGTGGATGAAGTGGTAGGTGACCGCTCCTCTAGAGTTTGTCCTGAAGCCATGATGGAGATGACGTCTGTAGGACTTGGCCTTTTTGGCTAAAGTTCCCTAAACTTTTTGCTTTCCCCCTAGACCGTTTTCCTGACATAGAGTTGCCAATTTAGATGATTTGGGCACTTTGCCACTGCTGATCAGTGTCAAAGTACAAGGGTTCCCTATGTAAAGTACAATGGTAATTGGTTGGCCATGATTGGTATGTTTGCCTTATTAGTAAAAGTCCCTAGTGATGTGCACTGTGTGTGCAAGGGCTAGTAATGCAAAGGTGCGCAGAGAAGGGAACCCAGGCCTTCAGTGTAGGGCCTGCGCGCAGTTTGCTAAGTTAGCATGTTGTCCTGACAAGTGCAACCACTTGTCAGGCCTTACTTTCCCTTTTGCGTACACTGTGGGCACCCCTGTGGTAGGTCCCAGGTAACCCCTGGGCAGGGTGCAGTGTAGGTAAAAGGCAGGACATATACTGAGGTGTGTGCTATGTCCTGACAGTGAAAAAACACTCCATTTCGTTTTCACTGGTGAAAGGCCAGTCTGCCCATAGGACAGAATGGGAGAGGCTGGGTATGGTGTTTTGTTAGCCTAAGTTCCTATAAGTTTATAATGGAGAGGTGAAGTTTAGTATGTATGAACTCACAGTGTCATAACACATCTTTCTATGAAAGTGGTTTTGTCACTGTGTGTTCAGAAACCACTCTTTTAGAAAGTGGCTGGGTTTTGTGCTTTAAGCATTTCTGTGTGTCTCTGCTGAATGTGGATTGACTGTCTGGATCTGAGATGGGAGGGGGTGAGATGGCACCTGACTGACCTGCATCTGGAGAGTATGCGAGGAGAAACCCCGGGAGGTGAAGAGGCCTGGGTTGCAGCTATAAAACAATTGACCCATCTCCTGTTGAGTGATTAAGGGTCCAGACCCCCAGTATCAAAGGGAGGAAGGTGACACTGGGAGGGAGACACCCAGAACTGATTTAGGCAGGGGTCAGGGACCCCTGAGCACAACGAACTTCAAAGACATGAAGGGGTATAACTAAGAGAACTGAAACCCCTAGAATTTGGTGTAATTTTGAATGGCGAAATGGACAGGTCGAGTCTGCAAAGGCTTTGACCTCTTTCGTGGTCAAGAAGAACCTCTGCCAAGGAAGAAGCTGCTGAAGAGACTGCTGGATAGGACTGACCCTTGCTTCGTGATCTGGGGCTGGCCTGCAGTTTGTAGCTTTACTAAGGAAGAGACTGAAGGGACATTGCAGTGGGTGGTGTGTCCCACTTCTTGAACAGGACTGTGCTTTGTGCTGTGTCCTGAACCCCAAGGGCCCGAGGTGAGCTGGCTCCCTGTTTGGAAACACAGGAACATAAAAGTTTCTGTGTGCGCGTGCTTTTGCAGCTTGAGACCCTCAGAAGTTGTGCCTTGTGATCGTGGGCACGCAGGAGTAAACTGAGTCTCAGACGCGCAGGGTGCATGTCGGGGTGCAATCCGAGGCGTTGGTGAGGATCGCCTGGTCGTTGTGTGCACCGGGAGACGAGGTGAGACTCGGACGCGCAGGGTGCATGTCGGGGTGCAAGCCGAGGCGTTGGTGAGGATCGCCTGGTCGTTGTGTGCACCGGGAGACGAGGTGAGACTCGGACGCGCAGGGTGTGTGTCGTGGTGCAAGACGAGGCGTTGGTAAAGAGCGCCTGGTCGTTGTGTGCACCGGGAGAAGAGGTGAGACTCGGACGCGCAGGGTGCGTGTCGAGGTGCAAGCCGAGGCGTGGTGACGATCGCCTGGTCATCGTGTGCACCAGAGAAGAGGCGAGTCTCGGACGCGCAGAGTGCGTGTCGCGGTGCAACCAGAGGCGCTGGTGAGGAGTGCCTGGGTAGCGTGGGCACCGAAATCGAAGTAAGTCTCCACAAGTGCTGAGGGCGAGTATCCGTGTCCACTGAGACCGCCGGAAGGAGGGTCAGGTCACTGGGCCCTCGGAGTGCAACAGTAGCAGCCCGGACCGGCAGTCCCGGAGGAGCGGAGCCGCCGGCCCGAGCTCGCCGTGCCCATTGACGGAGTTGTGGATCAAGGCCCAGGTCGCTGAAGGAGGGGAGGAGAGTAGGGTCACGCCCCCCCAGGTAATGTGGATCACCACCTGGGGTGGGGTGCGGGCTCGGAGGGACACTCTCTCGGCCTCTCGCTCCTGGCAGCTGCGTGAGACTGTTGCTTCGGCTCGGATCGAGGCCCGTGCTGGCCCAAGGAGGGGCAGTACTGGGGCCGGAGTGAGAAGCGGCACTTTTGTGTCATCATTGATCCATGTCGGGGGCAACTGTTAACGGAGCACCTAGACTGTCGTATTACACTTTGCATTATTGCTGCTAACGAACTATCGAACTGTCGTATGACGCCTGACTCTATTTGTGCCTGACGAACTACATGCTGGGTGCGCTACGCACTGCGTTATTTTCCCTTGCAAAGTACATGATTGTAAGTGTGGTGCATTGCATTATTTGTTCATCGCACAGTACCTGATTATAACGTGGCGCATTGCATTATTTCTTCAGTGCACAGTACATGATTGTAGCGTGATGCATTGCTTTGTTTCTTCCTTGCACAGGGCATGCTGGTGGTGATACGCATTACATTATTCCTTCTATTGCAAAGTACATGACTGTGGCGCTACGTATGCATTGTTTCTCTATTGCACAGCTCAGGAGTATATCGTTACGCATTGCAGTATTTCTTTTCTTTTGCAACGTGTGTGATTCTAGCAATACGACCTACCTAACCTTTTGGAAACGGTTAGAAGTCAGCTTAACTGTTGGTTAGCAGCGGTGGTTGGGATTAGAACCTACCAATCCACCGGAGGGAATGCTACTACCCATTATTATATGTTGGTTTTGTATCGTGTGGTCATATCGTATATCTTCTTGTATAAAGATTATACTCGTTTTATAAAAACTTGTGTGGAGTCTATTTGTGGTGACATCATTGGGTTGCTGTGAGTGTGGTTGCACATACTGTACACTCGTGCCTTGGAGATAAGCCTGGCTGCTCGTGCCAAGCTACTAAGGGGGTGAGCAGGGCTATCTCAGACAGTGTCCTTACTTAGCCTAACGTTGATACGAGGGGTCCGGATCTCGCGCCTGGCAACAGCGGTGTGGGACAGGGACTCCCGCCTCCAGCATTTGGTGGCGGCAGTGAGGGATAAGGACCCCCACTTCCAACAACGTCACTGGACAGCAGTTTCCCTCTGTGAAACACCAACGTGCTAGTAGTGTTCAGGAAGATGGTATATGCTTATATGCTTATTTTTTAAGCCTGTGGGCCTATTTTTGATATATATATATGCACACGAGTTGCTCCATTTTACCGGGGGCCTCCAACTCTGCAGGGCGTGCTCTCGAGCAGGAATGGAGAATCCTGTTACTAATGCAGACAAAAACAAAACAGAGCCCACAGCTTCGGCATCCTTACAAACTGGCGCTTTATTGGTCTATATATATATATATATATATATATATATTTTATTATCCAATATGCCCGGAGCATTGAGAGAGCACTCCCAGCGCTCCCCCCCAAGGGTATTTAGATGCAGCTCGCCTCCTTATTCCTCTATTTGCATGTAATGCCGACGCGTTTCAGGGCTTCAAGCCCCTTCTTCTTGGGCTGCTTAGAAATGATGCATACAAAGCTCACCTTCGTGAGGACCTCAGGACACAAGTGGACTTCATCCTCCGAGCAGCAGTGCGCCAGAAGCCGCGTTTGCAGAGTGGTGTAAATAGGGGCGTGGCCTCGGACCACCTCTCTGCAATCCAGCTGTGTGGCGCTTACTGGAGGTACCTGGTGGGCTAGTTGGCCACCAGGGACCCTCAATATTCAAGGAGACTTAATCCCCCAACTTAGAACGCAGAGTGGTGGAGAAAGGGGGCGTGGCCTTTGTCCACCTCTCAGCAATCCCACTGTGTGGGCCTTATTCTAGGTAAGAGGTAGGACCCCAAGCAGCGAAGGGGACTTCAATCCCCATCCAAGAGCGCGCCAGGGAGCGCGTTTGTAGAGTGGTGGGAAAAGGGGGCGTGGCCTGCTCTTCGAACTTAGCAATGCTGCTGTGTGGGACTTACTGGAGGTAATAGGAGGGGTAGTTGGCCCCCAAGGATGTCCTTGGGGGCCAACTACCCCTCTTGTTACAAGGGGAAGGTAGGTAGTAGTGGTCCCTAAGAGGGAAGAAACCGCACAATCAATCAATAATACGTGTTGGTAGCGTGCTACAAAAGTGTGAATAAGTCAATCGATAAATTCAGGCCGGGGTGCTATAGTAGCTTAAAACACCTACTACCCAAAGGTGCTATTAGCACGTTAGCAAATTAACATGCATGCAAATATCCAAAGAACAAAGCTGTTGCAGCACACCCCTTATTAAATCTAATAATCCAAAAACAGTACTGGATAGGTCTTCCTACATATACTAAATGGTTATTGTGGAACTCTGGATCTTTTCTCTTCCTCCATCTTCAGTTTTTGGAATTTCCAGTCATTGGTGTAACGTATAGGGTCTTACCAGGTCTTTTGCGAGGTCTCACTAATCACTGTCACACCAGAATCTGTATGATATCTTGTACAATGTGTATAAATCAATCTTTTTGTAAGGACTTTTTAACTTTTGTATCAGTGAAGAATATTGAATGTATGATGATTACTCTTTCCAGCCTTGAAAAAGTCTAGGATTAAACGAAACATGTGTCGGCAAGATCTCATGCTGGGAGTATCTAAAATAAAAAAATTTTTTTAAAAGAACGAAAACCAACAAATAAATTCTTTGGACTATCTGAATCTTCTGTATACCTGATGTCTCATTTGATTGCCTTCATAAACTTGTTTACGGAATTGCATTAGAACACGGACCTTTATATTACCTATCCAGTACTGTTTTTGGATTATTAGATTTAATAAGGGGTGTGCTGCAACAGCTTTGTTCTTTGGATACCCCTCTTGTTACCTCCAGTAAGTCCCACACAGTGGGATTGCTAAGACGTCTTCGGAGGCCATGCCCCCCTTTCTCCACCATTCTGAAAACGCGCCTCCTGGCAGACTACGGGATGGGGGATAAAGTCCAATTTACTCCTGAGGGACTTTGGGGGCCAAGAAGCCCTCCTGTTACCTCCTGTAAGCCCTACGCACCGGAATTCCTGAGCGATGGTCGGAGGCCCAGCCCCCTTTCTCCACCACTCTGCAAACGCGACTACTAGTTAAAGAAGTGTTTGCAATGTAATAGGTTTCGCATTTGAGAGAATTAGAGCTATTGGCGTTGTAAATGCAAAAGTTTTTTACTAATGTTTTTTGGAGTGGAGTGGATGTACGTTGTGTGTAGTGGAATGATGTGATATGTTGTGCAGTGAAATTATGTGGATAGAAAGTATGTGGTATTTAGTGTATAGGAATTATGTAGAGTGGGATTATGTGTTATGGAGAGTAATTATGTGGTATGGTAGTCTGTGTTGTGGAGTGGTAACCTCAGGTTTAGACTTCCTCGTTTCCATAGAAGCTCAAGTGTGAAATCAGTGAGACAAAAAAAGATGGAATCACTGAGGAGCACTTGTGGACCTAGTCAGAGGTATGAGCAGGGCCACTGGAATTATGTGACTGTTTGGCTGCACCGACTTTCGCACAATTATACATTTCCTGCATTAGCCACATAATTCATCATCTGCACCCTAATCTGAAGATTTGAACAAAAAAAGCCTTGTTTCTAGCTGAAACGGGTCAAACGTTACAAAAAATGCAGCGACGTGTTACAGAATGGTGGAAGGCCCTTTGCAAACCTAGAATGGTCACCTGTTACTTATTGCTAAATGTGGGTGTTAAATTGGTATTAATGGTGTGCAAGCCACTCTTGCTTCCCTCTGCTCCTCTCTTGCCTCTTTCTGCATTTCTGTTGCTTCTTTCTGCACGTTTCTTTCTTTTTCTGTACTTCTCTTGACCTCATTCTGCAAATCTCTTGTACTTTCTGCACCTCTCTTCCCTCTTTCTGCACGTCTGTTGCCTCTTTCTGCACCTCATTTGCTTCGTTCTGCACCTCTGTTGTCTCTTTCTGCACTCGTCTTCCCTCTTTCTGTACCTTTCCTGCCTGTTTTTGCATCTCACTTGCCTCTTTCTGCACTTTTCTTCCTTCTTTCTACACCTCTGTTGCTTCTTTCAGCAATTCTCTTGCCTCTTTGTACACTTCTCTTACCTATTTCTGCACATCTCTTGCCTCTTTTTGCAACTCTGTTGGCTCTTTCTGCACCTCACTTGCTCCTTTCTACACTTCTCTTGCCTCTTTCTGCACCCCTGTTGCTTCATTCTGCACTTTCCATGCTTCATTCTGCACCTGTCTTGCTTCTTTCTGCACCCCTGTTGTCTCTTTATGTACCTCTTTTGCTTCTTTCTGCACTTTTCTTGCCTTTTTCTGCACCTCTCTTCCCTCTTTCTGCACGTCTGTTGCCTCTTTCTGCATCTCATTTGCTTCTTTCAGCACCCCTGTTGTCTCTTTCTGCACTCGTCTTCCCTCTTTCTGTACCCTTCCTGCCTGTTTTTGCATCTCACTTGCCTCTTTCTGCACTTTTCTTGCTTCTTTGTATACCTCTGTTGTTTCTTTCAGCAATTCTCTTGCCTCTTTGTGCACTTCTCTTGCCTGTTTCTGCACCTATCTTGCCTCTTTCTGTACCTCTTTTGCCTCTTTCTGCACTTTTCTTGCCTTTTTCTGCAGTTCTCTTGCCTCTTTCTGCACCTCTGTTGCTTCTTTCTGCACTTCTCTTGCCTCCTTCTGCACTCCTGTTGCTTCATTCTGCACTTTCCATGCTTCTTTCTGCACCTGTCTTGCTTCTTTCTGCACCCCTGTTGTCTCTTTATGTACCTTACTTGCCTCTTTCTGCACTTCATTTGCTTTTTTCTGCACCTCTCTTGCCTCTTTCGGCACCTCTGTTGCTTCTTTCTGCACTTCTCTTGCCTCCTTCTGCACCTCTTAGTTAGAGGTAGTTTTAATCCCTCTGCCCTACTATATACTAGGGCCATACAAGGGAGGTCATGCCAATCACAGGGGTACCCCAACCCATAGTGTACCCTAGTGTATGTAGGTGTTTTCACTGTATTCTAAGTGTCTTTCAGCATGGCACTGGCTCTGGGCCTGGTTAGTCAGAGTCAGTTACCACCAGTACCCGTCAGCAAAAAGTTGGGGGCACAGGATGACTTTGCAACAAGGCCTCTTTCTGCTCCTCTGTTGGTTCTTTGTGCACATCTCTTGCTTCTTTCTGCACCTTTCTTCGTCTTTGTGGACTTCTGCTGCCTCTTTCTGCATTTCTCTTGCTTCTTTCTACGCCTTTCTTCCTCTTTCTGCACATGTCCTACCTCTGTAGGCATAGTTAGAAATTAGCATTTAAAAAACCTTTGAAATTCACTGAAAAAACCACAGGTTTCAGGGACGTTATAGTTCGAAATTAGCATTTAAAAAACATTTGAAATTCACTGAAAAACCATAGGTTTCAGGGACGTTATAGTTAGAAATTAGCATTTAAAAAACCTTTAAAATTCACTGAAAAAACCACAGGTTTCAGGGACGTTATAGTTAGTTGGACATTTCACTCGTACAAAACCAGAGAAATTCGGCCGTTATAGTTAGTTCACCTAACTATAACTCGCGCCCCCGCAATGCACTGCTGATGACGTCACATATTACATCATTCATGACATGGTCAGTGACATCACTGATGACATCACTTAGCACTACGAGGACCAGCAGGCAGCAGGGCTGCTTACGCCCATTGGGGCGGGTCCATGATGTATATTAGGTGCTCTTCCTGCTGTGCGAGTGCTTTCTGATCCAGCCCCTGAGGAAGTGCAAGTGATGCACGAAACGCGTCGGGCTCAAGATTTCTGATGCTGTGCACTGACTTTCTTGTTGTCGCTTTCACCAATAAAGCGCTGATTTTCTATCCCCCTGTGTGCTGGCTTCTTCGAGGGGACACCTCTGTTTGTTTATATTGAAATGCGGCCAGTACTGCCGTGAAGGAAGCCCCGCCGCATGAAGAGCGGACCCAGGCTGACACCAGCTGGCGGACAGCAGTTACTGGACAGGAGGAGCGTTGTGGAAGCTGTACAGGACAACTCGGATGTTCAGGACACTCCATCGACCCACTGGGGGTTTAATTTGGTAAAACAGAGGCACCGCACATGTGACTCACTTGAGAATACTTACAGAGCACTACGAGGACCAGCAGGCAGCAGGGCTGCTTACGCCCATTGGGGCGGGTCCATGATGTATATTAGGTGCTCTTCCTGCTGTGCGAGTGCTTTCTGATCCAGCCCATGAGGAAGTGCAATTGATGCACGAAACGCGTTGGGCTCAAGATTTCTGATGCTGTGCACTGACTTTCTTGTTGTCGCTTTCACCAATAAAGCGCTGATTTTCTATCCCCCTGTGTGATGGCTTCTTCGAGGGGACACCTCTGTTTGTTTATATTGAAATGCGGCCAGTCCTGCCGTGAAGGAAGCCCCGCCGCATGAAGAGCGGTCCCAGGCTGACGCCAGCTGGCGGACAGCAGTTACTGGACAGGAGGAGCATTGTGGAAGCTGTACAGGACAACTCGGATGTTCAGGACACTCCATCGACTCACTGGGGGTTTAATTTGGTAAAACAGAGGCACTGCACATGTGACTCACTTGAGAATACTTATAGAGCACTACGAGGACCAGCAGGCAGCAGGGCTGCTTACGCCCATTGGGGCGGGTCCATGATGTATATTAGGTGCTCTTCCTGCTGTGCGAGTGCTTTCTGATCCAGCCCATGAGGAAGTGCAAGTGATGCACGAAACGCGTCGGGCTCAAGATTTCTGGTGCTGTGCACTGACTTTCTTGTTGTCGCTTTCACCAATAAAGCGCTGATTTTCTATCCCCCTGTGTGCTGGCTTCTTCGAGGGGACACCTCTGTTTGTGTATATATATATATATATGGAACCAAAAACGCCCAGAAGCTTGAGGCCGCACACAGCTGCAGGTGAGTTACAAACTCCATTTGAACCAAGCAGGCAGCTTAACATCCCTTTGAAGTCCATGGCCTGACGCGTTTCGATGCCGCTGTTTGCATCTCCTCAGAGGCCGTGTCAGCAGAGGTGATTTATGGCTGCCGCATTTCCCCTGCGTGTTTGTGGTCAGTGAGCTATCAGTGCTCCTCCCTTGGTGGAAGTTCATTTTCAAATGCACGCTGGGATATGAGGTTTCATTTTGCCAAATAACGCCCTCTGGTGGGTTACCTCCGCTGCAGCTAATTATGGACGATTATTCTCGGCCCTCCATTGAGCCTTGGATGATACTCTGCCGGCTTCATTAAAGGTACTCTGCAGCTTCGGAAAGAGGAATCTTCCTCTCCCCTAGTCCCGTTGGTTGCGGGCAGTGCGATCCCTCTGCGGCCTGGAACGCCGCATAATATGTAACCAAAAACGCCCAGAAGCTTGAGGCCGCACACAGCTGCAGGTGAGTTACAAACTCCATTTGAACCAAGCAGGCAGCTTAGCTTCTGGGCGTTTTTGGTTACATATATATATATATGTATATATATTATCCCAGTTTGGTTCATCCTTTCGCCAGACCCGATAACGCTCAGTATGGGTGCGAGCTCCCGCGGCTGAACCACGTCGCTTAACACATCTACCAAATCCTCTTTCCAGAAGAAAAACGGTCCGCACTCTTGCAGGTTTTGCGATTGTTTTATTTTTCTATCTCCTTCGTTAGATGTTCATATATGCAAACAGGAATACAGGTGAAACAAAAGATCTACGCGTTTCGGTATTACAAATACCTTGCTCACGATCAACAGGTTGCTTGTTATTCCTACACTTATGTGTTTGACTTTCTATGACATCATTTCCTGCTGGTTGCTGCAAGCATCCCTGTGAGTTATGGGAGATGTAGTTTTCCGATTTTAATGATAAAAGGACAATTTTTAAAAAGTTTCAATAAAGTTTTACTTTTCTCTACTTAATTGATGTATTTTTAAATCAATATTGCTATAGTTGGTCAAACTAATATACCTGATGTGTTCTTAAGTACAAGGCATTTACATCATTTGATTTTTGTACAGATACATTTTACCTTTGTGTCATTCATTTATCGGAAAAGCACAGCAACCAATGCCACCTTAGAAGCAACAAGCTTCCACCAACAATCTTTAATTTCCAGCATCCCTTATGGGGAGTTTTTAAGGCTTCGAAGAATCTGTAGTGAAGAAAGTGAATGGCAAAAACATAGCACTGATACAGCTGCAAGATTCAAAAGAAGGAAATATAATCCGGGAGTAATCAAAGGATGTTGGGAAAGAACGAATCAAAAAACCAGGGAAGAGTGCCTTATTTCAAAAACTAAAGAAAACACAGGAAAGAAAGAACCAATCAGATTGATAATCGACTATTCTCAAGAAAGTAAGGAAGTTTCAAAAATCCTGCAAAAAAATTGGAAAATCTTGCAGCTGGATACAACGGTAAAAGAAATAGTTGGAAAGCACCCAACTATTACATATCGCCGAGCAAAAAATCTGAAGGATCACTTGATTCATAGTCACTACAAGGGAAAAAGAAAGGAATCATCATGGATGAAAACAAAAGGTTTTGTAAAATGTCACTCCTGCAAAATGTGTCAAATTGCGAAGCCAATGAAGGAAATCAAAATGGCAAATAATAAAACATGGGAAATTAGAGAACTGATCACGTGCAAAACACAATACACTGTGTATGTAATGGAGTGCCCATGTCCTTTAAAATACATCGGAAGCACCATCTGTGATTTGAAAAAACGCATAATGGAACACGTAAGAGCCACTACAAATAAGGATAAAACAAATGCAATGGCCAAACATATGGAACTGTACCATCAAAGTGACTAGAAACAGCTCAAATTCTATGGGATTGAAACTGTACTAAAGAATGACCGAGGGGGAAATCGCGAAAAGATCTTGCGACAGAAAGAATCAAGACATATCCTGAATCAACGTACTTTGACACCTCATGTCCTGAACCAGTCGGAAGAATTATATATACATCTATAGACTCATGACTAAAGCTTCTCCGAAGGAAAAAGAAGAATGAAAAAAGTAAAAGGGAAATAATGGACATTAAAGACAAAGGTAACAAAAAATAGAAAGAAGGAAAAGAAATATAAGAATTTCAATATTGGTAAAATTGGTTGAAAATGAAGAAAATGAAAGAACATTCAGTGTGACTTCTCCCACTGGAGGGATTGAATAACACAAAGGTAAAATGTATCTGTACAAAAATCAAATGATGTAAATGCCTTGTACTTAAGAACATATCCGGTATATTAGTTTGACCAACTATAGCAATATTGATTTAAAAATACATCAATTAAGTAGAGAAAAGTAAAACTTTATTGAAACTTATTAAAAATTGTTCTTTTATCATTAAAATCGGAAAACTACATCTCCCATAATTCACAGGGATGCTTGCAGCAACCAGCAGGAAATGATGTCATAGAAATTCAAACACATAAGTGTAGGAATAACAAGCAACCTGTTGATCGTGAGCAAGGTATTTGTAATACCGAAACGCGTAGATCTTTTGTTTCACCTGTATTCCTGTTTGCATATATGAACATCTAACGAAGGAGATAGAAAAATAAAACAATCGCAAAACCTGCAAGAGTGCGGACCGTTTTTCTTCTGGAAAGAGGATTTGGTAGATGTGTATATATATGTATAGGGCCCAATTCACAAAGGTAAACTGAGACAAAAGTCTAACTTTACGACTTTCGGTATTCACAAAGGGCATTTACGAGCAGTAAATGCCCTTTGTGAATACCAAAAGTCGTAAAGATAGACTTTCGACTCATTTTACCTTTGTGAATCGGGCCCATCGTTTTTGGTGTTTCATTGGTCCTGAGGTACACCCACGGCACCCATAGAGACAATGATAGGGTATGGCGTGACTCCGCGGGGCCTGCTTTTTCCTTTTCCCGGTACCACAGTACTAAAAAGTACTGTGTGACACAGATATTTTTACAAAAGTTACGTTTACTATAAACTGGGTCATTTTTTCCAAGTTTGAGACAAGTGCTTTCCTGATGGCTAAAAAAGTAAGAGATTATGTAGCCCTTACTAAAATGTCTGTATTTTTAGGTATCGTGCTAATGCAGTACCAAGATATGGTACAGCTGTATGAATGACTCACAGTAAAACCACTTCTTGAGCGGCGGCTATCGCAGGAGTACCACAGTACCTCACGGGAGGGCTGCAGTGGGTCTCGCAGGAGTACCACAGTACCTCATGGCAGGGCTGCAGTGGGTCTCGTAGGAGTACCACAGAACCTCACGGGAGGGCTGCACTGGGTCTCGTAGGGGTACCACAGTACCTCACGGGAGGGCTGCAGTGGATCCCGCAGGAGTACCACAGTACCTCACGGGAGGGCTGCACTGGGTCTCGTAGGAGTACCACAGTACCTCATGGGAGGGCTGCAGTGGATCCCACAGGAGTACCACAGTACCTCACGGGAGGGCTGCAGTGGATCCCGCAGGAGTACCACAGTACCTCACGGGAGGGCTGCAGTGGGTCTCACAGGAGTACCACAGTACCTCACGGGAGGGCTGCAGTGGGTCTCGTAGGAGTACCACAGTACCTCATGGGAGGGCTGCAGTTGATCCCGCAGGAGTATCACAGTACCTCACGGGAGGGCTGCAGTGGGTCTCGCAGGAGTATCACAGTACCTCACGGGAGGGCTGCAGTGGGTCTCGGAGGAGTACCACAGTACCTCACGGGAGGGCTGCAGTGGGTCTCGTAGGAGTACCACAGTACCTCACGGGAGGGCTGCAGTGGGTCTCGCAGGAGTACCACAGTACCTCACGGGAGTGCTGCAGTGGGTCTCGTAGGAGTACCACAGTACCTCATGGGAGGGCTACAGTGGATCCCGCAGGAGTACCACAGTACCTCACGGGAGGGCTGCAGTGGATCCTGCAGGAGTACCACAGTACCTCACGGGAGGGCTGCACTGGGTCTTGTAGGAGTACCACAGTACCTCATGGGAGGGCTGCAGTGGGTCTCGCAGAAGTACCACAGTACCTCACGGGAGGGCTGCACTGGGTCCCGCAGGAGTACCACAGTACCTCACGGGAGGGCTGCAGCGGATCCCGCAGGAGTACCACAGTACCTCACGGGAGGGCTGCAGTGGATCCCGCAGGAGTACCACAGTACCTCACGGGAGGGCTGCAGTGGGTCCCGCAGGAGTACCACAGTACCTCACGGGAGGGCTGCAGTGGGTCCCGCAGGAGTACCACAGTACCTCACGGGAGGGCTGCAGTGGATCCCACAGGAGTACCACAGTACCTCACGGGAGGGCTGCAGTGGATCACGCAGGAGTACCACAGTACCTCACGGGAGGGCTGCAGTGGGTCCTGCAGGAGTACCACAGTACCTCAGGGGAGGGCTGCAGTGGGTCCCGCAGGAGTACCACAGTACCTCACGGGAGGGCTGCAGTGGATCCCACAGGAGTACCACAGTACCTCACAGGAGGGCTGCAGTGGGTCTCGTAGGAGTACCACAGTACCTCATGGGAGGGCTGCAGTGGGTCCCGCAGGAGTACCACAGTACCTCATGGGAGGGCTGCAGTGGGTCTTGTAGGAGTACCACAGTACCTCACGGGAGGGCTGCAGTGGGTCTCGCAGGAGAACCACAGTACCTCATGGGAGGGCTGCAGTGGATCCCATGCGGAGTACCACAGTACCTCACGGGAGGGCTGCAGTGGGTCTCGCAGGAGTACCACAGTACCTCACGGGAGGGCTACAGTGGGTCTCGTAGGGGTACCACAGTACCTCACGGGAGGGCTGCAGTGGGTCTCGCAGGAGTACCACAGTACCTCACGGGAGGGCTGCAGTGTATCCCGCAGGAGTGCCACAGTACCTCACGGGAGGGCTGCAGTGGGTCTCGTAGGAGTACCACAGTACCTCACGGGAGGGCTGCAGTGGATCCCGCAGGAGTGCCACAGTACCTCACGGGAGGGCTGCAGTGGGTCTCGCAGGAGTACCACAGTACCTCACGGGAGGGCTGCAGTGGATCTCACAGGAGTACCACAGTACCTCATGGGAGGGCTGCAGTGGGTCCCGCAGGAGTACCACAGTACCTCACGGGAGGGCTGCACTGGGTCTCGTAGGAGTACCACAGTACCTCACAGGAGGGCTGCAGTGGGTCTCGCAGGAGTACCACAGTACCACACGGGTGGGCTGAACTGGGTCCCGCAGGAGTGCTACAGTACCTCACGGAAGGGCTGCACTGGGTCCCGCAGGAGTACCACAGAACCTCACGGAAGGGCTGCAGTGGATCCCGCAGGAGTACCACAGTACCTCATGGGAGGGCTGCAGTGGATCCCGCAGGAGTACCACAGTACCTCACGGGAGGGCTGCAGTGGATCCCGCAGGAGTACCATGGTATCCGCAGCCTGAATTTCTTCTACATTTTGGCCCCTAAGGGGGGTCCCTTTCAGTCCCCCTCACAAGTGCCTGGCTGTCAAAGTGTCCCCACACTGGCACCTTACACCCTATTTCAAAAACTGTTTCAGGACACGGGGTCTGAGCCCCCGAGTCCTGTAACTGCAGCCGCAACATTTTGTGCGCCTCTCACACAGTAAACTGCGTGCTACAGAGCAAAAGGGAGCAATGGAGGATCCATTGGAGCTGCCCTCAGCTGCTGTGGACATTGGAAGAGAGACCCATGTGCACACAGACACATTAACGCTGACTTGATGGATTTCTTGAATGAGGCAGGTACTAATGGCATCAGGAGCCCTGCTGATTATATTTGGTACGCACAGAGTAGATGGGAACGATCTGTGCGATTCTGCTTCCGATCAGACACAATAAAATACCTGTTGTGCTTCCCCCAGGGCTTTGTTCATAACCTCGAGGCTGTACCATGTCCCTGCGATGATGCTTCAGGTCAATCAATGCTCCATTTCATCTTCTTTTACAATGTTTATGTAAGGTATACAAGATTGTTTTTAATCCTGGTTTTAGAAAAGTATTTTCAAAGTATTGATCAATGTGGCCTGCCCTCAGACTTTTAATGACCCTACCCAATGCTGAAATTGTTTGGTATGCTGGGGCTATGTTAAAATCTGCTGTGTGAGGTGGTAGCTCTATGCTGTCTTAAAATGATTTTGAAATATATTATCATGTTTTAACTATTTAACTATTGCTTGATCTGTTTTTATGGATTATATTTTTGATGTAATATTGTATGTGCTTTTATGGATGTTATTATACTTCCTGATAAAGCTATTAATTGATTGATTGATTGATTGAAGAGCCCAGCTTTTTGAGGCCGTGATGGAGGTGGCATATCAATCGATCAATCAAACGGGATTTATAAAGTGCTGCTAATCACCCGTAAGGGTATCCAGGCGCTGAGAGCCATGCTTCTCGGGTGGCATCAGTTGAACAGCCAGGTCTTGAGTCCCTTCCCCAATTCCTGAAGTGAAGGTGGCATACCTTCTGCCAGGAGAGATCCTTCCCAGTTCCAGAAGATATGGTCTTGCTGCTAATGGTCAGGACGCTGACTACTCTCTAGCCAGGGTCGGAGCAGAAGTAAAGGGTAGCACTGCCAGGGTGGATGTAGGGGTCCAGGAGAAGCTGGAGGTGTTTGCCTCCTCTTGAGTGGCTTTACCAACCTTGGGTTGGTGCCAGGGCCTGAACCCTACATGCACAGGACACCAGCAGCTGTGCTTCACTGGGCACAGACATCCTCCTAGAGATGAAAAGGCATCTCTGAAGGGGAGATGAAGAGTAAATCTGAGCAAAAGCAACGGGAAGACCATGAGCAACCACTGGTCTCTGCATCCATGACTCCTGCTCCAGACGGAGAGAAGGGAGAGTGCCATGAAGCAGAAAATGTGAGTCCTCTCAAGAGCGACCAGGATGGGTATCTGCTGGAGGACCATTCTTCAGACCGCTGATGGTCCTACGTATTCCACCACAGTAACTGCCCAAGACAGTGAGGAACCTGAGTTAGGTGGGAATGCTCCATGGTTAGAGGCTCAGGGGTGGAGAATCCCTCCAAGGCTCTGTTTGAGGATGCAGAGGCCTCAGATGCCCCTAGGGTACAAGAGTGCCTCCTCCACAGAGGAGAAGTCTGTGTCCACAGATAAGAGTCCTAGTTAAGGAGGAGGCCCCTTAGAGGGTTGAGTTATTCTGCTCTGTTGATGACTTGGACCTTGTCACTCAGGACCAGCAATAGAGATCACTAGGAGGTCTGACAGACCACAGATGGGCCACTGATTATCCACCTTGGGATCCCCCTGAGAGCTACTGGTCTCTGGATTTGTCAAAACCCCTCCTCACTGGAAGCTTCCAGTTGTCCAGTTTAGTCAAAGGACCTCTGTATGGAGAAACTGCCTCTTGGCCTCCCAGCAAACAGCAACACCAGTCCCTCAATCGCGCCCCCTTTGGAATTGCACACCCCAGCAGGAGGGGCAAAGCAAGTCTCTAGGAGGACAGCAGAGCTCTGGTGCATCACTGGATCTGTGGTGCCCAGGCGGATGGTGCGTGGAGGATGCTGTTCCAATGGAGGCACATCCCTGACTGATTCCTTTTCAAGGGCATTCAGTAAAAAAAAGATGAGGCCTTACTCCCTGGTCCTGGGCTTTGTTTGGATTCATACAGTGAGGAGAAATACTTGCTCCCTCCCATACCCTTCATAATGAAGGCAGGGTTCACCCTTCCTGTGGGTGATGCTGACCAACCGGCCTTGGACCTGGCCGTTTCCCCAGACTTTTGGAACTTCCATTTGCTCTCCCGCAGGAACGCACAATCCTAATCACACAGGAGCGTAGCTTCAGGGGGTGCGTTTGAGATGTTACACCCACTTAGTAAATTTATTTTCTGGTAAATAGTTGGGTATAGGTGCTTTCAGTTGGGTATGGTGAGGTGGCTGTCTGATTTCACTAGGAATTTTTACATACACACAGACAAAAACACACACACACACTTCCTCTCCCTGTTATCAAAGTCTTCAAAAACTTTGGTTATTTTACAAAATATTGTGTTTTCTCTCACTTAGTACCCCTACTTGTCCGCATTCCTCTGCCTTTCCACTGCCCCTTAAGCCCCTCACATGTATCCTGCTTGTTCGATAATGTATTTTAACATTATATTCCAGCATGATTGTTGGAAAATCTGAATCTTCCCCCCCCCCCCACAATCTTTCTCACCAAGCTACGCCCCTGATCTCACACCCAAGGGTGGATGAGCTGTGGCCTTTCCGTGTCCCTGGTGCAAGCACAAGAAGGTGAAACCTAATTCTGAGGAGGTGAGTGATGGGTCATGTGTATCTTCACTGCCACATATCTCGACTTGGATGGAGCAGAGAGGGGAGATCAAAGACCCAGAAGTGCCCCCCTTCCTGAGCTGTCCATGTGCTGGTTCTGGCCACCCTCCGGGAGTTTGGTTGTCTGAGTAAAGGGCTCCCAACCTGGCCTCTAGCTCTCTGATGGAGGTCCTCCTGTCTGAAATCACAGACACAGATTTCATACAGTCTGTCCAGCATGTGAAGCACAGGTGCAAAGATCTGACCCGCAAAGGGTGACCCGCGAGCCACAAGGGCATGTTTGAAATCTAGCGCTGGGCCCTGAGCCTTGTGGAAGAGGCAATCAACAGCAACATGTCAAGTCGGGGGTTCTAGTCATAATTAGTTGGCTTCAAGGGGATTCTTTGCTTTCCCTTGTCCTTTTCTTTGGGTTGGAGGATGGGGGAGTGTTGTGTGTTTGCCCCTTGCGATTTGCTAGGGTCTGCATTAACAGCGAGTTGATGTGTGGTTGGACTGGTTGTGGTATTACAGTAACTGTAAATGTGGCTAAAGCTGAATTGTGGTGTTGTTTGCAGACAGATGTGAATAGCTGGTTGGCAGTGTTTGAAACTAGAGAGTGAGAACTGCAGAAGAAGAGGCAGAGACACACCTCTCATGTCTATGACAGCTGGACAGGGGTGTAACTTCATAGGGGGTGTTTGGGGTGTGACACCCTCCAAATAAATACATTCTTGGCTTGGTAGTTGGGGCTGTGTGTCTTGAGACGGGTCTGCTATCTCTGTGTCGGTTTTTCTTGCTGTAAGACAAGAATGAAAAACAAAACAGTGATCTTTGATGTAAACAGCAGAGAGAGAAATAAATACCCCCTGGTGGCTGAAACCAGATAACGTGGAATCAATACTGGCTTCCCTGTTTATCCAAATTGTGTGATCCTAGACAAATATTTAATTTCACAGGGTCCTTTTTCTTTATTACATGAGCACACTTTTAAATACTTGAGTTCAGGATGTGTGCTGTTGCTCCATCTATAATCACAATCTAGGCCATGTTAATGCTCTACATGACTACTGACTTCCTCCTAGTTCCCAAATGGCATTGTTGTTGGGGGTCGAATCATGAATGTATCTAAAAGTATCAATTTTAATAAATGTTGGTCCATCCAGTATGATCTGATGTACTACGGTGAAAGGCTTCTGCATGTTTAAGAAATATTTGTTTTTAATTTTGAAGAGTTTGTATCATATTTTACATTACAAGATATACATGCTAAACGTTTTCATGGCTAGGCCAGTGCACGAGCTCTTAAAGACAAGACGGACAAATGCCTCAGCTATGGCTCGGCTTGTGTTATTAATTTAACCTCGGGACCGAAAGTCACTTGATCAAATGATTTGTGAAAGGTGAGGACTAGAAACATGGGGGGATATTCTCAAGAACGTGCGATAAACATCGCCAAAATAGCTTAACGCAAGTTTTCATATCGCCGTCTATCGCGGGAAAATAACTCTGTGTTTACGTCGTATTCTCAACACGGCGGTAACATGCGATAGTCCCCCGACAACGCCTCAAATGTCCGGATAACATCACTGGGATGGCGATGAAAATCCAAACCCGAACGCGAAAAAAGTTGCGATGGGCCCAACCGCGATAAGACAAACAGCGAAAAGCAGCGCCAGGCCTGCAAATCACACACGTCAGGCGGGAAAAATCGCTACACAAAAGCAGGGAAAAAAAACACAAACAAAAACCGAACTACAGCGAAGCACAATGGAGGCAGACGGAGCAGGTACAGAGGACGGCCAGAACCCCACAAGCCCCCAGGAGGAGCAGCCTGGGACCTCGGGGACAGGGAAGGGCAAGGACAAGAAGAAGAGGAAGATGCGGTTCAGTCCGCAGGAAAACAGGATCCTGATCACGGAGGTGATAGAACACCATCAACAACTGTTCGTCACCTCCACTGTGTCATTGGCAATAAAAAATGCAAAATGACAGTCCATCCTGGACAAGGTGAATGCAGTCGGAGTGTTGAGGAGAACAATGGAAGAGCTCAAGAGGCGCTGGAATGATGTGAAGCGCAAAACCAAGCAGAAACTCGGCAACAACCAGAAGGCAGCAATGCAGACTGGAGGTGGGAGTCCAGTGCCACAGGAGGAGCTGGATGAGATGGAGGAAGTGGTGTCCACAGTCATCAGTGGGGAGACGGTGGCAGGAGTTGGGGGACCGGACACTGCTCAACATGACCTGACACAACAGCAACAGGGTGAGTAACGACCAGGGACTGGGGGAATGGGGGGAGATGGGCACAATGCCACACATGCACAATTAAGTACAGCACAGTGCACACCCACAATGACTCTGGATCATGTCCCTGATCTCCTTGGCACACTGCAGCACACCTAGAAACAGCAAGTAGGCCCCCGTCGACTATGTGCCCAGAGGGGGCCCTTCCCACACATCACCAATCTCACAACCAACCCATGCACATGTGCTGAACCCAGCAAAGCTGCGGGTCCGTGAGCCACACTGACAATGCAAGTGACACTGCATGACGATTAGCATGGCTGCAGTCCAATCATCATGACATGGTGCTCGCCACCACACTGAGGTGGCTGAGCGTGGACCACATCCGTAAAGGAGCAGGTCACACTCTGACACATCCACCTGCACAAACAACCCCTGACGTCAACAACACATCTGCTGACAAACCATGCCCCAGAGTCCCAACTCCCACCAAGACCCAAATTCACTCAAGTCTGCAACATCTCAGTACTGTACGGGCACAGAAGTCAAAGGCACACCACCTGAAAGGGACAAGGGGCAGCAAAATCAGAGCTGCAGGGGCGACTCTCCCAAAATGCAGCACACACACATGACATTCAGAGCACATCAGCATTGACAACAATGTGGTACAAACTGCAACACGTGTACAACAGGACAGAGGACACAACAGGTGCCGCTTGTGTGTAGAAACTGGCCAATCACATTTGGCATAGCAGGGAAATGTGAGATGTCAATGTACTAGTACAAACACATATCCGTGATGTCGACGAAATGTCCACTGCCCGGCATCAAATAGGCAGCTCCTCCTAAACAGTCACAATGTACATTGTCATGCAGTCTGCATGTGAACTTGTACAATGCGACAACATACATGTGAACACAATGTAATACTGCATCTCCCCTTCACATTGCAGAGGGAGCATCAACACCTCCTGCAGAGCAGCCCCAACAACTGTTCACTGATGACGATGAGGACATCCCCGACATCGACCCCGAAGCCCTCCAAACCCTCTTCGACAGCTTCGGCACCCCACCTCCAGGAGCAGGGCAGCCCAGCTGCATCGAGGAGACCCCACCCCCTGCACAGACCACACAGCAGGAAGCACCTACCACCCCAGCTGTCTCCCAGGACCCCCACGAACAACACATGGCCTTCCAACGCCGTGTGTTAGAGGTCCAGGAGAAGATGGCTGATCAGGTGCGGGTAGGGTTCGACCTCATGGCAGCAAAACTTGATGCCATACATGGGTGTCTGAGTACCATCAGGGACCACTTTACAGTCCCTAACGGACACCCACAGTCCGCTCCATGCTCTCCAACGATTCATGGCTGACATCGCTGGAGTCATGATACTGAGACAAGAACAACTGTCCAGTCAGAGTGGCTCCAGCGATGTCAGCCGGGAGTTGGGACAGATGCGGGGGCTAATGGAGAACATGGAGCAGATGACGGCGGAAAGAATGGCTGCCAAGGCTGCACACCAGCGAGATGTGGCTGGGACCTTCCATGCCCTGCAGCACATCATCATGGCATTGCTGCCTCAAGGCCTTGCGCAGATGAATGCTGCTGCTGCTTCTACATCCACATCTCCGCCCCCTGATGTGTCAGTGCCTCACAGTGCAGCAGGCAATCCACCACCACCCACGTGTGAGGCACATGTGACATCAGAGGACGAAGATGCGGGTGAATCAACCTTACTGGTAAGGAGGAGGCAATAGCATTCATCTCCGCCATATGCCTTGTTTCTGCTTGGTTCTGCCCTTTGCATCATCACCTTCCACTGTCCCCCGATACACTCTACGACACTCACCTTGGACCTCGACATGGACTGGACTGCCATTTTCTGTTTGGTTACCAATGACACAGCGATCAGACTGCGGACTGAACTCTTCCTCTTCCGATGTACTTGTCATTCCCTGAAGGACTCTGGCTGGCCCTCCACGGGCTAATAATGTGAAGTGGGGTTTGCATGGCCCTGTACTGCTCCAGCTGCAACACTCCACTGGAAGTGAATTAAACATTCAGAATCGCACAGATGTGTCCTGCCTTTGATCAGTCAAGTATGAGAGTATGGATGAATGTAGGGTCAGTGATTCCCCTTACGTCCATGTTGCTCATGTCTTGGGACTTGAGTCACAGGGTGCAACATTGCCGATTGCGGTCTGGGTGGCGTAGACACTACAACAGAGACACAAGCATCAGTTACTTCCATGTCCAGCCCAGAACTGAAGCACGCCCAGAGCCCCGGGCTCATTGTTCCCACCCCTACGCTGGCCTGCCATACGCCAGACCAGTCCACTCCGCTTACGCTTACAGGGAGGGACGACAAAGCTACATGTCCCAGGTCTTCCCTGTAGTGATCTGCTGTTCACTGGTCTAGTTGTCAGCATGCCACAGCCACTCCCTGAGGGCTGGTTCACACCCACACCACACCCATCCAGCACAAGCGTCACAGGACATGTGACCCTGCCAATAAAAGGGGCCTAGCACATCACATTCCCCACTGCCGGAGATGACATGATGGCGTCCGCACCACGCGACCCAATCATGAAGGGTCCATGACTTGTGGCGCACTGAGTTGGTGGCACCTGCTGCACTGTGGCCGGCACGGGCCTACCACCACGGGACGATGACTTGCGGTGCACTGAGTTGGTGGCACCCGCTGCACTGCGGCCGGCACGGGCCTACCGCCACGTGACGATGACTTGCGTTGCACAGGGTTAGTGGCACCTGAAGAGCTGAGCGGGTGTGCAGCCTGCGATGATGCGTAGGCCTCGATGAGCCGTCCTGCTAACCGTGGTTCAATTTGAATTGTGAGTCCTGCTGGACCATAGTGCACGCCGAAGGCAGCAGTCAGCACACACATGACTCCGCGGTGCGGTGCCGCAGGGTGCGCTGGGGGCCTGTGGCGCGGAATCCAGTGATCAGCTGAGGAGGATGCACCGGCACGTGGTGGGCCCTCTTGGAGACACACCGGTGGCAGCAGGTGAGCATTGAGGCCAGGGTGCGCAGGGGCGGCCAGTCATCGCTGGGCGGATGACCGGTCTGGGGACCAGGGCTGGGGTGCATCAGGCGCACAGGATCGCGCAGGCACCACCGGTCATGGCGGCGGACTCGTGGCTGGGTGGGGGCGCCGCCCTTGCTGACACGACCCTGTATGCGATGATTGTGATGTGTGCGGGTTGGTTTGGGACGTAGCCACCTTGTCTCCAGTGTGAATGTGCCCATTGAAGGTGGTCAGCCATGTGTGTGTAGGCCTATGGGCAGGTTGTGGCGGAGACTGAGACACATGCAGTAGTCACTTTGGTGGTGGATTGGTGACGTGTGCATTCCCACAGTTGTGAGTTGGGGGATTGTGGAGTTGAGGTGTGTGGTGTGTTCAGTTGGTACTTGCCGATGGGCAGTGCATTTCCATGGGGGCCATTCTCAAAGCGCTGGTTGGTGGTGGACTTGCGGACATGTGGGGATCATGCACACTGCCTGGGGAGTTTGGACGACATTGGTGGACAGGCCACGGTGGTCCACTTTTGTATGCACAGTGATGGCATGTGTGTGGTTGCTGTTGCGGTGATTGTGTGCAGTGTCGGCAGGGGGCACAAGTCATACACGTGTGCTGTGAATTGCCCCCAACACGTGCGTGACGCCAGCTATGGCGTAGTTCCCTTGCATGGTCTCAAGATGTTCCTGCGCAGTGTGGGGGGAGTGAGGGGCAGGGGTATCGAGCTGACACACACCGTGATGCTTTCAGGTATGATGAGTCCTGCATGATGTGACCGTAACAGCAGTTTGTGTGGTCGTTACCTTCCTCTTCATTCCTACGATGGTTACGGCCACACGTAGTTCTGTTACGGTCTTCTCATGCATGGTTTATCAGGCCTGTGAGCATTCCGGTTTGTCCAAGTGCAGTACACTGTACCAGATTAGGCATGTGACCATACGTAAGTTTGACCATTGTCACCATTTCTCCCACAGGTTTCTGAAGACACGTTGCCCTGTTGAGGTTCCCCGTTGGGAATGGAACGCGTTGGCTGAGCTTTTCGTTTTGTTGATTTATGTATTTGTAATAAAGTTCTGTTTTTACACTACTGTTGACTACTGGACTTCATGACCTGGCGCACCCACATTTCGGTTACTACGATCTTGGGTCTGGGGCACGGAGGCGTCTAGCATGGCTGGCGTTGGGGTTGGTTGCGCAGGTACACTACGAATTGGAACTATCGTGTGGTGCGGATACAGGGGCCCGCCGTTGCTTTTGTGGACATGCATCCATGACATGTGTGAGGGAGTTTGATGGGGCTGGCTGTGTGACTCCTCCGACTCGGGCAGTTGTTGGTTGGAAGGTACCAGGGGCCAACAGGTGCAGCACAGCCAGCAGCTTTGTCTGCGGGGGGATGTAGGTTATCCGCTGTGTTGGTACCATCAGCCTGTGGGCAATGTGGGTCAGGATGCGGAGGATGGTTGTCCTTTTGAGCCTGTGTTGGCCAATGGCTTCCTCTGGCGTTGAGTCTCGGGCCTGGTGCGTTTTAGGGTCGTCCACTGTCCTGCACTGCCTAGGTGGTAATCCGGGGGGGTGCCTGGGGGTGGTGGCGGTGGGTGATGTGGCCTTCTTGGGTCCCCGAGCTGCATGATCAGTGTCTCCATGGCATCTGTTGGTCTTCAGATGTGGCTCTGGGCTGGGCTCCCTTTCTACTGCAGTTGGTCATCCTGCTTAACACCAGTAAAAGGCAGGTGTTAAATCCCTGCTGCTAACGCGCCTTATCGCCTGTTCTTGGTTCGCATCGCAGATCTGACTTGTCATTGAGAATCTCGCGAAGTGGTGTTTTCGTGTGTTTTTGCGCGGGAACGCCTACTCTGCATATCATTAGCGTTAGTTGTCGCACTCATCCGTGGCGATGTTTTTTGCGGCAGCTATCGCTGGTAAACTGGCGATATCGGCAGTTTGCACCATCTTGAGAATAGGGCGATAAATCTATCGCCACTTTTGCGGCGCTAAAGTGCCGATAAATCGGCGATGAGTCCTTGAGAATATGCCCCCTGGAGCTCTGAACACATGCACCCATTAGATAACTCCACCATCACGGCTTCTTGTATCAGAGACGAAGAGGCTTTGTGCAGTGAAAACACATTTACGATAAGTGATCCCAGGGTAGGAACTCCAGGCCTTTGCATTGTATACGACCATGGCCATGAGTTCCGAGGGAGAACTACCAGGCGCAGGAGGGACGGACGTACCTTCAGCGGGGGTCTTGGAGTGTGACACCCCTCTAATGTATTCCTGGTTTGGTAGTTGGATCTGGGGGTCCTGAGTCGGTTCAGCTGCGTGTGTCAGTTTTTCTTGACGTTCTCATTTCACTAAGAGATTTTAACGTGTGACCTCTTTACCAAAAAGTAGTGATTCTGCGCCTGCAGAAGTACTTCTTAAATGGATGGAAGTGCACTACTTTTTGGAATTCACAAACACTGGCAGTCGTGTTCTTGGAAAGCTGTGTCAGTCTCGGGTTTCCAGGACACTACTGCCAATCACACACCGCAGGTGATGGGATGAATGTCTGCAAACAGTCCAACCAGTGACACTTGCTGGGAGTAGCATTCCAACCCATCGGTGTATGCCCGCTGTGCCGCTCTACACAGAGGTCCACCTAATGCAAATCTCTACTAAACAGACCATCCCGAACCCTGGCCATCTCACCCTCCACCCTGAAGCCCACTGCTTTTCAGGTAGGAAATTTGAGCTTCAAACCCACCGAACCACACTGACTAAGCTACACCCCAGCAAAGGGGAGCAGGACTGTTGCTGATTCAGATCTAGAATGTGGGGCCTTAGACAGTGCTCATTTTAGGGTGACAAACACTTCACCCTCTCTAGCAGGGTGCCAATGCTGTCTTCACAAACAATTCAATCGAAAGCTCTTAATACGACGCCCCCCTCCCCCTCCTGGTGATGTCAATTAATTAATTGAGATTCTTAGCTGTCTGGTGTCATTTATCCTTCAACATCCTAAACAATTATGTAAATATTGAAAATGATTGCAGCTTTTTAAACTCATACATGTGTCAAATCTAATCTATGAATGAGTCCTTGTGTCAAGCAGAGTGTGTTGGTGGGCCCGCGTCTTCCTTCAGGTCAGACCCGCGCAGTCGGGTGGACAGCCAGCCCGCCCATCCCACCACACTGAGTTCATAGCACGCAATACGTAAGGGATATATAAGTTAAGGCAGCCTTTGAGTCCAGGAGTGTGTCTGTGATACAAACAGAATGCTCCAGCATGGTGACAAACTGTCAAAGATGAACTCTCTTGAGTTTTCATGACGTCACCGCAGTCTCCATGGGTGCTCATAAGCTCATAAGCTCTTCTTTCTACAGTCTTCTGTCCCTAAGTAGAGAGGCACAGTCACAGCAGACTCTAGTCCTTCTGAGTCTGCACTCCATGTTTCTGTGCATTTACATTTATTTATTGCATCTTTTTGGCACTTCTGTTGCACTGGTAGACAGACATACATTATTTTACCCTCATCCGACAAGTTCCGCGCATGTTTGTGGACCTCAGTTTCTACTGGTTGCTAGGAACCAATTGTATGGCTAAGTATTCTACTATTGAGGCATCTGTCCTGATGAAGATCTTGGTGCTCGCCCTTCAGAGGATCGAAACACATTGACAATTAAACAGTAGCGCACATGTGGATTATTTCCAAAAACTGTATTATGACTACAAAAACGAGTTGAGTACCTCTAATCGCCTGATACACCTGACTTGACAACTGCCTCTCTCCCGTCAGCAGGGTTAATGATATGAATGTAACATCCAACAAATTAATTTAATAAAAATACATCATGGTAGCTAGCAAATTTAGCTAGGTGTGTACAAGTAACACTTCATGATGACTGTGACAAATTATTTTGTTTTACTAAGTTGGGAGCGCACAAATAGTGCAAACTAATGGCACCCTACTACTTTATAGCCGCAGGGCAATATTTACTTGAGAAAACCGTGTATATTTTGCAGTTTATGTGTTTACAAATACTTCCATTTGTCTGTTTCACGTGTCTCCGAATTTTCAACTATGTCTCTTTGTGTCTGTCTCCTATTTTTTTGTTTTTCCTGGAATCTGTGCCCTTTTCTTCATTTTACAGATGTCTCCATATTTGTTTGCCTCTTCCTATTTCTCCAGATGTGACTTTCTATGTCTATAGTCTTGTTTCTATATTTACAGGGGGTCTCTCTGTATCTTAATTGTTGTACATACAGATGTTTTTCTGTGTGTCTCTATCTCCTTACTTCTGTCTTTAAACCTATTTCTTTCTATATCAGTTGCACTATTTCTACATTTACAGTTTTCACTCTGTCTCCTTCTTTCTGTAGGTGCACGCCCCTCCATGTCTTTACATATTTCATCATTTACAGACGTGTGACTGTGTTTTCTTGCTTCTGTATACGCATTTGTCTCGCCGTACCTGTAGCTCCTCGTTTCTGTATTTACAGATGTTTCCCTTTCTCGTCCTCACCATGTTTGCATATGTGCAGATGTGTCTTTTTGCATCTATTTCCGTGTGTCTTGGTTCTCTCTCTGCTGACTCCTTGTTACTATAGTTACAAGTGTGTCTCTGTATCCTTATTTATGCACTCACAGATGTTTCTCTCTTCATCCCCTTGCTTTCGTATTTACAGATGTCTCCTTATATCTGCCTCCATTTTTGTATCTATAGTCATGTTTCTCTATCTGCATTATATTATTTCTGTGTTTACAAATGTGTCCCTCTGTATCTGGTTATTGTTGCTTCTCTATTTATAGATGTGTCTCTCTTTATTTGTTTATTCGTGTTTCTGTAGCTACAGACGTTCTTCTCTATTTGCATCTTCTTTCTGTATTTACAGATGTGTCTCTCAGAATCTGTTTATTCTTGTCTCTGTATGTGCAGATGTGTCTCTCAGTACCTCTTTATTCTTCTTTCTGTATCTATAGATGTATCTCTCTGTATCTGTTTATTCTTGTCTCTGTATTTACAGATGTATCTCTCTGTATCTGTTAATTTTTTTCTCTGTGTTTAAAGATGTGTCTTTCAGTGTCTCTTTATTCTTGTCTCTGTTTTTGCAGATGTGTCTGTTTATTCTTGTCTCTGTATTTAGAGACGTGGTTCTCTTTATCTGCTTATACTTGTCTCTGTATTTACAGATGTGTCTCTCTGTATCTCCCCTTTTCTGCATTTACAAATATTTCTGTAGCTGACTCCCTATTCATCAATCTGTTCCTCTATCTGTAACTCTTGTTTCTGTATTTACATGTCTTCTTCTTTATCTGTTTATTTTTATATCTGTAATTCTAAATGTCTCTCTGTAGCTGCTTACTCTTGCTTCTGTATTTACAGATGTGTCTCTCTGTCTCTGTTTATTCTTGTTTCTATATTCATAGATGTGCCTCTGTATCTGTTTATTCTTGTCTCTGTTTTTGCAGATGTGTCTCTCTGTATCTCTTTATTCTTGTCTCTGTTTTTGCAGATGTGTCTCTCTGTATATGTTCTTGTCTCTGTTTTTGCAGATGTGTCTCTCTGGATCTGTTTATTCTTTTCTCTGCATTTACAAATGTGCCTCTCAGTACCTCTTTATTCTTGTGACTGTATTTATAGATGCATCTCTCTGTATCTGTTTATTCTTGTCTCTGTATGTGCAGATGTGTCTCTCAGTACCTCTTTATTCTTCTTTCTGTATCTATAGATGTATCTCTCTGTATCTGTTTATTCTTGTCTGTATTTACAGGTGTCTTTCTCTTTAGGTGCGTATTATTGTTTCAGTATTAATAGATGTGCCTCTCTGTATGTGTATTCTTGTTCCTGAGTTTACACACGTGTCTCTCTTATCTGTTTATCGTTGTATCAATATTTGTAGCTGTGTCTCTGGGTATCTGCTTATTTTTGTTCCTGAATTATAGGTGTGTCTCTCTGTATCTGTTTATTTTTGTTTCTTTATTTATAGATGTCTTTATCTACTTATTCTTGTATTTGCAGATGCATCTCTCTGTATCTGTTTATTCTTATCTCTGTGTTTATTCTTATCTCTGTATGTACAGATGTGTCTCTCTGTATCTGTTGATTCTTGTCTCTGTAGTTACATATGTGTCTCCTCGTATCGTCTCTGTATTTGCAGATGTGTCTCTCTGTCTCTGTTTCTTCTTGTCTCTGTTTTTGCAGATGTGTCTCTCTGTATCTGTTGATTCTTGGCTCTGTATTTACAGATGTTTCTCTCTGGATCTGTTTATTCTTGTCTCTGTAGTTACATATGTGTCTCCTCGTATCGTCTCTGTATTTGCAGATGTGTCTCTCTGTCTCTGTTTATTCTTGTCTCTGTATTTGCAGCTGTGTCTCTCTGTATCTGTTTATTCTTATCTCTGTGTTTATTCTTATCTCTGTATGTACAGATGTGTCTCTCTGTATCTGTTGATTCTTGGCTCTGTATTTACAGATGTGTCTCTCTGTATATATTTCTTCTCTCTGTATTTACAGAAATGTGTCTTTCAGTACCTCGTTACTTTTGTTTCTGTATTCATAGATGTGTCTTTCTGTATCTGTTTATTCTTGTCTCTCTATTTACAGATGCCTCTCATTATCTGTTTATTCTTGTCTCTGTATTTACAGATGTGTCTCTCTGTATCTGTTTATTTATGTTTCTGTATTTATAGATGTACCTCTCAGCATCTGTTTCTTCTTGTCTATGTATTTACAGATGTGTCTCTCAGTATCTGTTTCTTCTTGTCTCTGTATTTACAGATGTCTCTCTCAGCATCTGCTTCTTCTTGTCTATGTATTTACAGATGTATCTCTCTGTATCTTCTTGTCTCTGTATTTACAGATGTATCTCTCTGTATCTGTTTCTTCTTGTGTCTGTATTTACAGATGTGTCTCTCTGTATCTGTTTATTTATGTTTCTGTATTTATAGATGTACCTCTCAGCATCTGTTTATTTATGTTTCTGTATTTATAGATGTACCTCTCAGCGTCTGTTTATTTATGTTTCTGTATTTATAGATGTACCTCTCAGCATCTGCTTCTTCCTGTCTATGTATTTACAGATGTGTCTCTCAGTATCTGTTTCTTCTTGTCTCTGTATTTAGAGATGTGTCTCACAGTATCTGTTTCTTCTTGTCTCTGTATTTACAGATGTCTCTCTCAGCATCTGTTTCTTCTTGTCTATGTATTTACAGATGTATCTCTCTGTATCTGTTTCTTCTTGTCTCTGTATTTACAGATGTATCTCTCTGTATTTACAGATGTGTTTCTTAGTATCTGTTTATTCTTGCTTCTGTATTTATAGATGTGTCTCCCTGTATCTGCCTATTCTTGTCTCTGTATTTGCAGATGTCTCTCTGTATCTGCCTATTCTTGTGCCTGTGTTTACAGATGTGTCTTTCTCTTTATTCTTGCTTCTGTAGTTACAGATGTGTCTCCTCGTATCGTCTCTGTATTTGCGGATGTGTCTCTCTGTCTCTGTTCATTCTTGTCTCTGTATTTACAAATGAGTCTCTCTGTATCTGCCTATACTTGGTCCTGAGTGTACAGATGTGTCTCTCAGTACCTCTTTATTCTTGCTTCTGTAGTTACAGATGTGTCTCTCATATCGTCTCTGTATTTGCAGATGTGTCTCTCTGTCTCTGTTTATTCTTGTCTCTGTATTTACAAATGTGTCTCTCTGTATCTGCCTATACTTGGTCCTGAGTGTACAGATGTGTCTCTCAGTACCTCTTTATTCTTGCTTCTGTAGTGACAGATGTGTCTCCTCGTATCGTCTCTGTATTTGCGGATGTCTCTGTTTATTCTTGTCTTTGTATTTACAAATGTGTCTCTCTGTCTCTGTTTATTCTTGTCTCTGTAGTTACATATGTGTCTCCTCGTATCGTCTCTGTATTTGCAGATGTGTCTCTCTGTCTCTGTTTATTCTTGTCTCTGTATTTGCAGCTGTGTCTCTCTGTATCTGTTTATTCTTATCTCTGTGTTTATTCTTATCTCTGTATGTACAGATGTGCCTCTCTGTATCTGTTGATTCTTGGCTCTTTATTTACAGATGTGTCTCTCTGTATCTATTTCTTCTCTCTGTATTTACAGAAATTTGTCTTTCAGTACCTCGTTATTTTTGTTTCTGTATTCATAGACGTGTCTTTCTGTATCTGTTTATTCTTGTCTCTCTATTTACAGATGCCTCTCATTATCTGTTTATTCTTGTCTCTGTATTTACAGATGTGTCTCTCTGTATCTGTTTATTTATGTTTCTGTATTTATAGAGGTACCTCTCAGCATCTGTTTCTTCTTGTCTATGTATTTACAGATGTGTCTCTCAGTATCTGTTTCTTGTTTGTCTCTGTATTTACAGATGTCTCTCTCAGCATCTGCTTCTTCTTGTCTATGTATTTACAGATGTAACTCTCTGTATCTGTTTCTTCTTGTCTCTGTATTTACAGATGTATCTCTCTGTATCTGTTTCTTCTTGTCTCTGTATTTACAGATGTGTCTCTCTGTATCTGTTTATTTATGTTTCTGTATTTATAGATGTACCTCTCAGGATCTATTTATTTATGTTTCTGTATTTATAGATGTACCTCTCAGCATCTGTTTATTTATGTTTCTGTATTTATAGAGGTACCTCTCAGCATCTGTTTCTTCTTGTCTATGTATTTACAGATGTGTCTCTCAGTATCTGTTTCTTCTTGTCTCTGTATTTACAGATGTGTCTCTCAGTATCTGTTTCTTATTGTCTCTGTATTTACAGATGTCTCTCTCAGCATCTGTTTCTTCTTGTCTATGTATTTACAGATGTATCTCTCTGTATCTGTTTCTTCTTGTCTGTGTATTTACAGATGTCTCTCTCATCATCTGTTTCTTCTTGACTATGTATTTACAGATGTATCGCTCTGTATCTGTTTCTTCTTGTCTCTGTATTTACAGATGTGTTTCTTAGTATCTGTTTATTCTTGCTTCTGTATTTATAGATGTGTCTCCCTATATCTGTCTATTCTTGTCTCTGTATTTGCAGATGTCTCTCTGTATCTGCCTATTCTTGTGCCTGTGTTTACAGATGTGTCTTACTCTTTATTCTTGCTTCTGTAGTTACAGATGTGTCTCCTCGTATCGTCTCTGTATTTGTGGATGTGTCTCTCTGTCTCTGTTCATTCTTGCTTCTGTATTTACAAATGTGCCTCTCTGTATCTGCCTATACTTGGTCCTGAGTGTACAGATGTGTCTCTCAGTACCTCTTTATTCTTGCTTCTGTAGTTACAGATCTGTCTCTCATATCGTCTCTGTATTTGCAGATGTGTCTCTCTGTCTCTGTTTATTCTTGTCTCTGTATTTACAAATGTGTCTCTATGTATCTGCCTATACTTGGTCCTGAGTGTACAAATGTGTCTCTCAGTACCTCTTTATTCTTGCTTCTGTAGTTACAGATGTGTCTCCTCGTATCGTCTCTGTATTTGCGGATGTGTCTCTCTGTCTCTGTTTATTCTTGTCTTTGTATTTACAAATGTGTCTCTCTGTATCTGCCTATTCTTGTCCCTGTGTTTACAGATGTGTCTCTCAGTTTCTCTTTATTCTTGCTTCTGTAGTTACAGATGTCTCCTCGTATCGTATCTGTATTTGCAGATGTGTCTCTCTGTCTCTGTTTATTCTTGTCTCTGTATTTGCAGATGTGTCTCTCTGTCTCTGTTTATTCTTGTCTCTGTAGTTACAGATGTGTCTCCTCGTATCGTCTCTGTATTTGCAGATGTGTCTCTCTGTCTCTGTTTATTCTTGTCTCTGTATTTGCAGATGTGTCTCTCTTTATTCTTGTCTCTGTATTTACAGATGTGTCTCTCTGTATCTGCCTATACTTTGTCCTGAGTGTACAGATGTGTCTCTCAGTACCTCTTTATTCTTGCTTCTGTAGTTACAGATGTGTCTCATCGTATCGTCTCTGTATTTGCAGATGTGTCTCTCTGTATCTGCCTATTGTTGTCCAAGTGTTTACAGATGTGTCTCTCAGTACCTCTTTATTCTTATTTATTTATTATTTATTTATTTAAGAGTTTTATATAGCGCTAGCCAGACCCGGAGGTATCAGAGCGCTTTACAACAAATATTGTGATGCAATTAGATATACAGTATTACAATAAACAGCATTGTCTTGTGTCGAATCTTGTTCCGGCGGTCTTGGGAACAAGTCAAACAAAAAGGAACAGGCGATGGAAAGTCTTCTTATTGCGGTGTCTAGGTTCTGCGCTTGGCAGGATTCCTTTGGTGAAGGGTCTCTGTCACATTATGAGGCATCTCTCCCTTCGGGTGAGATCGGTTGAGGAAGAGGTCTTTGAGCTGGCTTTTGAAGTTTACGAAGGAGGGATTAGTCCTGATGTAGACTGGTATGGAGTTCCAGATTTTGGGCACATTTCCCGAGAAGGAGCGAGATAGGGTTTTTTGTTTGCGGGCTTTCGGCGGAATGAGAAGAAGGGTGTTGGTGCTCCTGAGGTTCCTCATTTGTCCTGCCTTTTTGAGTTTGGAAGCCAGGTAGGCCGGTTTTCCGGTGTGAAGAGCTTTATGTGTGAGACAGGCAGTTCTGAAGTTGGCACGTATTTCGTTTGGGAGCCATTTTAGTTTTCTTAGAGAGGGAGAAATGTGGTTGTATTTCTTTGCTCCTGTGATCATCCCGACAGCTGCATTTAGGGTTACTCGGAGGGCAGCTAGTGAGATTTTGCCGTGCCCATGACAGTTGCGTTCCCGTAGTCCAATCTGGACAGCACCAAGGATTGTGTGGCCAGTTTAAGGTCGTTGGGGGGATGAAGGGTTTTATTTTGTTGAGTAATTTTAGGTTCAAGAATGCGCTCTTTGCTGAGTTCTTGATATGTTTGTCCATGTTTAGGCTTGGGTCCAGGGTGATACCCAGGGATTTTACAGAGTCTGCCAGGGTAAGCTTGCAATTAAGAGCGTCAATGGATTTTAGCCATTCTGTGACTAGGGGGGACTGCTCCTTGTTGGATATGAAAAGGATTTCCGTTTTGTCTTGGTTGAGCTTAAGGTGGTTGTGGGATAGCCAGTGTTGGACTTCTCGTAGAGTGTTGTTTAATTTCTGTATGTCTCCAATTGAGGATGTTTCTAGGTAGATCTGGGTATCATCTGCATAGAGGTGGAAGGGGATGTTGGCTTTTTTGAGTATGGAGGTGAGGGGCTCCATGTAGATGTTAAACAGTGATGGGGAGAGAACTCATCCTTGTGGGACTCCCCTGGTTATGGGGAGAAGGTCAGACGTGAAGTTGTTAATTTTTATTCTTTGTGAGCGGTTCTGAAGGAAGGAGGTAAACCATTGTAGGACCACCTCGTCTGCACCAATTCTTTCTCGGAGTGCATTTATGAGCGGATTGTGGTCAACCATGTCAAAGGCTGCCGATAGGTCAAGGAGTATGAGTAGACAGCCACGGTCTGCATCGAGTGATTTGTAGACATCATCTATGATGTTCAGGATTGCTGTCTCTGTGCTGCAACCTTTTCTGAAGCCTGATTGGTGAGTATCTAGAAGGTTGTTGTTGTCAATGTGTTGGTTAAGTTGAAGGAGGACACACCTTTCCAGGATTTTGGATAGGAGAGGGAGATTGGAGACCGGCCTGAAGTTGTCGGGGTTGCTTGGGTCCGAGCCCATTTTTTTTAATAATGGCGTGACTTGGCCCATCTTTAGACAGTCTGGCATGATTCCAGTACTCAGGGAGCTATTTATGATCTGGGTCCAGAGAGGGGCTAGGGTGAGGTTGAGTTTTTTAGCCAGTTGGACGGGAATCGGATCAGCTATGTGTGAGGAAGGTTTGGACCTGATAATCATTTCCGTGATGTCTGTTTCGGAGATAGGGTTGAATGACTTCCAGCTGCATGGAGGGTGCCGAGGGGGGTTGTTTCCTTCATTGCTGGGAGGCAGGTTGTTGTTGGCTGCCAGGAGGTGGTCATCAAGGGAGTGTTCGATCTTGGTGATTTTGTCGTGAAAGAAATTAGCAAAGATGTCACATAGTTCTTTGGAAGCCTGTATGGTTGATGCGGGAGGTTTGGCTGTTTGTTGTTTGATGAGATTGAAGAGTTCTTTAGGACGATTTTTGGCATTGTCTAGTGCACTACGGAAGAAGGTAGATTTTTCATTCTTAATATGTTTTTTGTATTTCCTGCGTTCTGATTTGAGCTGGTCAAGGTGGGTTGAGGATGGGTTGTTCCTCCAGAGTCTTTCCGCCGCTCTGAGATGTCTTCTTTCAGAGTTTAGGTCTGTATTGAACCAGGCTCTCGATGGGTTGTTCCTGACTCTTTTTTGCTTCAAGGGGGCTATTTGGTCTAGTATGGTTGTCATTATTGTGTTGTAGTGTGTAGTGAACTCAGTTGCAGATAGGTCATTCGAGTTGGGGGGGAGTAGTGTTCTTACCCTTTCTTCCAGGTCAGCAAGGGGAATCTGCCTTAGATATCTCGCCCAGTGAAGGGCATCCTACGGACGGGTAAGGCAGTGGGTCAGATGGTTAATGTGAAATAGAATGATGTGGTGGTTTGACCAGTCGACAGGGAGGATGTGGTCGATAGTAACTGTGTCTTCCTGAGCTATAATGGCATCCAGGATTGAGCCTCTATTATGCGTTTGCTCGGTGCAGCGTTGGGTAAGGTTATTATTGGCAAGAAGTTCGTTTAGGGATTGGATCAGAGTGTTATTTGCATCATTCCAATGTAGGTTGAGGTCCCCTAATATTATGTTGTCAGAGTCTAGGAGAGAGCAGTGTGATATCAGGTCAGAGAGGTGCTCTCCGAAAGAGGGAATGTTGCCTGGCGGGTGGTAGAGGAGATGGCAGTGAATCGTTTTGTTGTCCTTCGTCTTAATGGTGGAGGATAGATATTCAAATGTGTTGAAGGAGAGGGAGTCGATTTTGGTTATAGAGATGTTGCTCTTGTGGATGATTGCAATACCCCCGCCACAATGGTTCTTTCTGTCTTTGTTTATGATTGAGAACACGGGGGGCACAAGCATGTCAAAGATAGGTACGAAGGATTCGTTCAGCCAAGTTTCTGTGATGAACGCGATGTCAATGTCATGGGTTAGGATGGTTTCCGCCAGTTCTGTTGCGTGTTTGGTCACAGATCTGCAGTTTATAAGCATGCAGTGGGTCGTTGTCTTGTTGTCAGGTTTCTTTGGAGGAGGGGCCATGGGTATGTTCGCGAGGAGGGCCGGTGGCCTCTCCGTTCTAGGTGTGGTGTGATCTCTCCCATAACCCGTGATTACCTGGATCGTGTAGTTGGGGTTGTTAGTTGTGGGGGAGTCGTAGGAGTTGGCAAGATCAGTCGCCTCTTTCATGGACATTGCAGCGCTTGTTCTTTTGGGTTTATTCTTGCTTCTGTAGTTACAGATGTGTCTCCTCATATCGTCTCTGTATTTGCAGATGTGTCTCTCTGTCTCTGTTTATTCTTGTCTCTGTATTTGCAGATGTGTCTCTCTGTCTCTGTTTATTCTTGTCTCTGTATTTACAGATGTGTCTCTCTGTATCTGCCTATACTTTGTCCTGAGTGTACAGATGTGTCTCTCAGTACCTCTTTATTCCCGCTTCTGTAGTTACAGATGTGTCTCCTCATATCGTCTCTGTATTTGCAGATGTCTCTCTGTATCTGCCTATTCTTGTCCCTGTGTTTACAGACGTGTCTCTCAGTACCTCTTTATTCTTGCTTCAGTAGTTACAGATGTGTCTCTCTGTATATTCTGCCATGTGTGGCTCCGATGTAAAGTATGTTACAATTGTCCAGTTTGGACATAACGAGAGCCTCAACTACTGTTTTCTGGCAGATATATAGTGAGAAGGTCAATGATTTTGGCCAGAGTCTTGAGAATGCCAAAACACTTCCCGGTCAAGCAGGATATTTGGCTCTCAAAAGTAAGACTGGAATTGAACAGGAATCCAGATTTTTCACTTTGGGCTTAGGGGCTGCAGTAGGACCGAGCTCCTCTGGCCACCAAGCTGATGACCAGACAGAGGGTTGTTTTCCAACAATGAGCACCTCTGTTTTATTTGCATTCAACTTGAGGCAACTCCTGTTCATCCATTCTGCTAGTTTCACCAGGCAGGATCTGAACTGGAGTGCAGCACCCTCCTCCTCCTGCGAGAGAGTGACAATCAGCTGTGATGTCATCAGATGTGTCTCTCTCTATCTGTTTATTCTTGTCTCTCTGTATCTGTTTATTCTTGTCTCTCTATACAGATGTGTCTCTCTGTGTCTGTTTATTTTTGTCTCTCTATTTACAGATGTTTCTCAGTACCTCTTTATTCTTGTTTCTGCATTTACAGATGTGTCTCTCTGTATCTGTTTTTTCTTGTCTCTGTATTTATAGACGTGGTTCTCTTTATCGGCTGAATCTTGTCTCTGTATTTACAGATGTGTCTCTCTGTATCTTCTCTTTTCTGTATTTATAAATGTGTCTTCTGTATCTGTTTATTCTTGTCTCTCTATTTACAGATGTGCCTCTCTGTATATTCCTGTTTCTGTATTTACAGATATCTTCTTTCCTGTTTCTATATTTACATATATCTCTGTACCTGTTCCCCTATTCTTTATTTATCAATACGTTTCTCAATCTGTGACTCCTTGTTTCTGTATGTCTTCTTCTTTTTCTGTTTTTTCTTGTGTCTGGGTTTACAGATGATTCCCTTTGTCTGCATCTTTTATGTCTTTATTTTTGTGTCTATAATTATAGATGTGTCTCTCTGTATCTGTCTATTCTTGTTTCTGTATTTATGGATGTCTCTCTCAGTGGCTGCTTATTCTTGTATCTCTGTTTATAGATGTGCCTCCCTGTATCTGTCTATTCTTGTTTCTGTATTTATGGAAACCTTACGGGTTTGGGATTTTTCCAGGTGCGATGAATAGCACCTGCTCCTCTGACCCACTCAGAATCAGGACCTCGGTGTCATACTTTTTCGATGCTAATTACTGCAGTCAAGAACTGCACCACTCGTAATGATGGCCTTTGTGTGTGTGAGCTCTGACTGTGTCCTTCCTTCCATGTGTGTCTTCCTGTGCATCATCCTCCCTACATAGGTACCTGCCCCACCGTTTCCCTTTTCGTCATTGTGTTTCTCATTCTCTCTCTCTAGCTGGAAAACGACGGTGTCACAAGGCAATCAATCAATAAATCAATTAGTTGATTTCTATAGCGCAGCTAATCACCCGTTAGGGTATCCAGGCCCTTGTGGGACCCAAAGGAATCAGTCGAACAGTCGGGTCTTGAGTGCTTTTCAAAGTTCCAAAAGAGAGGTGCAGTTCTGTAGTTGTAGGGAGAGATCTTTTCTTGTCTTCGCCACGAGGTAGGAGAAGGAGCGTTCTCTGCTTCTGCTTCGGTGGATGTGGGGGGTGTTGGCGAGCGAGAGGGACGGGGAGCATAGCTATCTGGATGGTTGGTGGAAGCTCAGGCAGTGGTTGATGCGGGCGGGCCCTTGGTTGTGTAGTGACTTGTATGCATGGATCACCAGCTTGAATTGGCATCTGTTCTGTATAGGGATCCAGAGGAGTTTTTTGAGGTGAGGGGTGATGTGGGTTCGTCGAGGATGAGTCTGGCTGTGGCATTCTGTATGGTACAAAGTCTCTATAGGAGATGTGTGGTGATCCCTGCATAGAAAGCGTTGCCATAGTCAAGTTGGCTGGTGATTAGGGCTTGTGTGACTGTGCGTCTTGTGCCCTGGAGGAACCATTTGAAGATGTTTCGTAGCATGCACAGAGTGAAGAAGTAGGCGGAGGAGACTGTATTGATCTGGGACTTCATGGTCAGCTTGCTGTCCAGGATGATGCTGAGGTTTCTGATGTGATCGGTGTGTGTGATAGTCCTAGTTCCGAGGGCCACCGGGAGTCGTTGCAGTGAGTGGTGTTGTTTTGTCTGTGTTGAGCTTCATGAACTTGTCCCTCCTCCAATTGGCCATGCTAGTCATGCACCTGTGGAAGTTTGTTCTGGTCGTTGTAGGGTCTTCGGAAAGGGAGAGGATGAGTTGGGTGTCATCTGCGGAGGATATGATGTTTAGTCTGTGGGATCTGATGATGTTGTCCAAGGAGGTCATGTAGGTGTTGAAGAGTGTGTATCTGAGGGATGAGGCTTGTGGAACACTGCAGATGATGTCCTTGGTTCGGAGGTAGATGGACCTTCTGTGTTCTTCCGATGAGGAAGGAGGTGATCCATCTGAGTGAATTCCCTTTGATTCCAATGTGGTACAGCCTTGCGATCTGTGTGTGGCGGAACACAGTGTTTAATGCCACAGAGAGCTTGAGGAGGATTAGTGCTGCCATTTCTTCTCGGTCGAAGAGGGCTCTGATGTCATCTGTAGCTGCAATCAGGGAAGTCTTGGTGATGTGGTTGCAGCAGAATCTAGACTGGGAGGTGTAAAGAAAAAGGTTCTGCTCCAGACGTTTCGTGAGTTGCTTGTTGATGGCCTTCTCCAGGACCTTGGCTGGGAAGGGGAGCAGGGAGATGGGGCTGTAGTTTTTCAGTTTGCTGGGGTCGGCGGACGGCTTCTTGAGTAGCAGTTTGACCTCTGTATGTTTCTGGTGTTTGCAGAAAGTGGCCGTAGTTAATGAGTTGTTGAAAAGGGTGGTGAGTTCATTGTTGATCATGTGGCTTCCACGGTTGAAGATGTGATGTGGGCAAGGGTCCGTGGGAGCTCCTAAGTGAACGAAGTTCATGATGGTGGTGGTGTCCTGGGCGTGAGCTGGGTCCATGTGGTCAGCCAGTGGTCAGTGCTGGTTGTGGTGAGGGAGTGTAGGTTGAGGAAGTCTATAGGCTTAGGCTGAGGTTTGATGTGTTTGTAGATGGTGGTGATCTTGTCATGGAAGAAGTTGTTCATGCTGTCAAGGAGGTTGGCGGTGTTGTTGTCATTGAGGTCATCGAGGTGGAAGTTTAGGTCGCTGAGGAAGATGGAGTCATTGAAGTTTTGGGCAATGGGGCGATGAACTCGGTGATGAAGTTGCAGAAGCCCTGGGGTCTGTAGGCAAGGGTGCCTCTAATGGTGGACTTCCCGTCTGTTTGGAGTTTGAAGCTGAGGTGTTCCATGGCTTGGGTGGAGCTGTTTGTTGTGGTGGTGCACTGGATAGTTTCTTTGTGGATGATGGTGATCCCGACACCAGGCTTGTTGATGCGGTCCCAGTGTGTGATCTTGTATCTGTCTGGTTTTACTGTGGCGATGTCAGGGGGTGGATGAAGAGTTGAGCCAGGTGTCAATGAGGAAGCCGACATCAGGGGCGAGGGTGGTAATGAGGTCCCACAACTCGGTGGCATGCTTGCAGAGCGAGCACATGCTGAGGAGGATGCAGGAGAGCTGTTGCGGTGCTGGTGCGGTGTGGTGAGTGGTCCGTGTGGTGGTGCTGATGAGCAAGCTGTTGTTGCAGGTGAAGGTGCAGTGAGTGCAGGTGAAAGGCCCTACCATTGAGTGTGGTGAGGCACAGTGTTTGCTGAGGAGTCCAGGGTCCAAGGCCCGGACTTCAGCGGTGGTGTAGCTGGTGTGGATGGGGGACCAGGATTCCTGGTGCTTTGCTGCTGTGCAGGCGTGGACGGGTGCAGATGGGCTTGCCTTTGGGGCACCTTTGGCGCACTGCAGCCTCCCTTAAGTAGGTCCTAGGAGACAGAAGGGGTGCTGGTGGGCACGGCTAGCGGGAAGCAGGATGATGCACGGCGGGAGCAGCATCACGGGGAGCGCAAGGGCGAAAAAGGGCGTAAGCGGCAGAAAACCGGGTGGGGAGCAAGGAAAACAGGCAAAAGAGGAGATTAAAGAAGGAAGACAAGCAGGCGCAGAGGACAGAACAAGGCTCTGAGGACGGACGGAAGAGCGGACAAAGAGCAGAGATAGAGAGAAAGAGATCAAGGCACAGACAGAGTTACCAGAGGAGATGGCAGATGGCAGAGACAGCAGAGGGCGAAGGTGCTGGCTCACGTCTGTTCGGGGGACCGACAGCGGGGATGAGAGCCGGGCCGGGGGACCTGCTCAATGGGGTCAAGCTGAGCCTCCATTAAGTAGGTCCTGAGAGGTTGGAGGGGCGCCTAGTGGCAGTAGGCAGGGCTAGTAGAAGGCAGGAAGGCTCAAGGCCGGAGCAGCAGCAGCAATGGGAGGCCGAGGGAGAAGAAAGAGATCAAAAGACAGACAGAGTGACAAGAGGAGAAGGCAGAGGGCAGCAGGCAGCAGAGGGTGAAGGTGCTGGCTCACGGCTGTTCAGGGGCCCCACAGCGGGGGGAGAGCTGAGCCTTAGGGGGGAATGTTAAGAAGGTTTCTCCCTAAATGGAGACAGGTCATGGAAAGGAACATTCTGGGCATTTGGTTATTGCTATACCAGGTTCGGGATAAAGGGAATCTTGCTCTCCTGATGCTGTTGGATTCACTATGAGTAACCATTGGACAAGGGTGAGCATTGGCAGGTCAAACCCCTGCAGACATGAGATACTCAGTTCAGAAGGACGAATTATCTGCACTTTCATTTAATATGCACGTCCAAACCCTTCTTGAATTGTTGCAGAAAATCCACATTTCTTTCCATTGATATACCAGTGTGACACAGAAGCCGTCAGCGGAGTCTTAACATAGAAAATCGTCAGAAGTTTCAGAAACCAAATTTGAAAGGTCGAGTGTAGATACCCCCCTTTTCAGTGGGATGGGCCCCACTTAAAGCTAAGAGAGAGTTAAGATCTTACGTGTCTTTTTCAGTTCAACCATCTTCATGACCAACAACTTCAGTGCCATAAAGTCAACACCCAACTTTCATCTCAATGTTCATTATGACCGCCTCTCCATTGACAGTGAAACCACTACTGAAGCTAAGGTGAGTTCTAAACTGGATCACTCCAGTTCACTTATGAAAGGGGCAAGTAAACATAATATCAAAAATTGGATGTGCTCCAGAACCTTGTTGTGAGAGTGGATGCTAACCCACAGAAAATGGAACATATCCTGCGATGTTCAGAAAACGACAACAACTTCCAGTCAAAGCCAGAGTGAAATGTAAGTCTCTTCCTGTTACCACAAATACATGTAAGGCAACTCGCCAGAATATTCAAATGATAAGATCCAGGTTTATCAGCCTGACAGATCATTGGGCTCACCGGGTGGTGACAAACCTTCTGACCGTGCTGAAGGTAAAGAGAGTAGCAGCCTGCGGTCAGTCCCTTTCCTTTAAAGCATGTTTGACATGGAATGACCTGCTGGAGGGAGCAGGAGTGATGGACACATATGCCAAGTACAAATGCAAAAATAACTACAGTACACTGTTGATGATCACACGGATAACAGCACTGAACAAAAACCCATGGTGATGAGGATGATGATTGGCTCCAGGCAGTAATGAGCCTCAGTGGCCCCAGGCAGTAATGACCCTCTGTGGCTCCAGGCAGTAATGACCCTCTGTGGCTCCAGGCAGTAATGAGCCTCAGTGGCTCCAGGCAGCAATGACCCTCTGTGGCTCCAGGCAGTAATGACCCTCTGTGGCTCCAGGCAGTAATGAGCCTTAGTAGCACCAGGCAGTAATGCGCCTCAGTGGCTCCAGGCAATAATGAGTCTCAGTGGCTCCAGGCAGTAATGACCCTCTGCGGCCCCAGGCAGTAATGAGCCTCAGTGGCTCCAGGCAGTAATGACCCTCAGTGGCGCCAGGCAGTAATGACCCTCTGTGACTCCAGGCAGTAATGAGCCTTAGTAGCACCAAGCAGCAATGGGCCTCAGTGGCTCCAGGCAATAATGAGCCTCAGTGGCTCCAGGCAGTAATGACACTCTGTGGCAACAGGCAGTAATGGGCCTCAGTGCTTCCAGGCAGTAATGAGCCTCAGTGGCTCCAGGCAGTAATGAGCCTCAGTGGCTCCTGGCAATAATGAGCCTGAGTGGCTCCACGCAATAATGAGCCTCAGTGGCTCCAGGCAATAATGAGCCTCAGTGGCTCCAGGCAGTAATGATCCTCGGTGGCTCCAGGCAGCATTGAGCCTCAGTGGCTCCAGGAAGTAATGAGCCTTGGTGGCTCCCGGCAGTAATGACCCTCTGTGGCACCAGGCAGTAATGACCCTCTGTGGCTCCAGGCAGCAATGGCACACTGTGGCTCCAGGCAGTAATGAGCCTCAGTGGCTCCAGGCAGTAATGAGCCTCAGTGGCTCCAGGCAGAAATGACCCTCTGTGGCTCCAGGCAGTAATGAGCCTCAGTGGCTCCAGGCAGTAATGACCCTCTGTGGCTCCAGGCAGTAATGAGCCTTAGTAGCACCAGGCAGTAATGGGCCTCAGTGGCTCCAGGCAATAATGAGCCTCAGTGGCTCCAGGCAGTAATGAGCCTCAGTGGCTCCAGGCAGTAATGAGCCTCAGTGGCTCCAGGCAGTAATGACCCTCTGTGGCTCCAGGCAGTAACGAGCCTTAGTAGCACCAGGCAGTAATGGGCCTCAGTGGCTCCAGGCAATAATGAGACTCAGTGGCTCCAGGCAGTAATGAGCCTCAGTGGCTCCAGGCAGTAATGAGCCTCAGTGGCTCCAGGCAGTAATGACCCTATGTGGCACCAGGCAGTAATGGGCCTCAGTGGTTCCAGGCAGTAATGAGCCTCAGTGGCTCCAGGCAGTAATGAGCCTCAGTGGCTCCAGGCAGTAATGAGCCTCAGTGGCTCCAGGTAGTAATGGGCCTCAGTGGCTCCATGCAATAATGAGCCTCAGTGGCACCGGGCAGCAATGGGCCTCAGTGGCTCCAGGCAGTAATGACCCTCTGTAGCTCCAGGCAGTAATGAGCATCAGCTGTCCAATGCAGCAATGAATCAATGGCCCGAGCAGTAATGAATATCATTGACCCGGGTAGTAATTAATATCAATGATCCTTGGTAGTAATGTAAATCAATAGCCTAGGAAGTAACAAATGTCATTAGCTATTGTGTTAATGACCATAAGCAGTAATTAATACAAATGGCGTAAGAAGTAATGAGCATCAATAGACATTAACTAACGCTCAACAATGTCCCCGGGCAGTAATGAATATCAATGACACCAGGCAGTAATGAACATCCTTGGCCATGGGCAGCAATGAACTACAATAGCTCCAAGCAGTAATGAGCATCAATAGCCATGTAAGTAATAATCAGCAATGTTCCCTTGCAGGGACACTGGGCGTGATGAAGATCACTGGCCTAAGGCAGTAATGAGCTACAACAGCTCAGGCAGTGATGATCAATAATTGGCCCCAGGCAGAAATGAACAAAGGCCCAATTCGTGAGTATTCCTGATCACTGTGATGTGGAGTTCAGTCACATTCGCATTAGTCTAAGATGAGACGTGAGACACTTGGCAGGTTAAACAAAGTAACCAACACAGTTGAAAAGGAGTTTTAAAAGTGATAGAACCAATCACTCCAAATACAAATTATTATTTTAAATTAATGCAATTGCCTGGAAACAAAGGGACAAATTTACACGATCTTGCATTCAATTCATGGAGGGAATATTCAACTTCAAAAAAGGTGAAATGTTCATAAAACAAATTTCAAGTTAAAATAAGTCGCAGTGTTGGAGAAATGTTTCAGCATCTTTCGCTCAGGAGCCCTGAGCCTGGCTGGAACCAGGAGGCTAACAATCCACAGTGCCTAGAAGTCAAGATCCAGCGCCTTGTCGCCACAACGCAAAATGATCAGCAAGAATCAGGGACCAAACGTTTGTCAGTGGAAGCACAAAGTACTTTTGAACCTGAGCCAGGTTTGTTTGATAGCCCGGATGACTGATGATGATAGGCTGGACGACCACCAATCAGATTGTGTGATTGGTTATTACACTCTTTGCTCGAGTGCTATTGGATCTAAGGTGACTTCTGGGTCTGCCTAAGTTGACCTAGCCCCAAGGAGGCAACTCCTGATTGGTCTGCTGCTTAATATTAGAAACAGTTGGTTTCTGATTACGTAGTCTGCGCCAGGATACCCTTGATGGTGGCAGTGCGCTTCACAAGTGCACATAGCATAACAACCAGTTTCTTCTGCCAATAAAGTCCGTTTTTAAGTCCCTTTTTATATAGCGCAGCTACTCACCCTTACGGGTCTCAAGGCGCTGGGGGCCGGAGTGGAAATTAAGTGAGCTATTGCCCAGAGTCACATGGTGCTGAGCTGAGCTGCCGCCGGAGCCGGGGATCTAACCGTGAACCCTGTGCTCCAAAGTCAGCTGCCCTGGCCGCTGCACCACACCTTTGTTTGAAGGTTGCTTCTTGCCTGATGATTGAGGTTTCTCTGGTGATTTGATGGTGCTTGGTTCCTTTTCACTGGGGGTGCATCGCAGCAGAGATGCTAACAGAGCTGCCAACCGACTCCGGGCATGAGGAAAGCAAAGAGTTATTTTCATAGAAAGGCACATTTCTTTATCGAAGTGGAAGGAAACAAGGAGCAGCTTCTTGGGGAGAAGGAGGGTGCTTTTAGGAAAGGTGTGCTTAAAAAGTAAACATTCTGCTGACTTGCAGCAGAACTACACGTTGTGGAAGGAATGTCCTGGCTAAAATGCATGTTGATGAAAAGAAAGTGCCCAAATATTTTGGACCCGTTCATCAGACATCCCTCCACAGCTTCCAGTTGAGGAGAGCTCCCCACAACAACACTTCCGGTTCACACAAGATGTCCATTCCATACTGGTTCTCAGGGTTTGTTATGTTTTGTGTACTTGAAAAGCGCACTATCACCGGCAAGGGCATCCTGGACTTCTCTCCACAGGTCCTTGGGAACGTGGGAGGCACAGGAGAGATGTTCCATTAGGATATAATCGACTTGTAATAAGGGGGACGGATGTCTGTCGCGTTTGTGATGGAGTACCCGTCTACCAGACTCTAAATCAAGCCCCATGTCATATAAGCTTCCTTCGAAGGTAGGGGAGTACCCTTTACTGCTGAGATTACACTGTGTAAATCTCAGATGAGTCCACACCTTGGGTTATGTGCCCAGTTCTAGAACAATGGCGAGGCTTAAGGACTGAGGGGGCCCTCTCCAAAACAAGGAACTTTACCCCCCCCCCCGCACCGTGGAGGTGTGGGGGCCTTCATTACAGCCCTGCATGAACCCATAGCTTTAATTTTTTCCCTCTGCTACTTAATCACCTCGACCACTCTTGCAATCTCAAACTTTTGCATCTCTGTTGTCAACAGGAAGTCCTAAGGAGACCTCCTGGGAGGAAGGTAGGACTGTGGCCTTCTGTGTGGGACACTCGTGCAAACCACTTTCTGCGCCCTACGGCTTGGCTAGTGTCAGCCCAAAAAGGGCCTGGAGGAGCCACCGGAGAGCAACGAGGATTGAAAGATAATACCCACCTTGCTAGGCCCTCATTACGAGTTTGTCAGAATAGGGCGGGATATTTACCACATGTGGTACATACATCCAACTCGGAGCGTCGAGCAGGAAAATGAGGCATAACATGCGGATTCAGGGGCAGATTTACAAGGCCCTTGCGCCACTTTTGCGTCATTTTTAACATGGGAAAAGTGACGCAAAAGTGGCGCAAGGGGCTTGTAAATCTGCCCCTCAGTGTTTAACACTACGAATTCCACGTTTTGCTGCATGGCCTGTGGGAATTTATAGGAAAACTGCGAGGGTGTGATAGTTATCACAGAACTGTTTGCACCGGGATCGGAGTTTAACCCTGAACTCGCACCTTACCGACCTCGGAGGCATGAAGGGCTGGGCGGCCCAGTAAACAAGAACGGGCTTCTTTGGACCTGCCTTGAACTCAAGCCTCCCTTCGGCTGCGTTGAACAATGGCCGCTCCACGGTCTGCCGCATACATATCCGTATATTAGCGCTCGGCGGCGGAAATCCGAGCACACGTAGAATTTAACACAGCGAGAAAACCCTGGCTCCGAGGCACAATTTGAGTGTAAATACATGTTCTCATTGGGCAGCCAGCGAGAAAAGAGAGCGCGGAATATTTTTGCAATGAAAATGCGCATTCACGAGCCTGCCAATCGCAGATAATTGTGGGCCTGGGCAGTGGCGGTGCGTCCATTGGGGCGCTGGGGCGTTGCCCCACTAATGCTGGCACGGCCCCATTCAACGCTATAATTAATTACATATCATAATTCTTCGTTCTACAGCGTCAGAACTTGTTCTGACGCTAGTTCCAATCAGGACGCTGTCACGCTGAAGGGGGTGGGGCTGCGGCAGCACTGAGGGTTTGACTAGACTGACAGCGGGTGAGCGCACTAGTGCACATGTTCGACCAGCCGGAACATGCGCAGTAGCCTTCCCCTTAGGAGAGCGAGGGTTGCTTGTTGCCGCAGCCCCGGTCTCCTAATGGGCGGGGAGAATCCCTGCTCAAGCCAATCCTGGCGCTGCTGGAGCAGCGTCAGTGTTGGCTGAGAGGGGTTGTGACGCAGCTGTTCCAGTTCGAAGTTGAGGCAGAACGCAGAAGGCGCCAAAGCGGCACGGACCCGGGTCCGGTAAGTTTTTATTTTAATTTTAAATCAACTCCTCCGGCCCCCACCCGCGAGTATTGCGAGTCGCCACTGGCTGCTCTTCATTCTCTCCCTTCTTCATGGCCCTCCTTAGAGTTCTCATGCTCCTGTGTTCACTCTCACCTCCACGCACCTCTTTTACTCAACTATTTCTTTCCCTCACCCCCGACAGCCGTGAGCCTGGCAGTTGAGACTTCCATTGCGTTCCCCACTGCTCTGTGGCTCAGAAAATCAAATCGCATTGGCTTGTTAGGAAAGAAGTTTTCTGATGAATACTTCTACCCGTACGTTCCTCCCCTATAGAACAATCCCAGGCATCAGACTGAATCGGGGAACTTCAAAGCTCTCATGTCGCTGCTTGTGGGGGCACTGGCTCTTTATTTACGCCAGAAGTGGCATCTGGTGAAGTCCTCAAAGACATACAGCGCCCACAACGTCTCCAGTTTGCATTTTTTAGTGCCTTCCACACAGATCTGGAGCTCTTTCTCTGAGATTTTTCCTCTCACAAAAAAAATCAAACAGTGCAGTACAATGTGGAACCAGGTGGAAGAGAGACAAGACGAAGAACAGCTTCAGGGGTAAGTCAACCTGTCACTTTTCCACTCTCACAGGACATTCGTCCTCAGAGCCAAAGTTATTGCACCCCCAGACACCCTTCAGTTCACCTCACCTGCTTGCTCTCATTCACCCCTCCCCACCCCGCTGATTCTCATTCCCTGTCATCGAACTGCTCTATAAACAGTTTTTTGTTTTTTAGCAATATTTTTATCAAGCACTCGGACCTGTTGGCTCACTAGCAATAAAGCGGGCAGTAAATATGCAAGTGTGGTGGGGTAATTGAAAAACCTCTAAAAACCGCGTGCATGCAACTGTGCTGTGCATGATGTCTAGAACCGGCGTTGCTGACTAAACTCATCACCTGACTGCAAAAACTTAAGCGCAGAGTTTAAAAAAATAAATTATATATATATAACAGCAAACAACAGAAAACCGCTCCAAGTTGCATCTGTTTCTTGGTGCCAATTAGTAAGTGACGTAGGTGTGGAAATATGTCCCTCGGAGCTGATTTTGTTGTGTCTCCGGGCACTTTTCGTCAGCCAGCAGGCAAAAGTGGCATTCAATAGTGCAGCATGAAGGGATGTGCGGAGCTAAACATGGTATAGTCCAGTCCAGAGGGTTGGACTTAAAAGCACAGACTAGACTGTTGGACAGTGCAGGGCAGAGCATAGGGCTGGTCAGCACACGAGAGAGACCAGACTCCTTTAAAAAAACTTGATTTTGGGTGATTACACCATGTGCTATGTGCAGATGTGAAGAATGCAGCATGGAATTGAAAATAGCCCTGGGTGGAATGTAGGGTAAGCATGGTTGGAAAATGGGACAGAACAGCGTGAACATGAATGCTCAATGCAGAATACGAGTCTACGCAGATCAGAGAGAGAGCGGGAGGGAACTGTGCCTTGCAGGGCACGGCACTGCACAAAGAAACAAGTGGGACTTCACTATGCAGCACATTGCATTGCACATTGTAGTACAGAAAGATGGGCTGCACAGAGCATGGGACCGCAGCACAGAATAATGGACTAGGTTGTGTACAAGGTGTGACTGAGTAGTACGACATATGGGTCTGGGAGGGCAAAATGTTACACTTGTGCATAATGTAAATTCTATGCAACCTAGAGTGTGTGTCTGGCTGGTCTATACTCCTCTTGTTTTTCACCCACTCCCAACACGTGTCTATTATGGCTTTTTCCTGCTAAGCTGTTCTGTAACTCTGGGTCCATCTCTGCCTCTTATTTGGATATTTTCTGCAGTCTTCATCTTCGACTTGTGCAGTCCATAACACAGTGCTCTGGGTTTAAGCCTTGTTCAGTGTCAATTGCAGTTTGGAGCAGTTGACAGAACTCCTGCTTGTCTTATCTAAGGAGTTAGCAATCGGCGCATGCCTGCACTCCGTTATACCCTTGTGTTCTTGCAGTACAAGGCTGTTGACCAGTGAGGAAGGGCATTCTGGGAACAGTGAAAAGAGGATGCTGAAGAGGAAAGAGAGGGGTTTGAAGATGTGCAGATGGACAAGATATGCAAAGAAAAAGAGGATACATATCTAACATAAAGCACACATAATTGAAGGCCAAAACTCCTTCCACAGGCCTCAATGCTATTTAATTCACAGACTCACTATTTCAGAATTTAAACATTCAATGTTAATTATTTATAAGAAATCATTTTTGTTACTCATTTATCTTAAACAGCTAACACCCAGTGACAAAGCCAATCATACTGACAGGCTTTAGGCGTATGTCAGTTGCTGTGCCATTTATCTGGATAAAATTACATCTCAGAGAGAAACCAAAATACCGGTCTGATGGCACACTATGGGAATCACAGAAATGTATTTGGCATGTTCCTTTATAGGGAGCACCCACTTTTTCATCTCACTTAAAGACCTGTCTGCACATATTTCTATATGACTGGTTACAGCCAGCAGCTGTGGGTGCTTCCCGAAGTCTGGTTAGAACATATTTTTCCAAAGTTAATGCTGCATGCAGTGCAAGACACTGGGCAAGCATACATTTTAAAGGGCTAAAGTTGTCATGCAGAACAATTTACATATTACAGTAACTGTTGAACAAATTAATGCAAGAAGATACGGGACAGTTTTTAATGTTTAATATTTCAAGACTATACGTTCCCACTGCTTAATGAGCCTTGCTTTATCGCTGCATTCATTTGCTTTAAAATGCACCATTTGCCAATCTTTTTAATTTCTTTCTCAGGAGAGGGACTCTCCCTAGACTCCAGATTTGTCCATTGAACTTGTTCACATCGCTAACTAGTGTTTTCTATTGGAAAGGGTAGAGCCAAAGCAGTCTTGCTTAGTACCCTAGCCCTCTTCAGAAGTGAGACTTGCTTGGCAACCCAGAAATTCTCTGAAATAAAGTATGACTTTTCTTTTATGAATGCCTAGAAGACCTGAATTTTTAGTCCATTTATCACAGAAATAGTGCTGAAAATCGCACCAAAAAGATGCCAATTTTTAAGAATTTCTTCACGGGGAGAACCCCCCGAACCCCCTTATTGCCGTCTGGCTCGCTCGCTCGCATACGCTTATTTGTTCTGCATCCGCCCCACCAGTTTCAAATTCCACCAGCCGCCACTGGGCCTGGGTGGGGGAGGTGGGTGGCATGAGAGGTCTGCCCCGATGCCCACCCTTGCTCTGCTGCTGGGTGTTACATGTCCCTCCCAGCCTCCCCCCGCGTCCCTGGGACGGAGACAGACAGGACAGACTCCCCAGGGCCCCTCCCCGGAGGTGTCATTCATGGTCCATTGTGTGGTTTCCCCTGTGCACCAGTGATGGAGTTTTACATACAAAGGCTGCGCTGAGTGCAGCCCTGGGGCTGTGCCTGAGCCTCGAACCGCTGTCCTGCACTGACATCTAGCGGCTCTTTGTGGAAGTGCAGCTAGCTGTCGCTTGTCAGTAAAGTGGGTATGCAAGCATCTCTTTGGGTGAGTCGGCATAATGCTGCGTTTAAAAGGGGTGCTGGTCTGAGGGTCAGACGGTGCCGGGTCAACAGTACACCCCCATTTCGGTACCTGTAGCTGTGGTTTGCGGATCGTAAATGCATTACCGCAAGTATTAGAGCGCACATAGCAAACCAGCCCTCTCTGAGCTACTCACTCACACCTGGCGTGAGTTCACCCGAGATCTCTGCACCTCTTCAGGCCTCTTTCTATGTGCACACTCCTTCGCCCTCGGCTGCGCACCCCCATCTCTATCCTAGACAGCAAGCAGGTCCTGTAGCCCAAGGCTTTAAGTGGGTCTGAAAAAAGCCGGGCGTCTATAAGAGGCGTGGCTAATGTAACTAAGGGCGTGGCTTAAACATGTAAAGTAAAGTTCTGTGATTTCCATAGTGAGCCAGCGGACCTGTATTGTGGTGCCTCTCTGAGCTTTCTGTTATTCCATCCAGATTAGTAACACAACAACAGATATTCACCTAAACCAGCCGGGACTATTGACTTTCTCAATAGTTGTTAGTTGTTTAAGATAAATAAGTAACAATGATGGTGTAAATAATGCTGAAAATGTTTCTGTTCTGAAAGTGAGAGTGTGAATTAAACATAACTGAGGCGTGTGGAAGTGGTAGTAGTCTTCAGAGAGTCTCAATGACTCCTGGTATGTTCACTCTATGTTAGATATTTTCTCTTTTTTCTCTCCACATCTTGTCCAGCTCCATATCTTGCTCCTCATCTCACCTCTTTCCTCTTCAGTACTCTCTTTTCACTCTCTCCTGAGTCCATTTCTTCGCATTTCCTGCACTTCACTACACGCTAAACACACAATACACGCATCCCCACTATCAGTGTATTTTCTTACTTTCACTTTGTCAAATATTCGACAGCTGTTTACCCCTTCACACAGATTTGCTGGGGGGTCCATAGGACCCCCTTTTCACCCTGCAGAGGGCTGCTTTCATATGGCGCACTGTCAGTGCGCCTCCTAAGAGCGTCTTTGCCTCTGCGCCCGTGTGTCTGTAATAGGCAAAGGGATTCCTCATTTGCATGGGGCACGCCCCCATGCAAATGAGGGGACGCCCCCTCAAGATAGCGCTGGCTGTTTATGTGTGCCAGCGCTATTGGTATTACACAGGGCACGAGTCGGGGGTACACGTGCGTGGACGGCGACCACCCACTTATTTCACAGGGTGGACGCCGTCCACCCTGCCAAGAAGATGGCCCCAGTGAAAAAGATGCTGAATTCGTCCTGGTGTAATTTCCAAACACCGGGACACTTTCAGCAGCGCCTGCACATTGTTATCTGCTTTCGATCGCAACAAGCAACAACGTGCAGGCGCAGACGGGGCTTTCTTATTTCTGACTCCTGCTGGGCCCATAACAAAGGCCGAATCTGAGGGGTCATCAGGCCTCCTTTTGTTCAGTCTCCTGGCTGGCAGCATTCAGGAGCCTCACACCTAGAAGCAAATGCTGCAGAGGGGAAACAAAGGCTCACACCTGTTAGCACTTCACACATACTTAAGAGAGGCAGCTTTTAACTTTGTTCAGGCTCTGTTTAGGAGATATGCATGCACTGTAAGAATGGCAGATGTGTGCATCTTTCCCAGTATTTGCACAAAATAAATAGCATTTATATAGCGCATACTACCCCTGAGGAGGTGTTGTAATAATTTAAATATCACAATTTTTTCTTTTAAAGCACTATGAGTAGAGAAAGCTTTACGCTGACAAAAGGCAACATTGGTTCGTGAAGCTTACAAAAGTGTGAATCTTCTGCCTAAATCATGAGGGTTTGCAAGTATAACTCGAAATGTGCTCAAATGTACTCATGATAGAGATGTTAAACATATATGTGAGGGCTTAAGATCTGATGTCACTTCTTGTGATGTTACGCGCTGTGATGTCACGCGCCTCACGCGCCCCGATGTCACGCGCCGTGTTGTCACTTGCATACTGATTAATTAGGTTAGTCCCCCCACTTCTTTTTTTAGGACTTGTGCCCTGGTATTACAGAAGAGGTCGCACAAGCGTCTGCGGCCCCTTCTGTAATACCAAAGTGCCCCAGGGGCGCAGAAGGCGGACGCAAACGCCCGTTGTGCCATGGGGCACTTTATGTAATATGGCCCCTGGAGGCGACTCAGCTCAAAGTGGCACTATACAGGGGTAATATGCTATACGAAAAATACAGAAACAGAACTTCTTAGAAATAGCTTACTTAATTTTACATTCCCTAAGAGTTTTAAACATGTGAAATATAAACAGGAAATAAATCACTGACATGGATCACCTTGAAGTTTTTTACATTCATTTTATTAAAATTTATCAGTGTTTTTGACAGTATAGTTAAGGACATCAATATAGGGCCTGATAGGGACTCATTTCAATGTCCGTTTTAAATTGCTACTGGATTTGAGGCCTGGAGGGACCCAGCCCTCTTAAAGCGCCTCTGTAAGCTAAGAAGAGACCTCCCCCTTTCCTGTGGGCAGAGCTCCCTATGCACTTTGGGTAGAGAGCTCCCCCTGAAACCTAGGCAGTGAGCTCCACTTGCACTGTGGGTAATAAGTTCCTCCTGCACCCTAGACAAGTTAACTCCTCCCACAACTCAGGCAGTGACCTCTCCCTGCACTGCGGACATAAAGCTCCCTTTGTACTATGGTTACTGAGCTCCCCTTATAGCCTAGGCCGTGAGCTCCACTTGTACACTAAGTAGTGAACTCATTCTTTTCCAAGGGCCAGTGGTTCTTAAACTTTTGACTTCTGTGGAACTCCACTTAATCATTACTGGAACACGGGGACCCCCACTGAATCATTATTGGAATCTGGGGACACCACCCCACCAACACCCAACCTCCCCCACTATTGGAAGGCAGGGACCCCAGCTAACTATTCAATGATTTAGACCACAAAACAATACACAAAAATACAGAGATAAGCATTCAAACAAATAACCAAATGAAATATTTTATTTTATTCACGAGCAAATATAAAAAATTAAAAAATAATCATGGGAAGGTTAGAGCTTTTCTACAGTCAATTGAGACCACTTATCGTCCATACAATATTCTGTTTGATGCACCTGCACTGCTCCCATAAATCAATCTGAGGATAATAACCTATTTTTAGCCACCAATTTCAATTCCTTTCCATTTAAAGAACGTTTTAACATTATTCATTTTACATTTTGCTTCCTTGTTTATATAAACTTTATCAATCTGTTAATATCACTTACTTTGTTAGGTAGTCGTGGACCCCCTGCGAAGGCTCCGCAGATCCCCAGGGGTCCACGGGCCACAGACTAAGAACCACTGTCCTAGCATATGTACCAGTTACAGAAGTAGCAAACTACTACAACCTCTTCATAGAAACTCCCTACTACCAAAGACATGAACGCAAACTAAGGACCTCACTTAGGGGCTGATTACGATGGCGGGCGATCGCCACGGCCGGCCTGGCGGTGGCGATCCGCCCGCCATCGTAACATGAATTACCCACCGCCATATTAAGATGGCGGTGGGTTGCGCGGCGGATGGAAAGTCCGTCCGCCGCTTTTCCGCCGGTCGGCAATCATTACGATTGCCGGCCGGGCGGAGCTGGGGCACATATATGGTGTCGGTGCCTAGCAGGCACCGCCATCAATATTATGATGTTGGTTTTTAAAGGCCTTTCCATGGCGGCGATGCCGCCATGGAAAGGCTGGCAGGGACTTGCCTAGGGGGCCCGTTGCGGGCCCCCTGGGGTGTGGGGGGACACTTGGGGGTACCTATGGTACCCCCCTGCATGTCCATGCACAAGGTGGCAGGCACCGCGCGGTGCCTGCCACGTTGTGCATGGAAATGCACAACATGGCATTTTACCATTGCGGCGGGTGCTGCAGCCAGCAGCACCCGCCGCAATGTTAAATCGCCAGATGCGACCGCCGCGGTGGCGGTCGCATCATAATTAGGGTGGCGGGACCACCGCATGGCAGGCGGGCGGTCCCGTTACCGCTAGGGTGGCGGGAGGACTAAAGTCCGCCCGCCATCCTAATGACCGCCTTAGATCGTGGCGGATGGGATACTCCATCACAACTGTGGCAGAGTATCCCGTCCACAGAATATAATGCACTTGTAATACGGTGGATGGGATACACGTCACATTTTGTGATGGAGTGTCCCATCCACTTAGATCTTAACCAGGCTCTATGTCCCCTAATGGACAACTTTGAAGATGCTTGGGTTGGCAGACTTCTCAGTCCCGGTCACAGATCCCAACCCAAGTATCAAGGACCTTGGAGGAACGTATATGACAATACCATGGCTCAACAAGCCAAAGCAAACACGCAGTGTAAAAGTGGGACAATGCCTTCCAAAGCACACTAGGTCGGAGCCACCCTACCCTATAATATCCATTCCAGGAATTATTATTAAAAGAAGAAACTTAAAGTATCCAGGAGGGTGGAATGTTACTCGTTCGAAAGCAGTGCTTAAAAAGTGGCGCTAAAAGAGTTCCCCATGCAGCTGACTCCTTTTTGATTAACGCAATCGGAATTCCATCCGGCCCTTGTGCGGACATCCAAACAAACCAAAGTAATGCATCAAATACTACAGTGCAAAGTACAACCATTTGTAAACAACCAAGGCCTACCATACCTAGAATCCATAGCAAGAACACTACTCTAAAAATCCCAATATTCCAACTCAACCTAAAATAAAACTATAACTAACAAAATCCTACCATACTAATTTAGTTATGAATATTATTTTAGTTATTTGTACTAATCAGGCAAAATATAGGTTTTAACAAAACAGAATGCCATCAGAATGAAATGCAAAAATTAAAAATACATTTAAACAAATAAATTTAGATACATTAAAAGAAAAAATATAGCACCTCTTTAAAACGCAATGCCAAGTAGTAATACATAAATACAATACATAGCACTTAATTATGCTTGGCAAAAACAGAAACAACTATAAAGCAAAGTAACATTTCAAACCAATTAATAACACAAAAAGGATATGTTACAGTTTTGCCACTGATGTCCGTGACCTGAAATTAATTCACAAAAAATAAGTCCATAAAAGAAATGAAACAAACTCCCCCAAAACATTGAAAAATGCAATAGATTAAAAAAATATATACACAGGGAAAAATTCTCAATCCTCTGAAATCTTAAAAAAAAACAAAAAATGTGAATTAGAAAAACTGCTCCATGAAAAACTAAAAATAAAGGAAATTAAAAATGTTGGTTAAAATATAACCAATCTTATTTCCATTAAAACAATATAACTCATCCAAAAATAGGGACAAAACCTGGAATCTGATGGCAAACCTGCAGAAAAGTGCTGAATACCCACCTACACAAAACAATTAATCCCATAAACATTAAAATGAACATAATATTAACTGTAAATAGATATGCATATAATACCAAAAACAAAACATTACATGAACATAGCATACTAAGGCCTACTGCAGTATACCACAAAACCTCAAACCACAACCTAACACTGAACCAGAACAAACACTAACCTACGCTAACTATACTAATCCTAAACACATCCTGCCAATCACCAAATACACCAAAAGTAACTTGAAAGTACTCTTATCTTAATCATTGAACAGGTTCACGACTGACATGAACCTCAAATGACCTAAAAATGAGGTGAGTGGACTAAAAAAACAAGCCAGCAATAAAAACAAGCATTTGCAATGCAATAGGTCTCGCATTTACGCGAGTTTGAGCTATTGACATTGTAAATGACAATGCCTTTAATTTATGTTTTGGTTTTAAAACATAAATAAAAGGCATTGTCATTACAATGCCAATAGCTTAAACTCGTGTAAATGCGAGACCTATTGCATTGCAAATGCTTGTTTTCGTGGGTTTTCGTTTTCACTTTTCCGCAAGAGTTCTCCAACATTTCTTTCTCTCGCTCACCAGGCCTTTCCGCCCTCTCTTTTATCCACCTACCCTCCCTCCCTTATTCACATCTTCTCGCGTTCAATGTCTGTGGGCTCCATCTTTTCCGTTCTACTTTTTGCTGCCCCTGCCACCCTGCTTACTCCCCACTGCCTCCCACCCCTTGCACATTCTCCTCTTGTACTCTTCTCACTCGCTGTCCTTTCTCCATCTCCATCCTTCTGTGGTAGCTCCTGTGCTCCCTCTCTCACGTGCCATTTCTTCCCACACAGATTGCGTCGAAGCGCTGAGAGGTGCGGGTGGAAGGAGGACCAATGAGGAGAAAGAATGGTGTAAGCACCAGCGAGTTCCATGTCACAGCAATCGATTGATGCTGTCTGGGCCACTTCTGGAGCGCCCCTTTGCTTCAAGGGCATTCTGTCACCCCTAAATAACAGTAACCGGCCCATCAAAACGTGTCGTTCATTAATGTATGTGTTTCTGTCTGTGACGCCGCCATCTGACTGTACTTGCCTGGCTGCGTCTATCTGCCCAGCAGCGTATACCCAGCGTATGTTTCTGCTCCTGTACCATGTTTCTCGAGGTTCCTGAGTCCCCCCCTTGACATCAGAGTAGATAGAATCAAGCCATTACCATCTCGATGGCAAGCTAAAAAAAAACACATACAAGAATACTCATGCCCTCTAATCCTCTGCTGCAGCCTGCAGCCCTGCACATGTAGCAATCCCCTCCATGGTCTCGCCCCTCCCCTTCACACCCCCAACTCCCCTTTGCTTCGTGCTCAGCCGGGGCCTTACACATCAGCTTGGAGCGCTCTTTAATACATGTTTGGGTGTGTGATTCCCTAGCTCAGGTTTAAACGCTGCAGCCAATAATTGGTGTTTTAAGAAGACGCGTCGGTCACTGTGACCCTTACCCCCTGAAAACTTGAGGCTCAATCCTATGAATTCCCAGACATGTCAACGGCAGGCTTAAGGGGAGAGGGGGTGGCTTAACGGCTGGAGCGGCCGACTTTGAAGCTGGGGAACCAGGCTCGAGTCTCGGCAGGGACGCTTAACATCCTGTGGTTGTGGGCAAATCGCTTAATCCCCCCCCTCTCTCCCCCCCTGCCTAAAATGAATGTGTCCGTCTGTAATGTACCCGGTGCTCATGTAAAGCGTTCTGATACCTTCAGGTCGAGTTCGCGCTGTATAAAACTACAATAATAATAATGGAGCAATCAGGCTCGCGGATCACTGTTGTGGAAGATGGGAAGAGAGTAAAAGTCCATGAAAGAGCTCTCCATCGCCATGTTCGGGCCAGAAGACGATATGCTATACATATAGCTCCCTTTTATTTAAACCACATTATTAGCACAAAGGCACTGTAGGTTAGCTTTCAAGCAGGGGCCTCTGTGGTCAGAAAACGTTTGTACTGCGCCATAGTCGTGCTGCTTCTGAACTTTATCTCCCTGTCGTCAGGCCAATAACATATAACATTAATGAAAACCGGAAGCGGCTAACTAAAGAGCAGGAGAAGGTATCCCGGCGTTCCTGGGGGATTATCAACGGCTTCTGCCAGCGCGGCTGTCCGCGCCGGCCGGAGGAAGCCCGTAGGAGCTGTACACGGTCTGTTGACTGTGGGTCTGTGCACGCTGTGGTGTCCCTGTCAAAAAATGGGGGGAATATGTTCGTTTTCAGAAGCTCCTCTGGTTCATCTTCTGCCCTCCGATGGCGGTGAATTGAGTCATTAAATTGGGTATTCGTAACACCTTTCATTCGCACTGCTTAGAAAATGTAGTATAAAATGTTTATAAACCAGTGTATATTATATGCTGTGTCTTCCCATCCTCCAGAATTTTCAGTCAGTGAAATCCGGTTCCCAGCCACTTGGGGAGAGGCAGAGTAGTACGAAAGAGTAATGGAAAATTACCACCCTGGTGACTGTGCGATTAATGTTATTTTACTAATCTACCTCTGTCACAGCTTCTGCCGTGCAGTCCCCTCGGTAGGTTCATGCTGTGTTTTAACTTTGCCGGCCGGAGGAAGCCCGTAGGAGCTGTACACGGTCCGTTGACGGTGGGTCTGTGCACGCTGTTGTGTCCCTGTCAAAATATGGGGGGAATACGTTCGTTTTCAGAAGCTCCTCTGGTTCAGCCTTTGGATAAATAAAGTACCCACCAATTATGAAGGCAAGGGCAAAGAATTCCAGAAACAACATAAAGGAAAAAATGTCCGTTTAAATTAGTTTGCTGTCTCTGTTGAAGGAGGGAGAGGCTGGGTGAACGTTGGGGAAGCAGAGGGAGGGAGTCTGGGAGAAGGCTCACTGGCTGTGTGGAGACGACGTGGCAGCAGGGGATCTCTTATCTTTATGGGGCCATGTGTTTGGCCCCATAAAGATAAGAAACTGCTTCACGACAGCCGTGAAGCAGGCCACCGAGTCCAAATGCAAGCCAAGGGAGGCAACCAAAACACCTCATTTCCAATGGCAGGCCACCGTTTAGCATAAGCGGTGACGCCGGCCAATGGAAATGAGGGCGAGGTTAAAGCCCTCTTCTCAAAGTCCTCTCTTACAAAACCCCTCGTGTGGGCGGAGCAGGGCTCTGCCCTGCAACGCCACGCGAGACCTAAAAATGGCAGCTTAATTAAAATACAAAAAAGTCTGCTTTGCCATACAAACAATGGGAATAAAAAAAGAAAGTGCAAAAATAATTATTATATATTTAAAAAAAGTAAAAAACAAATATTGAGAAATGTATTCAAAATCAGGTAACTGGTATAAACTGAAAAAAATATAAAAGTATCGAAAATAATTGGAAAAAGTATATTTTTTATATTGTGCTACTTATAAATATGTACTAAGTATGCTCATGTTTTCCCAAAATTGTGTATGTAAAAAAATAAAATGTGTTTGCTCAAATAATATTGTTTCAAACATGTAAATATATTATCATATAGTGAAATGTAAAATGCACAGAAATAAAACTATAAACATGTTACTAAAACATAAAAACAAATGTAATAATGTTTATTTATTACAATGTATGTGAAAAAAGTGTGTACACAAAAAGAAAAAAATGAAAAATATGTTAAAAGTATGTAAAATGTGAAAGTGTCTGTATAAAGGTTTCTAATTGTGTGAAAATAAAACTAACAATCAAAACAAAGGGCCTCATTTACAACAAAATGACACAGCGCAGCAAGCCGTTTTGCTGTGCCGTGCTGCATCATTTTAAAAACACTGTGATGCATCATACTTACAACAATGTGACACATCCCTGTGCTTTACCCAGCCCTGGTGCACAATTGTCTGCCATGCGACAGCACAGGCACCCTTGCACCATTGTGCAAGGGTGCTTGCGTTGTGGGAATAATTGTTTTTGTGCAGGAAGGGACACCTTCCTGCACAAAAACAATAATTGATGGTGTTTTCCTGTTTCTATGTGTGCTGTAGAATGCAACACGCATAGAAAGAGACAAAAACGAGGAGAAATACAAGTATTTCTCCTCGGTGTGCCTCCTTATGCCTCCCAGATTGTGGCACATTACCAGGTTTAGGAAAGGTTGTAAATCTGGGAATGTGGCAGAATCCATGGGTATTGCATTGGAACATCCACAGCAACACCCATGGCATGCCCATTTTCACGCAAAGTGATGCGTGAAAAGAGGCCATATTTACAAGGGCATGAAAAGCCACGCCGGGTGGCTTTGCATGGTCTTGTAAATATGGGCCAGCACACTGCGTCAGTGGTGCGTCAACAAAAGAAGTGACGCACCGGTGGCGCAAGGGGCTTGTAAATAAGCCCCAAAATGTTTAAACATTAAGGCCCTCATTACGATGTCGTGCGGAAAGCCTCCGACCGCTGGTCGGAGGCTTTCCGTCCGACATGGTAGGTTTAAAGTTTGACCACCGCATCAGGATGATGGCAGTCGGAGTTTAAACTGGTGGGGGAATCCAACGTGGTTCCAACGGGCTCAAGGAGCCCATCAGTCAGTCAGAAAGGCACCATTATCACTCAAGAACAGCGTTTACGCCACCAGGATTATGATGTTGGTTTTCTGACAGCCAACCCATGTCGGCCTTTCTGACATGGATTTGCTGTCGGAAAACGACTTTGCAGGGCCCTCTTTCCCCCTGGCCCTCTGCATTTGGGCCTGGGGGCACCTATGGTGCCCCTCTCAACATCCTTGCACCATGAGGTGCCTGCCACACGGTGCAGGGATGTTTACAAACTTCCATTTTTCAATGGGAGCTTGTGCTGCGAGCGTTTTTAGCCCTCCGCACAAACTCCCATTGAAAAATGGAAGTTTCCGACCGCACTATGTGTGGTCGCATCCTAATTGGGAATGCAAACCGGTGACCCATGGCCAGGCGGTTCCTTTCCTGCAATGGTGTCGAGCGGACGCAAGACCGCCTGACATCGTAATGAGGGCCAATGTGTAATAATGCAGCAATACTACATTATAACCAAAATAGTAAAAGCTATACACATTAAAGGGAGTTTAAATGTACTATTCCCAATCCAATCAAAGGTACAATGGGGAAGCTGTTGAGCATTAAAGGGGTAAAAATGACTATTTCGACTCCATAGTAAGCTATATTGATGTAAGACTTAAGGCAACAATGGCCTTTCCATGTCAAAGTTCAAGTATGGTACAAAATACTGGTTGAAGTGGGTTGGCACTTTATTAAACTCAGCATTTACAATGGCACTTGCTCCTTGTTCTTGAAGGGGCTCTATTGTGCATCCAATTTGACATGAAAAGGGTGCTCTGATGATCTGCGTAGTTATATGTTGGTGGCCCTATTGGACTTGAGAGAAAATTGTGAAAAACAAATTTTAATTCGTTATTTTGAACATCAGTTCTTCCATTTTGTATTTTACCGAGATGTTGAATCATGAACTTTGGTGCCTTGCTACTATTGTTTCAAGTCAGCACAAACAGACTTGTTTTGCTCGTAACTTTACACACCTGGTGTTGACATACCTGCTCTTTGCCCATCTGAGGCTAATCCGTGATCCACTTGCAATGTTTATACTTGATTGTTCGATTGTCTGCCAATGTATGAGAAGGAATAAGCAATGTTCACTTGTAATGTTTATACCTGTTTGTTCGATTGTTTGTCAATGTATGAGAAGGAACCAGCAATGTCCACTGATAATGGTTATGCTCGTTTGTTCGATTGTCTGTCAGGATATGAGAAATTTAAACAAGCCTTATCCTTATTACCTAATCAGGCATTGTTCCTTCTTTGTAAATGTTTTATACACCCCCAGCAGTGTAACATATATAAATAACCTCGCAGATCTTTGTACGATGTCCACTCTTTTCATAGCCATCTTTGCGCTGTGAATATGTGCACCCGCGCGTCCAAAATAAATACGAGATACTTTGGCAGACCTCCGACTACTGACTTCTTTGTTAGGAAAGTGGAGACTAAAAGAGAGCGATTTCCACAATTGGCGACACGAAGGGACCCTCGCCAAGAGACATCCAACAGGTTTAAAGACTGCGGTCATAAAGGTGCGACCTGGGACCGACTGATCGTGGGGCGCCCTGCAATTAAGGACACAGAGTTTCTCAAGCAGCTGCCATCTGAAGTCCCAAATAGGCCTCCTGACAAAAGGATTTCCCCGGCAGAAGTCCCGGACTGATCCTTTTTGGAGTAGGTGTTTTGTCTCAAAGACCAGTGGCCGGAAGTCATCAACAGATTGAAACAATTGGTGAGATTCTTCTGTTGCATTGATTTAATATCATTGATTGATCAATATTATTGGTATTGGTATAGACTGGTCGGATTGGTATTGGTTGGTATTGTCAACAGATATGTGTACTAGTTGTACTAAGATGAAGAAATGCATTTCAAAGTGTTGTTGTTGTATGAGTTCAGGAAATAGCTTAGAGAAGAAGTCCCCACTCCATTTGAAGATAGCCCAGGTTGGATATTAATGGTAAAGAAAGGAGTGTCCGTGAATGTGTACAACAAATTATGGACCAAGTATACTAAGGAGAATGAGGAATTGCAGTTCCCTCATAATGGAACTTTTGTTCTTGCAAAATTGCAATACTTACAGGAATGCTTCATGCAAAGAAAAGTACATCCTGCAATGTTGGAAGTTTTTAAAATATGGGAGAATTATGCGCGCACCTTAGCAATAACGGAAAACATCAAGAGAGAGAACAGAAAAAGCTAGAACAAGCTGAAGCATCTGAATATGATGCTAGGAGAATACAGGAAAACATAGACCAACTAAATTGGGAATTTCAAATGAAGACAGGGAAGTATTTTGTATTACAAACAGAGAAAGTGGGCGAAAGCGAAGAAGACCCCTTTTTACATACCTTTTGGATAAGCCACCCCCTATAATATGGACCGACAACTTGTACCCCCAGGACCGTAACAACAAATTCCTCCACTGGGGTGGGTCACTTCGACTGCGCCCCCAGCACCTCCTCCTCCTATTTCCATAGTGCCCAATGCTATTCAGAGTACCCCTAATGCTGGGGTATCGGCCAGTCCACAGATAGGGTCTAATATTGTTTATACCCCCGTGTTGCAGACAGCTGGAGGGTCTGTCCCCTCCCAGTTTGGTGATTTTACTCAATGGTCACCCCGTTTAAAGTGGTCATTGAATAAACATAAAATACCCATGAGACGCTCCTCGTGGGATGCGGATACACCAATGCGTACACGTACCCAATGAGATAAACAAGAAAATAGCATAATTAGGGAGATGGTTCATGAATGGATGGAAAAAGGGGTAGTAACAAAAGAAAATGCATTTAATACCTTCCACCCAATGCCTCTTCGAACTAAAAATTGTGTTCTTCAATGTACGGCACATCGCCTAATTGATTTATTTAAAGAAGGGGAGGTAGTGAAGCGATCCCACAGAAATTAATACAGTTATGGAGGAACAGTGATGTTTCCACTTTGAGCACGAATTTGAAGATTGGTTTGAGCAATGTTATGCATGGCACGCACGCGCCCCCGTCAACTTATGGAAATTCCTGACTTAGACTATAGTAGCGAGGAGGAAGATGTGAACTCAAGGAAAATGTTGCCAATGAGGGAAATACATCCTTTGCCCCCTACGGGTGAACAAGTAAACACTGTCCCAGAGTTTGTCCATACCGCTTGGACAAAAACAGAATTAAGCATGTAAACAGAAGGAGAGCGAAGAAGTAACAGATTTCTTTAGTAGACTTGAAGAAATCTTCAAGACCCACAGTGGACAGAATATAACAGATGCAGGGCAACGCATATTTGCCATTCAGTTTGTTAATAATTTATTGACTGATTTAGGAGACAGTATAAAAACATATGAGAGTACCTGGACAGCAAAGAGTCCCGCAGAGTTATTAACAATGGCTTGCTATTACGAGAATAAAAGAAATACTAAAAAGGAGAAAACAGATAAGAAAATGGAAGAGTTAAAAAGTAAAGCACTGATGCAGCAGGCACATCTAGAAAAAGGTGGATGGCAGGGACGTGGAAGTAATGTGAGGGCAAGAAGAAGTTATAGAGGGAGGGGCTGAGCACAATCAGCTCTGCCGCCGCAGAGGACTGGGATAGGATATAATACGTGTGCCCATTGTTTTCAAGAAAGGCACTGGAAGAGTGAATGTCCTTCTCTTCAAGGACTAGGGATACAAACAGAACTGAGAGGCAGGGGCAGTGGTAGAGGCTGAGGACAGACAAGGACAGAAAATGTAGGACACAGTGCAAGTGCTAATTGTTTGATGGACGTAATAACGCTTTTCACGCACAAGAATACTTGGATGATGGTGATTATTGTGAGTGGACCCAAGAGGGAGGCCCACGAGAGAGAGAGACAGGAGCGAGTACCACTACCTGTAGACCAGTCTGGTCCACATGTCAAGATAACAGTTGATGGTGAAGAGCATACGTTTCTAATAGATACATGCGCTACTAATACCTCTATTTCCCACCACTTGCTCCCTCATGCACCTCTCTCTGGAAAAATAGATAAGTCGGTGGGATTCTCTGACATTGTTGTGACAAGCCCCATATCAAAAACACTTGATTTTACAATTTGCCCTCTTACAGGACAAATGCCATTCGTATTAACTTACAAATGCTCCCAGAATTTGCTGGGGTTAAAAGCGTTAAAAATGATGTATGCCATCTAATATTGTTAACCAGATGGCGTATACCTGATATGTAAAAAGATGCACCAAATAAGAGCTATATGATGACAGGGAAAAATGGTTTGCCCCAAGAATTGTTGTCCATAGATCCAAAATTATGGGCCCAAGGACCAAATGACACTGGTTATATGCAAATAGACCCAGTCCATATACATGTGAACAATAATGCTGTGCTGCCACGCATGCCTCAATACAAGATATCAAAGGAAGGTGAACAAGGACTAAAAGAGGTTATAATGGGTTTAATGAATAAAGGAATAATATGAGGTGTGTCTGGAAATGTATGTAACAGCCCTATTTTACCTGTGGTCAAACGAGATGATGGTACGGGAAAAATTAAACATCGTATGGTGGTTAATTTGCGGGCAATTAACAAAATAGTTTAGCCCCAGTACCCAGATATTACTGCAATGTTTTCTTCTATCCCAGCTAATGCAAAATGGTTTACAGTAATAGATCTCAAAACGCGTTTTTCAGCACTCCCATTCCTGAAGACAGTCAATTTTTGTTTGGCTTCAGTTTTCAAGGTAAATCTTATGTTTTCTGTCGGGCACCACATGGGTATACAGAAAGTCTGAGCATCTATAGTAAAGCCCTTAAGAAACAGCTTGATAATTGTATACTGCCAGCAGGAACAAAGTTATTACATTATGTAGATGACCTGTTAATAAAAGCAGAATGTGAAGAGGTTTACATAAATGCTTCACATAAAGTACTGTCCTTTTTGGCTTCACACGGACATAAGGTGTCGCTATCTAAATTGAAGTATTGTCAACAAGAGGTCACCTACTTAGGTCACCTCCTGTCAAGGGAGGAGAAGATTGTTACCTGATTGCATTAAGGTAATTCAAAACATACCTCAACCTACCACACAAAAGGACTTACGTGCCTTTCTAGGCATGGTTTCATTCTGTAGGCAACTGGTACCAAATTTTTCCTTGATAGTGAAGCCTTTACTGTCCTTGACACATAAAGACATATCTGACCCAGTTCCATGGCATGCTGAACATCAACATAGCTTTATCACCTTGAAAGAAGCTCTTTGTAAAGCACCTGCTTTGGGTACCCCGTATTATACTAAATGCTTTCCTTTATTCTTGCATGAAAAAGATGGCTGTGCTTTGGCGGTACTAACACAAAAACAAGGAGAGAAGAATAGACCATGTGCCTATTTTTCCTCAACATTGGATCTGGTAGCAAGAGGCCTGCCGAACGGCCTCCGAAATATTCCTGTAGCTGCATTAAAGCAGACAGATGCAATTATTTTGGGACACAAGGTCACAGTATTTGTACCTCATTCGGTTAACATACTATTGAATAAAACAAAAAAGCAACATTTAACTAATGCAAGATTGACGCAATATGAACCAACACTGATGGCCCCAAATGTCACTCTGGAATGATGGAACAGAATAAACCCAGCCGCTCTGGTGCCTCTTCCTTTCGAACAGGATGAAGTACAACATGACGTGTGATTGCTACTGAAAAGGGGACAAAGGGTCGAGTGGACCTGGTGGATGTACCAACGCCAATTGTTGATGGTGCTTTGTTTGTAGATGGCTCTTGTCTAAATAAACCAGATGGGACTATCTCAGCTGCCTATGCGATCACCAACAATTACACTGTAGTTGAGACATGTAGACTAGAAATGACATCAGCACAGGCTGCAGAGTTGACAGCCTTGACTAGAGCATGTGAATTGTCAGAAGGGTTAAAAGTAAATATATACACCGATAGCCAGTACCCATTTGGCATGACCCATAACTTTGGTCGCCTATTGGCCGAAAGAGGATTTATTACTTCTAGTGATGCTAAGATACAGCATGGACATCTAATTTTGAGGCTTTTGAATGCTATCACTTTCCCGAAAAGATTAGCTATCCTTAAATGAAGTGCACACAAGAAAGTAACAGATGAGGTGGGGCAAGGAAATGCTTTTGCAGATGAGATAGGGTGAACTACCGCATTGGCAGAACAGTTACTGATGTATGTGATAGTGAAGACTGATGATGAAGGAAAGGGGTATGACCCTTATGCAGAGGTGAAGTAAGTACAGCATTTAGCAGAAGAGCAAGAAAAGAAAAAGTGGCAGGAGAAAGGATATGTGTTTGACCAACACTTTCAGGCATGAATGGAAGGTCCAAATGGAAATAGATGGATTTTACCAGACAGTTTTGTTTTGCCTATTGTCCAAATAATACATGGACCAGCTCATGTTGGAGTGGATGGTATAGTAAACACAATTTCAAGAATATGGAAAAACAATACGATCAGAAAGGTGGCTATAAAGTTTTGCAAAAATTGTATCGTTTGTACCCAGCATAATGTGAGAAAAGTAATTCCAGTACCAACAGGTCATTTTCGCATTCCAAAATATCCCTTTGGATGTTTGCAGATGGACTTTATCCAGATGTCTCCGAGCAATGGGAAACTGTACGTGCTTATTGTCATATGCAGTTTTAGCAATTGGGTTGAGGCCTTCCCTTTGAAAGACAACACAGCTTTGAGTATGGCAAAGGTACTATTGAGGGATATTTTCCAAGGTGCGGCTTGCCTCAGAGCATGTGGAGTGACAATTGAGTACATTTTGTTAATGAAATAATGGATTAGTAGTGTAAAGGTTTACATATAACACAGAAATGCCATTCAGTTTATCACCCTACAGGTGCAGGATTTGTTGAAAGGTGTAACGGAACACTGAAGAACAAGTTGTCAAAAATATGTGCATCTAGTGAATTGAGTTGGGTGGATACCTTGTTCTCCATGAGAACGACCGCAACAGCAAAGAATAAATTATTGCCCTATGAAGTAATGATGGGTAGGCCAGCCAATGTCCGTGGGTTTGCATCTCCATCGAGACTGTGCGATATGCCACATCCTGTATTACTGGATACAGAACCTTTCGCTCAGTCACTCGTGCTTACTTAGTCTCAGAGAAATATACAGAGAATACACAGTGGGACGTTTTCAATAAGTTTATTGAACCAACGTTATTCTTGTATAAAATACATGTGCTGCAATGATTAATAGACAGAAGCAGATAAATGTGGTTACAAGCACCAAAAGCGTAAAAAGTAGATATAGTTCTATCATGGTGCTAAAATAGTGTATATATGCAAGCATTTAAAACAAAGCAATAATCGAGTGTACTCCTACGATTGGGACCCTACTCTAAGTGTACCTAGAGTGTGTGCAGGTGTAAAGCCAAGAATCCCTCCAAGGGATGATCTAACTCCATTACCTGATGGGATAGCAAACCCATGAAGCTCTATTTCAGTATAACCTGTGTTCTCTGCCCCTGCAATACTACGGAACGCGATCCCGACGATTCGATACTGACTATCGACAACTGACAGTTGCTTCACTGAACTGTTTTTATCTTTTGGGTCTCTCTGCAACTCAGTGTCTTATTTGTAGTTTTTAGCAGCAACATCAATTCTTTTTTACACTATTAATTGTTTTTAATGATATTCTGCTGCTATCTGGTTTTAAAACACGTAGTCCTATTACATTTTGGTCATTTTAATCTCTCAGTTTTGTATACGTATGGTATGTATGTCTTGCTTTTATGATTATATTTTTAATCAAATAAAGTACCATTCACTCGAGTGGTTGTGCAGTGATGGGATAGAGTGAAGGACCCCGTCTTGGTCACAAACTGGACGCCCCTCACGAGATGTCAGACTGCTGCGTGGTGAAGTCTCAGCATGCAGGGACTCTCGGTGGCAGCTGAAGTGCCTCTCTACCAATTTATCAGAATGCTCATATTTTATAATAGAAATCAGTCTTGTGATGTGCGTATAGATTAGTGATGTTATGGATATGTAGATAGCCCTGTCGCCCCGTGGATGAAGATAGAGATGACATTTGTACATAGTGCGAAACGAGACCTTGTACATGATGTTCAGGGCGTTGTGATAATGGTGTGCAAAGCTAGGTGTGTAAACAAGTTTAGTTTCAGGGAGACTAATCCAACATTATCGTGCACACAAATATGTGCAAAAGGTCACAGCTGAAAATGTTATTGTGAGGACAATGTAAGAAATAAATTGCTTTGCTACATGGGCCTAGTTTAGGAATATAACACTCCCTGCCTGCGCCCACTGTGGGCAGGAGACAGTTTACCAAGCTCCTGCCTTTGGATGGGAGCAGAAGGATAGCTTGCTCCCACCACTGTGGGAGGACAAAGATGAATGCCAGCTCCCACGCGGCACCAGAGGTGTGTGCCAGGAGCCGGCAGGCCACGGGGATATAGGGGTCCCCACATGGTCTATAACCAATGGGTGACAGCGGAAAAATCCACTGGCACCTCAGGGGGTAAGAAAGGTAGATGTATGGATACCTCCTCCCAAGTAAGACTTATCACACAATTGTATCCAAACCCAGGATGGCTCCTAAAGCCTCTAATCACTCCTGGTGGTGGTACATGCCGCAGTTGCGGAAAGGAAATAGTTCCTTTTGTTGTTTAACCCTCACACACCCTATTGGTGTCATGCTTCATCATCGGGTTCACCCAGACTCCTAAAGGTCTGGGTGGGCTCGACTCATCTTTCAGGGAGCTCTTAGGAGATGTAGGCCAGGGGATTTAAAGATTAAAAATCCTACTACCGCCTCAGGTATCCCTTTATTAGCGGGGATGTAGTGGATATTAAAAAATAGTAAAAGCGGGTCTTATCAGAGGTTATGGTCCTAAGACCCTATAGTTTTGCCAACATGTTTCAGCTCATACAAGGAAGACAAAAATTGGTCCGGGGCTTCGTCAGGGCACAAAAGAGTTCCCTCCTGGTTTATTCAAGACAAATTATGTTGACCTATCAATTGATCTTTGAAGGTACAGATAGCCGTCACCTTCATGAACACCATAAGTTATAGATGTTTTGATGACAAAAAATAATAAAAGCTTTTTATCACAGTGAGGAGAATACTTATCCTCCTTTCTTCTGTAATAGAAAAATTCCACCTGTCAGGAGAAAAAGAGAAAAGAAAAAAAGAGACAAACAAAAAAGAACAAGACTAAACATTGTATTTCAATAAAAGTCTTGTAGTGCCACTCATATTCATGCTTGGGTGCACATTTTCATTTCATGCAATGTCTATGTTCGTGTAACAGCAACCAACAGAGCCCAATTGAATCGAGTTAATCCAAAACACCCAATTTGGGTGGTGTGCGCAATATCACATTACGTTAATAATAATCGTCAATGAGGAACAAACCTACTTAGAAATCACCATCTACGTTAAAAACCACTGTATTTTGTGACACAATCGTACCATTATTTATGAGCTCCTGTATGCAAGGAACATTTCCGTGATTATCAGGTGTTTACAATCCGTTCGTGACTTTTATGTGTCACCCAATATGGTCCGGTGTCACTTAAGAGTATACACGCTCATACACGCATTCACATACATCATTATTTCATGTGCAATAAATATCAGTCATAAATTGTTCACTCGGTCACAACCTCAATTTCTCCTTACCCAATTTAAGGGAAAATTGCGTGTCTCGGGGTCGAGAACGGGTAGGCTTGTAGTCAATTGCTGCTCGTAAACAAAATGAACCGCTAATCTCATTAGGAATACGATTGTGAAAACCAAAACCCCCCTCTCTATCATTTCAATGTCAGCATTTCCCAACTTACTACATTACAGGTCCTGCCCGGCGGTGTACCTAATCAGTATCTGCGCTCCCCGGCTCTCGCGTCTTGGTTTATGCGGTTGCCCTTTAAATATAATTCACTCTGGGTAGCCGCTGGTGTGTGGGTGGGGCCAACTGCCTTGGCGCTTGCTTGAAAACGTCACTTCCGGTGCGCAAGACGCCGTTAGCTCAATGAATATAGGGATTTGTAGTTCATAGGACAGTCTTTGTAGTTTCTTTACTATATTTGGGTTACGTAAAGTGTATTTTTTTCAATTATATTATTATTAATAATCTCGGGATCAAAGGGGCCCTGTCTGAATATAAATATTATCGCAATAAAGAATAAGAGATACACAATAATATCATGAGATAAGAAGGTCTAGATTGAGGGCGTAAACCAATATAGGTGAACCAACTTCATTAAATAAGAATTCCCTATATCTTATATACAGCATTTGTCATAGGGATGTCTTAAATTGGCAATATGGTGAAGGACTGTACCCTTAAAATTATTATTGTTCAAAGCAGAGCATAATACCTAATGTTCCAGTAAGGCACACCTATGTTTTGGACATATATACATCAATCAAACTTCTGTGTTGTATTTTGATACATGCTACAAGCACTGTTCAAAAAATTAATACTTATCTCATCTGAGTGCATTCCAAGGTATGGAATCGTTCAAACCTTGTTTATCAGTCCCCAATCTGTATACCCAGCGTTGTTCACGTTCAAGGAGTCTTTTGGTGATATTGGGGCCATCATTCACTGTCTCAATCACTGTCCACTCTAAGTCTTTATCATTGTGTTTGTGCTCCACATAATGTGCTGTTAATTTAGTGGCCATTATTCCACGTCTGATTGTGCTCCTATGTTCTCCAATTCGGAGCTTGACTTTGCGTGATGTCATTCCCACATATTTGAGTTTGCATGGGCACACGATCAAATAAACCACATTCGCTGTATTACAATTTGTGTGGTTTCGCTGTTCCCATCTATCTCGGATGCCCAGGTCAATGTCCTTGGTATGTTTAGTAATGCATGCAGACTGCACAGTTTCCACAAGGAAATGGCCTTGTACAGGTGGTTGGTTCCATAGTGTCATTTGGGTGTCTACAGTTGGTTCCCAGTTATCTGTATGAATTAATCTGTTTCTAATACTCTTGTTTTTTCTGAAAGAAAACATTGGTTTTTCAAAATTTAGTTTATTGGATGTCAAAATATGCCAATTATTCTGTAGGATTTTTGATGGAGTTTGAGGATGAGTTATATGTGGTAACACAGATGAGTGCTGTGTTCTCTTCCTTTGTATTCGTTTGTAGTAATGCTTCCCGAGGTGTATTACGTGATCTTTTTTTCGCTTGTTCGATCACTCTTTTAGGGTAGCCTTTTTCTACCAATTTGGTTGTCAAAATTTTTGCCTCACTGTTGTAATCCTGTAGACTAGAACAATTCCTTCGTATCCTTAGATATTGTCCAATCGGGAGGTTTTCTCTTAAGGAGCGTGGGTGCGCACTATTAAAATGCAAGAGGCTGTTACAATCAGTTGGTTTTTTATAGAGTGAACTTTCCAATTTCCCATCTTTGGCCATGATGTTAACATCCAGAAACGATACCTTCATATTATTACTAGTGTTGGTAAACTTTAGGAATGGATTAATGTTATTAATCCATACCATGAAGTCTTTGATGCTTTTGTCATCTCCATGCCAGATGACAAAAATGTCATCAATGTACCGTAGCCATTTACGTACTCTGTCAGAGAATGGGTTATTGTTCCATTATTGTTCTTCTTCTATATATCCCATATAAAGACAGGCAATACTGGGGGCAAAGGTACTGCCCATCGAAGTACCGTGGATTTGTAAATACATTTGGTCTTCGAACCTTAAGAAATTCTCTGTGAGTGCAACCCTGATAAGTTCTACAATGAATTTTATTGGTGCATTCCAGGGCCAGTCAGTTTGTCTTAATATAGTTTGTATTACCTGAATGCTCTCCTCTTGAGGAATACTTGTGTATAATGCTTCCACATCTAAACAAAGCATAGTTTCCACTGATGGGTCATACTGGACATCTGTCAGGATATTAAGAAGATGCTTTGTATCTCTGACATAGGATTTTATTCCTGGCACCAAAGGGCGTAGGAAAAAATCAGTATATTGTGAGAGTGGTTCAAGCACTGAACCTATTCCAGACACAATAGGTCTCCCCGGTGGTGGGATCTTCCCCTTGTGTATTTTGGGGATTGTGTAGAAGATTGACGTCCTTGGCTCTTTTTTGTTTAAAAAGTCTTTTTCATTTTTGGAAATCCATTCTCTTTCAAATGCGTTCTTCGTGATCTGGATGATGGTCTTTTGTAGTCGTGAAGTAGGATCTCGTTGGATTTTCCTATAATGCCGGCCATCAGAAAGGAGGGAGATACAAGCTGATCTAAAGGCATTTACCCCTTGTAGTACTATAGCTCCCCCCTTATCTGCTGGTTTTATGATTAAGTCTTTCCGTTGGCCCAGTGACTCCAGTGCATTTCGTTCAACCGCCCTGAGGTTATTGAATGTATTATAATTGGGTTCAAGTAATTCAATTTCTTTACTGACTGCCTGTTCAAAGGCTATCACCTCAGGTGGCATCAAGGACAGTGGAGGTTGAAAGTTAGACTTCTCCCGTAATGTGGTGTATCCAATGTCCTTTTCTTGTGGTGGTTGTCCATTAAAAAATGTCTTCACCCGGATCTTTCTGAAAAACTCTCCGAGTTCACAGTGTGTCCTGAACTTGTCTATATGTGTAGTTGGAACAAAGCCCAAACCTTTATTAAGTACCACAAGTTCTGTTGGGGTGAGTACCTCATCAGTGAGATTGACCACCATGTCTACTTTGAACTCGGGCCTGCTACTTGATCTTTTGTTTTGCTTCGTGTGTTCATCCGTTTGTCCTCTTCCCATTGGACATTTCGATTTGTACGTCTTCCTCTTCTGCCTCTCCTTCCGCCCCGTCCTAAAAAATATTGTTGGTTTTGGTTGGTTTGATCACGGTGTATAAAAAGAAACTAGAGGAGGTGAACAAGGAGATCACTGAGCACAAAGAATTTTTGATGCAAAGTAAAATCGATAAATTACAGAAGGATCTAAAAAAGTTCTCACATGAGAGAGTGTACACGTATAAACGGGATGATTATAAAAAACAATCAGATAGCGATACAGGGTCCTCAAATAGAAATGACTCAGACTCATCCTATTCAGATCAGGATGAATGGTCCAGTGACAATTCCAACAAAAGCTGGCGTGGCAAACAACAAAGACAAAGAAGAGGGGGATACAGTCAAGGATATCCCCCACAACCTTTCCCCTGGCAAGGTGCGTACCATCCACTAGCCTTCCAGGGACCACCTCAGTTCTTTGGTATGCCCTTCTACCAGCCCAACCAAAACCAACAATATTTTTTAGGACGGGGCGGAAGGAGAGGCAGAAGAGGAAGACGTACAAATCGAAATGTCCAATGGGAAGAGGACAAACGGATGAACACACGAAGCAAAACAAAAGATCAAGTAGCAGGCCCGAGTTCAAAGTAGACATGGTGGTCAATCTCACTGATGAGGTACTCACCCCAACAGAACTTGTGGTACTTAATAAAGGTTTGGGCTTTGTTCCAACTACACATATAGACAAGTTCAGGACACACTGTGAACTCGGAGAGTTTTTCAGAAAGATCCGGGTGAAGACATTTTTTAATGGACAACCACCACAAGAAAAGGACATTGGATACACCACATTACGGGAGAAGTCTAACTTTCAACCTCCACTTTCCTTGATGCCACCTGAGGTGATAGCCTTTGAACAGGCAGTCAGTAAAGAAATTGAATTACTTGAACCCAATTATAATACATTCAATAACCTCAGTGCGGTTGAACAAAAAGCACTGGAGTCACTGGGCCAACGGAAAGACTTAATCATAAAACCAGCAGATAAGGGGGGAGCTATAGTACTACAAGGGGTAAATGCCTATAGATCAGCTTGTATCTCCCTCCTTTCTGATGGCCGGCATTATAGGAAAATCCAACGAGATCCTACTTCACGACTACAAAAGACCATCATCCAGATCACGAAGAACGCATTTGAAAGAGAATGGATTTCCAAAAATGAAAAAGACTTTTTAAACAAAAAAGAGCCAAGGACGTCAATCTTCTACACAATCCCCAAAATACACAAGGGGAAGATCCCACCACCGGGGAGACCTATTGTGTCTGGAATAGGTTCAGTGCTTGAACCACTCTCACAATATACTGATTTTTTCCTACGTCCTTTGGTGTCAAGAATAAAATCCTATGTCAGAGATACAAAGCATCTTCTTAATATCCTGACAGATGTCCAGTATGACCCATCAGTGGAAACTATGCTTTGTTTAGATGTGGAAGCATTATACACAAGTATTCCTCAAGAGGAGAGCATTCAGGTAATACAAACTATATTAAGACAAACTGACTGGCCCAGGAATGCACCAATAAAATTCATTGTAGAACTTATCAGGGTTGCACTCACAGAGAATTTCTTCAGGTTCGAAGACCAAATGTATTTACAAATCCACGGTACTTCGATGGGCAGTACCTTTGCCCCCAGTATTGCCTGTCTTTATATGGGATATATAGAAGAAGAACAATAATGGAACAATAACCCATTCTCTGACAGAGTACGTAAATGGCTACGGTACATTGATGACATTTTTGTCATCTGGCATGGAGATGACAAAAGCATCAAAGACTTCATGGTATGGATTAATAACATTAATCCATTCCTAAAGTTTACCAACACTAGTAATAATATGAAGGTATCGTTTCTGGATGTTAACATCATGGCCAAAGATGGGAAATTGGAAAGTTCACTCTATAAAAACCAACTGATTGTAACAGCCTCTTGCATTTTAATAGTGCGCACCCACGCTCCTTAAGAGAAAACCTCCCGATTGGACAATATCTAAGGATACGAAGGAATTGTTCTAGTCTACAGGATTACAACAGTGAGGCAAAAATTTTGACAACCAAATTGGTAGAAAAAGGCTACCCTAAAAGAGTGATCGAACAAGCGTAAAAAGATCACGTAATACACCTCGGGAAGCATTACTACAAACAAATACAAAGGAAGAGAACACAGCACTCATCTGTGTTACCACATATAACTCATCCTCAAACTCCATCAAAAAAATCATACAGAATAATTGGCATATTTTGACATCCAAAAACTAAATTTTGAAAAACCAATGTTTTCTTTCAGAAAAAACAAGAGTATTAGAAACAGATTAATTCATACAGATAACTGGGAACCAACAGTAGACACCCAAATGACACTATGGAACCAACCACCTGTACAAGGCCATTTCCCTTGTGGAAACTGTGCAGTCTGCGCATTTACTAAACATACCAAGGTCATTGACCTGGGCATCCGAGATAGATGGGAACAGCGAAACCACACAAATTGTAATACAGCGAATGTGGTTTATTTGATCGTGTGCCCATGCAAACTCAAATATGTGGGAATGACATCACGCAAAGTCAAGCTCCGAATTGGAGAACATAGGAGCACAATCAGACGTGGAATAATGGCCACTAAATTAACAGCACATTATGTGGAGCACAAACACAATGATAAAGACTTAGAGTGGACAGTGATTGAGACAGTGAATGATGGCCCCAATATCACCAAAAGACTCCTTGAACGTGAACAACGCTGGGTATACAGATTGGGGACTGATAAACAAGGTTTGAACGATTCCATACCTTGGAATGCACTCAGATGAGATAAGTATTAATTTTTTGAACAGTGCTTGTAGCATGTATCAAAATACAACACAGAAGTTTGATTGATGTATATATGTCCAAAACATAGGTGTGCCTTACTGGAACATTAGGTATTATGCTCTGCTTTGAACAATAATAATTTTAAGGGTACAGTCCTTCACCATATTGCCAATTTAAGACATCCCTATGACAAATGCTGTATATAAGATATAGGGAATTCTTATTTAATGAAGTTGGTTCACCTATATTGGTTTACGCCCTCAATCTAGACCTTCTTATCTCATGATATTATTGCGTATCTCTTATTCTTTATTGCGATAATATTTATATTCAGACAGGGCCCCTTTGATCCAGAGATTATTAATAATAATATAATTGAAAAAAATACACTTTACGTAACCCAAATATAGTAAAGAAACTACAAAGACTGTCCTATGAACTACAAATCCCTATATTCATTGAGCTAACGGCGTCTTGCGCACCGGAAGTGATGTTTTCAAGCAAGCGCCAAGGCAGTTGGCCCCACCCACACACCAGCGGCTACCCAGTGTGAATTATATTTAGAGGGCAACCGCATATATCAAGACGCGAGAGCCGGGGAGCGCAGATACTGATTAGGTACACCGCCGGGCAGGACCTGTAATGTAGTAAGTTGGGAAACGCTGACATTGAAATGATAGAGAGGGGGGTTTTGGTTTTCACAATCGTATTCCTAATGAGATTAGCGGTTCATTTTGTTTACGAGCAGCAATTGACTACAAGCCTACCCGTTTTCGACCCCGAGACACGCAATTTTCCCTCAAATTGAGTAAGGAGAAATTGAGGTTGTGACCGAATGAACAATTTATGACTGATATTTATTGCACATGAAATAATGATGTATGTGAATGCGTGTATGAGCGTGTATACTCTTAAGTGACACCGGACCATATTGGGTGACACATAAAAGTCATGAACGGATTGTAAACACCTGATAATCACGGAAATGTTCCTGGCATACAGGAGCTCATAAATAATGGTACGATTGTGTCACAAAATACAGTGGTTTTTAACGTAGATGGTGATTTCTAAGTAGGTTTGTTCCTCATTGACTATTATTAATAACGTAAAGTGATATTGCGCACGCCACCCAAATTGGGTGTTTTGGATTAACTCGATTCAATTGGGCTCTGTTGGTTGTTGTTACACGAACATAGACCTTGCATGAAATGAAAATGTGCACCCAAGCATGAATAGGAGTGGCACTACAAGACTTTTATTGAAATACAATGTTTAGTCTTGTTCTTTTTGTTTGTCTCTTTTTTCTTTTCTCTTTTTCTCCTGACCGGTGGAATTTTTCTATTACACAAGAAAGGAGGATAAGTATTCTCCTCACTGTGATAAAAAGCTTTTATTATTTTTTGTCATCAAAACATCTATAACTTATGGTGTTCATGAAGGTGACGGCTATCTGTACCTTCAAAGATCAATTGATAGGTCAACATAATTTGTCTTCAATAAACCAGGGAGGGAACTCTTTTTTGTGCCCTGACGAAAGCCCCGGACCAATTTTTGTCCTCCTTGTATGGGCTGAAACGTGTTGGCAAAACTATAGGGTCTTAGGACCATAACCTCTGATAAGACCCGCTTTTTACTATTTTTTAATATCCACTACATCCCCGCTAATAAAGGGATACCTGGGGCGGTAGTAGGATTTTTAATCTTTAAATCCCCCTGGCCTACATCTCCTAAGAGCTCCCTGAAAGATGGTCGAGCCCACCCAGACCTTTAGGAGTCTGGGTGAACCCGATGATGAAGCATAACACCAATAGGGTGTGTGAGGGTTAAACAACAAAAGGAACTATTTCCTTTCCGCAACTGCGGCATGTACCACCACCAGGAGTGATTAGAGGCTTTAGGAGCCATCCTGGGTTTGGATACAATTGTGTGATAAGTCCCCACGTGTTCCCCAATGAACCTCATAGCATGTTTATGGAGCAAAGGTGATTCCATCCAGTTCCCACAGCAGCCACTGAGGGAGGTGTTGTATCCCATAAGTTTTCCGCAGAGCCGCTGTTCACATCACTAGGAGCTGAAGCATCCCAGGGTGGCTCTAAGAATGCATTCATCGTCAATGGAAAACGCTGGGGACAGCAATATGCATGGTACTTTAAAGGGTCCATCAGTATTTCAATGTCTGGTGGTACATCCAATTCTGATCCAAGACATATACCTAGAACGCATTTGTGGCTGCAAAGCAGACAGTGGAAGACAGGTTGTATGCAGTCAAGCCAGACAGGCCTAAAAGATAAGAACCAATGCTCGCTCAAATCTTGAAGCCGAGGTGTGCCGAAGCAGTGTACCATGCGCTCACGGCAACGCAGCACTAGCAATGCTGTCTCCATTCCTAGTTGAACTGGGACATCTATTGCAGAGTAGATAAAATAAAATCAGAATTCCCGCCACAAGTAGCAGGACAAGCGGGAGCCCTCCAAAAACGCTTTCCAACACAGAGTGTATGAAAAAGGGTATAAGTCAAAAAATTGTCTGAAAGGTGCTAACCAGCCCAGAGCTGATACATTTAAAAAAGTGCAGTATTCCTTTCGTATCAGACATGTTAAAGATATGATGGACCAGCTCCCCAAAATGCAGCAGGAAGTTAGTGTGACCAGCCGCAGCCCGTGCAGGTAAAAGCGGTGGGGCGGTGGGGCCGGGTGGGGGAGGGATTTCAACAGACGATGACGAGGGAAAAACAATTATTTATTTAATTTTCCCTCGTCATCATCCATCGAAATCCCCCCTCACACGCTCCACTGCCCCACCACACTTACCTGCACGGGCCGCGGCTGTCTCAGACAACTACCTTGCAACCTGGAGATCAAACGTCTCTTTGGCTGAAGTTAAGGCCACATCCTTTTGAAAAAGCATGGCTTTCAGCTTGCTCAGGGAAACAAATTTTAAGTTGGATACATTTATCAAAGGCCATAGCGCTGCCTCCCTAACTGTGCGTCCAGGTGGAAACAATGCTTGGGTACAACAAGTCTGTTAATTGGAATTAACCGTCACTAGATAAGCGATGCCTGATTCAATCCCGCAGCAACCTTGATCATTCAGCATCAAATTGCTCCCATTCAAGAGTAGCCTGAACACACGATGAATCACGGCAGCTGGGGAACCCTTCATATAACAAGACAAGTTTGGTACTGAAGCATTGCATACCCCGTGGAGAGAAATGTCCTTGCAAACCAAGGATCCGCTTAAAGCATCTTCACAGTCGGAACCACTAAGAAAAACTTCTGTGTCCCTATTTCTGCATCTAAACCTGAACAGCAATTCTCAATACTCATGCACATACCTTCCCTTAGCACTTCATATCCACCTACCTGTTGGTATTGGAGACAATATTGGAATTGGAAAGTTGTGACCTGTAGGATGATGAACCATGAATTATCCAGTCAGTGGATGGTGTCTCAGCCACGGTGAAAAGTAATTGGTCTAATTTTTCAATGTGCAACATGGTATATTTTGCATCTCTGTATGCCATTAACATCTGTCTTTCCGTTAGATTTTATGCTGAAAAAAGACTTGTACTGTTGATGTAACGGCATGGCACGTGGTCAGAACAGAATGTTTGTTATGTCCAGCTTAGTACCACAATTGACTGTAATTGTGACTGTCCATGTTGTAAAACAGACATGTCTTGTGGTATTATGTCATTTGCGGAAGACACTATGTTGCCCAGTGAATTATTTCTGGATGACAATATGGTCATGCCATTGTCAACCACAGCCGAAGCCTTTTCTAAATTAACCCTGTTAATCTCTCGCAATCTCTCAGCAGCTTCCTGTGGAGAAATCTTCCACAGCTCGTTGTATATTCCGTACAAAAAGTGCTTTTGTCATGGGTTCCAGGGACCTAATAAAAAATCCCTGAGATCCATGTCATCAGAAAGCAGGGACAAGTGTTGCTTCACCTGGGAAATTGTTGAGGTTTTCAGCCAATCTAGGCATAACTTCCCAACACTATATGACGCCACCGCCCCGAATGTTCTGTCTGTACATATCGTTGACCAGGCTTATTGATCAAAACCCTTCAGTGTTGCCCAGGAATCTAGATTGACACTTGTTTGTGTCCACAGGCCATACCAACCATCCCTTCGAATTGGGATCTGATGAATTAAAGGTACCATTATTTATCATGGTATGTAGTGTATCCTCACTGAAGTGAGTTAAGTGCTGCCAATTCTCGAAACGTGAGAATGCTGTAATAAGTGGTGTGTTCAAATCCTTTATTTTGCCATACCAAGACATGAAGTTTGTTGCACTGTTTTGTTCAGGAAAATCATTTGATGTGGTACAAGGTATGCTCTAAATAAGGCCTCTGTTCCCTGAACCTGCCAATCTTTTGTCCCCCAGACAGATTTTGTGTCTATGGAGTCTTTCCAAAAGTCGAAAACTTGAATAGATAGTTGGGGAATAAAGGAAGCAGAGTATATCAGCTTGGTGTTTGTTAGCATATTTTTCTTTGCAGGTGTAGCTGCGAGCCTATAATAATACGAGGCTGAGTCTGATGTTTCAAAACCTGAAAAATAAGCAAACTTCTGTACAAATGTTTTTTAACTACTTTTCAGTGGTGTTGGGCACTGTACCCATTGTGTGTAATTATAAACAGCACGTAGGATACTAGCTTTGTGTAAACAATGGTGACTATAATGTTGATAACAGAACATGTCTCCATAATTACTTGTACCATTATACAATTCATCATTAGAAAATGCAGCTGACTGATCTAGCTCTGCAAGCAAATGATGCACAGTTTCAATGTCCAAATCATCAGACAATGTACTAGAGGTGATGATATAATTTAAGGAAATTTTAAACAAATAGGGAATTTGTGATAATCAGGGAGAGGTCCCTTAGTTCACGGTGTGATGATGCATGTGGTTTAAGAACCAAGATCACTAAATGTTCTGTGGCGCATTCTGGGAGATAATGTCCATTCAGAAGAAGGAAAAAGACAGTTACTAAACCAAACCAGAGAACCAGGAAAAAGTAATCCAACTGTAATCCAGAGATGTATCCAGGGAACAACAAAGTATGTATTTTTTCAGCCAGAGGGCATACATTCGTAGCTTTGAAGGGAGAGGCGGTGTTGGCAATTCAGGTTCACTTGGATCGGATGAGAAATCTTCATAATGCACGAAGTAGCCAGACGCCCTCCGGTCTATTCTTGGCAGCTCAGCAGGTTTTGTAGAACTGGTAGATGACTCGATCTTTGGCATGTTTACATAGACGTCGTCAATATTTCGAATTGAAATTTCTGTACTTGTTTATTGTACAGTTGTAGTTGTTTCAACAGGGAGAAGTACCATTTCATTGTTGTTTACCGCTTCTCTTTGAGGAGTGGAGTCTTCAGTTGTTATTAAAGCATCCATCTGAACTTCCTGCACAGTAGCCAGAGGAGAGCAGCGGCTACCCAGGAGCCTTCGTGGCCCACTGTTGAGAATCAGCCACATAGTGTGGTTTGATCAGATCAATTGAGACAAACCTTTTGTCTCGGCGGCCGGCAAGGGGCGGAAGTAGTACAGTCTGGTACCTTCAACAGCCAGGACAGGTACAGGTGCACTGTAAGATGGCCCAACTTCTTTCTTGTCCACTGTCTTTTCTCTGACCAGGTCCCCAATCTTCAGGTCCTAGGCAGGTTTTGCCGGTACTACTTTCACTTCCCCATTGGCGGTGCGTTTTACTTGGACGTTGCTTTGTAAAGTTCGGAATTCAATGAGTCCCTGTAAAACAGCCAAATGTTCATTGATGTCAAATGATGATTCAGCCACTACTGTGCGGACACTATCAAGGTCTGGTACCCACATTCTCACACTACACAGGAGTTCATAAGGTGTACGACCCCTTAGGGATTTTCTTGGCAAATTGTTAAGTGCCCTCTGGACCCCATATAGGTGATTGACCCACCTGCCACCTGAGCCTAATACCCTCACTGTTGATCATTCCTTTAAGTCACGGTATCTGTGCTGGACGTGCTATGGTGGAGCCTTTCTTCTGCTGGCAGATGTCTCCTTTAAGGACAAAGTCCTTGGTCTGTTTTGATAGATCTGGCCACCAATAGCGGTGCTTCTGTAATTAAACAGTAGCAGTAATCCCTGCGTGAGCGGAACCCAGACTGTCATGTGCAGCTAGTATCAGTCCTAATCTGTGATCAATGTTTGGTATTACTCTATCCCCCACTCCTGGAATCTGAGCATACAGAATGTTTTGTGTGTCTAACTTGTAGGAATACTTGAGTGGAAAGCCTTTTGGAAGGGCTGATCCATTGCACGTGGCATTAACTGCCACCATAGTTGTTCCGTCTATCCTCATACTTGAGTGAGTTATTTCAGCAACGGCAGCAGTACGAACTGTTGCCCTGGTGGCTTCATCCACCATCGAATTCCCTTCAACGTGAACGCCAACACGTTGATGACTCAATGTATGAATGACATGAGCCAGTGGCAGGCCTTCTTTCAGCTTTACCACTGGTTCCCAAAGCATCTTGTGCTTTACTGTGCAACCTTTAAAATCTCTAAACCAATTCTGGCCTCAATAATGTAAATATTCGTTATAGGACTGGGCACACTAAAATGGATCACACACAATTAGCGTGGGGAATTTACGATCCGTATTTTGTAGTGCCAGAATCAGAGCTTTTAGTTCCGCCAGCTGTGCCCTAGGGACTGAGTGTGTGTTTTCCCAGGACGGAACTTTCTGTCATGCATGCGTCATTTTACAATGACACAAGCCGCGGAATATTGTTGTTAAATTCCTATGGCTGGCTGGGCAGAACCATCAGTATAAATGATACATTCATATTGATCTAGAGGCATAATTTCATTCGGCAGAGGATATTCCTGTTCGTACTGCAAGAATGCCTGTGTTTGTAATGTAGAGTCAATTCTGAAATCTACATCTGTTGCAGTGAGAGAGTTATCCCATTGAATCCATTGTGGATGTAATGCTTTAGCATTCGGGATGCTTGCTTTTGTAATGGCCTCTAGGGCCGGTACCGGGGTCATGACAATTATGCATTTCCCCTGAGCTAGTGCTATCTCTCTCACTACAGCAGTCTGTACTGCTGTGAGTATTTTCTCAGTTGGTGCAAAAAGCATTTCAGCGTTTGTGTACAAATGTGATTTGTATGCAATAAGAACTGGATCACCTTTATTGAAAGTGATATATGTGTACCCAGTTGGTCCAGCGACTACACAGATCAACAGGTTAGTTCAGTTAACACGTGTGTGTAAATGTTTGGAAGCTATCATGTCAGCTTGTACAGAACGTAAAATATCTGTACATTCCTGTGTCCAATGATGCACTGAAAAATAAGGTCTAATTAAATCATAGAAAGGTTTCACCCTTTCTGCGTAATTCAAAATGCATGTCCTGACAAAATTAAAGACTCCTAAAATGGATTTTAGTCTTTTCAGAGTAGTTGGAGGTTGCAGAAGCGCACATTTTTCTAAAAACTGTGCTGCCAGGCTTTTGCCTTCACTTAACAACTCGTACCCTAGAAATAGGACACTGAGATGGGCAATTTTGATTTTTTTAGATTAAATTTGTATCCCGGGTGAGCCAACCCAAGAATGATGTGGTTCACCCTAGACAAGTGTTCCATTAATTTGTCGTCCGTCAGATAGATGTCATCTACATAGGACAATGCCTCCTCATCAAAATTTTGAAGTAACTCTGTCATTGTGGATGAAATCAGCCCGGGGCTATTCTCATACTCCTGTGATAATCAACAAAATTGGCATTGAGAACCTGGCACTGAGAATGCTGTCAAATATCTGCACCCAGGCGCTATAGTTTTGGCAGAAAAATCCATTTGAGATGTCTAATGTTGTTTTGTATTTTTTCCGCACAACATTATTGATTAGTGCGGGACTTTGTTCATTTTGTACTGCAAATGTACATGTGGATGCGTTTAAATGTCTGTAATCTAAGACTAGACGATATGAATTACTGGGTTTCATTACAGGAAACAAGGGAATATTCATAGGTGAGGTGCAATCACACCCTGGTACTCAAGTTGATCTAGGATCTCCCTGACTTGTTTCTTTGCTTCATGCCTTATTGGGTATTGTCTCTGTGGTTGAGGAATCGATTTTAATGGTATTTCATGATGAGGTGACTCATCATCCCATCCAACATGATTGCTGTAAAGTGCAGGAGCTAGTGCTAGCGCCCACTCTTGCGTGTATGAATTAATAACTGATTCTGGTACAAGGTAGGAGAAAGCAGGTAAAATAACTTCTTCCCCCATTGGGCAATCCCCTATGAAATCAGGTGGCCAATCCTTTTCGGCCAAAAGAATTTGTCACCATATGTCAGGTTCTCCCAAAAGAGACCCTTCACTCGCCTGGGTATGTCCCCCTCCATTTGGATCATTATTTTGTATAAACGATTTGGGACACTTACCCTTGTATCAGGTGTTTCCACCATGATCTGGTCACTCAGCGCTACTGCCGCTAGATAATCCATCAGGTTACGGCGAGCTATTGTGACTTCTGCCACGCTGTCCAGCATCGTCACTACCCATTCCCCGTTCAGAAGCAGAGTCCTCAGTAGCCTGGGCATTTCTAATTTTAATCCCGGCTACCTTCTTTTTTTTAACTGAGGTTTTGAAGTCTTGTTTGTCTTCCTGTTTTATGATGTAGTCCGAAGTGCGATGTGTCTCCCTTTTCGACTTGACTCGCTCTCCTGATCTGTGCTCTGACTGTCCGTCTCTCTCCAAACGTTTTGCGGATGACTCCTGAAAAGACCGAGAGGAATGTGTATCAGTATCCTGATACCCGTCAGGCTTCCTAATATTGTCACGGTTTCTCAAATTGTATTTTCTCGCTGTGTTTTCCTGTTGAGGAGACCCACCCTGTGACTGTGTTTTGTTTTGTTTATTTTTTTGTTTATTATTCCATTTTTTCTTTGAAGAATCGGGTGCTTGCTTAGAGTTATCCTTTTCAGAATTGCTCTTAACTATTGGTTTCCCAGGTCTGGCTACCAAATTATCTCTACCAAGTGAAGCATATGTATCTTCAATAATCTTAGGCAATTCTCGCTCCTGTTGTGCAGGAGCGAATGCCCTCAGGCGTTGGCGTATAGCCACTGCTGCTGTCTCCCTTTTTATGTTACTTAACATAATGGCAGATACCTGGGCAACATTGCCTATCAGTTTTATCCCCAGATCTAGGGCAGGCTCTGCCCCGTACTCATTCTGTATTTGTTTCAGTACATCTGATATAACTGCTATTGAAGGGGTACCATGTGTTCTGGTATAAACAGCAGCGAAAATTGTACCCCAAGTGACACAATCTTCTATCGTGGGAGCCATGCTCATTGGCAAGCAAATTGTTAATATTCTGTGTTCTTCCTGCTGGCCCGTACTGGGAAAACCTGCTTCAAGCTGAGCTATTTTCTGTGTTATCCAGAACGGGATTTGCTCCTGGCTGGTGGGAATCTTTCCCATAACGGCATTCAGTGTTTGGGGACTATTACCTGTAGTAGCCATATGTGTTTTGAAGATTGAGCAGCCCTCACATGTTGAACTGTCAATGTTCTCATTATGTATTGTGTAAGATTGCTGTAAATTTGTAGTAAATCTCTATAAAGTGTACAAATTCCTGCTGCTGTTAAAGTAGCAATGTCTGGATGTGGTGTATATGAAGCTAAGACTGGCCAGGTCGCTCCTACTTTGCTGAGCGGACCAAATCTCACGCTTTCTGTGGTATGGGGTAGGGCACCTTTAAACCAATTAATGTGCTCTTGGTAAGTTAATGGGACTTCTATTTCCATGTATTGGAACTAGTCTTCAGGTAGTTCATCTTCAATGTAGGTGTGAAACAACCGTGTGCGTGCATCTGCAGGCGGGAATTTAACCCAAGAATAGAATACCTCTATTCTGAATGCTTTCTGCGCCTCAACCACGAAGGTAACATCTCCACCTTTTACCGGGAGGCCATGTTGTAATAATCTCATAGTAGTTGCCTGTCTGCAATTTTCTGTAATATTTAGAGCCGCTACCTGCTCTTCAACGTCCTCAGCTTGTTCGGTCATTGTCAGAGAAGTAGTATATAGATAAAATATTTATAGAGATATGGTATGCACAATGTGGGAACTTCTAATCCTCCAAGCTTGAATAATCTACAGCCAATACATAGGGTATACCTACACAGCTGAGGCAAATTGTTTCCCTTCCCACTTCGGACATCTCCGGATAAATGTGAGTAGGGGTCTCTAAGAAAGCACGACTGAACTATTCGGATTAACCGTTAAATAGGAACCTAACCACCGTTGGCAGCACCATGTTGTGTAGTTCCTACTAATACGTAGTATCTGCGCATTATTTGGACAACATAAACTAGGGGATTGGTGTCTAGACTGGTTCTGGACACCCCCGCAGGATATGTCGGCCGATAGACTAGCTAGCTCACAGTGCCACTATCAGCCGCACTACCCTACCAGGCAGTAGCGGTCGGTGGTGGGAGTTCCGCCGGGCGCTGACGTGGGGCGGGGGAGGGGCAGGGTGAGGGGTAGTAAACTATGGATTACGGCTGATTACAGGTAAGTAAACATATAAATAAATAAACCGAAGTTCGTTACGCACGCTGCATCGCATTTGGCGATGCAGCGCGTGTAACGAAGTTTGTTTTATTTATTTATATGTTTACTTACCTGTAATCAGCCATAATCCGTCGTTTACTACCCCCCACCCTGCCCCTCCCCGCCCCACATCAGCACCCGGCGGAACTCCCACCACCGACCGCTACTGCTACCAGGGAGTGAATGGTTTCTGGCAACCACTCAACATGACAACCCTGACCCCTCAGGGATCGAGGCAGCAATACAGAACCTTTCGCTCAGTCACTCGTGCTTACTTACTCTCAGAGAAATATACAAAGAATACAAAGTGGGACCTTTTCAATAAGTTTATTGAACCAATGTTATTCTTGTATAAAATACGTGTGCTGCAATGATTGATAGACAGAAGCAGATAAACGTGATTACAAGCACCAAAAGCTTAAATAGTAGATATACTTCTACCATGGTGCTAAAACAGTGTATATATGCAGGCATATAAAACAAGGCAATAATCGAGCATACTCCTACGATGCGGACCCTACTCTAAGTGCACCTAGAGTGTGTGTAGGTGTGGAGCCAAGAATCCCCCCAGGAACGATCCAACCCCATTACCTAATGGGATAGAGTCAAAGACTCCTTCTTGGTCACAAACTGGACACCCCTCACGAGGTCAGACAGCTGCGCGGTGAAGTCTCAGCATGCAAGGACCCTCGGTGGCAGCTGAAGTGCCTCCTCCACTAATCTATCGGGATGCTCATCTTTTATAATAGAAAGCAGTCTTGCGATGTGCATATAGATTAGTGATGCTATGGATATGTAGATAGCCCTGTCGCCCCGTGGATAAAGATAGAGATGGCATTTGTACATAGTGCGAAACAAGACCTTGTACATGTTCAGGGCGTTGTGATAATATTGTGCGAAGACGTGTAGACAAGTTTAGTTTCAGGGAGACTAATCCAACATTGTCGTGGACACAAATATGTGCAAAAGGTCACAGCTGAAAATGTTATTGTGATGACTATGTAAGAAATAAGCTGCTTCGCTACATGGGCCTAGTTTGGGAATATAACACTCCCTGCCTGCGCCCACAGTTTACCAAGCTCCTGCCTTTGGATGGGATCAGAAGGATAGCTTGTTCCTACCACTGTGGGAGGACAAGGATGAGTACCAGCTCCCACGCGGCACCAGAGGTGTGTGCCAGGAGCCGGCGGGGATTTAGGGGTCCCCACGTGGTCCCCAATGCACCTCAAAGGCTGCTGGTGCCCCGGATGGGACTGGGGCACCAAAAGCAAAAGAAGGACCGCGGCATGACGCCGCATTGACAAAAGGAAAGAGCAGAGTGAGCTGCTCATATTACTTGTGTTGCGTTGTCTTCTTATTTAACTCTTTTGGTGCTTCCTAATGCTTTACACTTGTTCCTCTGATGAATCCTGGCTGCTGTAAGCCACAGCTACGCAGGACTGAGCTACGGTCACAAATGAACGCGACTGGATCTGATATAGAATTGTGACTTTATTACACAGTGAGGTCGCACAACCACACCATTTAATAAACCACTTTCCTCCTGACACTAGGCCATACCACCTCCCCTAAGTAGGCCTTAGACTGGTCTGCTTCACTACCCTGAGAAGGTCAAGTGCTACAAAGGTGTCCCTGGTTCCCAGTAATAAGACAATTGCAGGCTTATTACTTGAGAAGGACTCACATCTCTCGCAACTAATAACCCAATTTCTTCCAAGCAGCCATTTGGTAAACTCCATGGAGACAGCGTCTGCTCTTAGCACAAAGCATGGATGTTGGGGTAAGAGGAGGGTGGCCAAGTGTTGCTCTCTGGCGTGGCCACACTGTGAGCTGCTGAAACAGGTTCACAGTCCGTCACTTGTAACAAAAGGCCCTTCCTCTGGATGACGATTCAAAGCCAGACACTGCACTTGACTTTACAATCGCTTCTTTACATCTCACAATGACACTTAGATATGGGATGATAACAAATAGTGAACACGAGGGAACCAGTTCTGATCCCCATATAAGCTGCACAGCCTATTTCCCATCACGAATGAATCAAATAAATCTAATTTTTGTTTTGCGTCTTCAATAATTCCATATTTTGCTCCAATATATTTCACCTTTTATCTCTTTTTCTTTAGTCAATTCATTTTACTCATTCCCATGCTTATTTGTGGTAGTTCATAAAAACACAGGAGAATCCTAACAGATCTCTCCACTACTTTCTCCCTCCAGCCATGCTAGCTCTGTACCATAACTATACACAAAATCTCAGATTGGACGACCCAGTGCAGTAACCACCTAAGCAGACTATATCATATGAAATACCTTAAAGGACCTGTTGAGCTGCTCGAAGCTACCAGCAACCTCAAACCATAAAACTGTGCATCTCTCTCTCACACTTCATCATCCACCACACTGCTGCACACTGCATCCCATAACACGATAATCGCACTTCGGTGGTCATCACGCACGACATGGAAACACTTCCCACATAGGATAAAAAAAGCAACTCCTTACGAACCACACACCCTACATGCTAGAATGCTATTAATGTAGGCAAGTGCTTCAGCGTCACACATAGGGCTAGTAAGCACTAAATAAATGCTGCAATACAATACAAAGGGTTTCAGGGAAGAGAGGCAATCTATGGAGCAGAGTCATGCAGGGAAAGTGGAAATGGTAACTCTGGTTACCACTAACCTTCAGAGCAAACTACAGCTTTATGGACTACACACATACAAGGGGACCCCCAACATGTTTATCCAACCTAATGTTACCCAAGCACACTTAACTACATTCCACAGTCCTGGGAATGCAGGGGCCCAGTCATGACATGCAACATACAATCAGCAGGGGGAGACAGTAGGCAATGTCTCCAGCGAGGTTTAAGTAAAAAGGTCGAAAGCGCAACAGAAAAGGACTGCCTAAAACCAGTGCTTAATTTGTAAACAAAATGAGTGTCGGGGCTCTTGTCATGAGGCCACTGCAGCTTGCACCACACATTGCCCCAGCCAGCGCTGCCAATGATAGTAACAACACAAGTACTAACCATCACACTCCTACAATTGTGACAATTCTGACTATTCCAGGCCCCTAAAGCTATAAGAATGGCTTGGGTGGCAGGTAATAGTCATTGTTAATGTATATTGGATTAATAATTAACTGTTGTTGTCATTTCTAAATTAGCCTACAAGCGCCACCTTGTGGTAGACTGTCAGAAGCGCCGGTGTTGACAATTAAGTGCCAGAGCCGAGCACCAGAAACCACCAGCTCAAATTAAGCACTGCCTAAAACTCAACACAGATAAACCAGAAGTCCTGATCTTTGGGAACAAGAGCTCTCCATGGGACTCCTCCTGGTGGCCAACAGACCTGCAACCCACCCCATTGACCACAGCAAAAACCTCAGCATCAGAGTCACAATGGCCAAACGAGTAAACACTGTCACTTCCTCCTGCTTCTTCGGCCTCTGTATACTCCGCACGGTCACCCAGGCACTCATCACCAGCAGACAAGACCACGGCAACGCACTCTACACCGGCATTATGAATCAACTTATACAAAGACTCCAGACCACCCAGAGCGGCGCAACCAAACTCACCCTCAACATCCCCTGCAGCGCACACATCACTCCCCACCTCAGAGAGCTACACTGGCTACCAATCCAGAAGCGATGCCTATTCAAGCAGCGCACCCACACATACAAAGCCCTTCATAACGTCGGATCTGCCTACCTCAGCCACCGCCTCAACTCCCAACAACCCACTAGGCAACTGCGCTCAACCACACTCACCCTCGCGCAAATACCCCCCCATCCGCAGGAGCAAATCAGGAGGACGGTCCTTCTCCTACATTGCCGCCAAATCCTGGAACGACCTTCCACACTACATCAGGACCTCCCGTCCCTACTCGAGTTCCGCAAGAAGCTGAAGGCCTGGCTATTCAACCAGGAGCCCGATCGGCCTACTCATCTACTCTAGCGCCATGAAACTCCTTGGGTGCTAGGTGCGCTATACAGATACTCATAACATAACAACTATAGTCAGCTACCACCAACCATGGATAGTGGGCTGGGCATGGGACAAGCATATCAACTGATAAAAGGAGTTCCCCTTTGTATGGACGTCATCCCTCTTAATGAGCAGAGCACTGTAGGGGTGAGCAACATGCTGTAATTAGTGCTTGAAATGGAAATGGAAGTGCAAGAACCCACTACTTAAAGTACCTGCATGTTCGTGAGAAGTGCTGGTACTCTCATATGAAATGTATTGCAGCAGTGCTGAGAAGTCGTACCTACCCATTTAAAGCACTTGCCGTAATGATCGTGATCAGCAGGCTCGTGGCATGGGTCTTCTGCAGCAGATAACATGGCAGGTCTGCCAGAATGATAAAATGAGGAGCAGGTTCTCACGTGTGCACAGTGCCGAGAGACATTTGGATCGCATTACGTGTGTGCGCATGTGCAGTCAGTCTACCTATGCGATGGAGTCTGTAAACCAGACCAGGCCTGGAGTGGTGAAGGAACGGCCGCCGGAGGCAATTAGTGCGTCCTGCAGCGCGTCGCCCCAGCCCCTGCTTCTCACCATCATTATCTCCCGTCCCAACCGAGGGCACCAGCCTCCAATTTTGGATCATATTAAAGACCCCGGTGGGGTGTCCGGGCCCCCTGACACAGGCACGGGGCCACTGCTGGCTCCGCTCGCCACCGGCCCAGCTCCGCCGCTCACACCCGAGGCCCGCGGGATTATTGGTGAGGTAGCGCGCAGCAGCGCGCCAGAGAAGGCCTCGAGGCACTAATGGGGACAGCGAGGCCACCGCTGGCCCGCCATATTAGAGACCGGAGGCGAGGGCGGCTAACGAGCCGTGGGCCACCAGGCTCTGCGCCACGCAGCCACTCACAGGAGGAGCGCGGAGGACGGCCACTAACGAGGGCCAGACGAATTAAGGACACTTACTGCTGGCTGTGGGGTGACACACAGTGGAGGGGGCGGGGGGCTACCTGTCCATCAGCCCCTGCACACACATGCCTACTGGCTCCAGTCTTGGACTTTGGTAGGGTGGGGGAGAGGTGACACACAGTGGAGGGGGCGGGGGGCTGCCTGTCCATCAGCTCCTGCACACACATGCCTACTGGCTCCAGTCTTGGACTTTGGTAGGGTGGGGGTGAGGTGACAGACAGTGGTGGGGGCGGGCTGCCTGTCCATCAGCTCCTGCACACACATGCCTACTGGCTCCAGTCTTGGACTTTGGTAGGGTGGGGGAGAGGTGACACACCGTGGAGGGGGCGGGAGGGCTACCTGTCCATCAGCTCCTGCACACAAATGCCTACTGGCTCCAGTCTTGGACTTTGGTAGGGTGGGGGTGAGGTGACAGACAGTGGTGGGGGCGGGGCTGCCTGTCCATCAGCTCCTGCACACACATGCCTACTGGCTCCAGTCTTGGACTTTGGTACAGTGGGGGAGGGGTGACACACCGTGGAGGGGGTGGGGGCTACCTGTCCATCAGCTCCTGCACACACATGCCTACTGGCTCCAGCCTTGGACTTTGGTAGGGTGGGGAGAGGTGACACACAGTGGAGGGGGCGGGGGAGCTACCTGTCCATCAGTCCCTGCACACACATGCCTACTGGCTCCAGGCTTGGACTTTGGTACAGTGGGGGAGGGGTGACACACAGTGGAGGGGGGGGGGGGCTACCTGTCAATCAGCTCCTGCACACGCATGTCTACTGGCTCCAGGCTTGGACTTTGGTAGGGTGGGGGAGAGGTGACACACAGTGGAGGGGCGTGGGGGGCTACCTGTCCATCAGCCCCTGCACACACATGCCTACTGGCTCCAGGCTTGGACTTTGGTAGGGTGGGGAGAGGTGACACACAGTGGAGGGGGCGGGGGAGCTACCTGTCCATCAGTCCCTGCACACACATGCCTACTGGCTCCAGTCTTGGAATTTTGGTAGGGTGGGGGAGGGGTGACACACCTTGGAGGGGGCGGGGGGGCTACCTGTCCATCAGCCCCTGCACACACATGCCTACTGGCTCCAGGCTTGGACTTTGGTAGGGTGGGGGAGAGGTGACACACAGTGGAGGGGGCGGGGGGCTACCTGTTCATCAGCTCCTGCACACACATGCCTACTGGCTCCAGTCTTGGACTTTGGTAGGGGGGGGAGAGGTGACACACCGTGGAGGGGGGCTACCTGTCAATCAGCTCCTGCACACGCATGCCTACTGGCTCCAGTCTTGGACTTTGGTAGGGTGGGGAGAGGTGACACACAGTGGAGGGGCTGGGCGGGGTGGGGGGGTACCTGTCCATCAGCTCCTGCACACACATGCCTACTGGCTTCAGTCTTGGACTTTGGTAGGGAGGGGGAGAGGTGACACACAGTGGGGGAGGGCTACCTGTCCATCAGCTCTTGCACACACATGCCTACTGGCTCCAGGCTTGGACTTTGGTAGGGTGGGGGAGAGGTGACACAAAGTGGAGGGGGCGGGGGGGGGTACCTGTTCATCAGCTCCTGCACACATATGCCTACTGGCTCCAGTCTTGGACTTTGGTAGGGTGGGGGAGAGGTGACACACAGTGGAGGGTGCAGGGGCTACCTGTCCATCAGCTCCTGCACACACATGCCTACTGGCTCCAGTCTTGGACTTTGGTAGGGTGGGGGAGAGGTGACACACAGTGGAGGGGGCGGGAGGTGGGGCTGCCTGTCCATCAGCCCCTGCACACACATCCCTACTGGCTCCAGGCTTGTACTTTGGTAGGGTGGGGAGAGGTGACACACAGTGGAGGGGCCGGGCGGCGGGGGGGGCTACCTGTCCATCAGCCCCTGCACACACATGCCTACTGGCTCCAGTCTTGGACTTTGGTAGGGTGGGGAGAGGTGACACACAGTGGGGGGCTACCTGTCCATCAGCTCCTGCACACACATGCCTACTGGCTCCAGTCTTGGACTTTTGTAGGGTGGGGGAGAGGTGACACACAGTGGAGGGGGCAGGGGGGCTCCCTGTTCATCAGCGCCTGCACACACATGCCTACTGGCTCCAGGCTTGGACTTTGGTAGGGTGGGGAGAGGTGACACACAGTGGAGGGGGCGTGGGGGCTACCTGTCCATCAGCTCATGCACACACATGCCTACTGGCTCCAGGCTTGGACTTTGGTAGGGTGGGGAAGAGGTGACACACAGTGGAGGGGGCGGGGGCTACCTGTCCATCAGCTCCTGCACACACATGCCTTCCTGCTCCAGGCTTGGACTTTGGTAGGGTGGGGGAGAGGTGACACACAGTGGGGGGGAAGGGCAGGGGGGCTACCTGTCCATCAGCCCCTGCACACACATGCCTACTGGCTCCAGGCTTGGACTTTGGTAGGGTGGGGAGAGGTGACACACAGTGGAGGGGGCGGAGGCAGGGGGGCTACCTGTCCATCAGCCCCTGCACACACATGCCTATTGGCTCCAGTCTTGGACTTTGGTAGGGTGGGGGAGAGGTGACACACAGTGGAGGGGGCGGGGGCCACCTATCCATCAGCCCCTGCACGCACATGCCTACTGGCTCCAGGCTTGGACTTTGGTAGGGTGGGGGAGGGGTGACACAGTGGAGGGGGGGGGGCTGCCTGCTCATCAGCCCCTGCACGCACATGCCTACTGGCTCCAGGCTTGGACTTTGGTAGGGTGGGGGAGGGAGTTTCGTTTTCCAGAACCAGCTCGTGTCTATAGATATCTGGGGAGATTGTCTGACACTCTGGAAGGTCAACCAAGGTCACTGCCATCTTAGCTTCTACAAGGCCGGTGGGGCTGGAGCTGAGTCCGTCTCATGTCAGATTCCTGTGAAACAGATTAGGCTGTACTCATCAAGACGTGGCCCGGCAATAAGGCATGTTAATACCATGTGTGGTATTACCGACATTGGGTGTTATTACCGCACCGTTACCAAGAGTTTTCACATCAGAATAGAGAATTCGCTCGAAATATGCCACAATGAGCTCACTCACACTCAGACAGCCTGGATATGTGGTAACGCCTACTCTTACAGCCCAGATATCTGTGGTACCCACACTCAGACAGACAACCCAGATAAGTGTGGTACACACACTCAGACAGACAACCCAGATATGTGTGGTACCCACACTCAGCTCAGATATATGCGGTACCCACACTCAGACAACCCAGATATGTGGGGTAGCCACACTCAGCTCAGATATGTACAGTACCCACACTCAGACAACCCAGATATGTGCGGTACCAACACTCAGCTCAGATATGTGTGGTTCCCACACTCAGCTCAGATATGTGCAGTACCCACACTCAGACAACCCAAATATGTGTGGTACTCACACTCAGCTCAGATATGTGGAGTATCCACACTCAGACAACCCAAATGTGTGATACCCACCATTCAGCTCAGATATGTGTGGTACCCACACTAAGACAACCCAGATAAGTGTGGTACCCACACTCAGCTAAGATATCTGTGGTACCGACACTAAGATAGACAACCCAGATATCTGTGGTACTCAGCTCAGATATGTGGGGTATCCACACTCAGCCTATGTATTGGTGGTACCCACACTCAGACAGACAACCTAGATTTGTGTGGTACCCACACTCAGCTCATATGTGTGCAGTACCCACACTCAGACAACCCAGATATGTGTGATATCCACACTCAAATCAGATATCTGTGCTACAACCCAGATATGTGTGGTACCCACACACAGCTCAGATATGCGGGGTACCCACACTCGGACAGACAACCCAGATATGTGTGGTAACCACACTCATCTCAGATATGTGCGGTACCCACACTCAGGGCCAGACAGGCCTTTTATTCCACTGGGAATTTCCCCAGTGGACTGGAGAACTCGGAGGCCGGCGTTGAGAGCCCAGGGCCGCTCCTGGTGCCTCTGTTGCCTTACCCGGCTCCCCAAGGGTAACTGCAGCAGGACAGGGAGGCTTCAAGAGTGAGAGAGGAAGAGATGGCGGGAGGAGGGAGGTAGAGAGAAAGCAATTGGAGTGATGGCAGATTGGGACGAGAGGAGAGAGAGAGTGGATAGAAGGAAAGAGAGATTGCCTAATGATTTGAAGGGCGCAGGGTGGTCTGAGCATTTTTGCCAGGACTGCTTTTGTTTTCCAGTACCGCCCTACACGTGACTGGCCTGAGTGTGTGCTGTGGCACAGTAACTGGCTTGAGAATGCGTTGCTGCACACATGACTGGCCTGAGTGTGCGCTGTGGCACAGTAACTGGCTTGAGAATGCGTTGCTGCACACGTAACTGGCCTGAGTGTGGCCTGCGCTGTGGCACAGTAACTGGTCTGAAAATGCGTTGCTACACACGTAACTGGTCTGAGAATGCGTGGCTGCACACGTAACTGGTCTGAGAGTGCGTCGCTACACGCACACCTGGACTGAGTGTGCGTTGTGGCACAGTAACTGGTCTCAGAGTGCATTGCTGCACACATAACTGGTCTGAGAGTGCGTTGTTGCACATGTAACTGGTCTGAGAGTGCGTTGCTACACACATAACTGGTCTGAGAGTGCGTTGCTACACACATAACTGGACTGAGTGTGCGTTGCTGCACACTTACTGGTCTGAGAGTGCATTGCTGCACATGTAACTGGTTTGAGAGTGCACTGCTGCACACGTAACTGGTCTAAAAGTGCGTTGCTACACACGTAACTGGTCTGATTGTCAATTGCGGTACAGTAACTGGTCTGAGAGTACGTTGCTGCACATGTAGCTGGCCTGAGTGTGCGTTGCAGCACACTAACTGGTCTGAGAGTGCGTTGCTGCACACGTAACTGGCCTGAGTGTGTGTTGCAGCACAGTAACTGGTCTAAGGGTGCGCCGCTACACACATAACTGGACTGAGTGTGCGTTGTGGCACACTTAACTGGTCTAAGAGTACGTTGCTGCACACGTAACTGATCTGAAAGTGCGGCTGTACACACATAACTGGTCTGAGTGCGTGTTGCAACAGAGTAACTGGTCTGAGTGTGTTGCTGGACACGTAACTGGTCTGAGAATGCGTTGCTCCACAGGTAACTGGTCTGAGAGTGTGTTGCTGCACACATAACTGGTCTCAGTGTGTGTTGCGTCACACTAACTGGTCTGAGAGTGCGTTGCTGCACAAGGTAACTGGTCTGAGAGTGCGTTGCTGCACACGTATCTGGTCTAAGTGTGGTTCGGCACAGTGACTGATCAGAGAATGTGTTGCTGCACACATAACTGGTCTGAGAGTGCGTTGCTGCACATGTAACTGGTCTGAGAGTGCGTTGCTGCACACATTACTGCCCTTAGTGTGCATTGCGGCACACTTACTGGTCTGAGAGTGTGTTGCTGCACACATAACTGGCCTGAGTGTGCATTGGGGCACACTAACTGGTCTGAGAGTGCGTTGCAGCACACATAACTGGTTTGAGAGATAATTTTCTTTGGTCTGCCCCCTAACAATATGTGGCGCAGCTGGTGGCCACAAGATATGCATCCCCCGCTAAACTCGGTCAGAGAAGTTAAAAATTTGGGGGTGAAAATGGATGACACCCTCAACATGAAATCTCAGATCCAAGCGGTAACGGGACAATGTTTCGGCCTCCTAAGAATGCTGAAGCAGTTTCTACCTCTTCTTTCGGTTCCCCACAGGAAAACAGTGGTTCAGGCCCTGATCGGATCCAGACTGGATTATGTAAACATTCTTTACTTAGGTCTACTAGAGTTTTTACTTACTCGTCTTCAGGTGGTTCAAAACGCCGCAGCCAGGGCGATACTTCTACTTGGCCCGAGAACGCGGATGTCTTTCCACCTTAAATCTCTCCACTGGCTCCCGATCCGCAAGAGGATCCTTTTCAAAGCCCTTGTTCTGGCCTTTAAGGCACTTCACGACACTGGAGCGCCTTACTTAAGAAAGAGAGTCCAATTCTATCTTCCTCGGCGCTCCTTAAGATCCGCATCCCAGTCGTTGGCACTGACCCCTGTGTTCCGCCGATCTCGAATAGGCGGTCGATCATACCAGGTTCAAGTCGCCAAATTGTGGAACTGTCTGCCGCTTAATCTACGACAGATGCAAGAGCTCCTTCCTTTTAGGAGATCTCTGAAAACTTGGCTGTTCCAGCAGTAGCCTTTGCGCCAGCACTTGCAATTCAGCCGCCACACTAAACTAGCGCCGGGACACTCTGTCGAGTAGCTGTGCGCTCTATAAATACTCTCATAACAATCATAACAGAGTGCATTGCTGCATACGTAACTGGTGTGAATGTGCATTGCAGCACACTAACTGGTCTGAGAGTGCGTTGCTGCACACCTAACTGGTCTGAGAGTGCGTTGCTGCACACCTAACTGGTCTGAGAGTGCGTTGCTACCTCAGTAACTGGTCAGAGAGTGCGTTGTTGCACATATAACTCATCTGAGTGCGCATTGTGCCACAGTATCTAGTCTGAGAGTGCATTGCTACACACATAACTGCTCTGAGTGTGCATTGCTGCATTCGTAACTGGTCTGAGAGTGCGTCGCTACAAACGTAACTGGTTTGAGTGTGCGGTGCGGCACAGTAACTGGTCTGAGAGTGCGTTGCTGCACATGTAACTGGTCTGAGAGGGCGTTGCTACACACCTAACTGGTCTGAGTGTGTGTTACGGCACAGTAACTGATCTGAGAGTGCGTCACTACACAGGTAACCGGTCTGAGTGTGCAGTGCAGCACAGTAATCAATCAGGGATTTGCAGAGCGCACTACTCACCCGTGATGGTCTCAAGGCGCTGGGGGGAGGGGGGTATCGGGCTGCTCCGGTCATTCAAAAAGCCAGGTCTTGAGGCTCTTCCTGAAAGCTTGCAGTCTGGGGCTTCGTCTGATGTGGAGGGGGAGTTCGTTCCAGGTCTTGGCCGCGAAGTAGGAGAAGGAACTGCCTCCCGTTCTGGCTCTGTGTATGCGGGGGATTTCGGCCAAGGCTAGGTCAGCGGAGCAGCGGTTCCTCTCGGAGGCGCAGAAGGAGATTCTTTTGTAGAGGTATTGGGGTCCGGTGTTGTGGAGGGCTTTGTAGGTGTGTGTGAGCAGCTTGAAGGTCACTCTTATTTCGACGGGGAGCCATTGGAGGTCTCGTAGGTGCTGGGTGATGTGGTCTTGTCGTGGGATGCTGAGGACGAGTCTGGCTGCGGCATTCTGGACGGTCTGGAGTTTGTAGAGTAGAGATTTGTTAATTCTGGCGTAGAGTTCGTTTCTGTAGTCCAGCCTGCTGGTGATGAGTGTGTGGGTGATGGTCTTCCTGGATTCGGGGGATCCATTTGAAGGTCTTGCGGAGTATGCAGGAGGGTGTTGAAGCATGTGGAGGATACGGCGTTGATCTGTCGGTTGATGGTGAGGGAGGAGTTGAGTATGATGCCGAGGTTTCGTGCGTGGGCCGTCGGTGTGGGAGGGTTGCCGATGGCCGGGGGCCACCAGGTGTCGTCCCATGCGGATGGGGTGGATCCGAGGATGGGGACTTCTGTTTTCTCCGAGTTGAGCTTCAGGCAGCTGCTGCTCATCCAGGATGCGACGTCCTTCATTCCACCCTGCAAGATGTGCCTGGAGGTGTCGGGGTCCTTGGTGAGGGAGAGGATGAGCTGGGTGTCGTCGGCGTAGGATACTATGCTGAGTCCGTGTTTTCTGACGATGGTTGCGAGAGGGGCCATGTAGATGTTGAAAAGCGTGGGGCTGAGGGAGGATCCTTGGGGGACTCTGCATCTCATTTCTGTGGGTTCGAGGAGGAACGGCGGAAGTCTTATTCTTTGAGTTCGGCCGGCGAGGAAGGAGCGGATCCAGTCTAGGGCAGTTCCCTGTATGCCGGCGTCATGGAGCCTAGCGGCTAGTGTGCGATGGGAGACGGTGTCGAAGGCTGCTGAGAGGTCTAGAAGAATGAGGGCTGCAGTGTGGCCTTGGTCGAGGAGTGTGCGGATGTCAGCCGTGGCAGCTAGGACGGCGGTCTCGGTGCTGCGGTTGCTGCGGAAGCCGGATTGAGATGTGTCGAGGATGTTGTTGGTTTCTATGAAGTTCGTTAGCTGGATGTTGATGATCTTCTCGGTGACTTTGGCGGCGAAGGGGAGGAGAGAGATGGGCCTCTAGTTCTTGAGGTCCGTCGGGTCTGCGGAGTGCTTCTTTAGGAGAGGTTTGACTTCTGCATGTTTCCAGTCGCCGGGAAACGTGCTTGTTTTGAGGGTACAGTTGATTGTCAGTCATAGTTCTGCTGCGATGGTGGAGGTGGCCCTGTGGAAGATGGGCGGCGGGCAGGGGTCAGTGGGTGCTCCGGAGTGTATGCTCCTCATGGTCTTTATGGTGTCTTCTGTGGTGACCGGGGTCCAGGCGAGGATGGTCGGCTGAGTGGTGTTGCTGGTGGGAGGTGTTGGGTCGGTGTCTTGGTCGTGTTCGTCGAAGTTGTCATAAAGTGCCCTGATCTTGTGGTGGAAGAAGGAGCCTAGTTTGTTGCAGAGGTCCTGGGAGGAGGGGACGTCAGAGGTTTCGCCTGGGGGGTCTGGTGAGTTCTTGTATGATGCTGAAGAGTTCCTTGGAGTTGCGGGAGTTGGAGAGGATTCTGTCCTGGATGAAGTTCCTCTTCGTAGTAACTAGCCTGAAAGTGCACTGCTACACACATAACTGGTCTGAATGTGCGCTGCAGCACAGTAACTGATCTGAGAGTGCGTTGCTTCACAAGTAACTGGTATGAAAGTGCGTTGCTGCACATGTTACTGGTCCTAGTGTGCGTTGCGGCACAGTAATTGGTCTGAGAGTGCGTTGCTGTACACGTAAGTGGTCTGAGTGTTCGTTGTAGCACAGTAACTGGTCAAAGAGTGCGTTGTTGCACACGTAACTCATCTGAGTGTTCATTGTGCCACAGTATCTAGTCTGAGAGTGCATTGCTACACACATAACTGCTCTGAGTGTGCATTGCTGCACACATAACTGGTCTGAGAGTGCGTCGCTACAAACATAACTGGTCTGAGAGTGCGTTGCTGTACACGTAACTGGTCTGAGAGGGCGTTGATACACATTTAACTGGTCTGAGTGTGCGTTACAGCACAATAACTGGTCTGAGAGTGCATCGCTACACACGTAACTGGTCTGAGTGTGCAGTGCAGCACAGTAACTAGTCTGAGAGTGCATTGCTACACACATAACTGGTCTAAGTGTGCATTGCTGCACATATCTGGGCTTCTGAGTGAGGGTGCCGCACATATCTGGCTGAGTGTTCCTTGCTCCACCTATGCGGCTCTGTGAGTGTGAGTTCTGCAGGTATCTGGGCCCAGTGTGTGTTACTGTACGTATCTGGGCTGTTTGAGTGTGGGCATCACATTTATTTGGTCTGAGTGTGGGCAGAACAGACCTGGGGAACCAAAAGAAGCCCTGGGAAAAATGCTCAAACCAGTCCCTCACCCTTCATTTCCTCCCACAACCTCACTCTTTACATCCATCCATTCTTTCTCGCCTTCTATCCTCTCTTTCATCCCCACCCCACTGCGTCTTACTAGTCTAAGATTCACAAGGGGTAGCAAGGGAACACCCCTTCCTTCGCTGAGTCACACTACTCAAAGATTCACAAGGGGTAGCAAGGAAACACCCCCATCCACCACAGTCTCACTAATCAAATATTCACCAGGGGTAATACTTCCTTCCCTGCCAAGTCTTACTACTTAAATATTTACTAGGGGTAACAAGGAAACACCTCCTGCCCCAGCCGAGTCTCACTACTCAAAGATTGAGAAGGGGTAACAAGGAAATACTTCTCCTCTGCTGAAATTCACTACTATAAGATTCACCATGAGTAACAAGGAATAGTATGCATACAACATGTGATTCGCCCACTACTCAACCCACCCCACGATCAGGCCTCAAAAAGTGACAACACAGTTTTGTGGGTCAGCCACGGCGTAGTCCTTTATTCACATTAACTTTGCTCACTAAGCAAGCATAGGCGTCATCAAGAATTTTCTTAAAGTCAGATGAATGACAATCAGATGCAATCAAGAGCCAGAAGGTTACATTGGGTGAAAGAGCGTATATACATTATATACATTGCAGCAACCACCAAGACACGTACATTGTGTTGAAATCGCCTGTGCTCATTGTGCCAGCAGGCCCCAATTTGCACCGGCCCCCGAGTTCTACCCAGGACATACCTGCATCATCGATGGAACACATTGACCAGCAGTCATTGGTAGCAACTTTCCCCAAACCTCCATCCTGGAGGGAGCTACTAAACCAGGGCACCGCATAACGCATTGGCCTGCCGGGGACCTGAACACAGGCGCAGCCCCCAAAGTTCTAACTCTGACATCTCGGGTAAGGCAGGGGAATTCAGGACCATCAGCCCGCCAACCCGGTGCCCAAATGAATGTCCCCCCTGTCCAGGGGTCAGTCAGTCCAGACAAAAAGTACACTTCTCAGTATCCCCCGCTATTTTGCTGCCAGGGACCCAGCCGCTCTAGGAATGGGTGGGTGGGTAAATTGCTGCTGGTCCGCACTGTCCTAGACACGCTGGAGGGGACGAAGAGGGTGTCCCAGTGCTTCCTTGGACCTTATATGGCCCCTGGTGGGCCTTGCGGCCTTCGATGAAGTCGCTAGCCGGCCCTTGCTAAGAATCTCTTCCAGTGTTATCGGGGGAGGACTCCCACCCATGTAGCCACTGAGGGCGCCCTGCCCAGAAGTGCGGGTTGCGCCAAAACAATGCCTGTCTTATGCTGAGATTCACTACTCAAAGATTCACCAGGGGTAACAAGGAAACATTCCCCACCCTGACAAGTCTCACTACTCAAAGATTCACCAAGGATACCAAGGAAATGCTCCTCCTCTGCTGAGATTCATTACTGAAAGATTCACCAGGACGTAACAAGGAAGCACCTCTCCTCTTCTTTATTTTATTTATTTGAAGAGTTTTATATAGCGCTGGCTAGACCCGTAGGCATCAGAGCGCTTTACATGAGGATCATTGCGTTACAAGTTACAAATTGCATCCGTTACCAGAGCATAGTAAAACATAGGCAAAAAACAATGTTACAGTAATTCGTGGGAGGGAGGGGGAGGAAAGAGACACAGCGGGGAGACGGGGAGAACTGTGCCCAATGTCCGGCTGGGTAGATGACGGCCGAGGGGGTGAACCAGGGCCGATCTCCTCTATAGCTGTCTAGCAGCTCCACCAGGCATCAGCCATGATGCTCAGGTCTCAGCGGTCAGGAATAACAGGAAACAACAGTTTTTCATGGGTTACATTAGTTACAGTTGCATAGTCAAACACAGAAGAAACAAGTCCCCAGTATCGGAATAGAGGGAATGGGGGAGGGGAGTGGAGAAAAGGGGGCTGGGAAGCAGATCAGAATCTGGCAAACCGGCATTTGGAGAAAAGTACCACGTGGGGGCCCAAAAAGTTAGAGTAAGCAGGCCCATAACCCAGATGGGGTCACAAAGTCACTAAGTCCAGTGCCCAAATTCAATCACCGCGGTAGCGCTGGCTAGACCCGGAGGTATCAGAGCGCTTTACATGAGTATCAGCGAGTTACAGGTTACAAAAATTACATCAGTTACAGGAGCCAAGAATAGACCTTATAGGAGAGAAACAGTGATAACACAATATCAAGAGATATTAACGCATAAGCTGGAAATGGGAGGTAGCCACAGGATCACGGAGGGAGGAGGCGGGGAGGGAAGGAAACACAACGGGGAGAACGAGGAAAAACTATGTTCAATGTCCGGCTGGGTAGGTGACGGCCGATGGGGTGAACCAGAGCCAGACTCCTCTATAGCTGCCTAAACAGCTCCACCGGGCATCAGCCATGTTGCTCGGTCTCAGAGCTCTTTACATGAGAACACCACAGTAGTACAGAATTACATCAGATTACCAGAGCATAAATAATACAACAACAAGTCCCAATGGGGCATAGAGGGAAACGAGGGGGAGGGGAAAATGAGTCCAGCAGCTGGAAAAACGGACAGAGATCAGGCAAACCGGCAATGGGAGAAAGTACATCGGGAGACCCTCAAAGTCACAGTCCACAAGCCCACAGACCAGTTAGGGTCACAGAAACACATCATCTGGGGCCAGACTCGCTCTCTGCACCGGAGCACCAAAGGTCGAGAGGGGTGTCTCGTAGTGGGCATCCTTATCAGAAGGAAGTGTATGCGTCCCGAAGAGGGGGGGGGGTCAACTTGAAGCACTAGACCAGATTGGTAACACCAAGACGTGGACCGGCGGCCCATAGCGATCGTAGAAACCATATCATCCATATCATCCGTTCTAGTAGCAACATATCGAAAGTGACCTCATCCGACCACTCTGCATGTCCGTATCAAATCTGCCTTCCTATAAAGGTTTAAAATGTTGTCTTCACTCCTCGGCTGATCCATTTGACCTTCTGGGGTGCCCGAGACATAATATCTAACTATTCCGTCACCTGTCCACAATTTCCTAAACCGGTCCGTTAATCCAGACTAACATCCAGTGCTCATTTTTCATTGTTTCGCGGTTACCATTTGCGAGTAACTTTAGCACTTCCGGGTTTCTGTATCTACTATGTAGAATCTTTGCCCTGTTGGAAATGTATTAGCAAAACCAAACTACTAGTGTCCAACACAGGTCATCATCTATCACCTGCACACAGTGTTAGTCCTGTACACACAAATTTATAAGGAGCTCAACATCTCTACACACCTATGACCTATTAGGAGCACAAGCAATTTGTTAACACATCCATTAGCAGGAAAGAGCCTCTACAAAATTAGGTAGAGAAGTAGAACGATGCTTACCTGCTACTATGTTCAGTATAAAAGATATAAACTAACACACTCATTGGATGATGTCATCAGTGATGTCATTAAATGTCACAGAACATGTCATGAGCGATGCAATGTGCTAGGTCACAAGCAGTGCATAGCAGGGGCTCAAGCCATGGTTAGCAGTGATAACTATAAATGCTAAATTTCTGTGGGTATTTGATATTAAAACTTTTTATTGTCACTGAAATTTTCATGTAAATATTACATTCCTTTGTTATTTTCAGTGAATTTCTAAGGTTTTTTTAAAAAACAAACAGATCTTATTATTATACCCAACTATAACATTACTATAACCTTTGTTTTTTCAGTGAATATCTAGGGCTTTTTTGATGTAAAGTAATATTTTATTTCCATACGTAAAGCCAAACCCCGTGCATTGCCTTCTTGCGTGCGCGGTTGGCCGCAGGGCCTGGCCTGGTGCCAGGCACTGTGGCCAACCCCTCACAGTCAAGCAACCTCCACCGGTGAGCCTCAGGGCGGAGTGGGAGCCAGCAAATCTTTTTTTAAATATTGGGAGCGGGGTGTACAGCCCCCTCCACACGCCTTTAGGGCCCCGGGAACCCCATCCACCAGGGCCATTATATTTAATTAAGGGGAGGTGGGCATCTCTTCTGAGATTCACTACTGAAAGATTCACCAGGGGTAACAAGGAAACATTCCCCACCCTGACAAGTCTCACTACTCAAAGATTCACCAAGGATACCAAGGAAATACTCCTCCTCTGCTGAGATTCATTACTGAAAGATTCACCAGGGCGTAACAAGGAAGCACCTCTCCTCTTCTGAGATTCACTACTGAAAGATTCACCAGGGGTAACAAGGAAACATTCCCCACCCTGACAAGTCTCACTACTCAAAGATTCACCATGGGTAACAAGGAAATACTCCTCCCCTACAGAGATTCATTACTGAAAGATTCACCAGGGGTAACAAGGAAACATTCCCCACCCTGCCAAGTCTCACTACTCTAAGATTCACCAGGGGTTACATGGATGCTGGTTAATGCACGAGGAACCCAAACCTCACACATTTAGACAACATGATCTTCTTGTGTTGATCACGCCCACCTTTACAAATGTAAATAAACCTGATGTTGCTGTGTGACTCAACACACCAACATCACAGATCTAGACCAGCGATTTTTAACCCTTTGACTTCTGAGCCTCTCCTCCCCCCATTGAAACACTACTTGAAACCGGGGACCCGACCTAACCAATTTCTATGGTTTGAACTGCAAAGCAATAAGCAAAAATACAGAAACAAGTATGCATCAAACAATACAGAAATTATGGAATATTTTATTTAATTTGCAAACAAAAATATTTGAAAATCAAAATTTTAATTGGAAGGTTGAAGCTTTCAAAAATGTAGTTTTATTTCTAAAAGACAAAGAAATTTTCTCGACTCTAGCATATCACTGTCTTATTTTCTTCCTAATGCAAGCTTTCCTTTTTGTCAGAACTCACCTGTGCTGCTTCAATTGAGGACTCGATTGTCCTCACTGGATTATGTTTGCTGTAGCAGCGCTGCAAGCACGAATCAAGGGAAGGATACTAACTTCTTTTTAAGCTTTCAATTTCAGATTCCTTCACATTTACAGAGAATTTTAAATTTTTAAATTTTCTTGTTTCATGTATATGCACTTTATTAATCTATTAATATTATTACATTTTCTAAACAGTCCCCCTGAGTAGGTGTCGCGGACCCCGACGGGTCTGCAGTTCACAGGTTAAGAACCACTGATCTAGACAACGCAACAGTGCTCATATACAGGTCACAACCCAGGCATAACAGCCTGAGAAGATGCACAATGCTTGAATTTTTCACCCACCATCCACCATGGACCTTGATGCCGCCTTGTTGTTCACCATCGCTCAGGTAGCTGCTGCAGCCGTTAAAGCCATTACCTCTTGTGGTATTCTCTTGAGCTTCTGCTGTTACCATGTCAATGGCAGCGTGGCGCTCTAGCGATGTTGCAATACTACATGCTACAGTGCATTGTTCCACAAGTGCTCCAAGAGGCCTTACACAAATATTTTAGGCGCTTCAATGAAATGGCGTAGGCAATGCAAATGGTAAATTCCACAAAACCCTTGTCCGAGGCCATGAAATGACCAATTCTGGGATTCGACAGCAAAGACCACAAGGAAGGTTCTCACCTTCCTGCTTCTTTGCTTCTCTTTTGTTGTTAGTGCTGATTTTCTTACTAATTCATTATTTGTGCAGTTTTCTTATAGCATGGACATCACTTAAAAGTGTTCGAGCCCTTTACAAAAACAAGGTCAAGTTTACAAGACACAACAGTGACGATGAAAAGCAAATACAAGGCGATCAATTAAATGCTGAAAGGAAATTAAATAGGATAGATACAAATTTCAGAAAACATATGCATCGCTTTGGTGAATGAAAACGCTAGAGTGGGAGAATGTTGGTTAAATAGTAGAGGTAAGAAGATTGAGGAAAGATAATAAGTGAGAGCTGAGGAGGTGAAAGCAGCATTTAGAAGCAAAAAAACAAGGCAAAGTAGTAATGAGGGATGCAGCATGAGAGCTCTCGACTCAGGTACACATGTGAGGAAGCAGGATTAGGGGACTAAAGACCAGAGAAGAATAGGGAGTGAAATTAAGAACAAGGTATAAGAAATGGCAATGGCTGAGAAAATAATTTAGCTGCAGCAAGATAGGAAGGAAACCAATGACATGATGGACCCAAGGCTCGCGGGAGACTGCGAGCAAAGGGATACGCCATCATAAGTTTCATTTTGAAAGCAAGGGGTTCTAGGATAAGTATTTCCGGACTACTTAGAGAACTGCGGTCACCTGGCATGCTCAGTCCTGATGGGTGGAGGTGTGTAAAACCTTGCAATACTTGCCTTCTTGTAGGATGCTCTGACTTCCATGGGTACCTGTTGCAGCGTTAATAGCAGTAGGATCCCATTTTTTTATCCTGTGACAAGGGGTGCTGCTGCATCTAACACAGCCATCTAGGGGGCAAGATGTGCTTTAGGAAGCTGAGTTAAAAGGAAGTTACCTCAATCAATCTTTAAAAGCACCAGGAACTGACAAGAGTCCTGAGGTTAGTTAGATTATAATTTCCGGGTAAAAGATCTGCCATGGATTGGTTCAACGACGTGTTGTGTTAGACCACTACCTATAAGGAACATTGCTGACAGATTGAGTGCAGAGTCATTAGAATCACCCCAATGGAGGTTGCAATCCCCTAAGAAGATGTTGTTACTAATGAGTTGTTAGTAATGTGCTCTATTCAACGCTTAGTCACTTATCACCACAAGGGCAATAAATGGCATGTAGTTTAATAGGACAGGTATGTACCAATTCAATCTCCATGATCAGACATTGGAAGGGCGCGTAGGAGTCAATAGGTGTCTGCGTATATTGAACAGAGTTCTTGTAACTCACTGCGCCGCCTGCACCCGATCTGCGTTCTCAATCACATCGCAAACTAGAGTAATCAGTGGGATGGCGGACATTGATGGTGGGGTGAGATGCAGCACTGGCCGTGTCTTGGTAAGCACGAGGAAGTCAAGACAGCACATAAGAACCATATCGTCAATTTCCAGCCTGTGTTTCACTGCTGATCTACAACTGTGTAAAAGACAACTCAGTGTGGCATTAACAGGTTTATTGACAGGTGGTGGCATGGGTCCTACCTGGATCTGAATAGGGTTACCGTGTACTGCTTTTCATAGGGGACATGTCTCCAAAGGCGATATATGTTCAGGAACTATTGGCATGGCCATATTAAAATCATGATCATCAATGGAAGATGCTGCAATAGGATCAGGGTTAAGCAATGGCTGACATTGAGAAGGGAGACTGAAGGTCACAGCCAATCAACAATGGAAGATGCTGCAATAGGATCAGGGTTAGCCAATGGCTGATATTGAGAAGGGAGACTGAAGGTCACAGCCAATCATCAATGGAAGATGCTGCAATAGGATCAGGGTTAGCCAATGGCTGACATTGAGAAGGGAGACTGAAGGTCACAGCCAATCATCAATGGAAGATGCTGCAATAGGATCAGGGTTCGCCAATGGCTGACATTGAGAAGGGAGACTGAAGGTCACAGCCAATCATCAATGGAGGATGCTGCAATAGGTTTGATATTTTATTAATTTATATAGCGCCCGAATCACCCCGACAGGGGTATCTCTGCGCTGAGGCCACTGATTACAGTCAAAAGGTGAATCTTAGAAGAGATGGGTTTTTAGTAGTTTCCTAAACAGGGGAAAGCTCTGGCAGTCACGTAGATCGCGGGGGAGTTCGTTCCATACGGTCGGGGCAAGGTAAGTAAATGCTTTGCCACCCGACCGAGCCTTTTAATTCTAGGAGTGCAGAGAAGTAGCTTGGAACCGGATCGAAGAGGCCGGGAAGGGATATATTTTCTCAGTTTAGCCGATAGGTAGGTAGGCCCCAGGCCATTTAGGGCTTTAAAGACTGTGCAGCAGATCTTAAACTTCACCCGCTTTCTCACAGGGAGCCAATGAAGTTTGTTAAAAAGTGGTGCAGAGGCTGTTCTGGGGGGCATTTTCTACCAGTCGGGCTGCCGTATTCTGGACTACCGGCAGCTTGTTTAGGGAAGCTTACGCTAGCAGAGACTAACAGTGCATTGCAGTAGTCCAGACGGCTTAACACAAGAGCTTGCATCAGTGTTTTCCTCATAGAGGATGGTAACATGGGGAACACTCTTCTAAGCAGGCTGAGTGTATGATAGCAAGTGCCAGCGGTGGTAGTGGCGTGTGCTTCAAGTGTAATATTCTGATCGATCCGAATTCCCAGGTTCTTGACCACTCCTTTTGGAGTCGGTGCAGAACCCAGCTCCTCCGGCCACCAGCTGGGAGACCAGCTTATTGCTGCATCTCCAAACAGCATGACCTCCGACTTTTCGGCATTAAGTTGCAAGAAATTAGCTCTCATCCAGGCAGCGATGGTTTTCATGCCCTCCGAGAAGATGAGTTGTATATTTGGGTTGGACTTATCAAAAGTAAGTAGGAGCTGGGTATCATCCGCGTAAGAGATGGGGCTAAACCCCAGGGTCCTCATTAGTTTAGCCAAGGGAGTAACATAGATGTTAAAAAGAGTAGGGCTCAAACAGGAGCCCTGAGGTACTCCCTTGGTAACTTTGGTGGTCTTGGATCTGAAAGTACCCAGGGGCTGTCTGGGTTCTATCTGTGAGAAAGTCTATCAGCCATTTCAGAGCAACCCCTTGAACCCCGATGTCCTGGAGTCTCTGAAGAAGGATTTTATGAGAGATGGTGTCAAACGCCGCAGATAGGTCAAGCAGCACTAAAAGTGCTGCCTGATCCTTGTCCAGGGCCATTCTGATGTTATCAGTTACTTCTATCAGGGCGGACTCGGTACTGTGCTTAGCCCGGAAGCCAGACTGGGAGACATCCAGGCAATCCGAGGATTCCACAAAATCAGACAAGTGCCTGTTTATATGTTTTTCAAGGAGTTTACTCTGGAGGGGGAGCAGAAAAATAGGGCGATAGTTTGACACCTCAGATGCGGGGATTTTGGGGTTTTTGCGAATGGGGACGACTTGCGCCGCTTTCCATTCTTGGGGGAGTCTACCAGCTCTCAAGGAGCTGTTAAGGATGGTGCAGATGGGTATGGCTAGCTGTTCGCTAATCTGGAGGAAATGTTTGCGGGAATTACATCTAGGGGAGATCCAGATTTGACTTTGGTAAGAAGGGATTCGACCTCTTCCGGCGTTAATGAGGGAAAAGAATGCATCTGCATGGTGTAGATGGGGGTAGTGGGGCGTTCTATGTGAAAGTTGTTAGGAGTTGTGATAGATGAAATAATTTTATGATAAATAGTATCAATTTTCAGGGTGAGAAAAGATGCAATATTATCACATAGCAGCTGCGAGGGAGTTTCTGCGGTATCGCAAGCTTTAGGGTTAGTGAAGGTTTTCAAGATTTGATAGAGGATCCTAGAGTCGTTCCCGGCTTGTTCTAGTTGGTTTACAATATGTCGAATCCGTGCGGACCTTATATTTTTATGATAGGAAGACAGTGCGACTTTAAATCTCTCTTTGTCCTGTGCAATGTGTGAGTTTCGCCATGTCCGTTCCAATTTTTTACAGTAGCTCTTTTCCTTCCGGAGGCTAGAGGAGTACCAACTAGTTGAGGAGAATTTGGGAGGATGGGTCTGCAGTTTCCGTGGTGCTACGTGATCTGCAGTAGATTGAACTATAGAGTTAAAATGAGTGAGCTGTTCTTCTACACTAAATGTGGCTGTATCAGTAGTCCAAAAATTAAAAGGGGTCTTGAATTGATCAGGTGTGAGTTTATGCCATGGTCTATACCAATGCGTGGTGTGAGATTTAGGAGTAGGGAGGATTCTGGGACTCATAAGTTGGAAATCCACCATAGAGTGATCCGACCACGTCAAAGGACGAGTTTCCCCACAGCTGATATGAGGGGAATTTGTTAAAATGAGGTCTAGAGTGTGCCCTGCAGAATGAGTAGGAGCGTTGTTGATCTTCAAGAGATCAAGTGTGCCTAGATCTGTTAGGCAAGCTGTGGCATCAGGATTAAAAGCGTTTTCACTGTGGATGTTAAAATCCCCTAAGAGTAAAAAGTTAGGGGTAGAGATAACATGGGGGGAGATAAATTCCATTAGTAAGTTAGTGAAGCCTAATAGAGGGCCAGGGGGTCTATAAACAAGAGCCCCTTTCCAGCTGAGTTGTGGGTGCAGGTCGAGTCTAAAAACTAGGCATTCTAAAGTGTCCTTACACATTTGATCTAAAATAGTGATAGGTAGAGATTCCTTATGTATTATGGCTATGCCTCCCCCCGCCCTATCTGGCCTATCAAGTTTTTGGATTCGATAACCATCCGGTATGGCCACTGCAATGGCGGGGTTAGAAGAGGGTTTAATCCAGGTTTCAGTAAGAAACCCAATATGGGGATCGTATTCTGTCAGGAGATCCCAAAGATTTACAGCGTGTTTAGGAAGGGATCTTACATTAGCCAGAAAACAGTTCCAGCCAGTATTTATGGCTTGGGACTGTACCTCACTTTGTGGATTATTCCTATAGGGTCCCACTCCCTTTGTCTGGTTGGGGAGCGCACCGTGAGAAAAATTGTGTTGGGGAGCGAAGCCAATGGCTGACATTGAGAAGGGAGACTGAAGGTCACAGCCAATCATCAATGGAAGATGCTGCATTAGGATCAGAGTTAGCCAATGGCTGACATTGCGAAGGGAGACTGAAGGTCACAGCCTATCATCAATGGAAGATGCTGCAATAGGTTCAGGGTTAGCCAATGGCTGACATTGAGAAGGGAGACTGAAGGTCACAGCCAATCATCAATGGAAGATGCTGCAATAGGATCAGGGTTAGCCAATGTCTGACATTGAGAAGGGAGACTGAAGGTCACAGCCAATCATCAATGGAAGATGCTGCAATAGGATCAGGGTTAGCCAATGGCTGACATTGCGAAGGGAGAATGAAAGTTGCAGCCATCAAGCAGGGCATCTCTATCCTCTTAGTGAGACAGGAGAGCAATCTACAAGGGCAAGAATCACAGCTGGTCCTCAGGATAGTGTCTGGGGTGTTGTAGTTGAGTATGTGTGAGGGTGACTGTCTACTGTAAGTTAGATAACAAGTGTGCAAACCATGTCATTATGGCGCTGATGAGGTCCATTGTATGAGCGGTGACCCCCCAATGATAAGGACGAGCCATGCTCTGGGTCACATTGGGGGCTCAGATGTAATCAGAGGGAGGAGAAGTTGGGGGTTCAGCCAGGCAAACCCATGTTCAGGAGGATTTGTTACCAATCCATCTATGTTCTGGTCAAGGTCCTGGTTAGGATTCACATAATCGATGCACCAACTAGTTGAATAGTTGTCACCAGAGAGGCTTGAGAACAGGATTCACCATCAGGAGAACAAGAGTCCTGAGGTAGTGAGCGGGGATGAAAGGAATTAAATTGGAGCGAAACCTTAAGCGAGTCAATTAGAGGATAGAGAGAGTGAAGGTAACAGATAGTACACCAGGGAAAGTGGCAGGAAAGAATGTTTTGGTATGAAAGAAAGATGAACGCTCGAGCAGGGAATATTGTCAGATGTGGGAGCAAAACATGTCGGTGACTTCTGTTTGGTTGAAACAAAACAGGTGCATGAGTTTAGAGGAGAGGCGGATCTGGGGAAGTATGCCCCCCTCATCCCTGCCCCAATGAGAGAAGGAGTAAGAAAAGCAAGGAGAGCAGTGGTGGGCTGAGGAATTGTGGGTTGTGGTGACAGAGAGTGTGTATCTAAGAGGGTCAAACACCAGATGAGAGAAATAGAAAGTGAAAGTGGTGAAGCCAAAAGTGTAGGAGAGATGTCTACTGTTTGAGCAGGACTGTGGGGGGACAGTTATGGTAAAAGGTGAGACAGCGGAGTAAACACAGATTACAGGGAACTAGAAGAGAGAGGGGAAGACAATGACAAGCAGTCAATAGCTAGTGAAGATAACGCGGGGGAGAGAGGGCAGGAACTTCCCAGCAAGGAGCAGTTCTGTACAGTGGAGATCGAAAGGAATGAGGCTGCTATCCATGCTTCTCCATTGTCCTCATCTTCCCACAGCAATGATCTAGGAGTTCTCGAACTTCCACAACTCCATGAAAAAAATTATATTACATTTAGAAAGTTTGCTAAAATGCCAAATCTTACCATTGCTAAGCTTGGCTGAACAAGAATACACCTTACCCACTTTGAATGGTTCAGAAAAGTAACTGCTATCCTTCTTAACACTTCTACCCAGCTTAACCTGCACCAACTCACCGTCTTTAAGAATGGCGTCCCTAACACTATTCTTCTTGTCATAATACTTTTTGTAAGTTTGGCATGCATTTTCTAAGTTTGCTCTAACCACTTCAGGTGACCATTTACTCTGACTTACTTGAGACATCCAAACAGAATTGTCTTTAGTAAACGGACCAAGTCCCTTCAAAATCTTAAAAGGGCTATCACACATTACGGTAGGAGTTATGCGGTATGCCCACACCAATTTGTCACGCTCTAGTTCCCAGTTTTTCCCCTCATTAATGGCAGCCTGAATATTGCTCATGATCATCCTGTTGAACATCTCCACAGCACCATTACTTGCAGGGTGATAGACTGGTGTCTTCTTTTCTTTAACACCATTTCTTAATAGGAATTAAGTAAATTTTTCAGCTGAAAATTGGGGACCGTTATCACTCAATAGTGACTTGGGAATCGCTTCTCTCGAGAATGTCCTTTCCAGGAACATGACTATACATGCTGCATCTGCACATTCACACACCATCAACTCAGGCCACTTGGAGTATGTGTCCAACAATACAATCATGTTCTTGGAAACCCCCTTCCCATCCAAAATCGACCCTAGGCTATCAATTGTTAAAACTTCCCATGGGTTTGAAGGTATTTCACAAAGGCCAAGAGGCGGTCTAAAAACTACCCGAGTCTTATCCGCATTGGCAGAGTGTTCACAATTTCTCACAAATTTCTACATTCCCAAATCAATTCCAGGTCACCAATAGGAACTCTTAATCTTGTGTTTGGACTTAACAATTCCCAAATGCCCTTTCTGCATTAAACCTAGAATTTTTTCATGGAGATTGTGTGGAGGGACAACTTTATTCCCCTGAATTGAAACCCTGAGTTAGAGATCGATAATTCCTCCTTAAGATCCAAAAACTTCTTGCATTCTTCAGAGATTTTTCCTTTATCAAGCCAACACTGCAATACGTACTCCTTCACCTTACCCAAAACTAAGTCTTCATCATAACCAGCTTTCCATTCACTCTTGGAGATGACTCCAGTTTCACAATCCCACTCACTGGTTTCTTTTTCTTCCCCTTGTACAGGTGATCTGCTAAGATAGTCTCCTACCTTATTCTTCTTGCCTGGTAAGAACTCAACATTATATGCATAGTCAAGCAGATGAAGAAATATTCTGGCTATACGAGGTGTGGCTTTAGCTGAGCCATCAGTAATTAAAACTGGTACCAACAGTTTATGATCCGTTCATAGAGTGAACTTAGTGACTCATAAAAACTGCCTAAATTTTTCTGTGGCCCACACGCATGCTAGCATTTTCCATTCTCTACCAGTGTACTTCTCTTCGGGTGATGTCAGGGAATGAGAAGCAAAGGATACTGTACTCTCTGCGCCATTACTTGTAATTTGGGACAACACAGCCCATAATCTCTTTCCTTTGTCATCCGTGGTCAAGACCATACAAGCCTTGGGATCGAACCCTTGTAATGGAATAGCTGCACATATGTCATCCTTAATTCTATCAAACTCCATTTTCAGCATCTCATTCCACTCGAAACTCTGCCGAGCTTTCAACAGCTGTCTTATATGGTATGTTTTCTCTGCAAAATTCTTCTGAAATTTTGTGTACAACTCAGAGTCCTAAAGAGGACCTTATTTCCTCCTTACATGTGGGGGGGAGGGGCATGCCTGATAGATTCTATGATCTTGCTCTTTGGAGAGATTCCCTTCTCACCGACCTCGTGTCCTAAATATGTCACGGATTGCCTACAGAACGTGCACTTATCTGATTCTGCAGTTACTCCATATTTCTTGAGCTTTTCTTATACCTTGTATAATTTGCAATCATGTGTGTTTTTGCTTCTTCCCATGATCAAAATATCATCTTGGAAGTAAGCTACCCCAGGAAGATCTTTCGAGAGTTTGTGCATCAGCCTTTGGAAGACAGCAGCGGCTGATGCCAAAACAAAGGGCATGCAGATGAATCAGAAACAACCCATAGATGTTATAAAGTCAGTCAGGTTCCTACTCTTAGGATGTAGGGTCACCTGGTGGTAGGCTGTAGTCAAGTCAATCATGGAAAACCATGTGACTCCCTTAGGCTTGGCAAGCAATTTGCCACTCTTAGGCAAGCAAAATTTGTGTGCTATAATGTTTTTGTTAAGATCTCTAAGGTCTATGCATAACCTTATTTTTCCATTTGCTTTCCTAGCCGCCACCAGTGGTGCAAGCCACTCTGCACTCTCTATTAGTTTGATGCCTTTCCTTTTTGGAGATTCCATTTAATTAGAAACCTCATCCCTCACACTTAATGGGATGTTCCTGACCTTGTGGCAAATACGTACTGCACCTTCCTTCAACACTATTTTGGGAACAAAGTTCTACAGTCTGCCAACCTGGCCAGAAAACACCTCAGTAAAATATCTCTTTAATTTTCCAACAAGTGTCTGTTTGGATTCTTCCAATAAAAGTACTCGATCCACACTATTAGGATTTAACAATATATACAGAGCCCTTTGGTCCACCCATCCTAAAACACAAGGCCTTGCCTCAGCAACATACAATTTGCTAACTGTTTTCCTACCTTTAAACTCAAAAGGTAATACACGGTACCCCAGCTGGGGAATTTTCTCGCCCGTGAATGTGACCGGATGAGGATCTGTGTCCGTCAAGTGTTCACCTAATACATCAATTAATTTTTCCTTCCACACTTTTTTAATAATGATAGAGTAGGGTGAGCCTGAATCAGCTACAGTAGCAATACTAATCCCACCAATGGTCCTATTGCACACTGGTTTGTTCTTAGGTACTATATCCAGATTTAGTATAGGACATTTCACACACAACACTCCTTCAATGTCATTCCCATAATCTTCAAGTGACAGTTCAGACACCGAATTCTCTTTAATCAATTTCACACTCTGTGACTTCTTGTTTTTCTTCCTACACACTTTAGCGTAATGTCCAGTAACACCACAAAATAGACATTTGTTCTTTAGGACTGGACAATTCTTATCTTGTGCAAGAATATCTTTACTACCACATCTAATACAACTAAAATTCTTGTCCCAGGATGGCCCTTTGTTTTTCCGTTTTGTCCTTTCACTATCCTTTGTTTTATTTGTGCACACATTCGAAACCTTCCATATTGCCATGTTCTTCTCTTTAAGGTCAGATGTGGTAGCCGCAGTGGTGGAAGCAGCCTTAGCACATCTTTTAGAGAGTTCACTCTTTTTGACCAAAGCAATTATATCCTTAAAAGAAGATCACCATTAACCCAAAGCCTTTCTTGTACGTTTGACTCGCTGGTGTGCATGATAATTTGGTCACGTATGAAATCATCATGCACCACGCCGAACTTACAAGAGATAGCTAACTTTTATAGAGCAGACAAGTAATCTTCAATGGGTTCACATTTACTTTGTTTTCTCTGAAAGAAATTGAACCTGTCAATCGCTGCACAAATAGCAGGTTGATAATAAATGTCAAAGTACTTTAACGCATTTAGGAATACATCCTGATCCCCCACAGACCTGGTTTTCTTTTCCATCTGGTCAAATACTGGTAATGCTTCCGGCCCAAAGCTGTGTAAAAAAATCTCCTACTTCTTGGAAGCAGAAAATTCTTCTGACCCCTCTTCCTCAATGGCTGAAATGTAATTTAAGCAGTAGCGTAACGAAAGTTTAAGGGGCCCCCATGCAATGTCCATGGAGGGGCCCCCGCTCCGGATTTAATCCGGAGCGCTCAGGCCTGAGTACTGTACTGAGGGGCCCCCCTGCGGCTCGGAGGCCCCCTCGCACCGCGGGGGATGCGGGCCTGTTTTATGTCCCTGAATTTAAGAAATACTCTTTCCACTCCCGCCATTTCTTTTGGGTTTCACCCGGGCAAGGTGGAAATGGTAGGGGCATTGCTTTAAGTGGGCCGGGTCTCACCGGTGCTGAGCACCGGCAGTTTTTCAAAGGGGGGCTCGAAACGGGTCTCTATCGGGCTCTGTTTTGTGCCCTGGCACAGGCGGTCCATTTTTTTTCCGGACTGCAGTGACAGCAGGCACATGGATGTGCGCATACTCACACTGCTCACTTCTCACTAGAGTAGAAGTCACGGCATGACGTCATGCCAGGTGAGCGTTGTAGGGGAAGGGAAATCCTTTAAAGAGAGTCATTTTCTCTCTGGATTTCCCGTCTCTCTTTTATTTAAACTCAGGAGCGGCAACATTGTGGTGGTGTCACCAGGGCTTTAAGTGGAAGCTTTTTCAATATTAGATACAACCATAGTTGCTGCTTATTTTTCTTATGAAACTAACAACCATTGACAAAGCCAATAGTCCTGACTTGATGTAGGTATGATGTTACTTGTTGTATCCTATATATCGATGCAATGACAGAAACAGCTAAATACAAGTTGGGCCGCACACTATGCTGAGCACAGATTTTTAGCTTACGTGTTTTTAAACCACACCCTTAATTACATTGACCACGCCCCTTTGAGAGACCCCCCAGTTTTTCCATCCCACTTAAAGCCCTGGGTAGGGGAGAAGTAAGTGAAAATGTTTGGGCACACATGACAGCAAATTTAATACAATGAGACACAAGATAGATGGCTTCAGTAAATAGCAATATTGCACATTGAAGAATTAGTACTGTACACCTTAGTACTTCAAAATAATTAATTGTACAATCCAGAAGCATATAAACACACTTTTAAGCAAACTCTAGATATAGTAAAATGTTTATGATTTCCCACTGGGAATTAGTTAAAGGTCCTTGACTCCTCCAAAAAAAAATTATAAGCACCTACTAACTTTTATGTAACAGTGTGCATGTCACTGCTGACGTTATGACATACTGTATTAGGTGTGCGCAACACCATTGAACCAAAACGACACTCTCAATAGGTGCCCGCATCACCGGTACAATAGATGGTGTATACACTGCTTGATTGCTAAGTGCAATGTTCTGAGATTGCAGTATAAGTGAGGAAACAAGAAAAAAAAGCAGCTGAATATCTTTGATGCGACACGCTGTACAAGGTGTGCATGTCACCGTAATCTATACCGCTAACTCCAAATTATGCAAAGACACGCTGTAGGGTGTATGTGTGTCACCTTTGCTCTACATAGTTAAGGATGAAGATCCTTAAGATGGGCACCGACCGCCGATAACAAGTCATGCAAGGCTCGAGAAGAGCCCCTTTGCCTCCACGCACCATGCTCCTGTACTGCCGCGGCTCGTGCTCGCTAGTGCTTGTAATAGCACGCGCTAGGACTGCGAGACCCAACTTTATGAAATGTCTCACATGCTTGGATTGCGAGTTCTCCATTTTTTAGAACTGTCTTGCCAGCTGTTCGGCCTTTCTCCCCCGATCTCACCAGCGTAGGTTCAGTGTGGTCCTCAGCTCGTCGCCAATTTGTAGTGCGAGGTCACACAACTTGTCAAAGATTTAAGTAAGTTTATTCGTAATGATGGGGAGAGCACGCGTGTATGTCCTTCCTAGATGAAGTCCGCACCATCACCCACAACCGTCACCACCCCACATTCCATGTACAGAACCATAATGTCATCAACTATGACAAACCTCACACGTAGCAACCTTTTACCTAGCAACACCACAGCCTCTACCTCTCTCCCCTACTCCCCAAGGTTATTTGCAGCAGACATTGGGGCTTCAAGAGAGAGAGCGTAAGAGAGGGAGAGAGCGAGTGATCAGAGACAGAGAAGAGAGAGATAGGGCCCTGGTCTGGGGGTGCAGCCTTGCAGCTCTGGCAGGACTGTTTCTATGTATATGGTTAATTCTATTACAGGACCGGAGGCTTCGGATTATGCTTTCTTTTACTGACAACACAGCAGCTAATGAAAATCGTTTATGTACACACAAAAACTACATTTCCCATGATGCTCTTGCACCAACAATGTCCCATCAGCCCCAATAAGAGCCATCCACACGTTCCCATGAGCCTCTTTCTTTGCTGCTGACAGCAGAGTTAAGTGCTCTTTGTTTTTCTCCATACTGATTATCCTGTATACTTTGTAATTGTTTTATGCGCAGCGGCGCTGGGTTAATTGAATGTTGTATATGTTAGTACTTGCAGGAGTGACAAATGTAAATGAGGCAGATTGGTGCGCTTTGCGCCGGAGTACGTTCGCTGCTTTGTGCGAGTTGGTTTTGTCGGTCGAGGGAGCGCTTTGTGGCCGGAGCGTACACGCCACATAGCGCGAGTCAAACGGCCCGTCTGGGCTCTGCATGCATTTTGGTGCAAGTTTATCTGAGTACCTCACCGCGTACGCGGTGGTTGCGGGCTGTTCTGCGGTCGCGCACGCGCGTTCGCGCACACTGCCGAGGCTTCCCTAGTATGGCCCGGCATAGTTAAAGGAGCCTACGCGTCCGACGTGAGCAGCCCAATTGGGCTACTTTTGGGCTCTCTTTGGGCTGCACACGTCGCAACCGCCCCGTACTTCGAAATTGGCAGCACAACTCGGGAAAGTTCACGGAGCTGCCCCGTGCCTTACGCCTGATCGGCTGTAATAAAAGATTTGCCCAGGAGTGAGCACACGCTCCACCTAAAAGCTTTTTTCTTGGCTCTTACGCCCTCTGGGGGATGCAAAAACTTGTGGACTACAGCTTTGCTGAGGGGGCTTGGGACTCATAAAGAACTGGTCAGTGTGCAAGTGGGCTAGCCCCCCCCTTACCCTCTACTATTTACCTCTGTTATTATTTATTATACTACTCACCTCATCAACTTAAATAATACATAGCACCATGGATGAGTGGGTAAGATATGACGAAGAGGAGGAACCCTGTTATGAGGGGCAGCAGGAGACTGTCCTTGAGGACAATATTGTTGAAGCTCTGGACGCCTCAGTCCAGCAGTCAGTCAACAAGGCACTAGAGAGCACAGTCCCAGGCACTGTGCAACAAGCTTTGGCGGCCGCTTTGAAGCCTATAACAAAGCAACTTGAAAAATTTGCTAAGCGCCACGGGTTCGGCCCGGCCGACCCCAAGCTTGATACCCCTACAGATAAAGGCGGGGCGAAGACGAGACAGTGGCCTCATGCGGATAGGTTGCAATCCCTACTTCAGGACAGGGCACAAGAGCACGCCTATTCCACGGATTCAGCAGGTCGTAAGGCTAAAAGTTGAGCAGAAGGTATACGTGGATACCGATACCACAGACACTGATACCACAGATGAAGAATATCCCCCCAAGAAAAAGGCTAAGAAGGCAGCCTCTATGGCACCTGATACTCCGCCAGTTAATACTCCCTTCACTTTTAATCCAGGTGATATTGTGCACCCTCGCTCTTCGGACTGAGCTCCTGCCCCCGAAGTCACTGATTACATACACGAAAACCTCCGGAAAGGGTTTGATAAAGAAGTCCGGAATAGAGTTCGCTCGGAGTGCCCTCGGCCTGATCTCCCAGACAAGGTAGCCGAGACTCCGGAAATTGATGTAAGCCTTCTCACTTTCCTTAAAAAATTTGCCAAGGATCCAACAAAGGGGATTGACCGCGCCTGGCGCGGTTGCCAGGACAAACTCCTGGACGTAGCGGGACCCCTCGCAAAAATTTGGGAAATGGCTCTGGTAGCTAAAGAGTCTGCCGAGCCAGTGGACCCGGACATCTTGGCAGGATGGACACAGAGGGCAATATGCCTTCTTGGTAACGCTAACTGCGCCATCTCCACCGAAAGGCGAAAATCCTTGCTCATGCGCATGGATTCTAATCTCACGGAGTTGGCTTCTGCGGAACCTGGACCGCTTGCAGAGGGTAACCTTTTTGGCGAACGTTTCGTCAAGGATGTCTCAAAATATGTAGGGACATTTACGTCACTGGACAAAGCACAATCTGGGATCAAGCATGTTTTTCAACAGGGCCTTTTTAATAGGGCCGGACGAGGCAGGGGACGCTCGTCAGGCCGCTTCTATAATCAAGGTCCCCCGAGAGGAGACTACGGTCGCGGCAGAGGAGAATGGGACTCCACCAGGGGTGGTACATTCTACCCCACACGCCAGAGCTTCAACAGACGCCTTTTCCATAGAGGTGGAAACAGAGCAGGCTTCCAGGCACAAAATTCAGCAGGTAAGAGTTGCAGAAATATCTTCCCTACCATTGGGGGGTCGGACTCAGTTCTTTGTCCACAATTGGAAAAGGTTGACACAGGACGCATGGGTCTTACAGACTGTTCAGGGCTTTCATCTAGAATTCTATTGCACACCACTTCAAGACACACATCCCAGGCAACTCAGCTTTTCCCAACAAGAGTGTGTTTTTATAGACGCAGAAATAGGCGAATTGCTGCAGAAACGCGCAATTGCTCCTTGCAACAGCGGGCCTTGCAGTTTCTGCAGCAATGTCTTCTTAGTACAGAAGAAGGGGGGTGGTCACAGATTAGTTTTGAATCTAAGGGAGTTCAATCACTTCATGATTTACAAGCATTTCAAGATGGAAGGTATCCATCTTCTAGCGGACTTACTAAAAAAGGGGGATTGGATGGTCAGACTGGATCTGAAAGACGCTTATCTGTCCATCCCCATTTTTCCACCCCATCGACGTTTCCTACAATTCCAATGGAGGAATCAGTGGTTCGAGTATTTGGCCCTTCCTTTCGGGCTTTCCTCAGCTCCTTGGTGCTTCACCAAAGTAATGAAGTCGGTGGTAGCACATTTACGAGTACAGGGTATTCGCCTGATAATTATCTGGACGATATCCTCATTATGGCTCCAACACCCGTGGTAGCCAAGCAGCATTTACAAGTAGCAATATCCCTGTTGCAGAGTTTGGGGTTTGTGATCAACGAATCCAAGTCGGCACTTTGCCCGACACAAACAATGGATTTCCTAGGTTTTGTGATAGATTCACAGACTGCCCAACTGAGGCTTCCCAAAGTGAAGTTGAGGGACCTCAAGAAAGAAATAATAGCGATTCTCAGCAAACAATTGGTCTCACTCAGGACAATTGCCAGAGTGGTGGGGCTCCTAGCCTCCTCCATACAAGCAATCTTTCCAGGGCCGCTTCACTACCGGGCCCTTCAGAGACTAAAGATTCAACATCTCCAGAAAGGTCTATCCTACACAGATCTAGTTCCCCTGTCCCAAGAGGTGCGAGAGGAGATGAAATGGTGGCTGGGCCTTGTAGAAGCGTGGAACGGCAGGGCAATTTTCGGTTCGCAACCCGAAGTTGTCATAGAATCAGATGCCAGCCGTTGGGGCTGGGGAGCACGCTGCGGAAATATTTCCACAGGAGGAAGGTGATCTCCTCAGGAACTAGCTCTCCACATCAATTGTCTGGAGTTACTAGCAGGTTCCTTCACAATCAGAACATTATCTCCCAAGCAGGCCTCGTGTTGCATCCTTCTCAGGATGGACAACATCTCAGCGGTGAGGTATATCAACAAGTTGGGAGGTACGAGGTCGTCTCTACTAGTAGCGATAGCCAAGGACTTTTGGCACTATTGCCTGAGCCGACAGATTACAGTAGTAGCGGAGTACATTCCGGGACAGGCCAACTTTGTGGCGGACTGGAATTCCACACATCTCAAAGACTTCAGCGACTGGCAGCTACAACCAGCGCTTTTTCACTGGCTACAGGGGATATGGGGTCAATGCCACATAGACCTGTTTGGGTCCAGACTGAACAGCCAGTTACAGATATTTTTCAGCTGGAGACCGGATCCCTTAGCGAGGGCGACGGACGCCTTCCTGCAGGATTGGTCAGGGGGCCTGACGTATGCGTTCCCCCCTTTTATCCTAATTCCCCGAGTGACATCTCACATTCTCAAACAACAAGCAGAGGTGATCTTGGTCACCCCCTTGTGGAGATCGCAGCCCTGGTTCCCGATATTGTTGGAGATGAGCTGCGACTCCCCCAGGATGCTTCCATGGTCGCAGACGCTTCTCCTGGGCCCTCACAAAGAGCACCATCCGATGGTGACTTCGGGACAGCTGTCCCTGATGGCATGGAGGCTTTCCGGCTGCAGTGGGAAAAACCTGGATTTTCGGACAGGGCTTCTGCATTCATCAAACACGCCTGGGACCCCTCAACTAGAAAACGATATTCTTCAGCCTGGAAAGGCTGGGTTTGTTGGTGCCTGGAATGGCACCTGGAGCCCGTGGGGGCAGAACTATCCCACGTTGTGAATTTCCTTTCAGATAAGGCCGCTGAAGGTTTAGCTTACCGTTCAGTTAATAATTTTAGATCATTATTTCGGCGGGTCACTCACAGATTGATGGTAAACCTGTTGGCATGCACCCCATGGTTTGTAAGTTACTTAAGGGTATCAGAGTGGCGAACCCTCCCAAACCGAAGTATACTCATTTATGGGACGTTTCATTGGTCATATCTTTATTTGATAAATGGCCAACGAATGACTTACTGTCCAGAAAGCAATTGTCAGCCAAGTTGGCTATGCTTTTATGTCTATCGGCTTGTAGACGATCATCGGATGTACGTGTACTGGATCTTACAGGTAGAGTATTTACTCCGGAGGGTGTTTCATTTCACATTACGGGACGAACAAAGACTCTATCCAGATGTATTGAGTATAATGCCTTTCCAGACAATGTCAAATTATGTGTAGTACAATGTTTGAAAGCATATGAAGAATGTACTCGTTCTCTGAGACCGGAAGGTTCTACTCAATTGTTAATTGCTCTGCAAAAACCTTTTAAACCAGTGTCAGCGGCTACTATAGCCAGATGGTTGAGATCTGTTATGCAGGAAGGTGGTGTTGATATGCAGATATTTGGAGCACATTCTGTACGTGGTGCTATGGCATCGAAAACATACATGTTGGGTTCAACTATGCAAGACATTATGAGATGTGCGGATTGGTCATCTGAATCGACTTTTAAGCAATTTTATTATAAACCGGTGGGTGATATAACCTCAGTGGTGTTTTCAGAAGCGTTAAACTAGCATAATCCGAAGCCTCCGGTCCTGTAATAGAATATAAAATTTGCTAGCATTCGCGCCAAGAATTTTCAATTCTATTAAGGACACGGAGGCGAGGATTATCCCACCCGGTTGTATTTCAATGTAATTGTAAATATTTACCCACCCGTATGTAATGTGAATATGGATATACGGAGATTACGGGTTGTTCTTTCATCTCTTTCAGGTTCTGAAAAGAAATCCGAATAGGAAGCTCTTCTAGTTGAAGATTTTGGAGGACGTTATGATTACTGGTTAATTCTTCCTCGTTGGAGGATAATGTTTGATGTTGCAGTTGATTATTCACACTTGAACTTACTGATCGAGCAAAGAAAGAGGCTCATGGGAACGTGTGGATGGCTCTTATTGGGGCTGATGGGACATTGTTGGTGCAAGAGCATCATGGGAAATGTAGTTTTTGTGTGTACATAAACGATTTTCATTGGCTGCTGTGTTGACAGTAAAAGAAAGAGAAAGCATAATCCTCGCCTCCGTGTCCTTAATAGAATTGAAAATTCTTGGCGCGAATGCTAGCAAATTTTATATTCTCTTCTTTAAACGCAGACAAACTAAAAACCAACCAGCAATGTGTTCAAAGCACAGATTCATTCCAGCATTCCCCTCTGCCCTTTCTTAGCTCTGAAGAAGAGGCTGTAGTTCTCTCCCTAATTCTCTGGCGACCCACACTAGGCCCCTCCCCATCGAGGGGCGCCACGAGGCCGCTAATCACCGTTCCTCGCCTGGGCCACACGTCCGACGGATCTGCCGGAAGCCGCCATCTTAAATGCGTCTTTAGGGCCTAAGTGTCTGCAGAGATCAATTTCAAGAGAGGTGTCAATTGTGCAACCAGACAGGGTCTTAATGAGCGGCTGATTAACGTTCCCCGGGGGCAAGAGAGGAAAGAGAGCAGCAGCGTGGAAGAGCACGGCTGAGTACAGCAACTGAGAGGATGTGGCCTCATGGCTAGAGCTGCCGACTTTGGAGCTGGGGGAACCAGGTTCGAGTCTCGGCGCCGGCTCAGCATCCTGTGATTCTGGGCAAATCACCTAAACTCCCCTTGCCTGCCAAAAAATGAGCACACCAAGGGCACGATAGAGCACAGAGTGAAAGAGAGCGCAGGAGCAGCATGGAAGAACACAGCAATTCAGAGTACACCAAGGACCTGGGAGACCACATGGTGAAAGAGAGCACACAGCATCACAGGAAAGCACATCAACTGATAGCACAAGTACAAAAGAGAAAGGCAGCATCGCAGCAGAGCACAGCAAACGAGAGCGCAGCAAGGAAACGGCAGAGCACAGTACAAGAGCACGGAGGAGCACAGAAGCCTAGAGCATACCAGGGACACGGGAGAGCAGAACGCGAAGGAGAGAGAGCACACAGAACATCAAATAAGAGCACAACAACTCACAGCACACCAAGGGCATGGGAGAGCACAGCAGCAGCAATGAAGAACCGACCACAGAGCGAGAGAGAGAGCACAGCAACAGCAAGGAGGAACACAGCAAGGGCATGGGAGAGCCCAGTGAGAGAGCACAGCGGCAGCAATGAAGAACCCACCACACAGGAGACCACAGAACGAGAGTGAGAGCGCACCAAGGACAAAGGAGAAGATGGCACCAGAGAGCACACCAGCATCAAAATATAACACAGCAACTAAGCACACACCGAGGACATGGGGTACCACAGAGCAAGAGTCGCCACAAGAAAGAGCACTGAATGAGAGAGAGTACAGGGGCAGCAAGGAAGAGCACAGCAAGATCATGGAAGTGCACGGAACAAGAGAGAGCACAGCAGCAAGGAAGTGCACAGCAAAGACACAGGACAGCACAGTGCAAGAGAGCACAGAAGTAGCAAGGAACAATACAGCAGCAGAGCACACCATGAATACGGAGCGCACCGTGGGAGAGAGCACAATAGTGTCAAAGAAGAGAGCAGCAATTGAGTACACTGAACACACGGGAGAAAACAGGAGCAGCAAGGAAAAGCACTTGTGAAAGGGAGCACGTCAAGTACCCTGGAGAGCACAGTGCGAGAGAGCACGGGAAAAACAAGGAAGAGCACACCAAGGACACAGAAGCACACAGCACAAGCGAGCACAGCAGCATCAAACAAGAGCACAGCAACTAATAGGACACGTAGGACCAGGGAGAGCACAGTGCAAGAAAGCACAGGCGCAGCAAGGAAGAGCACATCAACGGCAGGGTGAGAGAGCACAGGATCAGCAAGAAAGAGCGGGGCAGATTTACAAGAAAGTGACGCATCTGTAGAGATGCGTCACTTTCCCTGCGCCACCCTGAGAAACCCTTGCGCAACCATGGATGCGCCGTATTTACAATACGGCGCACCATGGCCCAAGGATTGACAGATGCGTCAGAAATTCTGACGCATCTGCTGGTGCAAAAGTCACGCATTGCTGGAGTCGTGTCGCAAGCACGACAACTCCAGCAATGCATTTTGAGGCCTATCCTAATTGTGCTGCATCACTCCTTACGCCTGCTTCAAGCAGAGGCGTCCTAAAAGTGGCGCAGTGAAATCTTGTAGATTTCACTGCGTCACTTTTCCATGTAGGTGGTTTCTATGTGTGGGGCACACCTGTCTATGTAGGCGGTTTGTACGTGTAGGGGCACACCTGTCTATGTAGGTGGTTTGCACGTGTAGGGGCACACCTGTCTATGTAGGCGGTTTGCACGTGTAGGGGCTCACCTGTCTATGTAGGTGGTTTGTACGTGTAGGGGCACACCTGTCTATGTAGGTGGTTTGCACGTGTAGGGTCCCACCTGTCTATGTAGGTGGTTTGTACGTGTAGGGGCACACCTGTCTATGTAAGTGGTTTGTACGTGTAGGGGCACACCTGTCTATGTAGGTGCTTTTTATGTTTATGTCTCTGACCTCTGTGAGCAGCACACACTCCACCGCATGAGGTCAGATCTCTGTCTTAGCAGCAAACCCTCGGAATAGCCTGCCAAAGCACGAGAACACTGGGTTAACTTGTTGGGCCCTGCTAAGGTGTCACCTAGGTACATGCTGGTTAAAGCTTGACACCACCATCGTGTTAGGGGTTAAAAAGCTCAGTGTTTGATGCCAAACATGAAAGAAATTGATGATTCCATAATGGAGCTGGACATCTGGGATATGTCCAGTGTCCAGCCCATGTTATCCTATGGAGAGTCAGTCACTCGCTGTAGAATTACGTTTAGAATGCTACCACAAGGCGATATATGCTTGCACATATATTCCCACACATGAAATATACTGCACCCTGTCTCCTGGGCTATAGGAGGTCTACCTTAGGGGTGACTGACTATACTATATGCAGTGAGGTGACCCTGTCACACATGGGGTGTGCAGGGTCGAACTCGAGCTGGCCAGCTGTTCGTGCAGGGCTGACCTGGCAAACCTGCAGCCCTTGGTTTTACTTGGGTCACTCAGGGTGGCACAATCAGTGCTGCAGCCCTGGTGCCCCTTTTACATCCTTGCCCTGGGCACCACTGGTGCCATATACTAGAGCATTACAGGGGTGTGAAAGTCCTTTGCCAATTGGGTGGACCAATTCACATTTACAGTTTAAGGGAAAGAGCACTGGTGCTGGGGCCTGGTTAGCAGGACCCAGCACACTTTCAGATCAATTACCACAGCATCTAGCAGCAAAAAGTGCGGGGGGGTGACCATCCACAAAAGGCACTTTACAACAAGTATTATGTTGACAATTTGACAAAAATGGATTTCATGTATTCCCTCTGTTGAACTGTTCTTCCAGGTACTTGGGACACTGAGGAAGACGATGATGCTGCTGAACCATCATGATGCTGAACCATCTAAATATGGAGGACATCAGGCAATCCGAGGAGAGAATTCAACCTACAATATCTGTGGGCAGCAATGCTCACAAAGAAGAGTAGGTGCAGGAGCTGGCTGAAGAGGAGGATGACCTGGACAAAAGCAGAGCATTGTTGCACTCACAGATAAAATCTTCAAGAAGCCCACTTTGGTAGCTAAATCACAGGAAAAAGCGAGAGAGACACCCGGTGCCGAACTTCGAGAAAAGCGGATGAGTATATTATTAAGCATGTGTGACGATTATGTAGCATAATGTTAGATCGACCAGGGGGAGGCGATGGGAAGGTTGAGCCACGGCTCCTCCACACTGGGATCGGAGGGCGACGGGCACTCTGCATAGTTGGGGAAGCGGGTCATCGGATTCCGTTAAGCAGAGAAGCATGCTGGGGGGTGTTTGGGGAGGGGGGGATACTAGTTTAGTTTACTGTTCTATGTTTGCACAGAAAAGAAATATGTCATATAAAACACAGCTGGGACCGAACACGTACCAGCGCATTTGCACAAAGCCAAAACTCAGAGAAAAAAGAGAGCCACATATATGTTCCATATGGTGCGAGGGCTTTGAGGGGGAGATGAGTCAAGGTATCTCCGCTCCGGACAACGGGAGAAACCAAACCGAGACCAGTATATACTGAAGACAGGGAAACTGAGGCATACATTACACTATGCTCCAACATATACGACGGGCCCACACCTATGATGAACAATGCAGGTAGGGACCTGAAGTTTCTCACATGGAATGTGAACGGCCTGGGGGATAAACTGAAGAGGGGAGTGGTCCTCCAATACCTGAAGTGACATGCACCTGATGTCGCTCTTGTACAGGAAACGCACCTAGTTGGTAATACATGTAAAGCATTAAACAGATGGGGCTATCGACTCGTAACACATGCTGGGTTCACTCCTAGTTCCCGAGGGACTGGTATACTTCTCCGCAAGAGCTGCCCATACATGATTAGTAAAACATGGGCTGATGATCAGGGTCGATTTGCGGCAGCCACCGGAACATGGGAAGGGAAAACGTTAACAGTACTATCAGTATATGTCCCACCAACATTACAGCAAACTACTCTACAAGACCTCAGCAAGTCCATTTTAGACCTTCCTATAGGCACTTTAGTGAGTGGGGGCGACTTTAATCTGGCACTTTGCGGGAGGCAGGATCGGCTACACCCACGCAGTGACCCAAGTACCGGGTCCAAACTAGCTGCTTTTCTTTCCGCTCTTGGACTAGTCGACATTTGGCGACAACTTAACCCTACTACTAGCCAATTTACTTTTCATTTGGGGGCCCACAACACTCAATCCCGCATAGACTATATGCTCACACACGTTGCCGATAGTTGCGACTTTACGGAAGCCCGTTGTCTAGCTAGAGGCATTTCGGACCATTCCCCTGTATTGACTAGGATGCAAGTGGGGCTTCAAACACGAAGAACCACTCTCACAATTAACCCATGGGCACTACAAATCCCACACATCAAGACAGAACTGCTACACAACGTAGATGTATACTTTCAGGAAAACGTGGACTCGTCCCTGACCCTAAGGGGCGCATTTGGTGCAGTTATAGAAAGACGTGCGCTGGCACTCATGGTGGGACACAAAAAAGAACTAACAAAGCGAATTGAACATTTAGAGAAGGAGATTCTAATAGACAAAGCTAAACTAACTCAAAATACTGACGACGTTGCCCAACAAGCGCTACCAGCTAAGAGATTAGACTACAGACTACTACTTACAGAGACAGCTAGAGCCAGACAAAAGACTATATACCATAGGATATATGAGCATGGGGAAAGAACAGGCAAGCTACTGGCATGGCTGGAAAGAAGGGAGCAGGCGAGGAGATGGGTCCACCAGCTCAGGGGTTCCGCAGGGGAAGACATACTTCTTCCGCAAGAAATAGCGGAGACATTTGCTACCCATTTCGAAACAATCTATACCACGGGAACGACTGCAACATTTGTAGACAATCAAAACCTTCTAGCCAGCATCCAGGTTACCGCCCTTTCACCCGGGGAGTGAGATCCTCTTGAGGGAGATCCCTCAGTAAAAGAAATACAACTAGCGATCCGAGATATACGCTCGGGCAAAGCAATGGGACCTAATGGGCTCCCGATCGAATTCTTTAAGTTGGCAGCAACTAAATTGGCACCCCACCTCCAACAAATGTACCTAGAGAGTTATGAGAAAGGTCTGTTGCCAGCTGATTTTCGACTCGCTTCAATAGTGGTGGTACATAAACAGGGCAAACCAGCAAACAACTGTGGGGCATACAGGCCCATTTCCCTCCTGACAGCAGAGGCCAAGGTACTCGCGAAAGTATTGGCGAATTGGCTCATCCCACTGATAAATAAATTGGTGCACCCGGATCAAGCAGGCTTTACGCCCGGACGAAACACCGCCTGGAATCTGCGTCGCCTATATGGCGTCCTGGGACGAAAAGATACACTACAGGAAGATGTAGCCCTGTTGTCATTAGATGCTAAAATGGCCTTTGACACTATCGAGTGGCCATACCTATTTGCGTTGTTGGAACAAGTGGGTTTTGGACCAAAATTTATAAGATGGATCAAGCTTTTATATACAGACCCAATCGCACAAATCGTGGTTAATGGCCATATATCACGACAGATTCGGTTGTGTAGAGGAACCAGACAAGGGTGCCCACTCTCACTGCTGATTTTTGCATTAGTGTTGTAGCCCCTGGCGGTTTGGGTTAGGGGGGACCCTTTGATATGGGATTAAAATGGAAAGACCGGCATGAGGACAGAATATCCCTCTATGCAGACGACATTTTATTATATATGGCATCCCCGGCGTCCTCAATCCACCGCATACTTCATATCTTCCACATATTCTGTAACCACTCGGCCTATACGATAAATTGGTCCAAATCACAACTATTCCCAGTGTATGGCCCTTCACCCAAACTGCCGAAAGATTACGACATCCCTATTGCGGAAGAAGGATTCCGCTACCTAGGGATATTTATAACCCTTGATCCTGCAAAATTTTATGAAACCAACTTACAGGGCCCCGTAGCACGCCTGCGAACTGATGTTAAACACTGGGGTGGCCTCCCGCTGACTCTGCTGGGAAGAGCAGCGCTCTTTAAAATGCTGGTGCTACCCTGCTTTTTATACGCATTGCAAAATACCCCATTTAAGGTCCCAGATTCCTATTTCTCAGACATTGACAGCGCGGTTCGCACTCTATTGTGGGACGGGCGGGCACCACGTATTACACTGCAGAAGTTAACGGCTGGATGGTATGATGGCGGGATCGCACTGCCCGACCTCAAGCTCTATTATTGGGCATCACAATTAACAGTGATTAACCGCTGGGTATATAGTTCCCAAGATGAGCCAAGTATCCGCACTGATTTATGGCTAATGGGACAGGGGGGATAACAAAGAGTCTTATATACAAACCCCTAAAAACTAGGCCTAACGGGACCCACGGCTCGAACAATAGAAATCTGGCATGCAGTAAACAGAAAATTGGGCTGGGACAAAACAATTACACTAGCAACCCCACTCTGGGAGCCCGAGTGGTTGGGCCGCTTGAGTGTCTGCCCCGGTTTGACAAATGGGACCTGATTGGCATTTCGGCTGTAAGGGACATGTGGAATAATAAAGGACTGGTCACATTTTCAGATCTTCAAAAAGAATACCATTGGCACAATCTGAAACCTTCAGATACCTGCAGATCGGCCATGCCATAAAAGCGGTGATGCCTGAGGAAGGCCCGATCCCCGAATCATCTCCGCTCGAAGATAGGTTGCTATTAGACCCAATGCCTAAGAAAGATATCTCTCTAACATATAAAAAATTGATTAATAACCGACCGGATCCTCTGACAAGACTTAGACAACAATGGGAGACAGATGTGGGTGTATTAGAGGACGACGACTGGCGAGATGCTTTGGCCTCCCCTAGGGGCATGGCCATCCCCATGAGACTGAGACTGGTCCAACTTAAAATCCTACATCGAATTTACTTATCTGCAAATGTTTTGGTGAAGATGGGAAAACGGACTGATTCCCAATGTCATCGTCAATGCACCCTAGAGGGGACCTTTTTCCATACAATATGGGAATGCCCGATCATTCAAAAATACTGGGACGCTGTTACGAATCGGATGGAGGACGTAGGAGGGAAAAAGTTGAATCACACCCCGAAGCTCTGCCTAATAAACATTTGGGAGGCAACGGACTTAACACAAACTGAACAATCATGGGTCTCATTAGGGTGGACCCTGATGAAACGTAATGTCGCACAAAAATGGGGAGTTGGGGAACCACCACTGTTGAACAGGTGGGTGGGAGACATGGATAGGGCCATGATAGCTGAGAAGGATGTTTTTAAAAACAGAGGGTGCCCCAAAAAGTGGGATCAAAAATGGACATTATGGAATACGCACAGAGGCGAGATATGCCTGTCCCCTAAAATAGGGATTTGCAGAAGGGTGGATGGGATACAAGACCAACCAAGTGAGGAGGGTTAGTGAAATAATAATTGCAAACACTCAGAATTGCCATGTGGCTGGAGAAATGTGCTGTATTGTGCTTAATTGTGGTCAACTGATTAATTGTATCTCTGTGCTTTTGTTGTTTTGTTTAAATAAAAAGAGTTTAAAAAAAAAAAAAGAAGTTCACTTCACGGCCGGGCAGCAGTATTCCTCCTAAATTCCTTCTGAGGACTCCAGCAATTAGCCAAGCAGCCACAAATGCTGCTTCTGCCTACACAGCCTCATGTTCACACAGACCTTAAATCAATTAATCAATCAAACCAGACTTGTATAGATCGGTTAATCACCCGTGAGAGTATCCTGGCTCTGAGGATCTTCCTGCAGAGGCTCAATCGATCAGGCAGGTCTTGATCACAGGTCCGTCTGTACAATCTCCTACACGCTCCTCCCATGAAGGTGCATTGCCGGTCTTCTCTCATTCATCTGAGGGAGAGAACACCCCTGTTGAGGTGGAGGTAGCCCCCATTCACGAATCTCCCCCCGACAACCTCCCAGATGCCTCCCCTCATGTCAGACTGCCAAGCACGGGAGGGGGGGAGGTGGCATAGGCTAATGTTGGCCACTAGGGGGGATCAGTTTTACCAACAACAGAGTAATACGAGGCAGGATATTCGTGCTATGGGAGATACTCTCTGTGAGATTACTGACTCCACTTAAGGACTCCTTCAGATGATTGACAGTCAAACCCATGTAACGCTGTGAAATGTTACTAAGACATAGCAAAGATACACCAAGAACATCTAAGAACTTTTAGGGAAGAGGGTGCAAAAGATCATGCCTTGGCTGAGAAGATGATAGAGGCAATTAGCAAACAATTACAATGACGGTCCTCACGGCCAACACATGTAGAAGAATACACATAGACACCTGCACCACCTCCACACCCCTACCACCTGCACCACCACCCAGAAGACGAGCACAGTCTTCAAAATTCTCACCCCCAGCATTGCGTACGTGGAGTAGAAGGAGAAAACCCTACAATAACTGAGTTCACTCTATATCTAGAACACATTCAGTCTCTCCATTTTTCCTTAAAAAAATATGTGCACTTTTAAAATGCAAACCTGTTTCTATGTTTCATCTGTGTTGAATGTCTGATGTTGCATTTGCCACATAGGAAAATGTTATGTATGTTATCTTCTTTGTTCATGTTCAACGTGTAAGGCATTTAAAAACTGTGATGTGATATAGAAAGCATTTTCTAAATAACCAAAAGTCATACTAGAAGATTTGTAAATGCAAGAAAGAGAGTTTTGTTTCAGTTTTAAATATTTAACAATTAGTGAAATAGAAGAACATATATATTGGGGAAATAAAAGTCTGCCCTGGGAGAGGGGACTAAAGGAGTGAAAATGTAGTCTTGACTCAGAGGAGAAATGCTAACTTGGAGGGGGTGGGGCAAAAAATGAAAACACGCCAGGAAGCGTCAGGGGAATCAGTCTATATACCAAGGGAAAACAAAAAAAGTCCATAATGTGTACAAACACAAGAGTCCACTGTCCACAATTATGATACAATCAAACCCCTAAACCAGCGTGTGTGTCCGACTCAGGTACCAGGCTTGGGGGAAAAAGTCACTGGCTATCCTCTCCATTTTAATCACAATAAGGAGAGCCTCCTCCAATGTGGATGTAAATTTGCTGACCGTGGCAGGACCAGACACCCCACGGGAAGAATGAAACAGACGAGTAGCAGGGGAAGCACGGTTCACAGACAAACTGGGAGCAAGGAGGCAGATAAGAAATAAGAGCTACTGTCAATGAGGTCCTGATGACACATAAAGTTTGTAGCTGCCCATAAACCGCATGTCAGAGCATCTGAGCCTTCCCAACCAAGGGGCAGATTTACAAGAAAGTGACGCATCTGCTGCGCCACACTGAGAAACCCTTGCGCCACCATGGATGCGCCATATTTATAATATAAGCCTTCCCAACCAAGTCCTCGGGATCCTGAGAGAGTTCTCCATGAGCCACTACAATTGGCATCAAGACCTTCTTCGACAGCAGCCACTTACACATGTTCCAAGGCAAGGGATTGGGCAGCACAAGAACAGTGTGGGGTGTCAGGGGCAGAAGTTTCCCTTGACTCAAGTTCTAATGTGCAGTCACTAGGAGGAGGAGGTAATGCATAGGTAAGGGGTGCAGCTGGAGGCCCCAATAGAATGGGGGCAGGAGGAGTGTGAGGAGGGGCTGGGGTCAGGGGCTTGGGGCCTGCTCTTGGGACTCCACAGGTTGGTCTTGCTGAATGCCAGGAGGATATCCAAGAACTTTCTCCTACTGGCTGGCAAAGGCACTGGAAGTAAGGGGTGCGCTGGAGCATCCCAAAATAACAATGCTGGATTTCAGAAGGTAAATGAGCGATAAAGATGCCTTTAAATTTTGTTTTATCTTGTCACATTTGCTGAGAGTTCAAAGACAAAGGTCAAATTCCAGGCTATGTCTTCGACAAATTGCTTTTTCTTTTGGCATGGAGATTGGTATTTACTTTTCTTTCTCTAACTGCAAAGTGAGTGGATTTTGTAAAGTGAACTTCCTGACAATCTTGCTGGGGTACAGGGAATGTAAAAGGAAAGCTTGCAGGAGGTACGTTTTTTTCTTACACTGGACAACATTTAAATACCTGCAAATGAGCTGTACAACTATTTCAAAATATATCATCAGTTAGGACAGCACAAATAAAGCTCTTTTAAATTTGTAATCTGAAGTGTGATGGACACAAAGAATTTTTTAATAGGATCAAAACAAAGCAAGACACTTTACTTGGTGATGTGCAAATGGTGGAATATTTGCCAAAACCCTATTCCCACACATTATTGTATGTGCACCATATAGTTTTAGCAGTGCACATTTTGTGGCCATGAGACCCTATACCAGCACTGCAACCAATGGCTTGGGATAAAAAGATCTCCGAAAAAGAGCCCCTCATAGGGTGCCCGTCAGGCATTGCAGCGCCGGCCTGACGAGGAGCATGCCCTATGATGTAGCATGACACCCAGAATATTACCTTCTGAATATTGCTAGACAATTTCCCAAAATCCAATAGAATCCCTGAAGTTTGGAAAAAAACTGCAAATGTTTTTCGAATGTTACTATCCTAACTGGGCTGATGTAAAACACTTGTTGCACGTTATTATGTCTGGAAACGGGACTGCCCAAATCAACCTTAGGGCTCCCTCTTCTACATGGACACCCCAAATTTCCTCCTCCTCCTTGGAACAGGAAAATACAGTTTTAGGACAGCCCAACAGGAGCCAACTGCTTTAGTCACACATTCATCCCTGTCACCAGAAAGGGCTGCATGTAGGACACCTACTTCATGTCTTATTGACACAGGTTCTAATCAATCCACACCAAAACCTCTGAGTTCTACTCTATTCCTCTCTTGGTCAAAACAATTGGTGCATCTAATATTACATACACATACACACACACACACACACACACACTTCCTCAACCCATTACCGGACCTTGGGTCCAATTATAGATCAACATGCTTTCCTTCTAAGCCCCACCTCACTGTCAACCCGGCTGGGGGACACATGGCTTTAAACATGTAGACCTGTAGAAAGGAAGGGTCATTACATCCATACTTTCTATTTTTCTTCCCGTTTTTTTAACCATACCATCTGGAGGTGTTGGACTGAAAATGCGTCTAGCTGACTCCTTCAAGCATTTTGCGCGTTAAGTTAGCATTTGCGGCGCCATTTTGTCTGTAGGCGCCATTTTGTACTGTGATCAAAAGTAAGACTCTGTCACATTGCTTGTCTGCCTAAACGTAGAAGACAGCTTAGAGTTATTTCTCTGTACCGTATTCAAGGCTGTATCCTAATGTACTAATGAATGGTTTCTTCTGCTCACACATGCCTTTCCTCTCTCGTATCCTTGCTCCCACACTGAACAGCGCTGAGCTCAAGCAAAGCAACCTTGAGAATGTGATAAGATGTACCCATTCTGCAGGTGGTAGCTCATCTCTCTGTGCCTCCTTTGTTCACCAGTGCCCGAGCTGGAATTTTCCAGTCTGGGCGTGTTTCTAGGGATCTGAAAATGTATAATATCTAATGTTATGTTGGGGGAGTTAGTCCCTCGGCCGTCATCTCAGGAGACTGGTCAGACTGGGCTCCGCTGCAGCGCATTACTACTAAAATTGCTTGGTTTGTATTCTCTACTGTTTTCTCGACTCTTCATTTCTTGGAAGGCAGAGAGGTGGTCACTAGGTGACCCGGGTGGCCCGATTCGGGTCACTTCCTTCAGTTGGCGCCCGAACAGGGACTCCACCGGGCTGACCCATCTTCGCCCGCAGACCGGGTGTGAGAGGACGGGGCCGCAGTCAGGTCGGATGGGCGGATCGGGGATCCCCACACGATAGAGCTTAGTTCTCGCAGCTACTCCACTTGTCTGATCGGGCGGTGCCTCGCCCAGCGGTCATCCCGGCTGGGGTCCAAAAAGGCGAAACCCTTGGATCTGACCGTTTGGTCCGAAGAGTCGGCAGTGGAGAATAATTTGTTCGACCTGTGTGCACCAGGTGAGTTTGTCTTGACTCTTGGTGAATATGGCGTCATCTTGAATAATTTTGAGTATGCTCTAGAGACCTTTTCTTGATGTGCTTGTACTTGGTAGGTCTGCGGACCGTTTAGAGATACGGGGTGTCTGCGGATACCCTGCCAGGCAACTTAGTGAATTTGGCTTACTCTTGAAAATGCCTGGGGCTTGAGCCTGTCTCTCTGGTGCAGTCTGAGGACTGACTTGTGGATGCCTTCGTTTGGAGTGGCCTGAGGACCAATTTACTTTGCTAGTCGTCTGGTGTGAATATTGAACGTATCTTATATTAAGATGCCTTGTCTGAGCAAAATGTGGTGTTTGGGGTGCTGTTGTTGTTCTGCTGATGCTCGACTGGAGGAAATTCAACTTGCACCTCCAGAAGGCACCCCGAATTTTGACATGTATGTGAAGCACGGTATTGGCCCTATTATGTTTAGTACATTATGGCACAATTATACGAGGGACAATGCCGAGCTTCTGTGGCCATTAACAGGTACCTTTGATGAACAAAAATTGAATTTCCTGCAGGATAAATTGTTTGCAAAACAGAGTAGACAGTCGATGTTTGATTCCCTTCAGGCAGAAGCGCATAAGAGCAGAAAAAGAGGCTAGGCGAGGAAAGATGCAGACGGTGACTCAGAAAGCAGTAGCGCATGATAGAGAAAAAATAGAAAAAGGGATAGAATGCGCTGACAGAAATTTTCGATTGCAATGTGACAAATCCTATGTTGCTCGAGAAGAGGGTGATACATTCGTGGAGGAGCTCTTAGACTCTCGACCTCCTCCTCCCTATGCCCCGCAGAGAATATATCCAGTTGTCCCTGCACCTTCATCTTCTGCCCTTCCTGTTTCCCTTACGGGTTCTCCTGCCCCTGACCCGGCTGCTTTAGACACTGCACCCCCGTTCTTTTTCTAGCTTCACATGTTACAGATGTCGTGACTCCTAGTCTCCCTGCTACGCCTCTAGTTTCCGCTTATGCTCCCTCTCCGTCACTCACACCCTCAACGCAGCCATTGTTAACGCTTGTGTCTGCCCCACCACCTATTGTGTCTTCTTCGAATGTCTCCTCCCCGGTATTGTTGAACATTGGGACGCCGGTGCGTGGATCGGATGAGGGAGACTGGGCAGCAGCTCGAGAACGAATGGGACGGGTGCTGATTCGATCAGATGTGGGAAATGAGGAGAAGAAGATGGTGGCGGACCAGGCCGCGCGGTGGGCCTGGAGTCCGATTTATAGCGTGGAAGATGTGTGGAGTGTGATGAAAGATTATGAGCCGTTCGTGCAGCAGCACGCCCTCAAGCATATGTCGGGCACCTTAATAGGGTTGTGGGAACAGTCTTTTAATGGTGTTGCACCTCAGATAATTTATGACATCCGGGACCGTGTGTATGCCGCCGACCTGGCTCCTAATGACGTATTTAGTAATGTTGCCACATTGGTGGGTTATTGCGGTAGGCTGCATCAGAGAACGCCAACGACAGGGTCTCAGTTTCCGATGAGGGAAGTACACCCTATTTTTCACCCCGTGATACCGGAGCTGCGTAATCAGCAGAACACTATTATCAGGCAGCGAGTAGAGGCCCATTTTCAAGAACAGTGGGTTTACACTCCATGGAAAAGGAGTGAGGTTTTATCTCTAAAGAGTCAGTTGCCGGACCCGAGGAAAAATCCAGCTGCATATTACAAGGAATTGACAGAGGCTGCCTCGTCGACAGTGATGACGTTGGCAGACATTGAGATGTTTTTCGGATTGTTAGTACCGGTGGACATCTGGAGACAGGTGCATACGCAGGACCACGTTGTAGAGTTGGGCGGCACTTGGGATGAGATCAGGGCGTGGGATAAGGAGAGGAAACATGGTGTTAAGCCTGGGGCTGAGATACTAGCTTTGCCAAATTGCATTATTACCTATATGCATGCCCTAATACCACTGAGGCGGGTTGATTGGGATAAGTTGACAGCATGTCGCCAGAAGAAAGATGAAAGTGTGTCAGACTTTTTCACCAGGTTTGAGGGGGTATTTTGGGATTTCAGTGGGCAGGATTTGTCAATGGAAGAAGGTGTCCGATTGTTCGTTTATAGATTTGTTACAAATCTGCTTCCAGAGATCGCTGCCCGGTTGCAGGCTTCAGAGAGTACGTGGACCACCTCCTCCCCTTCAGTGATATTGAGCATGGCGCAGTACTATGAGCACAGGGAGAGTGAGGAGAAGGAAAAGACGGAGAAGAAAAGCAAAGAATTGAAAACGAAGGTGTTGATGCAGCAGGCAGCTAGGGGGAACGGTAGTGGACGTGGCACCGGTTCGACCCAGCAGTTGCCTCATACCAATAGGAATAGTGTACCTGTGGGGCCGAATCAGTGTGCATATTGTAAAAAGGAGGGGCATTGGCGAAGTGAGTGCCCGGAATTATTGCAGAAAGTGGCGGTCCCTAGAGGACGGGGTTCTAGAGGACGGGGTCGCGGTGGTGGTGGTCGTGATGGGGTTCAGACAGATGAGTCCTCGCAGAGTCGTTCTGACCAAAATTATTTTGATGACCCTCGAGGAAAACAGTACTACCATGATGATTATGATATGGATGAGGTGACAGGGATGTCCTATAGCTAGGACAGCCAAGGACAGGGTGAGGGACCAGTCCAGATACCTGTAGATCAGCGTGGTCCTTATGTCACAGAGGATTTGGATGGCTCTGAGAAGAAATTTCTGGTAGATACGGGTGCAATGAATAGCTCTGTTTCTCGTTCACTGGTCCCCGGGGCTGCCCTGTCTGGCCAAAATAACGTGTCGGTAGGTTTTTCAGGCGTACCGGTCGTGTGCCCAATATCCAAACCCCTTACTTTGACCATTGGCCCCTTTACCGTAGATTCGCGATTTTTACTGACAGCAAACTGTGGTGAGAACCTAATGGGATTAGATCTGTTGAAGAAATTGCATGCTACCATTTCTTGTTCCCCGGATGGTGTCTATATGACAATAGGACCGAATGTGACTAGTACCAAGCAGTGTTTCTCCAAAGATATGCCGCTTCCTGCTGAATTCAAGGACGTGCCGCCCGCGTTGTGGGCCACAGGTGACACAGATGTGGGATTGTTGCAGATACCCCCGGTCTCTATTAAAGTAAAGGACAACGCTGTGTTGCCTCGTATCCCCCAGTACAAAATACCACAGACGGGGGAGCAAGCTTTGTTACAGATTATACAGGATTTGGTTAAGTCAGGAGTGGTTGAGGAGACAGCAGTGAATGTGTAACAGCCCTATTCTCCCCATTCTTAAGAAGGTGCCCTCAGACTCCCCTGATGCCCCTCCTGATGTCTATCGTTTTGTGACTGATTTGCGAGAAGTTAACAAAATAGTGGATCCCCAATTCCCGGTGGTACCTGACATCACTGCCCTCCTAACAATGATTCCTTCTACTGCAAAATACTTTTCTGTGATTGATTTGAAAAATGCTTTCTTTAGCATCTCAATTCACCCAGATAGCCGGCATCTTTTTGGGTTTACTTTGGCCGGTAGAAGCTTCTGATTCTGTCGCGCTCCCCAGGGGTATACTGAAAGTCCTAGCATATATAGTCAAGCCTTAAAAAGTCAATTGGATCCCCTTACACTTCCCTCAGGTAATGTGTTGCTACAGTACGTCGATGACTTACTGATAGCTTCTGACACTGAAGAAGGTTGCAAAGATGCAACGGTTAAATTATTGCTACATTTGGCACATCACGGACATAAGGTGTCCCTTTCGAAATTCCAAAATTGTCGACAGGAGGTCACCTATTTAGGCCACGTACTGTCGAAGGAGGGAAGGAGACTAACACCTGAGCGTATTAATGCTGTTGCTAAAATGCCCATCCCCAAGACGCAGCGGGATGTGCGTGCCTTTATAGCTATTACCTCGTATTGTCGCCACTGGATCCCTAACTATTCCCTACTAACAAAACCCCTCCACAATTAACCACTAAGGATGGGCATGAACCTTTGCCTTGGACGCATGAATGCCAACAAGCTTTTGAGCAACTAAAAATAGCGCTTTGCTCTGCGCCTGTGCTTGGCACGCCAGACTACCAGAAGCCGTTCGTGTTGTATGTACACGAAGCGGCTGGCTGCGCGCTCTCTGTTTTAACACAAGCCTTTGGAGGTAAGCAAAGGCCGTGTTCCTATTTCTCTGCGCTTTTGGATAACGTCGCCAGAGCCCTCACGAGCTGTCTAAGAGCGGCCGTGGCCGTCTCAATCCGACGATCAGCAGGGCTCGTCCTTGATACTGATCTCACAGTCATGGTACTGCATGCTGTGGACACACTTTTGAACAGAACAAAGACACAGCACCTCACCAGTGCGCGTCTGACTGGTTACGAATTGACCCTGTTTGCACCACACATCACCATCAAAAGGTGTGCCACTCTGAACCCAGCCACGTTACTACCCCTCCCTTCTGAGAGTGAGGATGCGGACGTGCATGATTGCATTTTCCGCACTGAAGAAGAGACGAAGGGACGGGTAGACCTGACTGATGTTCCTTTGCCCAAGCCCCAAGGGGAACTATATGTCGATGGCTCTTGTTTCAAACTACCAGATGGCACAACAACTGCGGCGTATGCCATCACTACTTTGCACACAGTAGTCGAGACATCGCGAGTCCCTTATCATTTGGCCCAAGCTGCAGAATTGTTTGCTCTCCTTCGCGCCTGTGAGTTGAGTGAGGGACTGGCTGTCAATATTTACACCGACAGTCAGTACGCCTTTGGAGTCGCTCATAACTTTGGGCGGCTGTGGGCAGAGAGAGGCTTCCTGACTACACACAGGTCAAAGATCCAAAACGGCCCACTGATTCACAGACTTTTGTCAGCCCTGACACTTCCCAAAAAGTTAGCAGTAGTGAAGTGTAGTGCCCACAAAGTAGTTACTGATGATGTGGGGAGGGGAAATGCTTTTGCAGACCAGACAGCTAAGGAGACAGCCCGATCGAAAATGAAAAGAATGTTTGTGGCGGGTCCTGCTAGATGGGTACCCGACAATGCAATATTTGAAGACACATTGGACAATGTGAAGGAAATTCAGAGTGAGGCGACAATTGAAGAGTTAGCAATGTGGCAGGAGAGAACAGGACGGCTAGACGATGAAGGGTGCTGGACGGACAAATCAGAGAAGCAGAGATGGATGTTACCAGATGCATATGTGCTCCCAGTAGTCACTATGGTGCATGGGCCAGCCCACATTAGTGTGAAGGGAATATGTAGGCTATTGGACCCTGTGTGGCAGAATTATAACATTCCTAGGGTAGCTGCTCACCTGGTGAAATATTGTATGGTCTGTATGATACATAACCCTGGGAAAGGTACCCCTACACCTTCTGGTAATTTTGCACCACCCTCTTTCCCTTTCAAGGTTCTACAGATGGATTTCATCGAAATGGAACGAGTCAACAACCTGAAATATGTGCTGGTGGTTGTTTGTGCGTTCAGCAAATGGATTCAGGCTTATCCCACTAAAGAGAACACGGCCATAGCAACGGCGAAGGCCGTTTTAAAGGAGTTCTTCCCGCGCTTCGGCTTGCCTCGTTTGATTTGGAGTGATAACGGAAGTCACTTCAACTCAAAGGTTATTCAGCTGGTGTGTGACGGTCTGCACATCCAGCAAAAGTTTCATGTAGCAAACCACCCCCAGTCAGCAGGTTTGGTTGAGAAGTACAATGGTACTCTCAAGCTGAAGTTGGCAAAGATCAAGGAGAGCACAGGATTGAAATGGCCAGATGCGTTACCCCTAGCCCTGTTGTCCACAAGGGCAACGGCCCACTCTAGAACAGGATTGTCCCCATATGAGGTTGTTTTCAGTCGCCCTGCAAATGTTTGGGGTGTTCCATGGCCCCGCTGTTTCTCTGAAATTGAACACCCGTTGCTTGTGGATTATTTGTGTGAGTTGACAAAAATGTGTCGTTCTATTCATCAACAGATCCATGAGGCGTTGCCGCCACTACCTGAGGGGCCAGGGCACAGCATTCAACCCAGTGATTTTGTCTTGATTCGCAACTTCCAGAGGAAGGGGTGCTTGGAGCCACGGTGGAAAGGACCTCTGCAGGTCCTTCTCGCTACCTGGACGGCGGTAAAGGTGGATGGCCGGAAGCACTGGAACCACTCATCGCATTGCCGGCGAATCCGCTGCCTCTCCCCTACGACCGGTGGGTCCTGGATGGCCTACAGGACCACGAGACGGAGAAGGTGCCGCATTTTGTTCCTTTTTCTGACGCCCGACTGACATGGGCCCAGATGTAGGAGGAGAATGAAGATGCTTGGAATGAGGCAGTCCCCCCAGAAATAAGGGCTGCCCAGGATCCCTCTCTATCTGGCCCACAAAAGCTTGAGTCTCAATCCCTTGCTCCCTCTGAGTTTAAGGTTCTTTTCCGTGACGACACAGTGCCTGGAGTGACTAGGTACAATTTGCGTCCCCGGCAGAGGGGCAGTGCACCAAAGGAAATGTCAGATTAGCAGGGATGGACTTCATGGATGAAGAATAGGGTGTATGTGCCTTGCTTGCGGTACTAACAATAGATTAGGGAAAGAGAGATTGGTGCATTGTCTGAGACACTGGACAGGATAAGTTGGGGGTGTCTTCCCAGGAGGGAGGGTGCCCTATCCTGAGTGAAGAGACAGAAAGGGTTGTGATCGCACAGCCCCACCATCAAGTGCTCAATAGCACCATCGTTGATGAACAATAGGAGTCTACCAGTGAGGCTTAGATGGACACTGGACTGTTGTGTGCCTTTTTCAAAATTCTTGGCTCCATAGTACGAACTTTCCTCTGGTAGTTTTGTATATATATATAAAAAGATTTTTTTTACCCCTTTGGCCGCCTTGTTCTAGATGAAGAACAGCCCTTAGCAGCGCCCCGTTTTGAGCAAAATAGTCCCAGTTGGTCGAGCTGGTCTACCAAAGCTAAGGTAGTTTTTATAATAAATGTTTTGATCGCTTTAGTAGTTGGGTTTGGGATTTTATGGTTCCTCGAAGAGAAACATCCTGTGCATTCCTTGATTGGTACTACTCCTGTTCCCCCTGAGCATGTATTTGTTACTTTGGCCCCTCACAAGGAGAGGCACAGGCAGATGTATGTTGATAATGTTTTCTTGCAGATGCTTCACCAGGCGCATCATACCACTAATGTTACTGACTGCTGGGTTTATGACCTGCTCCCTTCTGTAATGCACAAAAATGATTTGTTGATGTCCCTACCTTTCTCTTATTTGGGGAGCTGTGAGGCCTGGTTTCAGTTGTTTACAATGGTGTATATCCACTACCATGCTGATGCAATGAACATAACATACAGTGATTATGAGACTGTGTTACAGTATATTAGTGTGCACCAAGGGTTTACACCTGGGGGAACAGGGGGCCCCTGACACCTTGCATCCAGATGCCTGTATTAATGTATTTGAAGAGAAAAAAAATATTACATGGCTCCAGAATGAGATGATGGATTTTCATGACTTTAATGTTACTGAATATTTTAGGTCCTTCCACATGCGTAATATTACCCAGGACACAACGATGCCTGTGCCAATAGTTAACACAACAGCTAGTTTCTGCGTCCAAGGTTTTGGAAATGTTAAAGTGGGAAAGAGCGTTTGCAATTATACGTATGACCTGAACACAACAAATAGTCCGCCTTTACTTCCACCCCACAATGTCTATTTCGTTTGTGGGTCTCAGGCTTATGTATGGCTTCACAGGTGGATGGTCCGGCATCTGCTATGTTTCTTTCCTTCTTCCCCCAGTATATATAGCACCATCCACTTATCACAGAGATCATCGACTGTACCGTAGAAGTTTATCTTTGTCCACAGTTAGAAGGGTTATTAACACCGAAGACATTAATCAGACAGACACCACTTTGCAGGAGTTCACTGATGCCATGAAATGTATTCTGCCTTTTTGGGGTCCCATGTAAAATAGTCTTAACATTCGCAGACTCACACGAGTTGTAGAGGGAGTAATTAACACAACGGCAGGAATACTGACAAATATCACAGCTGAGCTTCAGGCTACGAGAATTGTTGCCCTTCAAAACAGGATGGTGTTAGACGTCATCCTTGCTGATCGGGGTGGGGCATGTCGTGTCATCGGTAGTAGCTGCTGTGTGTACATACCAGACCATGCCCCGAATGTCTATGCAGCAATACAGAAGTTACACCGGCTTGCATCTGACATTCATCAAGAGAATGGTACCTGGTCTCTTTCTGGTTGGCTCTGGGGTATGATAGCATCCTGGGGGTGGAAAATACTCCTTTTTCTAGTAGCAATTGCAGGAGTTGTCTTTGCCTGTTGCCTGTGTATTAATTGCCTCCCAACATGCTGTTCATATTGTGTTAGTAAGTTAACACCTGCACCCCAGGCCCCTAAGCAGAATGCTAAGCCCTCAGTTATGATGATGCAAACAGTTCATGATTTTATGAACATTGATGAGGGCATTTTTTAATATTAGTATGCATATGTATCACCTTGCAATTACTGATCTTCCTGTCATGCTAGTATAGACAAAATTGTTAGCAAATGCTAAAAGGAGGGTCTGTTGGACTGAAAATGCGTCTAGCAGACTCCTTCTAGCATTTTGCGCGTTAAGTTCGCATTTGCGGCGCCATTTTGTCTGTAGGCGCCATTTTGTACTGTAATCGAAAGTAAGACTCTGTCACCTGGCTTGTCTGCCTAAGCGAAGAAGACAGCTTAGAGTTATTTCTCTTTATCGTATTCAAGGCTGTATCCTAATGTACTAATGAATGGTTTATTCTGCCCTCACATGCCTTTCCTCTCTCGTATCCTTGCTCCCACTTTGAAGAGCGCTGAGCTCAAGCAAAGCAACCTTGAGAATGTGATAAGATGTACCCGTTCTGCAGGTGGTAGCTCATCCCTCTGTGCCTCCTTTGTTCACGAGTGCCCGAGCTGGAATTTTCCAGACTGGGCGTGTTTCTAGGGGTCTGGAAATGTATAATATCTGATGTTATGTTGGGGGGAGTTAGTCCCTCGGCCGTCATCTCAGGAGACTGGTCAGACTGGGCTCCGCTGCAGCGCATTATAATAAAATTGCTTGGTTAGTATTCTCTACTGTTTTCTCAACTCTTCATTTCTTGGAAGGCAGAGAGGTGGCCACTAGTGACCCGGGTGACCCGATTCGGGTCACTTCCTTCAGAGGATGGATTAAAGCATTGCTTTCCTACCAGGGAGGTATTTTTAGTTTTCACCCAAAAAAATCCTCCTACTCCTATCACCATCTAGAGCATACAATTCGCAGGTAGTAGTATGCCCCGTTCTGGTGCGGAACGGGAGGAACCCTATGATGAATCATGCCACGAAGGGGAAACCCTGGTGGGGAATAGGCCACTTTACCCCGTACACTTTTACTCCGTGTGCCATTAACCCGCAGTTTTTACACCGCAAAATCGCAGGGCTTTACAACGCAATCCATTACAACGCATTCCCCATTACAACGAAATTTACTATTCTAACTCCACGGGGGTGTTACTTTGGGGAATGCGTTGTAATAGTTTGAGGTGTAAAGCCCTGCGTTGTAGAAGATTTCGCAGGGTAATGCCATGCGGAGTAACGCATGCGGGGTAAAGGATGTTTCCCCTGGTGGGTGAGAGTTATATAAAAAAGCCTTGCACTTTTTTCCACCCTGCAGGAGGTTAGCACACACTACAAAGACGGGCTCTTCCCTCTAACTGACCATAGAGTGTGACTCTTGGGGTGACAATGCTCTTTGACTTACAGTGACTCAGTTACAAACCAATAGGTGAATAGGGCTGGCCGAAAGCCCCTGTAAGTTAGTATACTATAGATATATTTTAGTAAAATCAAAAGATCCTGGCTAATGTCAGGCCTAAAATGGTACACATTGTAAAACTCTGTCTTGATTGTTGGACAATGAAGTGTAGACTGAATCACCCAACTAGGCCCCATTCTATAGGGTGGCCGGGTGGGCCAGACCCCCAAGATAGCCCCTGTAGACCACCCAAAGCCCTTTCACAAGTAGAAAAACATATATATATATATGTTTTTCTTAATGATTTACGTAGGCCTGCATTCTCACTTTCTGAACCTAATTGTTTAATTCCCTTGGACAGGACCAATACCTTGGGCTACTTGAAGTTTCAGGGGACAGATGTGAAGTTAGTAGGGAACAGTGGCTGTTATCCTGCACACATTAACAACAGGGCTACCTGTGACACTCCCATTGTATTAAAAGAGACTACAAGCTCTAATTGTAAACTATTTAAGAACAAAACCAGTCATATGTCTGAAGCAATCTGAAACAATCTGATAGGATTTGGCCAAGAAAAAGAATTGAAAATGTGCATCCAATCCAGATATATAACTTAGGAGTGGTTTGTTTTATCTTCTTCCTGCTGTGAAGCTATTTCTAACTTGCGAATCTGTATGAAAAAAGCACCCCTAATGCCACACGTTATGACTCACTGAAGTGAAAAGACTTTTGTCAGGTTTCACTAACACAGATTCAGCATGTGCAGGAGCAGTGCAAGTTCCCATCATACAAAGAACACACAGCTACACACAGGTACACGCAGGAACACACAGAAGCACACAGATATAGCATGCGCAGGAGCAGTGCAAGTTCCCATCATACAAAGAACACACAGCTACACACAGGTACACACAGGTACACGCAGGAACACACAGAAGCACACAGATATAGCATGCGCAGGAGACAGTGCAAGTTCCCATCATACAAAGAACACACAGCTACACAGAGGTACACATAGGTGCACACAGGAACACACAGATACAGCATGCGCAGGAGCAGTGCAAGTTCCCATCATACAAAGAACACACAGCTACATACATGTACACACAGGTACACGCTGGAACACACAGAAGCACACAGATACAGCATGCGCAGGAGCAGTGCAAGTTCCCATTATACAAAGAACACACAGCTACATACATGTACACACAGGTACACGCAGGAACACACAGAAGCACACAGATATAGCATGTGCAGGAGCAGTGCAAGTTCCCATCATACAAAGAACACACAGCTACACAGAGGTACACATAGGTACACACAGGAACACACAGATACAGCATGCGCAGGAGCAGTGCAAGTTCCCATCATACAAAGAACACACAGCTACACACAGGTACACGCAGGAACACACAGAAGCACACAGATATAGCATGCGCAGGAGCAGTGCAAGTTCCCATCATACAAAGAACACACAGCTACACACAGGTACACGCAGGAACACACAGAAGCACACAGATATAGCATGCGCAGGAAGCAGTGCAAGTTCCCATCATACAAAGAACACACAGCTACACACAGGTACACGCAGGAACACACAGAAGCACACAGATATAGCATGCGCAGGAAGCAGTGCAAGTTCCCATCATATAAAGAACACACAGCTACACACAGGTACACGCAGGAACACACAGAAGCACACAGATATAGCATGCGCAGGAGCAGTGCAAGTTCCCATCATACAAAGAACACACAGCTACACACAGGTACACACAGGTACACGCAGGAACACACAGAAGCACACAGATATAGCATGCGCAGGAAGCAGTGCAAGTTCCCATCATACAAAGAACACACAGCTACACACAGGTACACGCAGGAACACACAGAAGCACACAGATATAGCATGCGCAGGAAGCAGTGCAAGTTCCCATCATACAAAGAACACACAGCTACACACAGGTACACACAGGTACACGCAGGAACACACAGAAGCACACAGATATAGCATGCGCAGGAGCAGTGCAAGTTCCCATCATACTAAGAACACACAGCTACACAGAGGTACACATAGGTGCACACAGGAACACACAGATACAGCATGCGCAGGAGCAGTGCAAGTTCCCATCATACAAAGAACACACAGCTACACAGAGATACACATAGGTACACACAGGAACACACAGGAACACACAGATACAGCTTTACCTTTTAACTTTCACACAAACGAGCTTTACCAACTGCACCCTGGTACTCAGAGGATCTCAGAAATCAGAAACTAACCTGTAAACGGCTAGAACGCAACTGGCGGAAAAAATACATTGCAGCTGAGAAAGAAGCCTATAAACAAAGCCTTATCGTTTATAAACAATCTGTATTTAACACAAAAAAGCTTTTCTTTATAAATCAAATCAACTTAGCAAAAAATTCCTCTAAAGAACTTTATAAAACCGTATCTAGGCTGGCCACCCCAAGCCTACCTAGGGTCGAATCAAGTCAAGAATTGAGTGAAGAATTTGCTAGGTTCTTCCAGGACAAGGTGGAAGCTATTTTCTCAGCCTTCAACCAACTCCCGCAAGGAGGTATAGGAAATGCAATGACTGGAGCTAAGCAAGCCATAGGGGCCTGTTCCCATACTTGAGAAATTTGCCCCACTTTGTATCAACGCTACAAAGATGCTTCTGGGCTCAATCAAGTCGGGATCTCCTTACAACCTCTATCCAGTGTCAGTGGCCAAACTGGCCCTGGAACCTATTGCCACCACACTTACATCACTATTCAATGCCATGTTTGAATCAGGAGACTTCCCTAGCTCTTGGAAGATGGCCTGAATACTCCCACTACTGAAAAAAACAACCTGGATCCGATGGATCCAAATAACTAGAGGCCTATCTCTCGCCTCCCATTGCCAGCGAAAGTGGTTGAGAAAGAAATAAACTCTCAGCTGAGTGCCTTTCTCTACGAGAATAAGCTACTGGATCCCACACAGTATGGTTTTAGAGAAGGGCACAGTACTGAGGCTGCCCTGATAAAATCAACGGAAGAAATTAGGAAAGCCCTGGACCAAGGAGGTGAGGCTGCCCTCAATATGCTGGACGTATCCGCGTCCTTCGACACGGTCCATCATGACCTCCTGATGGACAGTTTGTCGGAGTATCGAGTCAAAGGCAAGGCGTGGAGGCTGTTAAAAGCATTTTTAACTAACAGAAAACAAATAGTGCCGTTAGGGAAGTTCTACTCTAAACCTTTTTCCTTACCATGTGGAGTGCCGCAGGGATCGTCCCTTAGCCCTACCCTCTTTAATGTTTATGTGGCACCTTTGGCCCCTCTGATCAGATCCTATGGATTCAGTCTTACTTCATATGCAGATGACACACAAATTGTAGTGTCACTGCTACCGGGACAAGAAGTAGGAATGAGCAAGAAGTTCCATGACTGCATGGGAGCAGTCAAAACTTGGATGACACAGAATCGCCAAAAATTAAACTCAGGCAAAACTGAGATCCTCATGTTCGGAAATAAGACCAACTTCTGGACCCCGGACTGGTGGCCATCAGACCTGGGTACCCTCCCTAAACCTACGAGGAAGGCAAAAAATCTGGATGATAGACTGAGCTTTGAGGACCAGATAAACGCCACGACCTCGGCCACCTTTCACTCCCTTAAACTGCTTAAAAAGGTCAAACTTTCCTGCCAGAAGACAGTTTACGAACGGTCGTCTCATCCCTTATTTTATCACGGCTGGATTATTGCAATGGGCTCTACTTGAATATCCAAGAGCGGCACTTAAATAAATTGCAGATCCTGCAAAATGCGGCAGCAAGACTTGTGACAGATACCCCCAAATTTGTATCTGTAGCCAAGGAAATCAAAAGACTACACTGGCTGCCCATCAGGAAACTGGTGCACTTTAAGTCACTATGTATTGTCTTCAAGGCGCTACATGGCCAGGGTCCTGAATTCTTGATTCGCCAGTTTCTATGGTACACTCCCAAAAAAACCTTGCGGTCACTAGGAGCCAAACTAGTGAGCGTACCACCCACGAAGAAAGCTTCGTGGGGGGGGGAGAAGTTTCATTACAGGTGCTCCAAAGCGTGGAATGCCCTCCCCTGGAGTTTGAGGAGCTCCACTGACCTCCTCGCATTCAGGAAGGAACTTAAAACTTGGCTATTCAACTTATAGTTTCCTCCAGCTACACTTTCCTTGCAACCTTGTTCTCAGTAGAGTTGAGCTACGAGCTCCAGGACACCCTCGGGTAACCGTGCGCTCTATAAATATAATTACCATAACATAACATAACATCCAGCATGCGCAGGAGCAGTGCAAGTTCCCATCATACAAAGAACACACAGCTACACACAGGTACACACACGAACACACAGGAACACAGAGGTACATGCTGGAACACACACATAAACACAGATACAGCATGCGCAGGAGCAGTGCAAGTTCCCATTACACAAAGAACACACAGGTACACACAGGTACACATAGGTACACACAGGAACACACAGGTACACACAAGATCACAGGTACACATAGGTACACACATGAACGCACAGGTACACACAGGAACACAAAGGTACACATAGGTACACCCAGGAACACACAAGTACACACAGGATCACAGGTACACATAGGTACACACAGGAACGCACAGGTACACACAAGAACACAAAGGTACACATAGGTACACCCAGGAACACACAGGCACACACAGGATCACAGGTACCCATAGGTACACACAGAAACACACAGGTACACAAAGGAACACACAGGTACACACAGGTGCAGGGCGGCAGGAGTGCAAAGATCGATTACACACTCCTGTGTACCCACCAAACACATTCATACCCACATGTCAGGTAGAGGTTGAAGAACCTTCACATGTACATAATCATTACTCCGCAGACAGCAGCAGTGAAGTGGAAGTGAGGTGGGGAGAGGGAAAGGTGAAGCAGAAGGAGGGGAGGGGCATAGTGAGGGGAGAGAAAGCAGGGTGGGGTAAAAAGAAGGAGGTTGGTGAGAAAAAGAGGGGGAGGACGGTGAAGAGAAAAAGGAAAGTGAGTCAGAAAAAGAGAAGAGGTTGAGGCAGAGGGTGAAAGATGGGCAAGGCAGAGAGAGAAGGGTGAAGTGAAGAGAGAAGGATGAGGTGAAGAGAGAGGAGGCGGACACAGAAGATGGTGGGATAGCTAGAGAGAGAGGAGGGTGAACTGGAAAGGGAGGAGGGTGAGGTGAAAGAAAGTAGAGGATGAGGCGGAGAGAGCAAGGAGGACGCAGAAAGGGGAGAGGATGTGGAATAACGGCTAGAGCGGTCAACCTTGAAGCTGGGGAACCGGGTTCGAGTATCGGCAACGACGCTCAACATCCTGTGATTCTGGGCAAATCACTTAATCTCCCCGTGCCTAACAAAAATGAATGTGTCCTTGTGTAACACAATTGGTGCTCATGTAAAGCGTTCTGATACCTGATATCTTCGGGTCTAGTTCGCGCTATATAAAACTAAAAAAAAAAACATTTAAAAGAAAGGAGAGGGAGGGATGAGGTGGAGAGAGAGGAGCATGGAATGGGAAGAAGTAGAGTGTGACGTGGGCTGGAGAGCAGAGAGAAAAGGGGGGAGGGGAGACAGAGGTAGGTGAGGTGGAGTGAAAGAGGGTGAGGCTGAGAGAAAGGATGAAAGGAGGGTGAGGCTGAGAGAGCAGGAGCGATAAAGCACATAGTTAGAAGGTCACAGACATACAGTTAAAACTAGTAGGCACCCCCCGCCCCGGCAGTAGGTAGAGTATGCAGCTCACCCCCACAAGGCCATTCCTAGACCCCCAGCTCTCAGACACCTGCCGGACACTGGGAAACCCCACTCATCTTCATGACCCCTCCCCCCAAGCACACAGGAGCTGGGTCTCACTGCCCTCTCAGTCACCTCTAAAAGCTCACATTGAAACAGACTCCCCCCTCTAGCTGCACCCTACAACTGTCTGATGCTCCAGGTCACCACAGCCCGCGTGCACACCAGCAGAATCCCGGGGCCACAACCACCAACGGGACCGAGCCCCCTGGGTGACAACCACCAAAAGACGCTGCACTGAGCGAGTAAAGTAATCCAACAAGTTTCAAATAATACTGGTAGCAAAAGTGTCAAATTAAATGAAGCATAAAAATATCACTGTGTAAGCAGCATGTAAAATAAAGCCCAAATGCTTATATTTCACTGCCTAGCAAATGCACTTTTTGTGCTGCTTATATTTTATCACAAAATAAATGTAGTGCTGTAATAAAAGCATGCATTGAGACTTAACTAAAATCCATTGCCTGCCCCTCTGCACCATCATGACTTGGTTCATTTACCTCTCCTACTGGCTTTAAGCCAGTACTTTCATTTTTTATCCAAATTCTTTATGAAAATGGTCTGAAAAATAAACCATTTTGCCTGGTAGTTTTCAGCTTTTATTGGGGATCCCCAAACCTTTTTTGTGTCAGTCGGGCTTACTCACTTCTCTCACTCCCACCGTGAAAGTCAGAAATTACTTTTATGCCCCACCATTTTCAAAAGTCACCAGATGCCCCTGGACCTCACCCTTGTACTACTGCCCTGTTGGGGCAAAAGGTTTTGATCCTCAGTATTAGCATCTGTAACGCTCCTATACTGCCCATCAAAAGCCTGATCAAAGACTTGTGACCCATGGCCCATAACTTATGGGCTGTTATGTTGTCCAGTTTTCCTTGTGTACCAAACCCAGGAAACAATCTTTTGTGTATTCTGTCCACAACAGAAATGTACTGGTTATGTTGGGTTTCTTCTCTATTCCAGTGCACCCTGAGAGCTTGTTTCTTTTCGCCTTCTTATTCTGTGGCTCTGAAATTACTTACACTCGGCTTCCACAGGGTTATCATAGTCACCACCCATATTTTTACAAGCACTTAAGAAGGATTTAAACAGTTTGATCTCCCCCTGAGGTTCTAGACTGGTTCAGAATGTTGATGACTTGTTGGTAGTGTCCGATTCTGCGGAGCAGTGCAAACACGACTCCCTCTCCATGCTCTCCGAACTAGTTAAACATGGGCACAAAGCCTGTAGAGAACAATTACAGTTCTGTTTGCCCTGTGTTCAATATCTTAGTCACAACATTTGTGAGGGGAAAGACACCTTCCTGCTGATTGCACTAAGCTATCCATAAGCTACCCCCTGCAGCCCCCTCCAGTTTCTCAAAAGCACTTTGTTGTCAATGTATTTTTATATACACTATGAAGAACCAAAGCACTCTCCAAAAAATGTAGTGTCCAGACAATATGGACTTTAATTAGGTAAACATGATTTTGTTTGATTTTTAACACAATCATGATAATACAATGATACAGTCGAATAAAAAAAGGGGTTGTAATCCACAAATGGCGATATGTTTCACAATCTTAATTCATTTTGTGATATCCAGAAGGAACACAGCCAACACATGTTTCGTCAATCTTTGACTTTTTCCAGGCTAAATAGGTGGTGGCGTGGTTGGTATAGTCCTAATTTTCTATTCACAACCCGGCGTAATGATAGAATCACGTTCCAGAGAAATTGTTCTTCGTAAGAATCATGGGGTACTTCAAATGTCTTGAATGGTTACCGTAACACAGGAGCAATGTCAACATCGGAAAAGGGATAATAGCACAATTGAAGTCCCTCAAACAGAAATCCAATCAAAGTAATTGATGTTGACAATGTAATACGCAACCTTGCGACTGAGGTGAAGAAAAAGCCTGAATCAGGCACGAAGTGTGAAGGAGTCCATGATAAGCTCAGTAGGGCAGACCGCCAAGAGAGCATATCGTTCTACCGTCCCCTCGGTGAGTTCATGATCATCAATTACTTTGATTGGATTTCTGTTTGAGTGACTAATTCTGATGGTCTAATTGTCCGTTTTCAAAGATGCATCAGGTACTTTCTGCCATCTAGACATGTAGACTGTGCATAAAATAAGGAAATAAAATCACCTTCAAGGTGATGTCAAAAATGGACTATGTTCTCCTTTCCTTCCCAACTGGTCTTTATACAGCATTAAGCCATATTACATAGATCTATGGTTATGTGAATACTCCCAAAATTCATATTTAGACTGTTAATTGTTCTACGCATGAATCAAAAAAAGTCCTTATCACAATTCGACACAGTGAGCTGGAATTAACCATATCTCCACAGCTACACTTGCCAAAGATTCCAGCATCACTGATGTTGATAGAGGATGGGATTAGAACATAAATAAACGTATCCATATATTGCTATTTAATATATTAGTTTATATGAAATGAGTAAAGATGGAGGGCAGGATCTCATCACACCCCTGGTTTTGGGCAGCCAGCAGTGCCTGGATTCCTTTCAGCTTCCAAGGTTAGGGTGACCAGGGCAGATTAGGCTGTTACCTGTGCTGACGAAGGGTCTGACCTGGTCCTAAACCACACAGACCGAAACATATACATCTGCAGAAGAGCTCATTGGATGGGCTTCGGTTCTAGCAATAGCCCAGGCTTCCTGGACAACACAAGATATGACAGCTTCATCTGGAGCTGTGCCTGAACAGAGAAAGAAGACTAGCTGCTGCCTTTGGGTTAGAGCCAGGGATGTTGTGCAGAGAATCCTTCTACAGGACCAGAGGATCACCACATCCTGACCTTATAATATTCTGGAAAGAATGAAAGCGCTCATTGAATCCCATTTAATTGAGAAGCCTGCATTTCCTTGGGACAGGTGGTTCCCAAATACTACCATGCCCCAGGGAAGAAGGCATAAAGGGACCCTTCGGGCAAATGTTTTGTCCGGTTCCCAATGGGGGACCCACTGTATGCCCCAGTCATTCATGAATCCTTGTTTGGATGTATCAGAATAACATCACGCATGTAGTAGAAACCGGAAAGAAAAACAGGGAAAAGCATGAGAGAGAAACACTGGACTGCAATCTTTTTCCAAAGATTTAGTCTCAGTCATGGGTAACTAACTGAACCTCAGAGACCACAGGACCAGCTATAAAGAAGCTGTTACAGACATTCTGAATACCATGTAGGGAGGGAATAGTCTTGTGAGAGGTCGATTCAGACTTTCCTGTCTCATCAGCTGAAGTTGCTATCCAACTAGCCTTGAATTCAGTCGGAAAGCCTAGGATGCCAAAAAGATGTGTATCCACTGTCTGCTTCCTCAGAACCAGTTTGGGGTGGTTCTCTTTTCAAGTGTCCTTTCCAGACTTCTGTCCAGACACGGCCTTTGTGTAACATGATACTTCTCACAGTGGGGTAGTCCCAGGTTGAAAAACGCACAACAGAGGCACAGAGAGATATAAGCTTGTTGCACCTGCCGCCTGCATGTCTACTTGAGGAAAGACAAAAAGTTGAGCGTCATCTATAGGTTCCCCTCACCTTATCCAATAGAGTCTGTAGTCCCACCCCTCACCCATCAAATGGCAATGTTCAGGAAGACTAATTAGCAGCTCCTTGCAATCAGCAGCTTTAATCAAGTAGCTAAAGGAGACTTGTCTCCACTCACATCAGTGTCTAGGTCTTCTCCCTCCAATTTCAGGAATGTCAGCAGTACACTTCCACTGTCTCAGAAAACAACCTCACCTCCATCTTGTACAAAAGCCAGGCCTGGGCTACTCAAAATGGATCCCACGGACTTCCACTACTATGGGTCACTCACACACAGACCCCCCAGGATATTGCGGCATAGATTTCAAATTTTGCGGCACAAAAATTGAAATTTTGCGGCACAAAAATTGAAATTTAGCGGCATTATTGCAGCACTTTATTTTACTCGTAATCATTCCTTTTGCAGTCTTAAATCAGTGGTAACTTTTTTAGCAGAGTATTCCACTTTCAAATAGGCATATTTAAAGTGTCTAAGAGTATTTGTTTGCTATGCTAGGTCCCCGAGTCCTGTAATGGCTTGGAGCAATATTTTTCTTATGTTGCTGGCAGCCAGTCACAGAACCTGCGAGACTCTGACTTCCGCAGGAGCGATATGGCCCAAGGGAAATAAAGATCCCAGAGCCAATCATAACCCTCTACTTTTAAATTGGCGTGCCCGCGAGAGTCTAAGACACTTTTGCAAGCCTAAAACCACCCCTGCTGAGTCCCGAAACAAGAAGAGAGGGGATGCGCTGGTGCCCAACGCTGCTACCCGCTTCCTGTCTACTCTCGCCCCAGAACAGGGTGCAGGCACCCCTACCCTGACCAGTGGCATCAACCCTTCCATTCTCCCGCCACCGACCCTGCTTACAAGCCTATACCATGGTTTGCTGTAATTCAGTTCTCTCCCGGCTGCTCATGCACTTAAAACTGCGCAGTAAACAACAAGTTGAACACGTGATTATACTGACTGACCCCCCTCGCGCCAACCTTCCACCTACCACCACCCCCTCCTCCAGGGCACAAGTCCTAAAAAAAAAGAAGTGGGGGGAATAACCAAGTTAGGTAGTTTGCAAGTGACATCATGGCGCGTGCCACCATAGCACATGACGCCACGACGCGTGGCATTGAGCGTGGGATCACAGGAAGTGATCTCTCTGGAAGTGACATCAGATATTAAGACCTCACACATAGGTTTATCAGGTATATCATGAGTACATTTAAGCTCATTATGAGATTTAACAAATTAGATTTTGCTTTCGGCTTGCTCCAAACAAAGTGGTGCAATCCCAACGCAAAATCTGGGCTTCAACTAATAACATTTTTTTTCTCAAAGCCTTGCTACAAAGAAATTGGCAGCACGGAGTAGCATGGCAGTAAATCTCTTCTGTTTAATGGGTTGCAAAGACTGCATTTTAAAATATGTTATTGGGTTAAGTCTTCTGCTACAGAGGTGCCCAGTAAATCTCTGGGAATAATAATAATGGTGAGATAACTCTGGAGGTTAAAGCATTTGCTGGAGAGATCTGTGTTTTGTGTAGTCCCAGATTTGCATCAAAGTAGTATAGAAGGTTAATGTGTCTCCTGCAAAGCACATCATGTAACATGCAGATGAGAGATTTTATTTTATGTAGCTAGGTAAGTAAGTTACTGCTTTGAACACAGAGAACCTTTTGTTAATTGCAGTTCATAAATTATAATCCTTTTAATATAGCACAGTGAGCTGTGAAGGAGATGTGACTCCTACACCTTATAACCCTCACTGACTCATGTAACACATCTGGTACATTGATTTACACACTTACATGATTTATTATCAAGGTCGAATGTGCATGTTATGTAAAGCGCTCTGACACCCGGCACTGGGATGAGTAGCGCTATAAAAGAAATAAAATAGTACTATTTAAATTGTTATTTTTGTAAATACTTGGACAGGCCAACACATCTGACATTCTTCCAGTGCATGCACTTACTTACATAAAGGGACAGAACTAGTCAAAAGCATGCCTCTCTTAAGTACCTGTGAAGAGATAACAAGCTGTGTTCTTTTGTTTCCCCTCCGTTGTATTTGCATTTAAGTGAGGTTCCAGGCCATGTCCAGTCAGGATACTTGATCAAAAGGAGCCGCCTGATGGCCCCTTAACTTGGCCTTTACCTTCGACACAGCTGGAGGTGACAATAAAAAAAGCAACTCTTCCTGCCTGCACGTTGTTGTTGAGAACGCAATGCAGGAATTGCCCTGCATGTGTGGCTTGGCTCTTCTTGCAGGAGACAGGACTGCTGAAGCTTTCTGCCGCCCAGCCGCATTTGGCGGTGCAGCGTGCGCAACGAAATTCGTTTTATTGATTTAATTGTCTACTTACCTGCATTCATCCGTATTCCAGTGTTACTACCCCCCACCCTGCCCCTCCCCGCCCCACGTCACCGCCCGGTAGCACTCCCACCAGGAGCCGCTACTGGTAGTTTATGAGCCACGAACGCAAGGGTCTGGGCCAAAGTCAAAGTTCCAGTCCAACAGCGATGAAACTTGGAGTCTGGTTCAGGCGCCGGTTGGTTCCGGTCAAGATTTTACTTTTGCACTTAGAAACTTTTCTGGGTTTTTTTGTCAGTGAGATGCTCATCAGCGGGATCATCTGCACCTTGAGTCCAGTGTTGGGTTTGACATCAGCTGATTAGCGAAGTGCAACAGTCCAGTGACAGCCTTGGTTCTCGAAAGGGTTTGAGGAAACCTAGGAACTGGCAAGTAGCTGCAGCCTAAGAACCTTGAACTAAAATCCATAGGGGCATATTCTCAAGGACTTATTGCCGATTTATCGGCACTTTAGCGCGGCAAAAGTGGCGATAGATTTTTCGCCCTATTCTCAAGCTGGTGCAAACTGCCGATATCGCCATTTTTCCAGCGATAGCTGCCGCAAAAAACATTGCCACGGATGAGAGCGACAACTAACGCTAATGATATGCAGAGTAGGCGTTCCCGTGCAAAAACATACGAAAACACCACTTCGCGATATTCTCAACGACCAGCCAGATCGGCGAAGCAATCCAAAAACAGGCGATAAGGCGCATTAGCAACAGGGATTTAACACCTGCCTATTACTGGTGCTAAGCAGGACGACAACCTCCAGTAGAAAGGGAGCCCAGCCCAGAACCACATCTGAAGACCAACAGATACCATGGAGCCAATGATCATGCAGCTTGGAGACCCAAGAGGGCCACAACACCCACCGCCACCACCCCCAGGACCCCCGCCCCCCGGACCACCCCCCCTGACTACCACCTAGGCAGCGCAGAAGAAGACAGCGGACGTTCCTAAAACGCACCAGCCTCAGACACTCAATGCCAGAGGATGCCATTGCTCACTACAGGCTCAAAAGGACAACCATCCTCTGCATCCTGACCCACATTGCCCATAGGCTGACGGTACCAACACAATGGAGAACCAACATCCCTCCGCAGACAAAGCTGCTGGCTGTGCTGCACCTATTGGCCTCTGGTACCTTCCAACCAACAACTGCCAGAGTCGGAGGAGTCTCACAGCCAGCCCTATCAAAGTTCCTCATACCTGTCTTGGATGCATGTCCACAAAAGCAACAGCGGGCCCCTGTAGCCGCACCACATGCTAGTTCCAATTCGTAGTGTTCCTGCGCAACCAACCCCAAAGCCAGCCATTGCTTGACGCCTCTGTGCTCGAGATCCAAGATTGTAGTCACTGAAATGGGGGTGCGCCAGGTCATGAAGTCCAGTAGACAACAGTAGTGTAAAAACAGTTCTTCATTACAAATACATAAATCAACAATACGAAAAGCTCAGCCAATGCGTTCCATTCCCAACGGGGAACTTCATCAGGGCAACGTGTGGATTCAATTAACTGCATATGCTGCGGGAACTCCCCAATACAATTCCATATTCCGAAAGTCAGTATTCAGAAATCTGTTGGATAAATGGTGTCAATGGTCAAGCGTCCGTATAGTCACAAACGTAATCTGGCCAGTGTATTGCACTTGGACAAACCGGAATGCTAACAGGTATGATAAATCCTGCATAAAAAGACCGTAACAGAAGTTCGTGTGGTCGTAACCTTCGTAGGAAAGAAAAGGAAGGTTACGACCACACGAACTTCTGTTACGGTCTTATTATGCAGGATTTATCATACCTGTAAGCATTACGGTTTGTAACAGCTTGATACCCCTGCACCTTCACTTCCCCCACACTGCGCAGGAACAGCTGGAGACCAAGCAAGGGAACTACGCCATAGCTGGCTTCCCGCACCTGTTGGGGGCAATTGACTGCACACATGTAATACTTGTGCCCCCTGCCGACACTGCACACAATAACCGCAACAGAAACCACACGCATTCCATCAATGTGCAGGCAAAAGTGGACCACCGGGGCCTGTTCACGAATGTCGTTGCAAACTTCACAGGCAGTGTGGAAGACCTTGGACATGTAGCTTTGTCGTCCCCCCCTGTAAGCGTGAGCAGAGTGGCCTTGGCCGGCGTATGTCATGAATAAATAGCCCGGGGCTCTGGGCGTGGTTCAGTTCCGGGATGGCCACCAAAGTAACTACTGCGTGTGTCTCTGTGTCTGCCATATACTGTCCATAGGGCTACACACACATGGCCGACCACCTTCAACGGCCAGATTTACACTGGTGACGAGGTGGCTACGTCCCAAGCCAACCCGCGCACATCTCGTCATCGCATGCAGTCGTGTCTGCCAGGGCGGTGCCCCCCACCCAGCCACGAGGCCGCCGCCATGACCGGTGGTGCCTGCGTGATCCTGTGCGCCTGCTGCACCCCAGCCCTGGTCCCCAGACCGATCCGCCGCCCAGCGATGACTGGCCGCCCCTGCGCACCCAGGCCTTAATGCTCACCTGCCGCCACCGGCATGTCTCCAAGAGGGCCCACCACGTGCCGGTGCAACCTCCTCAGCCGATCGCTGGATTCCGCGCCACAGGCCCCCAGCGCACCCTGCGGCACCGCACCGCGGAGTCATGTGTGTGCTGACTGCTGCCTTCGGCGTACACTGCGGTCCAGCAGGGCTCTCAATTCAAATCGAATCTTGATTGGCAGGACGGCGTATCGAGGTCTACGCATCATCGCAGGCTGCACACCCGCTCAGCTCTTCAGGTGCCCCTACCTCAGTGCACCGCAAGTCACCGTCCCGTGGCGGTAGGCCCGTGCCGGCCGCAGTGCATCGGGTGCCACCAACTCTGTACACTGCAAGTCATCGTCCCGTGGCGGTAGGCCCATGCCGGCAACAGTGCATCGGGTGCCACCAACTCAGTGCACCGCAAGTCATTGTCCTGTGGCGGTAGGCCCGTGCCGGCCGCAGTGCATCGGGTGCCACCAACTCTGTGCACCGCAAGTCATTGTCCCGTGGCGGTAGGCCTGTGCCGGCCGTAGTGCATCAGGTGCCACTAACCCAGTGCGCCACAAGTCATGGACCCTTTATGATTGAGTCTCGTGGTGCGGACGCCATCATGTCACCTCTGGCAGTGGGGAATGTGATGTGGTAGGCCCCTTTTATTGGCAGGGTCACATGTCCTGTGACGCCTGTGCTGGATGGGTGTTGTGTGGGTATAAACCAGCCCTCAGGGAGTGGCTGTGGCATGCTGACAACTAGACCAGTGATCAGCAGATCACTACAGGGAAGACCTGGGACATGTAGCTTTGTCGTCCCCCACTGTAAGCGTAAGCGGAGTGGGCTGGGCTGGTGTATGCCAGTCCAGCATAGGGGTGTGAACAATGAGCCCGGGGCTCTGGGCGTGGTTCAGTTCTGGGCTGGACAAGAAAGTAACTAATGCGTGTGTCTCTGTCGTGTGTCTCTGTTGTAGTGTCGGCGCCACCCGGACCGCAATCGGCAATGTTGCACCCTGTGACTCAAGTCCCACAACATGAGCAACATGGACGTAAGGGGGAATCACTGACCCTACATTCATCCATACTTTCATACTTGAATGATCATAGACATGACACATCTGTGTGAATATGAATGTTTTATTCACATTCAGTTGAGTGTTGAAAGCTGGAGCAGTACAGGGCCATGCAAACCCCACTTTACATTGTTGCCCCGTGGAGGGCCAGCCAGAGTCCTGTAGGGAATGACAAGTTCATCGGAAGAGGAAGAGTTCAGTCCGCAGTCTGATTGCTGTGTCATTGGTAACCAAACAGAATATGGCAGTCCATGTCGAGGTACAAGGTGAGTGTCGCAGAGTGTATCGGGGGACAGTGGAAGGTGATGATGCAGAGGGCAGAACCAAGCAGAAACAGGCCATATGGCGGAGATGAATGCTACCGCTTCCTTCTTACCACTAAGGCAGACTCATCCGCATCTTCGTCCTCTGATGTTTCATGTGCCTCACATCTGGATGGTGTTGTTTTGTCTGCATCACTGTGTGGCAGTGACACATCAGTGGCCGGAGGTGGATTGTCTGCAGCACTGTGTGTCACTGACACATCAGGGGGCGGAGATCTGGATGTAGAAGCAGCAGCAGCATTCATCGGCACCAGGCCTTGTGGCAGCAATGCCATGATGAGGGTCTGCAGGGCATGGAAGTTCCCAGCTACATCTCGCTGGTGTGCAGCCGTGGCAGCCATTCTTTCCGCCTGCATCCACTCCCTGTTCTCCATGATCCTCCGTATGTGTCCCAACTCCTGGCTGACATCGCTGGAGCCACTCTGACTAGACAGTTGTCCTTGTCTCAGAGTCAGGACTCCAGCGATGTCAGCCATGGATCGTTGGAGAGCATGGAGCGGACTGTGGGTGTTCGTTAGGGACTGTAAGTGGTCCCTGATGGGACTTAGACACCCACGTATGGCATCTAGTTTGGCTGCCATGAGGTTGAACCCCACCCGCACCTGATCACCCATCTTCTCCTAGCACCCTAACACACGGTTTTGGAAGGCCATGTGTTGGTCATGGGGGTCCTGGGAGACAGTTGTGGTGGTGGGTGCTTCCTGCTGGGTGGTCTGTACAGGGGGTGAGGTCTCCTCGATGCAGCTGGGCTGCCCTGCTCCTGGAGGTGAGGTGCCGAAGCTGTCCATGAGCTCTTGGAGGGCGTCGGTGTCGAAGGTGTGGAGGTCCTCTTCGTCATCAGTGAAGAGATGTTCGGTCTGCTCTGCAGGAGGTGTTGATTCTCCTCTGCAATGTGAAGGGAGATGCAGTTTAACATTGTGTTCACATGTATATTGACGCATTGTACAAGTTTACATACAGACTGCATGACAATGTACATTGTGACTGTTTGGGAGGAGCTGCCTATTTGATGCGGGACAGTGGCATTTCGACAACATCACGGATGTGTGTTTGTACTTGTACATTATCATCTCACATTTCCCTGCTATGCCAAATGTGATTGGCCAGTTTCTACACACAAGCGGCACCAGTTGTGTCCTCTGTTCTGTTGTGAACGTGTTGCAGTTTGTACCACATTGTTGTCAAAGTTGATGTGCTCTGAATCTTATGTGTGTGTGCTGCATTTTGGGAGAGTCGCCCCTGCTGCTCTGATTTTGCTGCCCCTTATCCCTTTCAGGCGGTGTGCCTTTGACTTCTGTGCTTATACAGTGCTGAGATTTTGCATACTTGGGCTCTTGGTGGGAGTTGGGACTCTGGGGCATGGTTTGTCCGCAGATGTGTTGTTGACGTCAGGGGTTGTTTGTGCACGTGGATGTGTCAGAGTGTGACCTGCTCCTTTACTGATGTGGTCCACACTCAGCCACCTCAGTGTCGTGGCGTGCAACATGTCATGATATATTGACTGCAGCCATGCTATTCGTCATGCAGTGTCACTTGCATTGTCAGTGTGGCTCACAGACACGCCACTTTGCTGGGTTTGGCACATGTGCATGGGTTGGTTGTGAGATTGGTGATGTGTGGGAAGGGCCCCCTCTGGGCACATAGTCGACGGGGGCCTACTTGCTGTTTCTAGGTGTGCTGCAGTGTGCCAAGGGGATCAGGGACATGATCCAGAGTCATTGTGGGTGTGCACTGTGCTATACTTAATTGTGCATGTGTGACATTGTGCCCATCTCCCCCCGTCCTCCCAGTCCCTGGCCATTACTCACCCTGTTGCTGTTGTGTCAGGTCATGTTGAGCAGTGTCCGGTCCCCCAACTCCTGCCACCGTCTCCACAATGATTACTGTGGACACCATTTCATCCATCTCATCCAGCTCCTCCTGTGGCGCTGGACTCCCACCTCCAGTCTGCATTGCTGCCTTCTGGTTGTTGCCGAGTTTCTGTTTGGTTTTGCGCTTCACATCATTCCAGCGCCTCTTGAGCTCTTCCATTGTCCTCCTCAGCACTCCGACTGCATTCACCTTGTCCACGATGGACTGCCATATTCCATTTTTTGTTGCCAATGACACAGTGGAGGTGACGAACAGTTGTTGATGGTGTTCTATCACCACCGTTATCAGGATCCTGTTTTCCTGCGGACTGAACCGCGTCTTCCTCTTCTTCTTCTCCTTGCCCTTCCCTGACCCCGAGGTCCCAGGCTGGTCCTCCGTGGGGCTTGTGGGGTTCTGGTTGTCCTCTGTACTTGCTCCGGCTACCTCCATTGTGCTTCGCAGTTGTTTTGGTTTTGTTTGTGGGTTTTTTTCTGCTTTTATAGTGATTTTTCCCGCCTGACGTGTGTGAATTGCAGGCCTGGCGCAGCTTATCGCTGATTTTTTTATCGCGGTTGGGCCCATCGTCACTTTTTTCACGTTCGGCTTTAGATTTTTATCGACGTCCCGGTAATTTTATCACGGACATTTGATGCGTTATCGGGAAACTATCGCATGTTACCGCCATGTTGAGAAGAAGACGTTGACACGGCGTTATTTTCCCGCGATAGACGGCGATATGAAAAATTGCGTTAACCTATTTTGGCGATGATTATCGCACGTTCTTGAGAATATCCCCCATTGTCTTTTGATTTAGGCTCTCAAGTTGCAGTTCTGTAGGGAGCAGGAGACACTCTAGCTCAAGTCAAGGCTCCAGGACCTGGGTGGTACCTCTTGGGGATTAGGACTCGATCTCACAGGCTACACCAGTGGAGTCCAGGGCTAGTCCAGTGGCAACTGGTCAGGTGGGCACTTTGCAGGGTCAGGCTTCCTTAGATTTTGTGTCCCTGAAGCTTAACAGGAGGCTAGCCAAAAGAGGGGCATGGCTATGCGCCTATGGCATAGGTCGCACAATATAGAGCTCCTACATGGCGATCCCCATCCAACCTCATCCTGACTCACAGATACACCTATGGGGCACCAAACTAAAGTAATGCACCCCCCTGCCATGAATGCAGGACTGGTGCAAATATGATGAGCAGGTGGTGACGGACAGGCACCGCTTTGATTCACTGCTGAAATTGCGGCCTGGTGGCAATGGAAATAACAGATGTGCACTGCTCGAGTAAATAGTAGGGGACCCAGGACTGTCCTACTACCCATGCATTCCTGGGCCAAGTGTTGAGCAAGCTGACAATACGGGATCAGTGGTGGAATCGACCCCAACTGACCTACTGATGCTGGGAGGGACGGCTATGTTGAGGGAGATTTGCAGAGCGCAGGCCTGTTACCGCGAGGAGGGGACTTTATATGGGAGTAACGCCCTACAGACATAGGACCCCTCCGGGATCTACCTCCTGAGATACAGAGGACTCTGAGGGCAAGGTCCCCTGCCCAGATCTGTCTCAACTGCATTTTCCCCACGAAGGAGTGGGTGACTGAATCCGCTGCCCTGGGGGTGGAGCCATAGGCCTAGCAGTGCTGCCAGCTACGATGGAGAGGCCAGTGACAGACCTACTTGCGGCAAGTTGATCGGCTGGCGAACCGCCGCAGGCCCTGCAACTGATGTGATGTGCCTGTCTGAGGCGTGATCAGAGTGCCCTACCATGCAACCAGGTGGCCACTGGACCAGAGTGTTGAGGCTCTGGCACCTGCCTTGGGGGCAAATAAATTACGGAATACAGGGCTGTTAATTACTGCCGGCTCATAGGGGAAACTCTCTGGGGCACATCTGAGATACTGGCGCAGCACGCCAGGTGTCAATAACATGGGAGCAGATTTCTTGGGCCAGGTATGGGCCCTCTTGCGAGTGGCAGCCTGGCCTCCCTGCCCTTGCTTCCTGACACTGGGGCCCCAGCACATTGTGGACACTGATGGTACAATGAACACTGAGAAGCCATGCTTCTCATCAGCCCCCACTGGTGACCACAGAGAGTGAAAGAAATCTTACCTGGCCCCGACACAGACCATTGACTGGGGCTGCTGGTCAAGCGCTGGGGGACCAGCACCTGGGGGCAGCCGAGGGTTCCCAGATTGAAGCATACCTCCAAAGCATATCAAACGGTATTGATGCCTTAACTATTTCCAGTTTAGAACACGTTCCCCATCTCGCCTTCTCGGAGAGTGTCCCCAGAACAGCCTGGCTCACACAGTGACACCTGAGACCCCGTGTGGCTGGTTATTAGAGGCCTCTGTGGCCCAGACCTCCCTGAACTGTGAAATCACAACTCGGTGGGGAGGACCCCTTACCTGGTCTGACCTGTGCACCGAGCATGCTCTCCTGTTCGACTGTAGGATCTAGACACTGAAGTGTGGGAGAACCCCGGGTACCACTTTGCTCACTATTGTTGTGCACCATAGCAGCTGTACTCAACGAACTGGCCCTGAAACTTTGCGAGTACTCACCTCCCAGGCTGAGCTCTCCAGGCTTCAATCCCGATCATAGGGAAAGTGACCAGGAAGAAAGATCAGGGCGCAGGAGGCTCCGCCTTAAATGCCTTTGATGGGTCTGCTCCTAGTGATGGAACGTCCGCACCCCTACAGAGACCCCTGGAAGACCCATATTAAAAGACATACTACAGGCCATCACCATATCTAGGGAGGCACTAGAGATGAAGATTGACACACTAGGTGCAGATCTGGGCATACTGAAGGATGACCACCGACGGCTCACAGAATTGGTCACCACGGCCAACAGAACAATAACCAGATCCCCTAAGACCTAATAGCCCTCTGAGAAAGACTCACGCTTATGGAGCGGAAAGTCCAGACCTTAGAGCTCAGGGCAGAGGATGCTGAAAACAGGTTGCAGAGGAATAACATCTATGTGATCGGTCTGCCAGACCGAGTGGAAGGGAACCATATGTTAGACTACCTAGGAAAATGGTTACATGAAGTGGTGGCCCCTGAAGGACGATCACCCTTCTACGCTCTGGAGAGGGCCCATAGGGTGCCAGCACGGCCTCTGATGCCGAGTGCGCCTCCACAGCCAGTGGTAACCTGGTTGCTGAGCTATAGGGACCGCAATTTTATAATGGACGTGGCCAGCAAGAGGGGGAACATACAAGTGGATATTAGTAGGATTATGAGCTTCCTGGGCTTCACTAAAGAGTAGCTAAAACAGTTCTCAACGTTCCTGGATGCAAAACAGTGACTCCATCAGATAGGCTTAACCTATGCTATTCCCTGCCAGGCTGAGGTTTGCAACCGCGGACGGAGTGCATATTTTTCGGACTGCACAAGAATTGTGGGATGGGTTGACCCAAGCAAGCCCCAGCCAGACATCTCCTGGACGATCACCCAGGCAGAAGAGGTCAATGCCCAGAATAGAGGAGGGCTGCGGGGGCGACCCTTCGGGGGAGGAAGTTTATTGGGAGCAGCAGAGAGCAGTGGAGGCGGTTGCAGCGATGAGTGGCAGAGGAATGAGATCGACTGCATCGATGAGCAAGGTCAACCAGGGCTCTAATCTAGAACATGGAACTGACTCCTTGGGCGAATCAGACATTGAGTTGCCCTTTGTGACGCCTGGCACCGCTGATGAAATAATATGAGGCAGACACTGCAATGTAATCCGTGGGCCTTTTGATTAGGGGGGTGCATGAAGTGTTTTATAGGGGAAATATGCAGACTCTTTGTCGAGCCCTGGGTTTCACAATCACTTTACCTACCAATGTCCGGGTGGTGCGGTCCTGGGGGTGAGCTCTTGAGCGGTCGCATCTCCCCTTTTTGTTTGTTTGTGCTGTGCTTGGGTACACCCATGAGTGTTAGCGATTTGGCTGTGAGTTTGGATGAGGGGCATTTTCCTGCTCATCCTGAGGTAAGGGAGTTGGGTTGTTTGCTGTTTGATTATTGGGGGAAGTTGCATTTGTCATGCCTCGTGGGTAATCTATTTAATGTACCACGCTTGGATGATGGAATATAGTTATAAGACAGAGAACTGGTGGGACTATGTGGAAGCCTCCAGCCCTGTGAGATGGCAGCCCCCAAAACTTACAAAATTCTATCCTGGAATATTTGGGGGATGCACTCCAATGCTAAGACGTACAAAGTGTTTTTGTACCTCAATTGGTGAGGGTCCAAATAGCACTCCGTCAGGAGACGCACTTGATAGCTAAATAGGTCAAAGGTACTTAGGTATTTGTCAATCCAAAGTTTATCTATGAGCTCATCAGCTCTTAGGAAGGGGTGGCCATCAATCTTGGTTACTACATTGAGTCCCTTGTAATCCACACAAAATGTTAGCTTTGGCTTCCCTCCTTTTGGGTTGGGTTTGGATACCAGCACCACTGGGCTTGCCCAAGGGCCACTGGAGGGCTCACACATCCCCAGCTCTAATAACTTAGCAACCTCAGCTTTGATACTAGCCTTTACCTGGTTAGACAACCGGTAGATTTCGCTTTTGACAGGTAAACTGTCACCTGTATCCACATCATGGACACAGCACTGGGTCTTGCCTAGTGTTGCAGAGAGCAATCCAGCAAATTATCTTAACAAGTTTTGACAGTCTTTCTGTTTTTGCTCTGTCAGTGTGGAAGAGAGCACTACTCCTTCCACTGAGCCATCTTTGGCATTATGTGACAGGAGGTCTGGGAGAAGCTCACTTCCCTCTTTCTTTCCCCATCTTTTACCATGAGCAGTGTCGTGTCAGCGCTGTCATGGTGGGGTTTTAACCTGTTTGCATGGATTTTCCCGATGAGAGTGTCTGGGGTGCCTAGGTCCACCAAGTAGGTGACCTCCCCTTTCTTTTCCAGTATCTCGTAAGGCTCAATCCGCTTGTCCTAGAGGGGCCTGTGAGCCAAAGACTGCAACACCCATACCTTCTGACCTGACTGGTACTTAACCAAGGCAGCCTTCTGGTAATACCAATTACTCACAAGCTTCTGGCTTGCCTCCTAATTCTTGTTTGCCTTTTTCATGTACTCTGCCATGTGTGATCACAGGCCCTGTACATAGTCCACAATGGCCTGACTTGGTTCTCTGGGAAGTTTCTTCCAACCTTCCCTCACCAGTCTCAAGGGACTTGTTATAGAGTACACAAACAATGGTTCAAAAGAGCTGAAGCTCAATCCATTTTGGGGTACCTCCAATAGCAGTAGGACATCCCACCTTCTTCTGAGTTTGTCAGGCAACCCAGATTCATGCCTTTCATGGTTTTGTTAATTCTCTCAACTAAACCATTGATCTGGGGTGATAAGGGGTGGTAAGCGTATACGTTACACCAAACTCATCTCACATAGCCCTCAAGTATACAGAGAGGAAGTTTGCACCCTTGTCTGATACCACCTCTTTACGAAACCCCACTCTGGTGAGTCCTCTTCTCCAAATCTGACCAAGCAGAGGTTTCAAGGTTATTTCCCAGCAGACACTCCATTGGGGTGGCAGGGAGCACAGCTACCTTATTTAGGCCAGTAATCCCTCCCCACTCAAAGTTCACCATTGCCATGAGGTGAAACTTCACGCCCTTGTCAGTAGCGGATCTAGGATGATCAGCTCTGGGGAAACCAACCTGTCCACTAAATTCGGTCATGCTGGCTCATGTATCCCTCAGAGCCTATCCTTTAGTACCGTTGATGCTTGGCTAGTGCCTGTACTTTACCATACTGGGAGTTAAGGCAGCCAGGGTCTCAACATCCTCCCCACATACGGATACAAAGGTGACTTTAGTATAATCTTTGGTCTTCCCTGGTCATACGTCTATCTCAATCCCTACATTAGCAGTTCCTGAGGACTGTCCACCTGTCGGGGACTTCTTAGAGCAAATTGGATCACCTTTCTTGTGCCCAGACTTCTGACAGTCATAGAATACCCCAAGCCTTGAAGGGTCAAAATTCTTCCCCTGGTTTCCCCTGCCTTTTGATTTGGATGGGTCACGAAGTCCCCCCTTCTTTGCCAGACTTTTAGGACCCTCCAGAGAACTCCTTTTTTTATTTAGTGCCCCCTCCTTTCCCCTGTTGGGAGGCCTGACCCCCTTTCTTAGGATTACCGCCTGGGACTTCTTGGGCACTCTAGTGCGCAGGGCCGGTCGGAAAATAGGGCCGGGCACCAAAATAAAAGTGGCCCCCATTAGCGAATTAGGTAGCTAAAAGAGTGGCACACATTTGCAAATAGGGTAGATTTGAACCTGAAAAACATATTGTATAGGTATTTTGCAAGGTATGGGAGACTGCAAGCATTTGTGCTTGCTACTGGCAATGTTTGTAGCAATATAAGGGAAATCAGCAAAAACAAGCGGCCCGCCAGACCATAAAACAGGCCCACAAACCCCACAAAAACCGTCCCATATACCCTATCAAGCCAGCCCCTCGGGTACTACCTGATTGCCCTATGGGCCAGTCCAATCCTACTAGTGCATACCTCCTCATCAGCTATCTTACCCAGCTCATAGGGGCTAAGCTGGTGTAGTTCGTCTGAAGAATAACTGGTTAAAATGTGCTCCTTTGCAATCAAATTGTACAGCCATTCATATCTCTTAACCTCATTGCCTTTCAGCTAACCTTCTAGTGTCTTTACTGATACAGCTACAAAGTCTACCCAGGATTGCTGTACATCTTTGCGGGTGTCCCCAAATTTCTTTCTGTACTCCTCTGAGGGTAAACCAAACTTTTCAAGGAGGGCATCCTTAATGTGGGAGTAAGACTATACAACTTCCTCCTCTGGGGTCAGTTGCCCATCCCTCCTAGCTCCCACAACAAGGAACCCCAGTGCTGGGTACCCACCCTCCTCACCCTTGGACCTCTCTTAAAGGAGGCAAACAACTTATCTATGTAGCCCCAACCACAAAACTTGACAAAATCCCTTTGGGCAGTCTAGGGTTTAAGTACCCTATTCCTCGTCTTCCTCCAATGGAGGAATGCTGCGCCCGATTCACAAAAGTAATCTGAGACAAAATCCTAACTTTACGACTTTCAGTATTCACAAAGCACATTTAGGAGTTGTAAAGTTCAGTATTCACAAAGCGCATTTAGGAGTTGTAAAGTTAGGATTTTGTCTCAGACCAAAACTTAGGTTTAACTGAGACAAAGTTTTGGTCTTAAGTTTAAGTTTTGGTCTTAAATTTAACTTAAGACCAAAACTTAGGTTTAACTGAGACAAAGTTTTGGTCTTAAGTTTAAGTTTTAGTCTTAAGTTTAATTAAAGACCAAAACTTAGGTTTAACTGAGACAAAGTTTTGGTCTTAAGTTTAAGTTTTGGTCTTAAGTTTAAGTTTTGGTCTTAAGTTTAACTAAAGACCAAAACTTAAGTTTAACTGAGACAAAGTTTTGGTCTTAAGTTTAAGTTTTGGTCTTAAGTTTAACTTAAGACCAAAACTTAAGTTTAACTGAGACAAAATCCTAACTTTACTACTCCTAAATGCCCTTTGTGAATACCGAAAGTCGTAAAGTTAGGATTTTGCCTCAGATGACTTTTGTGAATCGGGCCCCACTGTCTTCTTCTCCCTGTGTGGCTTCTTCTGTTTCACAGTGGCCTTGACTAATCTGCCTTCTGCCCAGGCTCTAAGGGCTCTCTGTAAACCAGCTTTGTTGTCCCTGTTGCCTATCTTGAGGTTTCTCTCCTTGCACAGGGCTTTCAGCTCCCAGAGGGGCTGTTTGTGCAGGGTAGCCGGGTTTAGCTTCATGGTTTCCTTAACTTTTAAAAGGGGCAAAAATTGGAATAAAAAATATTTTGAAAAAATCAAAAATTACCCAGGAGTGCAGCATGCTGTGTCAGGTGACAACTGCTGTAGCAAATCAGAACCTGTTAGTAGAAGTTTGGGAAAAGAAAGTGTTGACTTTCTCAAGTCACCCTTATATTAAACATTACTTTAAACCAAAGTTGGGTTTACTGTAACAATTAATTTAATACCTTCGATGGTCCCAAATGGAAGTTAGTACTTAGGGGTTGAACTAGTGTAACCCCATGTTAGCCAATGGGACTACCAGCCTTGTTGCAGTGAAAATGACATTTCTGAATTTTCACTCTCAGGACATAAAAATCATAAAAGAACCATGTCCTTTTAATATTTAGCACCCTGCCTTATAGACTACCAAGGCCTTCCCTAGGGGGACTTATAAATATTAAAAAGGCAGGGTTGGACTATGCAAAAAGGGTTATTTTGCCATGTCAGGTTGGCAGTTTAAAAGCTGCCCGAATAGGCTGCAGTGGCAGAGCTAGAGCTGATTTAACTTTGTCACTGCAGTGGTGGGAAATAATGCTCTGCCGTCCATTAGTGATATTTAAGTTACTAGCCCTAGATGTACTTTGAACCATATACTTGGGACCTATGGGCAAGTGAAATATGCCTGTCAGGTATTATTCGATACACTTTGAGGGGTCAGAGTACATGTTCAGCAGGTCCCAGGCACTTGGGAGTTGAAAAAGCTGCAGCACCAGATCAAAGGCTTAGGAGGTAATCATGGAAAAAGAGGCACTTTCTTACAGCTGACCACAAAGTTGTAATAATCAGTGTGTCCTATAAAGGCTCTCTCTTGTGTTTTGGTGAAGGGCACCTCCCACTCTAACACAGACTGAATTCTGACATCCACAGGCGACTCTCCCTATTACCTACCTGATGCCTAAGGTAGACTACAGCGGACTGCCCCTACCTGGCACTTGGATGAATTAATGGCATTTTTGCCTCCTGTATTCTGACCAATACCTGTTCTAGGTGCTTTAGGTGGTCCTCCCATGAATTGCTAAATATCCCAAATGTCATCCATTTAGGCTACTCAGAACTCTTCTAGCCCCTATAGAACATAGTCCAACATGCACTGGAAAGCGGCAGAAGTGCTCTTAAATCCAAGAGGTGTTAAAGTAAACTGAATTTATCCCTCTGGTGTGGAAAAGGGGTAAGCAGCCACTACAACGTGGCTGTTTCCACGCATACCCTTAACCACGCATGCATTACAACGCATGCGTGGTTACCATGCATAGCCTTTACCACGCATACCTTTACAACGAATTAAGTTGTAAAGGTATGTATGGTAAAGGTATGTGTGTGATGGATAAACACCGTTACTACGCATAGCCTTTATCATGCATGCCTTTACAACTTAATTTGTTGTAAAGGTATGCGTGGTAAAGATAAAAATCAGTTCTATTCAGGTGGAAAACACAGAAGTCCTCCTAGAAAGCTCTCATTTGGATGACGGCGATGTCGAGTACATTTGTGGCTGAAGATAAGCACCTGTGACATTTAACCAATGAATGGTGGTCCCGGACACAGTTATTATAAAAGGGGGAGCTTTTCATTTGCGCACTGAAAAGCCCTCCATTTTGGGAGCTCAGTTTCTGCAACTGCGTATTGTTAAATGCTACCGAAATGTCGCCTGCACAGACACAAAACATTTATTGGAATTTCATTGTAAATGTGTGCGTGGTAAAGGCATATTTGTGGTAAAGGCACATTTGTGGTAATGGCATTCGCGTTGTAACGCATGCGTGGTAAAGGCATGCGTTGCAACGGAAAGCGTTGTTACGTCTTTTCTTTGGCACTAGGCGCAAATGTAATTTGTTAGTAGCCACTGCTCAAATCAAAGGTGATCAAATATTTTGTAGCATCCAGCCAGTTCTCAAGCTCATCAGCTGTAGGAATCAGATGAGCAAAGATGAGAAAATCATCCCAGCACCTCTCTACACCCTTCCTCCTGCTCAGACGTTAAGTCAGTGGCAAGCTGCACGCTTTCCACATGTCCCTCTGCAGCAAGTCAGGAAGAGGCTCACTCTCTTCCTCAACTTCCTGTGCCATTGCCATGACATTCACTGTATAATTTTTCTGGAAGGAATGCTTCAGCCAGTTCACATAGAACACCCTCTGGGATTCCACTGGGCACCTGTCTCCACCAAGTAGTTCACATCCAAAGTATTCTGCACTACCTTGTATGAGTCCACTCCACACCACACAAGCTATGGGGCAAATAGGCATCAGTATCAAAACCGCCTGGTACCATGTCAGCATTAATTTCTGGTCATATTACTTTTCATGAGCTCTTGGCTTGCCCAAATGTTTTTCTTTGACTCATGTATTATATCACCAACTTCCTGAGGCCAATCTCATAGTCCACCACATCCTTCTGAGGTGATTTGGAAGTTCCTTCCCACCCTTCTCTGATCAAGGTGTGTGGGCAGACGTTCAACTGGACTGAAACCCACTCCCTTCTGTCGAATTCCCCAGTAACCAAACAACCAAACAAGAGACATGGCAGGAGAACACCATGCTTCCTGCTGACATTCTCTGGCAGAGTTGCCATCATGCTCTAATGGTCTTATTGACACTTTTCTCCAACCCATTGGTTTGTGGATCGTGTGCCGTTGGGAAGTAGTAGATCAATCCAGTTTGCTCCCACATCTCTCTCATGTATGAGGAGATAAAGTTGGTTACAAGTCGGAAATCACAGTCTTTGGAAATCCAACCCTAGAAGAGATCCCTAGGATGCCCCAGATACCACCTATGTAGTTGTGCTCCTCAGAGATCCCATCTCATGATACCTGGTGGCATGGTCCACAACAACCAAGGTATTCTTGTTACTTGATGCCGAGGGGGTTCAAATGCACCAACAATGTCTATTCCCACCTGCTTGAATGAAATACCTATGACTGGCAGAGACACTGACAGTGCGTTGCTCCTATTTCCTGACTTACCACTCAGTTGGCAAGTGGGTCACGTTTTTCAGAACCTCTCTGTGTTCCTGCACATTGTTAGCCAGTAGAGAGGGTCCAAACTGTGTCTTTCTAATGTCCAGTATCATGCCACAAAAACAACACCATTAGCTAGTAGAACAGAGAGTCCAAACTGGGTCTTTGTCATGTCCAAGTATTGTGCCATGGGAACTTTGTGGGTCAGTGACAAAAGAAAGGTTCTGTGCACTAGTGGAACCAGTAGCCTCTTGCTAGCACCTGACTCGGTATTCATGGGCTCATTGTAAAGCAGACCATCCTCCCAGCCAATATAATGTCGTTTGACCACTCCCTTGCTGGCCTGTTCCTGCACTTCCTTCCAAAGTCCCAAAAGCATAAAGCACTTAATTTATGCTTTGCAGAATTCCACAGAAATAGGTGCTCCAGTAGCTTACACTCCCTGCAGCTCTGGAAGTGACTTAGACTCCAACACATGGTCCGCTTTGGGTCCATCAGTAGCAAGAGCAATAGGCGCCAAGGCCAGTGCCTTCTCAGCGTCTGCCCTGAACCACTTACTGCCATGTCCTGGTCCATGCAAATCTGTGATGGTGCCGGTCTTTTTCTGAGATTGAAGTGCAGCCTGTACGCTGGTCCACACAGATGACGTGGTTCAATCTCGGCATCCAGCGGGAGAATGTCCCCATTTCGCACCTAATGTACACTACAGAGGACTGCTCCACCTGGCACTTTTGTTTTATTTATGATCAGTTTCGCCCTCTGTATCCTGACCAACACCTGTTCTATGTGTTCTGGTGGTCCTCCCATGAACTGTTAAACACCACATCGCACAGGCTACACATACAAACACGCACAACATACACATGGGATGTTAGGGGTAGGAGTTGGTTAAGTGCATAGAAGCAGACCATTACATGCGTAGGACAGTAGGATTCCATTCCAGTAACACAGAGAGAAACCTCTGGCCAGAACTATGAATTCACAAAACAGAGTACGCTGCTCCCACCCCTCTGTGTACTAAACCTTCAGCAGGAACAGCAGTCCACTGTCTGTCAATGAGTGCAGGTGCCCAAAGCTCTGCTCAGAAGCCCGCGGTTAGTGCAATTAAATGTCATTGCACCAAATGCATAGTCTTGAATCCACCTCATGCCTCTTTAATCAACTACCAGAAACACCCTTCACTTTTATATCACTCTTGCAGATTCCTGTTTTCTCCCTTTGTGGTGTTTTTTCCATCTTTCTCTTCCTCCTTCTTTCCCCTTTGTGCATTTTTTCCCTCTTGCTCTCGTTCAATATCTGATGAGGAAAAATAAGTGCCAGTCCCCAAAAATGAGTCCCGGTGGCCCCCACCGGCAACCACCAGCTCAAATTAAGCACTGGGCCAAGACCCTTGGACACATGCTAGACTAGCGTGATGCTAGGGTCAAAAGTCGTCAGGATACCAGATACACACAGTCTGGCACTCATTGCAGGGGAGCACAGCTATAAACCATACATGGGACATTCCTGGCTCAACACATAACAAACAACACATTGCCAGGTGTCTCCTCTATGTTGCTTTTCCCTTAAATATTAGCTCTGCCTAATTTCACAAGGAAGTGCACCATTGAGTGAGTTTGTGAATATCTACAGTTTGTATGCCTTCGTCTTCTATACTCCTGCTTTCCAAGCCCTTTCGTCCCTGTCAGTGCTGTGTATAAATCCTGACAGGTTCTTTCTGTTTCTTTTGCTGGTGCACATACATCTGGAACATCTAAAACCCGAAGAGTTAGAGAGTGACCCTATTACTTACCTTTAATCTTCATTACCCTGATTCAGATTCTTCCTCAACCCAGTCCTTCCTTGTGAGGCGACTTCGCCTCCAACAGAGGGTCACCACCAGGGATCTCCAATCCCAACAGTTCAAAGCTGTTTTCTATTTCTACCTGAAAAAGAATAAATGCTCCTCCCCCTGCCCGTCCTCGTGTAATGTATCAAGTCCGAATAAACTGTGGAGGTGCAAAAATGGATGGGAGGGAGGTGCTCGGACTGGGACAAGTAGGGCTCAGAATCGTGGTAAGTAATAGGGCCATTACCTCTTCATCTCCGTCCTCCTCGTCCCACTCCTTACTTGTGAGGATATACCAAGTAGGAACAGCACCAACACAATAATGTATGCCAGTAGTTTTAATGAGACAACAATTACATCATTGCTGTTTTCAATAAAGTAACTCCAAAAGAGCCTGCAGAATCAGACAAATCCAACCAATAATTTTATTTAAAGAGTTATATATAGCGTGAACAAGACCACATATGGGTAACAGAGCGCTTTACATCTTGTCAGTTTAGAAGGCACACACTGTGGAAATCATAACACACACAAGAACAAAACGAACATAACAGATCATGATAAACATAACAGATCTATAAAGAACAAATGAAAACATGTGCATCCTAAGGTGATTGGGAACAAGCCCAGAAATGTATTCATCAGTAACTCTTTGACTTCCTTTTTGAAGGAAGCCGTGGAATTGTTAAGTCTTATTTCAGGTGGCAAGGAGTTCCAAATTCTTGGTGCAATACCTGAGAATGCTCGATAGTAGGTTTTCTTTTTATGGATTTTCGGTGGCTTGAGCAGTAAGGTGCTAGAGCCACTAGAGGAACGAGAGCCCCCAGAGAGCTCAAGTTTTTGCGCAAGATAAATTTGGGTGTTGAAGTGTAAAGTTTTATGAGTCATGCATGCAATTTTCATATGAATCCTTGCTTCATACGGGAGCCATTTAAGAGATTTCAACTCAGGTGTGATGTGATGGTAACATTTGGAGCCTGTAATGAGCCTTGCAGCGGAGTTGAGAGAGGCCCTAAGTGGCACCATCTTTGCTCTAGGAAGGCCGCAGAGGGTAGCACTACCATAATCCAGTTTAGAAATCACTAGGGCTTGCACCACATTTTTGAAGTCGTTATGGGGTAGGAACGGTTTCATTTTCCTTAACACTCTCAGTTGGAAGTTCGCACCTTTGCTGAGAGCACTAATGTGCTTTTGCATGTTCAGATGTTTAACTAGCATTATTGCCAGAGAACTCGCGGAATCAATGATGTTTGGAGTGCAGTCGAGAGTCGTGAGTTGACGCATCCATTCTTCAATGTCTAGAGAGTGATTGGCTAGGGCGATAAGGAAAAATTCTGTTTTGAGGGCATTTAGTTTCAAGTGATTGAGAGTCAACCAACTTTTGTGTTTCCTGAAGAGTTGAGTTGAGGGACCTGATGTCCTCCGGGGAGGAGACTTTCAGGTATAATTGGGTGTCATTAGCATACATGTGGTAATGGATGTTGAACAATTTCAGGATTTCTGTTAGAGGCTCCATGAACAAGTTGAAAAGGGTGGGTGAATGCGTGGACCCCTGTGGGATGCCCAGAGTGAGCGGAGCGGGTTTTGACAGAGCCTGATTTACCTAAAGTCTTTGTGTTCTGTTTTGAAGGAAGGAGGAGAACCAATTTAGCCCCATCCAGTGCTCCACTAGCTCAATAAGCGTATCATGTTTGACCGTATCAAAAGCTGACGATAGGTCAAGGAGGATCAGAAGGCATGATTCATTTGAGTCTAGCATTTGTAGAGCATCATCAATAATGTGAGTAAGAGCAGAATCCGTGCTATGGTCCTGACGGAAGCCCGATTGGAATTGGTCTAGCAAGCAGAATTGTTAGATGTGGCTACATAGCTGGATGTGTACGCATTTCTCTAAGAGCTTAGCCAGAGTAGGAATGTTGGAAATTGGGCAGAAATTGTGAAGGTTAGTGTGGTCTGCAGTCAGTTTTTTAAGGATGGGGGTGACCTGCCCTGATTTAAGGCAATCCAGAATCATACTTTGAAGCAGAGAGGCGTTAATTATCCTCGTCCAAAGAGGGAGTAGGGACGATCTGATTTCCTTGAAGAGGTTCAATGGAAAGAAATCGCTGAAATGGTTGGATGGTTTCAGAGAGGCCAGAGTTTTGCGAATGGTGCTTTCATCCAAGGTTTTGAATATGCTCCAAGCAGCATTGTTTTTGGGGGGAGAACCCGAATGGAGGGGGCAGCCCTGATCCGGAGGTAGGATAGGGGACAGGAAGGTTCTCCAAAGCTACTCTTAGTTCCAGTTTGATCTTTGTTGTCTTTTCCTGGAAGAAGGCAGCAAATTCCTCACAGTTTGGCTGCGCACAGAGATCCATTGAGTGATTATTGGGTTGTCTGTTAAATTGAAGCTTGATGAATTCAAACAATTTCTTTGGCCTGTTCTTTGCTTGCTCTAGTTGCTTTCTGAAATAACTAGCTTTAGAGCATCTGATGCATTTGTTGTATTGATTTCTCAATGATCTTAGCTGAGTGAGATGGTCAAGGGAGGGAGAGGATCTCCACAAACGTTCCGCCAGTCTAAGATTTCTTCCTTCAGTATTTACGCTACCATTATACCAGGGTATGGAGATTTTGGAAGGCATTCTTTTTAGCTGTTGGGGTGCCATTGAGTCTAAGATGTTTGCCATTGAGCTATTGTAGTGATCTGTAAGGTCACCGACATCAGACATATCCAAGGGGGGGGACAGCAGGCTGTTGTCAATGCGTGAAGTCAGATCATATAGGTTAATGTTTCTAAGACTTCTTTGCCAGTGCCTAGGTTTCTTTAGCTGAGCTTTATTGAGTCTCACCGATTCTGTGATGAGGAAGGAGATGCAGTGGTGGTCTGTCCAATCACAGGGGGCGATAGCTTCAAGTTGGATAGTGTCGATGTTACCAACGACTAGTTCTAGAGTAGCTCCCTTGATGTGGTTAGGGCTATCGCATATTTGAGTGGAGTTGAGGTCTGATAGGAAAGATTTGAGGCTGTTGACTGTCATTCTTATCATTCCAATGGAGGTTTAAAGTCTCCAAGGAAGATCTGGGTGCCTTGGCGTACCGCGCTCGATGAGATGATTTCCATGATCTGTTCTAGGAAGGGAAAATTGTTTCGTGGAGGGTGGTAGAGCGCTTGGAATTTACAAGCTTGCCTGTTGTTGCATAATACTTCGAAGCACAGGTATTCGCGTGACGGCATGGGATCAGAGTGCAGCTGTCTATCTGATAGATTTTTATGGTGTATACAAGCGATGCCTCCCCCTTGTCCACCGGATCTGTCTAGCCTGATGATGACAAAGTTAGGGGGCACTAGTATGTCAATAATGGGTGCAGAGGAGTTGTTGAGCCAGGTTTCATTCATCACTAGAATGTCTGGATCATAAGCCAGGATGAGGGCAGCGATGTCAGCAGCATGCCGTACTGCTGAAGCACTGAGAACAAAAAACAAGGGAACCCTACTCACGGGGAGCCTGGGTAAGTAAGTTAATGGGGAAACAATGGCTCCTGTGGAATAATAATACAGTATTTCTGATGCAATTCTGCACAATGGCAATATACAGGGTTAGTAGGATGTCAAAAAGAAAGCTGGCCACCGACACTGAGGGAATAGTCAATGTGAATTTTTTTTCGTTTATATAATAAATAAATGAAATAAACAATATATACATAGGGCTTGAGAATCACAATATGATTATACAACAAACAATGATTACAAATAGTGAACGGTGTCCCAGTGAAAAAAACATTGGAACCTAAACTAATAGTGACATAATACGTGACATATGTACAAGGTTTCACTTGAAAACATTTTGGCGACCATTAAATAATTCAAAATCAATTGGACAACACTTTATACAATCATAAGTGTTTGATAATAGTTCGCCTTTGTTAATTGTCGACGACGTTTCGACCCTATCTGAAGTACAGGGTCTCTTCAGGACCTAAAGGATGTAGGGACACCTAAAAGAAATGGGAGGATACTGTCAGTGTGTGGCCAAGGCAGTGGCTTGCAAAATTGGAGGTAAAGGCTTCTGAAAAGGGAGGAGCGTACCTGAGGGGAGGCCTGCACTGCCTAATGTGAAAAGCAGTGTCACCGTGAAATAAGTGAAGAAAAAACTCACAGGGACCCGGCCGGGCACTGTGAAAGGTAATAAATGCATAATAGTTAGATCAGTGTACAATGGCATGGCTAATGTTTAATAGTAGATTCAAGATGTGGTAGCATGGATAATGTTTATAACAAGAACAAGCCACAAGAACTTACCCCTTGTGAGGGTAGTGTTAGGCAGAAAGGATGGCAGGGCCTGGATATCTCAGCGTTACTCTGGGCACTTGATATTCACAAGGTACAAGAACTGTATGTGAAAAACGAAAATGTCAAAAGCAGAAAATGTAATTCCTAGCAAATGATTGTGGGGTATTGGCGGGTAGCTGCAATGTTGCATTTAAGAAAAAGCTTACCCATGTGGGTTTCTCTGGCTGATCAGCAGAATGGGCGATCTAAGCTGCAGGCGATTGCTTCGTATATGGGCAATGAACGCCAAGGAAATAACAAGTGGAGCTCTAAAATAAGAAAATAGTAATAATGAGGACGGGCGCTAGATAAATAACCAAGGTCTTAAATGCAGAACCAAGGGCATTGAGGTCAGGGCTGTTAGTACCTTGGATAAGCTGACATAGCCGGTGTTTGTCCCCCGAGTGCTGCTGGAACAGTGGAGCGTCCGTCTCCCTGTTTGGTGCGATAACAACAGGATAGTAGTTGTCTAGCAATGGATAAGCAAAAGTTCCCGCCAAAAAATGGTGAGTCAGGCATGGCTACATGATCCAGAATACCTATCTGCTCTATGGATCTGTGTGCCAAAATAGAAATAAACAAAAGAGATATCCAGGCCCTGCCATCCTTTCTGCCTAACACTACCCTCACAAGGGGTAAGTTCTTGTGGCTTGTTCTTGTTATAAACATTATCCATGCTACCACATCTTGAATCTACTATTAAACATTAGCCATGCCATTGTACACTGATCTAACTATTATGCATTTATTACCTTTCACAGTGCCCGGCCGGGTCCCTGTGAGTTTTTTCTTCACTTATTTCACAGTGACACTGCTTTTCACATTAGGCAGTGCAGGCCTCCCCTCAGGTACGCTCCCTCCCTTTTCAGAAGCCTTTACCTCCAATTTTGCAAGCCACTGCCTTGGCCACACACTGACAGTATCCTCCCATTTCTTTTAGGTGTCCCTACATCCTTTAGGTCCTGAAGAGACCCTGTACTTCAGATAGGGTCGAAACGTCGTCGACAATTAACAAAGGCGAACTATTATCAAACACTTATGATTGTATAAAGTGTTGTCCAATTGATTTTGAATTATTTAATGGTCGCCAAACTGTTTTCAAGTGAAACCTTGTACATATGTCACGTATTATGTCACTATTAGTTTAGGTTCCAGTTTTTTTCACTGGGACACCGTTCACTATTTGTAATCATTGTTTGTTGTATAATCATATTGTGATTCTCAAGCCCTATGTATATATTGTTTATTTCATTTATTTATTATATAAACGAAAAAAAATTCACATTGACTATTCCCTCAGTGTCGGTGGCCAGCTTTCTTTTGACATCCTACTAACCCTGTATATTGCCATTGTGCAGAATTGCATCAGAAATACTGTATTATTATTCCACAGGAGCCATTGTTTCCCCATTAACGTACTGCTGAAGCATGCATTTAAGCTGTGATTTGGGATCAGCTAAGTGAGGAGTAGTGGTGGGGACACAAGTGAGGTTATTCTTATTTAAGGATCTCACGTTTACCGAAGGTTCTCTAAACGGGTCAGAGTAGATTGCTTCAATTTGTTGATAATGTTTAACAAAAGTGTGCTAGGACGACCAAGTGGCAGCTTGACAGTTCTCATGAATGGCTGTTCCACCAGCCTCAGCTCATGAGGCCACTACCACCCAAATAGACCGCCCTTGGATGTGAGAAGGAGGAATATCCCCAACTATTCTGTATGCCAGAGTTATCAACTGGGGAACCTATTTGCCTATGGCTTCGGTGGAGTACTGATCTTTGGGAAAAACACATCCATATGGGACCACTGCTGGTGGCAAGCAGAACTCGAATCTACACCCGCACCAACAGACCATGCACGCAACCTAAGCATCATCCTCGACAGAGAACTGACCATGAAATGACAAGTCAACGCAGTCACCTCCTCCTGCTTCCACACACTCTGCACGCTCCGCAGGATCTTCAGATGGATCCCAGTCAACACCAGAAAGATTGTCACTCAGGCCCTCATCACCAGCCGCCTTGACTACGGCAATGAACTCTATGCTGGCATCTCCACCCAGCTCCTCAGGAGAATCCAGACCATACAGAACGCTGTAGCCAGACTCATCCTGGACCTCCCCAAACAGACCCACATCGCCCTACCTCAGAAACCTCCACTAGCTCCCCATCCAGAAGAGATGCCAGTTCCAGATCCTCATGCATGGATACCCGCAGGATACCTGTGCTGGTCCTCACTAGCCCTTGCGCACACCCCCCGTATCCGTCGCAGCCGCAGCAGGGACCGCTTCTTCTCCTGCATCACCGCCAAGACGTGGAACGACCTTCCCCTCCACCTTCGAACAGCACCCTCCCTGGCAGACTTCAGAAAGAAACTCAAGACCTGGCTTTTCGACGGGGACCTCACACCCCAGTGCCCAGATTCCCCTAGGGGCGACAGTGCTGCGCTCTACAAATGCTGACTGATTGATTGATTGAGACTTTGGGACCCTGATTATCAGTTCCATAGGACACAAATAGATTTCTTGATTTCTGAAAATTGTGAGTGCTCGATAAATAGACAAAGCGCGATTAGCATCTAGTGTGGAAGGAACCCTCCCTCTACATCAGAAAGGAAAACTGGCAACACAACTTCCTGACCCAAGTGGAAGAGAGAAGGAACCTTTGGAATGAAAGCAGTATCTAATCTAAGAACCAATCTATTAGGGAAAAAAGTAAGAAAGGGAAAGACGACAGAAGTGCACCCAATCCTCCAAAACGCTTGGCAGGTATAATTGCCAGCAAAAAAGCAGTCTTAGCAAGCAGACAATCATGATAGCTGAGAGGAATCCAGCGGTGCAAAGGGGTCGAATTGAGGCCCGCAACACTATGGATAAATCACAAGAAGGAACAGGATTAGAAAGAACTGGCTTCTTAAGCCTGAAACTTTTAAGAAGCCTGGATACCAAGGGGGAAACTTTAGAAGAATCTCCTTGAATACGAAAAGCTCTTACAGCAGCCCATTGAGAGGAGAGAGTAGATAGAGCGAGACCCTTCAAAAACCACCGTCCCTCAGGAAATCTAGAACAAAAAAAAGCTATCCAGGGACAAGGAATCCAAACCCTTATTAAAACTCCATTTCTGGAAAGAACTCCAGTGAATATCAAGAACCACTACCCGAGAACACCCTAGGTATTCAAGCCCTACCCTTTCATATCCCAGGTCATCAACCAGAGATGCCGGAGGAATCTGAAACTGAAGAGGAGAGGGATGAATTGACAGGGGACCATATTTCCCCCTGGAGAGAGTCACCCAAAGTGGAAAACAGGGCCTTTGTGGCCAAAAAGGTGCAATGAGAATCACAGTTTTCATGTGAGGCGAATCGGAGGTAAAGCATAAAAAATTACCCTGGGCCATGGGACTGAGAAAGCATAGTTCACCCAAACCTGGGGGGACCCTGTCTCTAAGCAGAAGAGAGGGAGCATTGCATTGTGTGGTGACGCAAATAGATCTAACCAAGGAGTCCCGAAAATTGCACATATTTGATTGACTTCCTTGATGAAGATGTGATTCATCACTGAGGAAGGCATGTTCTGACTGACATTGTCGGCTCGGAAGTTCAGAGTTCCGTGGAGGCACATCATGGTGAGAGCAAGATGATAGGTCTTCACCCATGCACAAATACGAGTCACAAAGAGATTCAGCTCCACACACTTGGTGCCCCCTTTGATGATTTAGATAGCACCAAGTGACTTGGTTGTCTGTGCGAATCACCACATTCAACCCCATCAACTGCAGATCAAAAGCCTGCAGCGCCTGCCACACAGCCGACAACTCCCTCCAATTCAAAGACTGACTCACCTCCCAAGAAGACCAGGGGCCCTTGAATGAATGAATGAAAATATATTTATAAAGCGCAGCTTCTGCTTCACAAGAAGTGCCCTGGCACTGTGCCGGCGGACAGAGTAGGACTAGATTACACTTCCTGAAACAAAAAGGGGTCGATTCCGATCTCGGCCGGTAGGGCTCCGAATCGGATTCGGCTTAACCGGATCCGATTCGGAGCCCTCTTTCCCGACCGATTCGGACGTGCGTCCGGGCGAGCGAGTACGATGCGAGCGCCCGCGAAATCGCCGACCGACTCGTTCGCGGGACCCAACCGCTCCGACCGACTCGCACGGACACGACTCGCACCGCGCAATGGAGACGTTCCCCGGCCGGGTAAGTACGATGCCCGCCTCGAGCAGTCCGACCGACTCGCGCAGTCCGGCTCCAAAGGGCAGTCGGAGCCGGACTTTGGGGGTCTGTGTCGGACCCCTCTGTACGCGTAGCCACGCGAGTCGCACACAGGGGGGACCCATGGGTCCCCCCTACCTGTGCGTGTACGGCGCGATTCGCTTCGACGCGTACCCGCTGTAGGGGGCGCCCTTGTTCGCCTCGCACCCATTGAGTCAATGGGAGCCCGCGTACGCGTTGTACGACCGGCTCCCATTGACTTCAATGGGAGTCCGACCGAATCGAGTACGATTGCATGCGAACGCATCGTACTCGTTCGGTCGGACTGCTAGGGTCCGATTCGGTCGGAAATCTCTCCGGGTCCGGCTCGGTCGGGGAGATTTCCGGCCTGAATCGGAATCAGCCCCAAAGTCTTCAAATGGGCTTTAAAAAATCTTTCATTAGAGACAGACCGGAGATAACCTGCTGAAGCATTCCGGAGGCGAGGAGCGAGGAAAGCGAAGGATCTGCCCCCTGCTCTGGGTTTACGCACTTTAGGAATGAATAACAGGTTTTGATTAGCAGAGCGTAATGCCTTTGCAGGAGGATATTTTTTTATTTTATCCTGTGTATACCGAGGGCCATTATACTGAAATTCCCTATGGGTAATCATGAGTACTTTAAATTTTATCGTAATTAAATTAAATTCAATTTAATTCTAGACCTTTAGTAGCTGATCCCTGAATACTGCCCCTCCCCAACCCCACAGACTGGCATCTGTCATTAGATAAGTATGTGAAGGGTAGTTGGATGGAATTCCCTTTGTCAAATTGCTGTTTGAGTGTCACCAAAGCAATTCCTTCCTGATCAGAGGAGTGACTAGGATGTGGTGATTGTAGACTTGAGAGCTCGGCCGCCAATGATGAAGGACGGTGCACAGACAAAATATCAAGTTTTAAATGTTGACATACACAAATATTGAGTTGGAAATATCGTGACGCAGAAATATCGACACCAAGAATATTGTGGTCAAGAATATCGACTTGGAGGTAAGAAATATTGTTTTTGAAAATATCAAAGTCATTAATATCGTTTGCAACAATATAGTTGTTTAAAATATCGATGTTTTAATTAGTGTTATGTATTTTAGTATGTATTTTATAAGTATGTGAACTATTTGTTGTATAAGTATTGCTTTTGTTTTTTAATATATGTGTTACATTTTTAGTAGTTATTAATTTTATTTTAATTAAATTTTGCGTTTTTTAGTTCTGTAGTGGGTTGTGGGTTTATAGGGGAAAAGGCTGGGAAGTAATTTAATTATAATAAATTAATTATTTTTTATTTATTAGTATTTATTAAATTTAGATTTTATATAGTTAATTGTGGGAATTAATTTATTATTAATTAATTATTAATTGGTTGTTAAGTATTATTAATTAATTAAATGGTAATTATGTTAATTGTGTCATTTTGTTAGGAGCGGGTTGTGGGTTTATAGGGGAATAGGGTGGGAAGTAATTTAATTATAATACATTTATTAATATTTTGTATTTATTAATATTTATTTAATTTACATTTTATAGTGTTAAATTGTGGGAATTAATTTATTATTTATTAATTGCTTGTTAATTATAATTAATTAATTAATTGGAAATTATGTTAATTGTGTCATTTATTAGGAGTGGGTTGTGGGTTTATAGGGGAATAGGGTTGGAAGTAATTTAATTATAATAAATGTTTTAATAATTTTTATTTATTAATATTTATTCAATTTATATTTTATAGTGTTAATTGTGAGAATTAATTTATTATCAATTATTTATTAATTGCTTGTTATTTATTATTAATTAATTAATTGGTAATTAATTATGTTAATTGTGTTCTTTTTTTAGGAGCGGGTGGTGGAGTTTATAGGGGAATAGGGTGGGAAGTAATTTATTTATAATTTATTTATAATTAATTAATAATTATTTGTTAATTAATGCTAATTAATTAATTAAAATTTAAATATAGCAATTGTGTAATTAATTTTAGATGTGAGTTTTGGGGTTTATAGTGGTAAAGGGTGGGAAGCAATATCATTTAAATTAATTAATAAGTTGTTAATTGATATTAATTTATTAATGTTAAATTAGTTATGGAAATTGTGTAATGATTTGTAGGTGTGGGTTGTGGTGCCTATTGGTGTAGAGCAGAGGTCTTCAAACTTTTGGATGCCGAGACCCCCGTGTCAAAATTCTCAGGAGTAAGGACCCCCTCCTGGCAAAAATGTCTAAACCTATAGACAGGGCTACTGGCAATATGAGGACCTAATTATGCGGCAGGTTCGACTAAATTGTGTGGTAAGAAAATGTAAATAATGCTTTGTGATGCCGCATATTTTTGTATATTTTGAAATTTTTTACACACAGTAACAATGAGGAAAGATTTCACCTCGTCAGTACCAGTTTATAACCAAAATACCCCAATAAACAACAGATGTCTAGCCAATCTTTGTGAAGGGCCTTCACTCCGCAGGAATACATGTTGCCACATTAAAAGCTCACCTGGCCCTAGCCAGGAGCAGCAAGGGTCCCTTAAAACCCTGGCAGTGTTGTGCAGAGTTAAGTAGTTTACCCACGACTCTTTCCTCCCACCCCCTCCCTTCCATCCCTCTCTCCTCTCCCAACCTCGGATCCCTCTCACTTTGCAGGCCATTTTCTTTCACCCCTGTTTACAACTTCTGAATTCTCCCTATTCAACCTCTCACTTCACGTTTAATCACCTCTTGCCATTCTGTCTTTTCACTGCCCTCATCTCCAACCGTCTCTTGCATTTTATCTCATGGCCTCTCTGGCCCCGTCACCTCTCTCGCCCCTCAGCACTTCTCATTCACCTCAAGTCTATCCCTTCAAATTTCTGTCTATTTGTATCTTACACCGCTCCAGTCCCCCCATTCATCTTTCACATCTCCCCTTTGTTCTTTCACACCTTCTTGAAACAACGTCCCTCTCCCCTGTTACCTCCGCACCCATCCCAGTACTCCCTCTCTTGCCCTATCGCTGCTCTCCCTCACCCATGTCACATCAAATTCTCTTTTACGTCACAGATCATTTCTCAGCCATCTTCTCTCACAGTTTAACAGTAACCCTCCTCTGTGCCCTCACCTTTCGCTCACACTCACCTCTACTCTTGTGTTTCTGCACATCCTTCGGCACTTCACATTTCTCCTCATCCCTGACCTCTTAAATGGAATTCTCTCGTTCCCTTGCTGTCCTCTATCATCCCACCTCCTCTCACCCTTTCCTCACCAAGCATACGGGTCAGTTTATTCCATAAACCGACCCGTATGCTCCTCTCGGCCTATGCCAATCTTCTTCTTGTTCCGTAATTCAGGAAGGCACGAATTGTCGGTCTCGCTGTTTTGGTGCAGGCCGCACAGTTTTGGAACTTGTACCCTCCCTTGCTTCGCTCCACCAACAATCTATTATCAGATGACAATTAATTTGGCAATGTCACTTTTAGCAACAGTTGGCTGAAAACGTATAGGGGCCTCTCCGCCACTGCCACGAACACCAGCTCAACCTACAACAATGACAAATTCCACCGCAAAAAAATAAAGTCTTATTGGTGTGATGGTCAAAAATATCAAAACCGCAAACTTTTGTTTCCGGTCATTCTTCACACATCCTCTGAAAAGAAACCTCTCTCAACTATCGAAACGCTAAAACAAAAAAAGGCAGCTTAATTCAAAGCTCAGAGTACAATATTATACAGCAACACTGAATACACTGGGTGCTTCATGGAACACGATCACAGCAGCCTTGAGACACTTGACTTTTTATTTTCTGCAAAATCCTTCAGTGTGACCGGGAATGTGCGACCCCCTTTCTATCTCTCCACGACCCCCCTGGGGGTCGCGCCCCACAGTTTGAAGACCCCTGGTGTAGAGGGTGGAAAGTTATTTATGTTTAATTAATTAATAATTAGTTGATCATTAATATTAATTCTTCAATTCATAAATATTTATGGTAATTGCTTATTTTTATTTTGTGTGTGGGTTTCAGTTTTATTGGGGTAACGTTTGGGGAGTAAATTAATTTTTATCTGTTTTAATTTGTTTTTTAATTAATTATATTTCTTTAATTGATAATTAATTATGTTAATTATGGAGGTATATATTTTTTTAATTTAGATGTGTGTTGTGAATTGTGTGGTGTTATAGGGTAGGAAATAAAAAAAGATTACATTTATGTAATAATTAATGTTTTTGATTATAAATAATTAGGGGCCCATTACGATACCCGGCGTAAATAAAGCCGCCAGGCATGGAAGCGGCAAAAATCCGCCCGCACACACCGCCTGAACACCGACCACGCCATTACGATTACACAAACCGAATACCGCCATCGGCGGAAAAAGCACACAAAATACCGCCCGCCAACGTCCGAGTCGGAGTCAAACCGCCCGCCACGGACGGAAACACGCACGACAACACAAAACCGCCCGCCCTCACGGCCGACACACCGCACGTGAAATTACGATCGCACCGACATGAGCGCGGAAAAACCACAAATATACCGCCCGCCAGCGCAAACAACGCCGATGAGAATCGACACGGCAGAAGCCATGGCGCCAACGTACCTGCACAGAAACCATCCGCACACAAAACCAATAGCACACAACATGGCCAACAAGTCCACACAGCAAGGCACGCACAAATACACAAGCACAGTACACATCCCGAAAACACCCCCCGGACAAACAAAAAATACAAAGGCCAGAACCCCAGACACAACACACCTGAAAACAACAGACCATTAGGACACACCCACATAGGTGAGTACAAAAGCAGCACTCCCACAGACCACAACCCCTTGCTACATTGCAAACCAGAGAGGAGAGGAGAGGACACAGTGACACAGCAAGGACAGCAGCACACCACAGAAACGCACACATCACTACCACCACCACCACCACCACCACCAACCACCACCACCACCACCACCACCACCAAACACCGGCACCACAAACCCCCTGCACATTACACAACACACACCGCACCAGCACCACAAACATCATGGCACCACAAAGAATGCCCAAGTTCACGCCCATGGAGCTGACGGTCATGGTCGACGAGATCATCAAGGTGTACCCACAAATCTATGGGAACATGGTCCAGCACACACCACTAGCCACCAGAAACAGAATGTGGAACCGGATCGTAGACCAGGTCAATGCAGTCGGGACCCTGCCCAGGAACAGAGTCGAGATTAACAAACGTTGGAATGACGTCAAGAGCCTGGTCAAGAAGAAGGAGGGCAAAAACAGAGAGCTGGCTGCCGTCACTGGCGGAGGGAATCCCGCGCTCTTTAAGACCTTCAAAGCGTGGGAGGAGAAGGTGCGAGTCGTAATACATCCGGAGATCCTCGCCGGATTAGCAGGGGGAGTGGAGGCTGGTAAGTACAAACTAATGTATACCAGCACACCGCTATGTACTCACATGCACTACCACCATGCCACAGCTCCCAGGGACAAACACCCCCATGTCCAGCACACAATACACAACACATCACACACACATGCAACAGACACTACCACACACAGCCCAAACCGAACAACTGTAAAATGCGTGGGGACATGTGTACACTAAGCCAACCACGTAACCACCAACAGGTCCACAAATATGCCAGAAGCGCCACAACGAGCACCCACCACACCCATGTGTCCGCCACAGCTGCACTAACCGACAAGTAACAGGTAAGTGGCAGGAACACAAAGTGCAGTGGGTGGGAGGGTGGACAGCCCAAGTACAACACACACCAGGCCCCAGTCCCACAGCACAGCAAGGAGGAGCATCCCCCACAGCCACGTGTCAGCCACCGCAGTGCACAACGACAGCCGAAAGGCAGACATCACGGTCCACAGCAATCGGCGTCAGTGGGTGTCCAGCCACCCCCACGACCCACAACACCCCCCCCCCCACAGACCTGCAACATGGAGCACCCCCGCTTAGAACCATGTGGCATCCAGTACAGTGCACGCCCGAACAACCTGCAGGTGGGAAACTGGACAGGGCTGGATTACTGGAGGCATGAGGGCCGTAACACGACCAACACATGGGACATGTCACGTAGCAGACGAACACGCAGCACCGCCCACCGTCACGAACAAGTGAACAATGTGCACACGGACATGAACAACAGACTCACACCCCACATGACCCATCACAAACACAGCAACACCCAAGGAGCCACGTCTGCATGCACAAGCCACACTGAACATAGTACCACACGGCAGCCACTGTGCAACCCATCACACACAACCGAAACACCATTGAAGTCCAGTCCATGTAGCCCCTACTGCCTGTCAACCACACACCCCACAACTACGCCTATGTAAGACAAACAACACTAGACGCAACAGAGCGGAACTACATAAATGCACACGAACACCACTGAACCCATCAAACACACAGACACACCATGCACATACAACATACCATCCATCCCATCCGTCAGCCCCAGTCTCATGAAAGGCATGTCATCCGCACAGCTGCCACATATACAGCAGTCACGCTAAGACACATGCCCATGACCAACCATGTGCCAGAAGTCAATGAAGCGCACGACACACTGTGAGCAACAACACACAACATGGGCCCCCCCGAGCACTGCAGTGATGCACATGGCACAGGGCAGCACGCACACCAAGGAGATGGGACAACTGCAATACGTTGGCTGGCACACAACCAACACTCACTCATAACGATGCGTCCAATGCCATGTCCAGTAATCACAACAGACAGCAAATATGCAGGCCATGTCAAGCATGCACACACCTCAAACCATGCACTGTCATGCTGCCACAACACATGTCACGTTCGGCACCCATGGCTTACAGCATGTACCCCAAAAGCATATCCCCTCCCAAATGTGAATCTGGGGCATGGCCCCCATGTTGCCATATGGGTGCCTAAGCGTTCCATATGAACCCCAAAAGCAAAGTACAAACCAGACCCAGGATGGGCCAGGAGCCCGCATACACCAGAGTCACAATGAGTAGGGGCACAGCAACACACCCATCGGCATGGCCAATCCGTCCCATGCCACATGTGCACAGCACACAGTCCCATTGCCTAGCACACACAACTACAGATGCCACAGCCACACACTCGCCTCCGGGAAACCCATGTACGAGATTGCACGAACTGCCAATGTCAGACGACAAATACATACTTCGCCAGGTGCAACACAATAACAAATCTCATTCTCTCCACAGGTGACGAACTGCCGGATGCTGGGGATGGAGACAGCAGCCAGCACAGCCAGCCCACAAGCCCCCAACGAGGACACACGGATCTGGAGGATCTGTCCTCCTCTTCGGACACGGACCACCAAGCAGGCCCATCTGGTGTGGCAGGGCCCAGCCGCTCCCCAGGACCCCTCCTACCCACCAACCCATCATCCAGGGATGCTGAACAGTCCCAGCCCCCTGCTGCCACTGTCGTTGCGGCCACACCCACGGTCATTGCGGCCACTACCACTGCCGCAACCGCCACCATCGCCGCACCGACCACCACCGCCACCACCACCACCACGTCTTCGCTGGCACCAGCCCCAGCGCAGGTGGTGGCCCGGCCGACTGGATCCACCCTGGGAGCCACAGCGAGGACCGTGGTGTGCAATGTGGCTAGTGGGCAGGCCGGTGGCAGCAGGACTGGTAGGAGGAGCAGGGTCAGGGAAACGCCAGCCTCCCTGGGAGCCATGCCCTGCCTCAAATGGCCAGAGTCCTTGGGGCCTATGAGGAGGCCCAAGAACAATGGGTCAGGTCTGCTACAGACACGCGGGAGGTGCTGGGGGTGCTGAGGTCCATGGACGCCCATATGGGCCAATTCGTGTCCCGTATGGACCAACTCGTGGACCTCATGGGCCAGCTGGTGGTGGCGGTGGGGTCACAGGCAAGGCCAGCAACACCACCTCCGCCACCACCTGCTAGGGCGCAGGGTCGGGCAGCAGTGTCCACTTCCCCTGCGTCCACAGCCAGTGAGCACACCTCACCCACCACCAGCAGGTCGCCACCACATACCCCCTCCCAAACGTGGAAGGGGCCGTCCGAAGAGGAAACAGATCTCCCGGGAGGACTTCGCACGCTCCAGTCGCAAGTGAGGCAGCCAGCCAGCCTTCCGCCAGCCTTCCTTGACCAGCCACTGCATTGACTTGCTCTACGATCCCACTCCACACAGCCAGCTGGATGGCATGTGTGTGTTGGACTATGGACATAGAACCAGTGGGTACACCCCTGAGCTTCACGCAGCCATGACCGACAGCTCATTGTCACTGCACGCACCACTTTTGTCATCACCTTACACACAATCACATGTCACAGTTTGGAATAAATGCACCTTTTTCACTAACTGCTGTTTGTGCCCTGTGTTTTATTTGTACGGAATACAACGGCCACCTTGGGCGGAAAGGCACCTGATGCGTGGCATGGCAATGGAATCCGGAGGGCCTGTAGGGACCTAGGGGTGGGAGACAGAACAGGAGCACATTCAATGAGTGTGTCACACACCCATCACACAGTACATGTCAACAACTACAAGCAATGTACACACATCGCACAGAGCAATAGGGCACAATGCCACAGTCACCAACAGTGGCATACTACCCTGGCCATGGAGCGTTGACACACTGCACGCAGTGAACATACGGCCACCCTGACACAGCACACACACACCTGCACAGATACAGACACATCATCCGTCGTACATGGACACTCACCGTCAAGTGAAGTAGCGGGCGATGAGCTGCTGGCGCACATTCCCAGCTTCCTCCTCTCCGCTGTCCACCTCACTCGAGCTGTCCTGGTCTGCGGGCTGGGGCCCTGGTTGATCTCCGTCATCCACAATGAGGGGGATCTGCTTCCGAATGGCCAGATTGTGCAGCATGCAGCACGCCACCACTATCTGGCACACCTTCTGTGGGGAGTACGCCAGTGCACCCCCGGTGCGGTCCAGGCACCTGAACCTGGACTTGAGGAGGCCAAAGGTACGCTCGACCACACGTCTGGTCCTCCCATGTGCCTCATTGTATCGATCGTCTGCTGGGGTGCGAGGATTCCTCAATGGACTGAGCAGCCATGCCCCATTCGGATACGCAGAGTCACCTGGGTGTGAGGGACACAGAGAACCGTTGCTAATCCAACTGGACAGGGGACAGCATCGCACAGCCAGCACGCTACACCACTCCACATACTCACCGACAATACAGGCACGATCCTGTTGCATATTGGACATCAGTCGTGGCAAGATGCTGTTGCGCATTATGTGTGCGTCATGGGCCGAGCCTGGAAACTTGGCACACACGTGGGTGATCACCATGTCCGCAAGGCACACCACTTGCACATTCAGGGAGTGCGTGTGCTTCCTGTTGCGGTACAGGTGCTCAGTGGCCTGTGGTGGAACAAGGCCAACATGTGTGCAGTCAATGGCTCCCACGACGTGTGGGATTCTGCCAAGGGCATAGAATGCACCCTTCACTGCCGCCAATTCACGAGCCCTGGGGAATCTGATGTACCTGTTTCGGTACAGCATCATGGCTGCCAGTACATCCCTCAGCACCTTGCTGAACATGGGCTGGGACATCCCTCCTCCACTGCCCACTGTGTGCTGGAATGACCCAGTGGCGAAGAAATGCATGGCGGCCATCACCTTAGCCGTGGGGGTGACAGCAGTCGGATACACCCTGCGGGGACGGAGATGGGGCTCTAACATGGCACACAGTCGATGCAGGGTTGGCCTGTCCAGCCGAAACTTCCTGATAACCTCTGTATCGTCCATGTCCGCCAGCAATTGGTATGGGCGGTCAATGTTCGGTCTCCGCCTGGGGTAAATGGCAGAGGACACATGTCAAAGCAACACGGCACATAGCAATTTCGCATACACATCACTGACATGACTGAGCAAGCACATGAGCCACAGCCCAGCTGTCAAGCTGGGACGGCACGGCCACAATACACTTACACAGGTCTCCCAACAATGGCAATGGCAAGTGAGACATACCACTGCCATGTGCATGCACATGGGGATCTAGGCCCCAATGACTTGCGGGGCGTGCTGATGGGGACTGACTGCATATTCGTCAAGCGGCAACGCCACGGCAACATGAGTGTCTGCTGAGCATGGAACTGCTTCCGAGGCTGGATGAGTATGGCACACGACGACGACGATGTGGGCACGGGCTGAGCGGCCAATACAAGTGGGACCTGTGGCACGAGGGGATATGAGACAGTAGTAGGTGTCAGCACTGCACCCTATGTACAGCACTGTACGGATCACAGCTCCCGGAACATTGACTGGTGTCCACATTGACAGCCCCATGCCAAGACGGCTGTGTGCTTGCAGTCACACGTCACAGGTGAGAGGTTACATTGCACGTGCCAGGTGGCAGACGTACATAGTGGGAGCTGGCATGTGTGTGCATGTGTCTCCTGTTCAGGATCCACCAGATGGGCGCTGACTCTGTACTGACCATTGGACACAGCATGTTCCGTGGAAGGCTTGTGTGTGTGGGATGGTGGCACTGGATGTGCCTCCGTTGGGTGGGGGGCCATGCACAGGGCGGGTACGTCGATGATTGCGCATTGTTGGTCACGGTGGGTGCACCAACTAAGATGTGTTGCCCTGTGTTCAATTCCTATGTCCGCATGATGATGGACTGTGGATGTGGGCAGACTACACATTGGTCGATGTGCTGTCTATATGCATGTGCCTTCACACCAGGCACAGCTGCCCCTGCACATGTGACCCCTGCTGGACTCGCTGCTGGGTCTGTGGAGCTGATGCACCTTCTGCGCGTGGGGCGGACAGCTCTCCTCACTTCCCTCATTGCGCATGTCATGTCTTTGCCGCAGGTGACATGGATCATGGAGGGCCCACATGTACGCGTGGGTAGGCTACACATGATTGTTCACTGGTCGCCACCCCCAGTCAGTGTTTCGAATGGGAAGGTTGTCGTGCTGGTGGTATGTTCGATGTGGCGGATGGGCGGGCCTAGGTGCGGGCTTACATTCCGGACATGGGGGTAGTTGGATTGGCGACTAGTTGCAGTACACACGGGACACGTCTCTTCCTTTCCACATCTGGGTCATCCCTTGTACTAACTGACAGTGATACAGTCATCTTCGCCCCAGCCCTCATGTCCTCCCCTCGCCCCCCAATATGCATGCTCACCTGCGAGGCTAGCGCTTGCACAGGCAGCCCCAAGCTCGCACCAGAGAGGGCAAGGAGTGTATGTGTGGGTCCAGTTGCACGAGTGGGCTGTCTCAGGGTATGATGTGTGGCGGGACGCCGTCCACCTGCGTGGTGCCCCAAATGGAGACCCGGCCTGCATGGACTATGCATCACAGTCTTCGCCTTCCGGATCCGCCACCTGCGACACCCAGTGGCTGTGGCTGCCCTTGCGGCCAGGCCGCGTCCGTCTGTGGCTGATGGCCCACACATTCACTCTTTGGCCTCTCTGGGGAGGGCTCAGGGGTGGTGGCGCACGCGCTTGCACTTAGTCGCAATGGCATGTGGCGTGGTTGGTATGATGGGCAATGGATGGGATGGTGCGAGCCACCTCCCGTGACGTCAGTGCTGCTCGTGCTGTGGTGCGTCCCCCTACACTTCCATTTGACTTTTTGCCATGCTGGACGTTGAGGTTCTATTGCCTGCGTGATATGACCAGGAGGAGCGCGAGGAGACCTCTCACACACCATGCTCCACTGCCATCCCGTGCCCTGTATCGCCTGTGCGGATTGACTATGTTGGGGTTACACCTGGTCGACTGGGGCTGTGTGTGCCTTGTCAAGGGGCATGGCGGGCGCACAACAGGATCCAGCTTGTCCACAGAGGGTGGGCTGAGGTGCGCCTGGTACCGCTTTGTACGTGTGCCCGGCTGCTGTGCACACACGTGTTCACTCCCCCGACAGGTGTCCTCTCACAATGCCCAGGGAAGCGGTGGTGTACTGTTCATGACCCCTCCCAACACGGCGTGCTCCAACTTGGCATGTGCGCATCTACCCGTCGCACCCACCCACCTGAGCACTGCGTCCATACGACTTCACACGACACATGTGTGTCTTCCACAGTAGTGCTACTCATTTGCGTTGACATCCAATACCAGTGGACTACATGGTCATGTCACGACTGCCGTGTACTTCACATACTCTCATCCTCTCTCATTCGTACTTGTGAAATGAGTCAGCGGAGACAGTTTTGGTTTCAAACATTATATTGAGTCTTCTGTCCTCTGTGATGCAGTATAGTGGACACTACTGGCAGCGGAATACATGTTGAGGATATACTGAGCATGATTACAAATTGGATAGGGTGTGGGGTTACATGTGATTGGCTGTTGCATGTGGGATGTGGGCTTCAGAGTTACATCTGCTTGGCCAAGGCTGTGCTAATGTACATTTACGTATAGCTGCGGAGCTGCGGACTTTGACACAGACGGTATACATGTAGCCTACCAGACCGCTCGGCATCATGGGCACAGTCCATCTCAGTTCCATGTGACAGGTTTGCTGCGGTTGTTCCTCATGCACGCGTGCATGTGAGATGACATCAGGGCATGTGCTTGCGTGCATGCAGCGGCGTGCCACTTGTTGTTGCACTGTGGTGGTTACTGGACATGTCACAGTCACTGGGGTCGTGTTGTTGTTGTATGCACTTGTCGTCCATGCAAAGGTCCTGGTATGGGATTCCCGGGGCGGGGGTGGGAGGGGTGCAGCACCCACAGACTCCAGGCGACCTATTCATGTCCACTGAGCGGTGTGTGTGTCCATGTGCGCTGGATCCATGTCGTGTCCTGGTTGTTCGTGCAGTTCCGTCCATGTGGGTGCGATACACAGAGCCCATGCCACTGCCTCCCACGATGCATGCGGTGTTCCTGGATGTGATGGGGAACAGTGTGCATGTCCCGGTCATATCCGATGTCATGGCGATGTCGTTGATGGTGTGGTTACAGTTGCCGGTCGTTTGGTATGGCTGTTGTGGTGGTGACTGGCCAGTCCGTGCGGAAGCTGAGCATGGGTGCGGGGTTGGACTTCATAGGTCACTCGGGGAACCTGCGTTGTGGTCCGACGTATTTACAGGTTGTCAGGTATGCGATGCCGTCCAGCAGGGCTTCCATGTCATTGGTGGTGTACATGTTTGCCAGCCAATGAAGCGGATGGTGGCTCTCAAGGTGTTGTTCGTAAGTTGTCCCTTGGAGGACCATGATGGGGCATGCTGGGTGACATTCGATGTAGCTGTTCTCGATGATCCGTCGTGTGGAGGCACAGTGGTCCCATTTCAGTGCGGGTGCGATGTTGGCCACATACGCCATGCCCCCATAGGCAGAGCAGGCCCTGTCGTGTGCGTCCAGAGGGAGGAGTAGTGGTAGCAGGTCCGCCTTCAGACATGCCGGGTTGGAGAGGCATATCTCGACGGGATGCTGGTAGGGACACCTCCGACAGTAGAAGACGGGCATGACGCAGCTGAACAATGTGATGCGGTAAGTCAGTCGGTAACTTACGTTCAGCAGGGACAGGAGATCGCATCCCAATGTATGTATCGTGTTGGTTTTGTACAGCTTGAGCTGTTCGGCGTAGTTGGGTAGGTGTGTTGCGGTTGCCATTTCGCAGCGGTTCGTTGAGATGGCGTGCTCCGGCTGTGTGTGCAGTCTGCAATGTGCACGCTCCGGGGTTGCTGTGAGCTCTGTGTAGTCGTAGGGAGACAGGACTTGTGTTCTGTTGGCTTGTTTGGAGGACACGGGCCCTCTTCCCACATGCTTCTCAGACAGTTCAAGGTCAGTGCTGTGTGACTCCTTCCAATTAACTTGCATGTGGCCGACATGGGGGAGTGTTTTCTTCTTTCTTCCCCGTCCGTTGTGTGCTTCTGTGATATGCGCTATCTGCCCTGTGGTCGGTCTCCTCGGCATGCCTGTGTTGGTCTATTCTTGGACAATGGCTGTATTCACCGGCTTCTGTCGTAGGGCTGTGGTTTCGGAGTTGGAATGGAAGGTCATTCAGTGCTGTCTGCTCTCCCTTGTGTGGGCGGCAGGCTGCCTTTCCGCTCTGCGTTGGGCCTTGTGTGTGGATGTTATTCTTGGGCCACCTGTTGTCGGTCCCCGGGCTCTTTGGTGTTCCGTTTCATATGTCTTGTTCATATGTGCAGGGTGGTATGGGTTTTTCAGTGTGGTACTGGCGTTCCTCTTCCCGAAGGGGCCCTGCTTCTCCTAGTTGGTGTTGCCGCCGCTGTGTGCTACGCCATGTTTGTTACACTGGGGTGTGTCCTGCTGTTGCGTGACTTCACTGACATGTGTGCGTCGGTTGTGTGGCGTTGGGTGTTGTCCGTGAATTGGGCGTTGGGGACATGTCTGTGGCAGGCCTGTCACGTGTCATGTGCGTTCGGGGTGGGGCTGATGTGTGTGCTGCTTGGTTGTGTCCCTGTGTCTGTGTGCGACGCATGCATGGCGCTGCGGTTGGCCTCTGCGTTGTGCGCATGTGTGGCGGCGTCATCGGCGCTTTGGTGCCGTGACGGGGTGGTTGGTTCCTAGTCCCAGGTGGTGTGTACACATGTGTTCCGCGATGTTAGGATTTGGCCTGTGTGTCATATGTGGATGCAATGGTGGATGTGTAGTGTACACGCGCTGGTGGGGGTTGTCCGCTTTTTCCGCCCTTGCACTGTGTGCGCTGTTTGCGTGCACTTGTTGTGTGTGTGCCTACCTGCGTCTCCGCGGTACGTTGCGTCCTTGGTGGTGCATCAGCAGAAGCATGGGAAGGGCCTGCAGTGCTGGATTCATGCCCGGGGTGCCGCTTCTTCGTTGTCCGTGCTCTGCGTCCGTGTTACCGCCTCTCTTTCACGTGCGGTGTCTCTTAGCCGTGGGAGCCGTTTGTTTGCGGCATCGTAATTTATACGCCGGGCGGGACGTGTTTCGTCGGACGGTGTGTGTCAGTTAGGCTGCGCCGCTACGTGTACGGGCGCACTTTGATGGCGGACGGTGTTGCTGGCTTGCCGGCGGTGTTTGGCCTGCTTTTCGCATCGTAATTGGGCGGGCGTGTGGACTGCTGCGTGCCGGCGGTAACTGGTGGTTTTTGCATCCGCCAGCACGGCGGTTGTGCTTCCGCCCGCCATCGTAATGGGCCCCTTAGTTTGTAAATTATTTTTAAATTTAAAAAAAAGTTAGATCTTTTTAACATTATCATATGTTTTTATCTTTTGTAAATTTTTAATATTTTTATGTTTTCTTTTTTTGTTTTTTAAAATCTTTTGTGTTGTAGTTGATATTTTGTTTGTGTTTAATTTTGAACTGACTCCAATGGGAATATTAATTTTTACTCCTCTGCTATCCAACACTTCCCCTATCACTGGAGTGGGAATAGTAATTTTTACCCCTCCGCTATCCACCACTTTCCCTACTGTTGCACTCACTGGTGTGGGAATAGTAATTTTTACTCCTCCACTATCCAACACTTTCCCTACTGTTGCACTCACTGGAGTGGGAATAGTAATTTTTACCCCTCCGCTATCCAACACTTTCCCTACTGTTGCACTCACTGGAGTGGGAATAGTAAGTTTTACCTCTCCACTATCCAACACTTTCCCTACTGTTGCACTCGCTGGAGTGGAAATAGCAATTTTTACCCCTCCGCTATCCAACATTTTCCCTACTGTTGCACTCACTGGAGTGGGAATAGTAAGTTTTACTCCTCCGCAATCCAACACTTTCCCTACGGTTGCACTCACTGGAGTGGGAATAGTAATTTTTACCCCTCCGCTATCCAACACCTTTCCTACTGTTGCACTCATTGGAGTGGGAAAAGTAATTTTTACCCCTCCGCTATCCAACACTTTCCCTACTGTTGCACTCACTGGAGTGGTAATAATATTTTTTACCCCTCCCCTATCCAACACTTTCCCTACTGTTGCACTCACTGGAGTGAGAATAGTAATTTTTACCCCTCCGCTATCCAACACTTTCCTATTGTTGCACTCACGGGAGTGGGAATAGTATTTTTTACCCCTTCGCTATCCAACATTTTCCCTACTGTTGCACTCACTGAAGTGGGAATAGTTATTTTTACCCCTCCGCTATCCAACACTTTCCCTACTGTTGCACTCAATGGAGTTCACTATTTAAGTTTAGAGACTATTAAATATTTTATTGTTTTAATTTATAATATAATGCTTTTTTATTAGATTTTATGTTATAGGTGTATGTATATACATATATTTATTTGTAAATTTTTATATATTTATAAAATTTAAAAATAAATTAAAATTAATAGTTTATTTGTATTAAAGTAAATGTATATATATATATATATATTACATTTTATATATTTATGTTTACATTTTTTAATTACATTTATTTCTTATATTTGTTAAAATGTATATTAAATCCAAATATTTTTTTAAGTTAATTTTATTATTTAATATATTTAACATTATTTTTTACATATATAAAAAAATCAATATTTTGTACATCGATATTTTTACATCGATATTTTTTGTGGATATTTTTATACTTACCATTATAAATATAGGATGTCAATATTTTTGACATCGATATTTATGACTCGATTTTTGTGTATGGGGATATTTTGGGTGTCGATATTTTATCAGTGAACCATGAAGGACATGGTCTACTAGACGTTTGAGATGAAATCTCACCCATGGAACGACTGTAGTAGTAGCAGCCATCAGCCCCTGTACCCTCAACCATGCTGACAGGGTGGGTTGATGCAGAACGTGAGTCACAGCAGATTGAATAGAAGTCACTCTTTATGCCAGATGAATGGCCAATCCCAGAACTGTGTTGAACTGGATACCAATGAACAGTCTGATCTGAGTCGGGTGCAGTTGAGATTTTGGGAAGGTGGTGTCAAACCCCAGACTTTGCAGAATTTCAATGGCCAGCTGAACATCTTCCTGAGCCTTTAAAAAAGAAGGAGCAGATAAGAGCCAGTTGTCAAGGTATGGAAATATAGAAATATTTTGCAAATGAAAAAGAGTCACCACTGGGTACCTTCGTGAAGACTCTGGCAGAAGTTGCCCGGCCAAAAGGCAAAACCTGAAGCTGAAAGTGCTGACTTCCAACAGCAAATCGAAGATATTTCTGACTCTTCTGGATGGACAGGGCTGTGAAAATAAGTGTCCTGTAAATCCAATGTGACGAGATAGTCATTTTGAGCCAACAAAGGAAGAATCAATTGGACTGAAATCATCTTGAAATGTTCCACCACCAGATCTTTGTTCAGTGCCCTGAGGTCAAAGACTGGACGAAGCTGGCCATCATGCTTGGGAATCAGAAACAGCAGAGAACAAAATTATTTTCCCACTTGAGATAAAAGAACCGGGAATATTTCCCCTTTGTCCAACAGAGCCTGAACTCCTTGAGTCGTGGCCTGCAACTTCAATCCATCCATCCGTGATGGATTTTTCCCACTGAGGAAGAAAGTGACCCAGCCGTGCTCCAACCTCTTGATAGTCATTTCTTGGACTGCTCTTGACCAAATGGAATGTTGGATCGTTTTTTGTTGCCAAACGCGCCCCTGACCTCGGGCCTGGCCTCAAAGGGGACACTTGTCAGGCAGTAGCTGAGTCGGCTTCTTTGTGATGAAAGACTTACGCCCGGCTGAAAGCTGAAAAGACTTCATAGTCTTTTTTTCCTCAGCAGCTTTCATCACCAACTGTTCTAATTCGAGCCCAAACAGCTTCTGACCAGTGAATGAAAGCTTCAGAATGAGAGACCGCTGACTAGAATCCAGTATCCAGGACTTCATCCACAACAGCCTACGGCCAGCCACAGATGCCCCTGATGGAGGTGAGGCTGCCCAACAATAATGTCCGAAAGTACTGGGCTAGCAGTTCCATATTGGCTAGAATGGGAGTATTATCCTCATCATTCTGGAGGGCATCGTATAGAGTCAGAAAGTCTTTGAATAAAACCTGTGATGCGTAGGACCACTTAAGGGAAGCCTCAACTTTCTTATCCAGTTCATCACACAAAGTGGAGTCTTCCAACACCAAACTAAACGTTGATGTCATTTTGGCCAGAATAGTATTCACTTTCTGCGTCTGAGGAGACAGTTCATTAAAGCCTTGAAGCACATAACTCTTGTTAAGAAAGCAAAGAATCGCCTGTTTGTCCGGATCCTAACATTCTTAGCACAGGATTGACTTTATCACTTCATGTAGCTGCAGATCATCAGAATCCATAGTACTATATTGAGAGAAAAAAACCTCCTCCTCCTGGGTATTTTCCTCAAAACCCAAGACCTCTCTACTGTGCCTTGGAACGACCCTTAATTGCAAACCATGAACATATTTGCCTCTGGGTTCAGGCTCAGCATCAACATCAATGGAGTCCAATTCAGGGTTTTTTTTTGTATGAGGACTTCGTCAATGCAGCGTCCTCAGCCTCATTAATCAGAGCTTGCAACTCTGAGTGTGATATTTGAAGAACCTCTTTCTCCTCAGAGGGAGGCTGACTTTATGATGCTGCTTACTCGTTGCCTTCCTGCCCTCCATGTCATCAGCTAGGTCTGAACGCCCTAAAGGCCGCGTTCTTCCTGCTTTTAAGTATTGCTGGGCAACGAGATCCCGCTATCGCGAGATTTTAGCACCCAACAAGACAGTGCTGCCTCCCAAAACAAAAGACACACAAGTGATGGACGGAATGTGGAACAAATCAAACATTCACCCTTAGTCACAGATCTGGGTTAAATCCATCATTCTTTTCCTCACTACGCGACCCCAGTTTAGACCCAGCCATATGCAAATCAGTCTTGACCCTGCTCCTCATGGGAACAGTCCAGCCCGAACTGCCAAGCCAGGTCCTCCCTGGACCAGAAACAAGCATCCTAGGACCGGTTTTGGGGTATCACCCCTCATCAGCCAGGCCGGGCACGCACAAAGCCACCGCTTTCAGATACCGCCCGGTGCGGCATGTCAGCGGCCTGAGTTACAACATAACAAGAAGCTCCCCGTCCCGCACATGGACGGCAGCACACTGTAAATCAGTGCAAAGAAACTCCTTACGGCCCGTAACAAAAAAAAAGATACAATTAAATAACTAAACAATATAAACAACATAGTGCAGCTTACCTCTTGTCAGCGAGGACAGAGAAGAATACAGGAGGACGGGCGGGGGGAGGAGCATTTATTCTTTTTCCAATAGAAATAGAAAACTGCTTCAAGCTGTTGGGATCGGAGATCCCAGGTGTGGTGAACCTCTGTCGGAGGCGGAATCACCTCACGAGGACTGGGATGAGCAGGACAGAGATGAGGGGCAAAGTTTCCATCTCTGCAAGACCAAGGCAGGCCCTACTGCGTGCAGCAGTCCAGACCCCTCAGGGAATGAAACGCTACTGTCACTGTAGTACATTTCTCCATATTTCCATGCTCCATCATTGTACACGTCTTTCTGTGCCTTTTTACACCTGCTTTGTTGACCTTGCACCATCTCAGCAGGGGCACACTTCTTTAATGTACAGCACAAGTAAGACTGTTCTACTTTCCGCGAGGGTGGAATCAGAAAGGATTCAGGATGGACTCTACACTGAATACTCCTGGGGACTAGCAACCTTCTTGGGTGAAGATCCCTAGAGACTTTCAGACTCTGGCAGAGATTTTCCAGTGTGTTCCCCTCTAGACTCAGACTCCAGAATACCCAGTGACAGTTCCCAGAGATTTGTGACTTCAGCACACATTCTCAGAATGTTTACATCCCTTGGACCCATGCGGAAGGGTCACTTCTTCTTCCTCACCTTCTACTGTCTGGGCCCTTCATCAGTTGCTGGGACTGGCTCTTGAACCAACTATTAATAGGGCTTGCCTGACATCAGCACACCTGCAACACCTCTGGCTCTGCCGTAGTGCATCCCTCCAGCTCTTCCATGGACTCAGCCACCTGGTACTATAAGACACTGGAGCAGGTGTTAGCAAGCTTTGGTGTGCTCAAGGGCGCCCAGTTGGGTTCCTCCATGGACTCAGCCACCTGGTACTATACGGCACTGGAGCAGGTGTTAGCAAGCTTCGGTGTGCTCAAGGGCGCCCAGTTGGGTTCCTCCATGGACTCAGCCACCTGGTACTATAAGACACTGTATCAGGTGTTAGCAAGCTTCGGTGTGCTCAAGGGTGCCCAGTTGGGTTCCTCCATGGACTCAGCCACCTGGTACTATAAGACACTGTATCAGGTGTTAGCAAGCTTCGTTGTGCTCAAGGGCGCCCAGTTGGGTTCCTCCATGGACTCAGCCACCTGGTACTATAAGACACTGTATCAGGTGTTAGCAAGCTTCGGTGTGCTCAAGGGCGCCCAGTTGGGTTCCTCCATGGACTCAGCCACCTGGTACTATAAGACACTGTATCAGGTGTTAGCAAGCTTCGGTGTGCTCAAGGGCGCCCAGTTGGGTTCCTCCATGGACTCAGCCACCTGGTACTATAAGACACTGTATCAGGTGTTAGCAAGCTTCGGTGTGCTCAAGGGCGCCCAGTTGGGTTCCTCCATGGACTCAGCCACCTGGTACTATAAGACACTGTAGCAGGTGTTAGCAAGCTGTGGCCTCAAACTTCACAACCTACCGTAGACTCAATCAATACCTCTAAGACACTATGGGGAATATTTATGAGAGCCTGGCGTCACATTCTGCAGCACACATAGAAAGAGAAAAACGCCTCTTAGGGTTGTTTTTGTGCAGATTCCTGTACAAAAACACGCCTGCATGCAACAGAGGCACCCTTGGACCATGGGACAAGGGTGCCTGTGGTGATGCTAGGCTGCTGAAACTGACCAAGTGCAGGAAGCAAGGACGGAAATGCACCGTATTGCATAAATACAGTGCATTCCTGCCCTTTCACTTTAGCGTAGGGTAGGGTAGGGCAGCGCAGTGCAACAAGGTGACTTGCTGCGCTGTCCTATGCCAAAATCCCATAAATGAGGGCCTATACCTTTCTACATGGGACCAACCTCTGGTCTCACTTTTGGGAAGACACCAAGTAAATAGGTTCCAGTTTTGGGATTCTATATGTAGTTCATGCTGCTGTTGCACTAACCTTTGCGGCACAGCCGTGGACTGTAATGTAGCCCTTGTTCTGTTGGTTTGTTCCATGGGTGAGAGGGTTGCCACCTTTCCAAGGGAAATCCACCAGCCATTTCTTGTTTTAAGTGTCTGCGAAAGGCCCAGACCAGGGCTGGACTGGGAACCGATCCCGGCCCTGGAAAACTGCTGGACCGGCCCCCTGGGGGGAACGGGGGGTGCGGCCGACCTGTTTGCAAGGGCCGGTTTCGGCTGATTTAGTTACAGGGGGCCGATATTGCTAGCCCCCGGTAACAAAAATGGCCCCCCAGGGGCCCAAAACCGGCGCCCACCGGGAAAATGCCCGGTGCCCACTACAGCCAGTCCGGCCCTGGCCCAGACGTGATACTAAATAGGACTTAAAAAATCGAATGTATTCATATATAACATTAGTTTTCTGCCCTTGTTTACTTTAATTATTAGTCAGGGATCGTTAACGCAGCTCCAGAACACATTTAAAGTGCTTTCTATTTATATTCGCTGTTTAAAGTATGTACAGGTAAGGGCTAAAAATACCGCTTTATGTGATTTTGCTTATTTTTGTACCGGATAGGACATTGGTGGTGCTGGTAGACACCTGGCCTGGTGGCAACCCTAGCGCGAACATCGCGTCAGTGGTCTGCGGACACCTCCAGACACACACTAGCCCATCATTTCAGCAGAACATTATCTTTGGCAGCGAAGCGCACTCTTGTGACACGCTAGCCCATCATTTCACCAGAACATTATCTTCGGCGGTGAAGCGCACTCTTGTGACACACGCTAGCCCATCATTTCACCTGAATATTATCTTTGGCGGTGAAGCGCACTCTTGTGACACACGCTAGCCCATCATTTCACCAGAACATTATCTTTGGCAGCGAAGCGCACTCTTGTGACACACGCTAGCCCATCATTTCACCAGAACATTATCTTTGGCAGCGAAGCGCACTCTTGTGACACACGCTAGCCCATCATTTCACCAGAATATTATCTTTGGCAATGAAGCACACTCTTGTGACACACACTAGCCAATCATTTCACCCGAATATTATCTTTGGCAGAGAAGCACACTCTTGTTAAATATCGTACACCAATTTGGAGAGGTTTGCGCCAACTCCCAGGAGGCGCTATCCCGTGCCATTCTCCACGACTCAGGCCCTCCACTCCTCACCAGCCCAAGCCACCACTAGGAGGAGGCCCTCACCAGTGACAGACCCTCCTGGGCGCCCCTGGAGCACACCGAAGCTTGCAAACACCTGCCTCAGTGTCTCATGGTACCAGGAGCAGTACAAAGAGACAAACACGAGAAACACTGACACAACAACCAAATAATGGATTCTTTAAAGGGGGACCAGAAGCCCCTCCGCACGTACCCTGCCTGTCTAACCGGCAGGTAGGCCGCCTGCCCTGGCTCATTACTAGAAGAATAGCACAAAGGCTTCCCAATGGCAGGCTGGGCCCCTGCCGCCATTTTCCAATTAACAGCAGAAGAGGCCATCTCTGCGCAGGCCGCGTGGGCCTAATTACCGACCGCTTCACCCGGTCTCCTCCGCCACTTCAGCCTGAGCCCTCCGCCCGGCGCAGCCCGCTCCCCCACTTCATCCAAGCGCCTGGGCCGCGCTTCCAGGCGGGACTAATTGACAAGCCGAGTTTAATTATTATTTTTTTGCTGCCTCTGGAGTGGGCTGATATTAGCTGTCCACAGGGGGGCGCATGACTCTCTCTACTGTGCCCAGGTGATGGACAGCTATCTCTTATCGCATTTCCTGCCAGAAAGGGATGGGGCGGTGGGGAGGTGCTGCAAGTGTTCAGAGGTGGACTGAGCCTTTTGGGAGATCTATGGACAGGGCTATGCCTGTTTTGAACAAGCATTGGCAAAGACAATAGGTCTCGCCTATTTAAGAACTAATGGCTTTGGCAATGTGCTTTTGCCATTTACACCAGTGTGTAGCATGTTCAGCGTGGCTAAAAGTTAGTGACGTGAAGTGTCCTGGAGTGCGGGGAGTAGAGTGTCGTAGAATGGAGTAGGGGGAGTAGAGTGGAGTAGAGTTGAGTAGAGGGGAGTAGAGTTCAGTGGTTCAGTGGCAGAGTATATCGTGGCATGCAGTATCATAGAGTGCCGTGTCTTAGAGTGGAGTGGCGTAGAGTGGAGTGGAGTGGGGTGGAATACGGTAAAGTGGGTTGGAGAGTATTGAGGTAGTGGGGTAGATTGAATTAGAGTCGTTTCAGGTGGATTGGATTGGGGTAGAGTGGATTGGTTTGGAGTGGGTGAATTGGATTGGAGTGGGGTGGATTGAAATGAAGTGAAGTGGATTGGGATAGATTGGAGTTGGGTGGATTGGAGTGGATTAGATTGGTTTGGGGTGGGTGGATAGGATTGGAGTGATAGGACTGGGGTGGGGTGGGGTGAATTGGGGTGGGGTGGATTGGATTAGAGTAGGGTGGTGTGAAGTGGGGTGAATTAGAGTGGTGGTCTGGAGTGGGGTGGGGTTGATTCGACTGAACTGGAGTGGAATAGATTTGACTGGACTGGAGGGCAGAGGTTTGGATTGGAGTGAGGTGGATTAGAGTGGGGTGGACTGTACTGGGGTGGGGTGGATTGGATTGGGGTAGAGTGGATTGGATTAGGGTAGAGTGGGGTGGATTGGAGTCGGTGCTTAATTTGTAAAATATTAAGTGCCAGGGCTCTGACCAGGAGGCCACTGCAGCTTGCACCACCCATCACCCTTGTCATCGCTGCCAAAACACCTACTAAGCACCTCTCTCGCATGTAAATGCGACAGTTCAGATTATTCCAGGTCCCCAAAGCAAAAGGAATGGCTGGGGAGGCAGGTATTAGTAATGTTAATGTATAATGTATTCCTAAACTACCGTTGTTCAGCTCATCTCTAAATTAGATGAGCAGCGCCACCATGTGGTTGACTGTTCTAAGTATGGTGTTGACAATTAGGTGCCGGTGCCGAGCACCGGCAACCAATTAAGTGCCGGTGCTTAGCACCGGAAAGCCCCTGCTCAAATTAAGCACTGATTGGAGTTAAGTGGGGTGGATTGAACTGCGGTGTAGTGGATGGATTGGACTGGATTTGATTAGATTAGAGTGGGGTGGATTGAAATGGTTTGGGGTGGAGTGGGTTGGATGGGGTGAGGTGGACGTGTGGGGTGGATTGGAGTGGGGTGGGGGGATTGGATTGGTGTGGGGAGGGGAGGGTTGGATTGGGGGAGTGGGGTGGATTGGGGGAGTGGGGTGGATTGCATTGAGGTGGGATGGATTGGAGTGGGGTGAAATGAATTGAATGGGGTTGATAAGATTGGAGTGGGGTAGACTGGAGTAGGGTGGAATGGAGTGAGGTGAATTGGGGGAGTGGGGTGGATTGGATTGGAGTGGGGCAGACTGGAGTGGGGTGGAATGGAGTGAGGTGGAATAGAGTGGAGTGGACTGGAGTGGGGTGGAATGGAGTGAGGTGGAATGGAGTGGGGTGGAATGCAGTGGGGGGAATTGGGGTGGGGTGGATTGGAGTGGAGTAGATTGGATTGCAGTGGGGTGGATTGGATTGGAGCGAAGTAGATTTGATTGAGTGGGATGGATTGGATTGGGGTGGGTAGGGTAGGGTGGGGTGAGGTGAGGTGGATTGGATTGAGGTGGGGTGAACTGGATTGGGGTGGGGTGGATTGGATTAAGGTGGATTGATTGTGGTAGATTGGATTTGCCTAGATTGTATTGGAGTGTGGTGGATTGTATTGGAGTGGGGTGGATTGTATTTGGGTGAGGTGGATTGTATTGGAGTGGGGTGGACTGGAATTGTGTGGACTGGAGTTGGGGGGATTGTTTTAGATTGGAGTGGGGCAGATTGGATTGGGGCAGACTGAATTGGATTAGAGTGGGGCAGAGTGGAGTGGGGTAGATTGTTTTGGATTGGAGTGCGGTGGATTGTGGTGGATTGGGGAGGGAGTGAGGTCACTTGGATTGGGTTAAAGTGGATTGGATTGGAGTGGGGTAGATTGGATTGGGCTGGATTGGGGTGGATTGGATTGGTGTGGGACGGATTGTTTTGGATTGGAGTGGGGCAGATTGTTTAGATTGGAATGGGGCAGATTGTTTTGGATTGGAGTAGGGAAGATTAGAGTGGGGCGGATTGTTTTGGATTGGGGCAGATTGTTTTGGATTGAAGTGGGGTAGATTGTTTTGGAGTGGAGTGGAGCAGATTGGAGAGAGGCAGATTGTTCTGGATTGAAGTGGGGTGGATTGTGGTGGATTGGATTGGAGTGGAGTGGATTGGGGAGGGAGTGGGGAAGACTGGTTTGGGGTGAGGTGAGGTGGATTGGATTAAAGTGGGGTAGATTGGATTGGTGTGGGGAGAATTTTATTGAAGTGTGGTGGATTGTGGTGGATCAGAGTGGGGTGAATTGAGATGGAGTGGGTGGATTGGGGTGAAGTGGATTGGATTGCAGTGGGGCGAATTGGGGTGGGGCAGATTATTTTGGATTGGAGTGGGGCAGATTGGAGTGGGACAGATTGTTTTGGATTGGAGTGGGGTGGAGCCGATTGTTTTAGATTGGAATCGGGCAGATTGGAGTGGAGTGGATTGAAGTGGGCAGATTGTTTTGGATTGGAGTGGGGCAGATGGGAGTGGGGCAGATTGGAGTGGGGCAGATTGGAGTGGGGCATATTGTTTTGGGATGGAGTGGGGCACATTGGAGTGGGACAGATTGTTTTGGATTGGAGTGGGGCACATCGCAGTGGGGCGGATAAGAGTGGGGCAGATTGGAGTGGGGCAGAATGTTTTGGATTAGAGTGAGGCGGATTTTGGTGTACTGCACGATTATGTGTTAAAGCATCATTTAAAAAATTACACATAAGAAAGAAACAATGTCGCTTTGCAGTATTTAGAACAAGATAATCCTCATTTTTTTAGAACAGGTCCAGGAGCAAAAACAAAGGAAAACATTAATGCAAAGTGAGAAAAGAAAGTTAACAGTTAACTATAGAAAATAAATCTTTGCAATTTTGTTTGTCCTGCTAGGCATGTTTTTCCCAGGATCTCCAAGGAGGTGAGCAAACACATCTAGGTGCATCACGAGAGATGCACCTTGACATATGTTTTACTACAGGGGTCTCTCCTCCACCCTCCTCCCATGGGGCGTGTAGGACACTAATTTAGGGTTACTGAGAACCCTTCCTGGTAGAGTGTGGCATAGGTCCACCTACCATGTGGTAGCTTCGCACCAATAATTTGGTAAGAACGGAGCCCTCATTTTCTCTTTGTCCTGATGAATGCCGCAGACCCTTTGGGCCAAGAAGGCAGAAACATGTTGACCAAATTAGCCACTACTGTGAGGGGGCAATAATATTCCCCCACTCTCACCGTCCTTGTACTTTTATTACCATATAGTTACCCTTCTGAATAAATGTAATCCGGTAATTATTCTGGTTTTTAAACTTCACTCACTTTCACGGGCCCCCACTTAGTTTAGAAGTGCATCCCTGTCTTAAGGTGAAGGCCCGCTCTCTATCAAACCTAGTTTTTAGAGAGCGAGGACTGCCGATGATGAAGCATGACACCTGGTGGTGTGTGAGGACAGTCCTTCACTTTTTGTGAGATGACAGCATCTTCACTTAGGATTTAAGAGAGTTTCGGGCAAAAATTCAGGAGCAGCTTCTGTTGTGTATTCATATTAGGTTGGAGGCCAGCTTGCTCCGAATGCCCCGTGCCCCTAGTTCCCTCCAATAGGAGTTCCTTGGGTTAGTGTGTTATATGTTTTTCCCAGTCACATGCCTCCTGTTTGCATGGTACTAAAAGTTAAAAAGAACAAAATAGTTCCTCAGTCACTCAGGGAGCAGCAGACGGGCACTGATTAAGTTGAATAAATCAGTGCTTGGTCCCTGCTCCACAGAGAGGAACGGAAATGATGTGAGGCGTACAGTGACAAATTACGAGGCTGTAAAGAAGAGTGCCATGCAAGCCAACAAATTGGTAAGCCAGGCTCCAAGCCCTTTTTGCTAACAACAGTGTCTCGCAAGCGTGACTCTAAAAAGAGGCTAAAGATCTGGTTCAGGTACAGGGTCGTTTACATTGTGCACTAGTCTGACAACCTTTTTAACAGTTTTAAATAGCGCTAATTTGTCCCTAGGGCACTAGAGGCATTAAAGCACTTTTTAGGAGAACCAGACCACCTTACACTTTCGTTTTTTGTATGTTTTTAGTACAGTGATTTGATTTACCCGAATCACAGGATGTTGATTCTATTTGCCCCAGCCCCATTGGCAATATCATAAGGCAGTCGGTGTATTGTTTTGCTTTTTGTGTGTCACCCCAGCCCAGAGAGACTGACGTCAGTCAGGTCCAGCATAAAGAAAATGGATCCCTGCACTACTAGGGAGGAAAACTGGTTAAGATGGGCGAAGAACGTAAGCAAATATTCTGCCTGCCAGACAGCGCTTGTGGTGCATTTTGTAGGTTTTTTCTCACCCCTCTTGGACTGACGTGAATGCAGCTGCCCAAGGCAACTTGACGTGTGATTGGCTGAAGAGATTGTCAATCCAACATGTGACTATTTGGTGTGTATGTTTGAATGAAAAGGTGTTATTTTGAAGTGGTTGTGTAGTAGTTTAGTCAGTGTTGTTGTTTAGTGAGTGTGCAGCATTAAGCTTTCTGATCTGTGTTCTGTGAATAGCGGCCGTTGTTGCTCTCAGCAGGAGCAGCTATGCCGCTGTGAAGATTAGTTTGCTTTCTCTTTATTCAGTCAGGTTCACCACTTATTTATCCACACTGTGTATTGTCACTGACAGCTTGAAGCCGGAGTGGCAAAGAAATGTTTGTATCTAATCATTCATTCATTCAATTGACATGAGTGTGTGACATTTTTATCAGGGATGCTGTACAAAAGACAAAGTGCTCGATAGGTAGGCCCTCACCATGCACTGCCTATGACCTCAGATATTACATCACTCATGACATGTTACATGATATCATTGGTGACATCATGGATGGCATCTCACATGACCTCATTGATGACATACAATTCTACACTTATGAGCAATTTTTACACTCGGATTTTGTGAAAAGCCAAAAGTGGTAATGTTACTAAAAAGTGTAAGATTAAATTACTCGTGAGAATTACTCCTAAGTGTAAGTTACCTGTATGAACAGCCTGGTGAGTGCAGAGAGCACTGCTGATGGGGACAGGGAACGGCACTGTACAGACTGAGTGGGAGAGAAGAGCTGTGCAGTGATCTATAAGAGCGTCTGGGAGCTGGGCCGACAGTGCCCTACCTCCATCAGGTACCACTTATGAAACAATCTACGGCTCACTGCTGCCGAACATTTTTGCTGAGACATCTCCTAGTTACAGCGCCCCTAATCTCCCTGGCTACGATATGCCCAGGTAGCTGATGCCCTTTAACAATGTGATACATCTTGATGGAGGTTTTGTGTGAGTACTCTAGACAGCCTTGGCACTGCCAGCGGATAAGGTAGTGGGTAAATGTACCCATCAAGAAGTCTTCAGGTCACTGTTCACTGAGTCCCACACCCTACTCCCACTGCTTAACCCAACCAGCAGCAGCGATTCCAAACTCTACTACATCATTTCAGAACAGGGGAGCAACAGTAGATGGGTTTACTGGGTCCCCGGGTTCCTGGTCCTGCCCCTGTCAGAGACAAATATAACATTTGACTGACTCTACCCCAGCCCATTAGTAAACCTGGAATGAGCTTGACTGTTGGTGCCCTAAGTGTTCATATGATAGACAGCTGCAGTACTGAATTTGTAAAGAAACAAGTGCCAGGGCTATTGTCAGGAGACCACAGCAGCTTGCACCGCCTATTGCACTACTAATGACAATCCAGACTTTTTATACATTAAAAATGACAAATACCTGCCGCTCAAGCTATTTCTACAGCTTTAGGTTTCAGGTATTAGTCATTTTTATGTATATAGAATTACTAAACAACTGTTGTTGTGTTCATCACAAAATTGGACAAACAGCGCCACCATGTGGCTAGCTGTAATAAGTCCTGGCGTAGACAATTAAGTGCCGGTGCCCAGCACCGGAAACCACCGTCTCAAATTAGGCACTGGACAGCTGCAGCCCAGCCAGCGTTTATTGTCATCCTGCCGTGGGCCTGACTAGTCTTTGCTACAGTCTTATAAACATTTCACAATTGCACTTGTCATGTCTGGCAATGCCCTTTCCTGCAGCCATTTCGATGCTTATCACATGATTGACTGTGCCTCAGCCCTGCCAGCAGCTCTAAGAAGATCGTGACACGTGATCTGCTCTTCCTCCAGCACCACCACCCTTTCAGCAAAAAAAGTGGCACATGACTGACTCCTGCCTGGCCTTTCCAGCCTTTCAGGGAAAGCAGGCATGTGACGGGCTCCTCCCCAGCTATTCCAGTGTCTCAAAAGAAAACTGTTGTGTAACTGGCTTTACCCCGGCCTTCACTAACCCACAAAGAATATGGTAGTGGAAAAAAGTTCTTATCCTAATTGGAAAATGTCACTGTCCTAGGGGAAGAAATACACTGATTTTGGACTGAAAAACCTCACCCTCATTTCCGTGGCATGCTTCATCATCTGCTAGTCCATCCCAGTACAGCACTGAGGTGGTCTAGACCTCATGGGGAGGGAGATTCGAATAAATGATACTACATATATGTGGGATTAAGCTCAGAAAAATAGAACACAAAACATCATGACAACAGCACTTCAGAACGCATTCGTCTTACAAATCAAAAACAAGTTCCAACCCCAGGTCTCTTCAATAGATGTGAAGAGCAGTGAAACATGCCTCACATGACACCAAAGAGGAAAGAATGGATAAGACGAGACACATGGCAATCTACTGAAGACAGAAGGGCAGCAAAAAAGAAACTCATGGAGGCCAAATCTGAGAGGCTGCAGGAGAAGTACAAGCAGCAGTACAGAGAAGCATGCAGAGCAGTCAAAAGAATGACAAGAGCAGAAAAGTGGGAGTACACAGATAACATTGCGAGCCAAGCAGAGGCAGCCAGTAGAAGAGAACGAGGAAAGGTCTTCAAGTACACAAAGATAGTCAGTGGTAAACTTCATGAAACATACACCACCCTCATCATGGACAAGCAAGGCTGACTACTTACAACAGAGAAGGAGCAGGAAGCACGCTGGGCCGAACACTTCAAAGAAGTCTTGAACAGACCAGTACCAACAAGAAAAGCAGACACTCAAGAAGCAGAGGCAGACTTGGATGTGAACAAACCCCCACCACAGAAGGAAAAAAATCATCACTCATCTGCTCTCTCAAGAACGGAAAAGCTCCTGGCCTATACAACATGAATGCAGAAATGTTCAAAGCAGACCCTAAAACACCAGCCAAGATCCTCTAACCACTGTTTACATCATTTTGGGAGGGGAAGAAAGTACTGGACGACTGCAGCCAAGGCAGAATCATCAAGATTCTAAAGAAGGGGGCATTAACTAGCTGTAATAACTGGTGTGGAATTCACCTTCTGTCAATGTGAGTTAAAAACCTAGTGAAAATCGTTATACAATGCATTTCTGATGCTGTCGGCAAGCAGTTAAGAACAGAACAGGTTGAGTTCTGCAGGGGCAAAGGGTGTTTTGATCAGATCCTTACTCAACACAACATCATTGAGCAGTGCACAGAGTGGCAGTGACAACTATAAATCAACGTCATCGATTTTGAGAACGCCTTTGACAGTATCCACAGTGACAGCCTCTGGCGTAGACAGACTGAAAGCCTATGGCATACCGCAGCAGATAGTTCTCCTCATCAAGAGCGTCTATGATAATTTTAGCTGCAAGGTGGGAGATAGTGAGTTTAGCTTCGAAGTCAAGACCGTGTGAGACCGGGATGCGTGATATCAGCGTTGCTCTTCAACCTAGTCATCGACGCACAGCAGAAGACCAAGCCAGAGGCATCAGATGGTTCTTATTCTCTGCACTGGAGGTCCTTGACTATGCAGATGACCTAACCTTGCTCTCACACACACCAGTATATGCAGGAAAAGCTATCTCGCCTCAACATCTAAGCACAGCGAGTGGGCCCGAAGATCAACATGAAGAAATCAGAAGTCATGCCACTCAGCACCAATCGAGGAGGATGGAGACGACCTAGCCAAGACTGAAGAGTCCACCTGCCTAGCAGTGCTCTCAGATAGGTAAAGGGGGAGGCAGTGACATCAAGGGCAGACTAAACTAGGTCAGGAATGCCTTTGGGATGCTGAACAACGTGTGGATGTCATCTCAGTATAGCACCAACATCAAGCTGAGGTTTTACCAGAGCTGCGTTCTGTCCACACTCTTGAATTGCTCAGAATGTTGGCAGATGACAAAAAACTACATCACCAAATTCTCAGCCCTGCACACTAATAACCTGAGAAGAATCTTGCACATTTTCTGGCCACGAACCATCTGCGACCAAGAGCTGCTCACCAGATGCAAGCAAGAGAGCACGGACACTATCATTATGAGAAAAGAACGGATGGTTAGGACACACCATCAGAAGAGAACAAGACTCCATCACAAGAACAGCTCTCCACCAGACCCCAGAGGGCAAACAGAAGAGCAGTAGTCCAAAGAACACCTTTAGGCAAACTGTGGAAACAGAAATGAAGACCCTGAACCCCAGCTCGTGCACCATACAGAAACTTCCCCAAGACAGGTGGAAGTGCAGATCTTTCGTTGCTGCCCTATATGCCTGTTGGCATAGTGGGCAGTAGGTAAGTATGGCTGGGGTGAGCCCAGTTACACACCAGTTTTCCTTTGAGCACACCAATGCATGTCCTTACACCAGAGTACTCTTTTCACACACCAGAACATGTACCTCACACATAACATGCCACTCGCACACCAATGCATGCCCTTACGTAAGAGTACTCTTTTCACACATCAGAACATGTCCCTCACACATAACATGCCACTCGCACACCAATGCATGCCCTTACACAAGAGTACTCTTTTCACACATCAGAACATGTCCCTCACACATAACATGCCACTCGCACACCAATGTATGCCCTTACATGATAGTGTACTCTTTACACATCAGAACATGTCCCTCCCACAGAGCATACCATTCGCACACCTATGCATGCCCTTACAGGAGAGTACTTTTTTCACACCAGAACATGTCCCTCACACATGACATGCCACTCACACACCAATGCTTGCCCTAGCAGAAGAGTGCTCTTTTCACCCACCAGCAGGGCCAGACTGGGAACACAAACCAGCCCTGGCAATTCAGTTGGACCGGCCTTGGGGGGGTGCTATTGAAAAGCACTGCTGCTGCTTTTCTTACAGGGGGACGATATTGCAGCACTGCTGCAAAACCGGCCCCCAGTAACAAAAACGGCCCCTACCACTCAAAAACCGACCCCCATCCTCTGGCCCATGGGAAAACTCCCGGTGCCCGCTATGGCCAGTCCGGCTCTTCACACCAGAACATGTCTTTCACACATAACATGCCACTCGCACACCAATGCATGCCCTTACAGGTGAGTACTCTTTTCACACCAGAACATGTCCCTCATACATAACATGCCACTCACACACCAATGCATGCCCTTACACAAGAATGCACTTTTGACACACCAGATCATGTCCCTCACCCATAACATACCACTTCCACACCAATGCATGCCCTTACAGAAGAGTGTTCTTGCTACACATCAGAACATGTCCTGCACACATAACATGCCACTCACACACCAATGCATGCCCTTACACAAGAATGCACTTTTGACACACCAGATCATGTCCCTCACACATAGCATGCCACTCACACACCAATGCATGCCCTTACAGGAGAGTACTCTTTTCACACATCAGAACATGTCCCTCACACACAACATGCCACTCGCACACCACTGCATGCCCTTACACAAGAATGCACTTTTGACACACCAGATCATGTCCCTCACACATAGCATGCCACTCACACACCAATGCATGCCCTTACAGGAGAGTACTCTTTTTACACACCAGAACATGTCCTTCACACATAACATGCCACTTGCACAGTAATGCATGCCTTTAAACAAGAGTACTCTTTTCACAAACCACATGTCCCTCACACATAACATACCACTCCCACACCAATGCATGCCCTTACAGAAGAGCGCTCTTTTTACACACCAGAACATGTCCCTCAAACATAACATGCCACTCCCACACCAATGTATTCCCTTACACAAGAGTACTCTTTTCACACATCAGAACATGTCCCTCACACTTAGCATGCCATTTGCACACCTATGCATGCCCTTACAGGAGAGTACTCTTTTCACACCGGAACATGTCCCTCACACATTACATGCCACTTCCACACCAATGCATGCCCTTACACAAGAGTACTCTTTTCACACACAAAAACATGTCCCTCACACATAACATGTCACTCACACACCAATGCATGCCCTTACACAAGAGTACTCTTTTCACACATCAGAACATGTCCCTCACACATAACATGCCACTCGCACACCAATGCATGCCCTTACATGAAAGTGTACTTTTCACACATCAGAACATGTCCCTCCCACATAGCATGCCATACTCACACCAATGCTTGCCCTTACAGAAGAGTGCTCTTTTTACACACCAGAACATGTCCCTCACACATAGCATGCCACTCGCACACCAATGCATGCCCTTACACAAGAATGCACTTTTGACACACCAGATCATGTCCCTCACACATAGCATGCCACTCACACACACCAATGCATGCCCTTACAGGAGAGTGCTTACTCTTTTCACACACCAGAACATGTCCCTCACACATAACATGCCACTCCCACACCAATGCATGCCCTTACACAAGAATGCACTTTTGACACACCAGATCATGTCCCTCACACATAACATAGCAATCCCACATCATTGCATGACCTTACAGAAGATTGCTCTTTTTACACACCAGAACATGTCCCTCACACATAACATGTCACTCCCACATCAATGCATGCCCCTACACAAGTGTGCACTTTTTACACACCAGAACATGTCCTTCACACATGACATTCCACTCGCACAGTAATGCATGCATTTAAACAAGAATACTCTTTTCACACACCAGAACATGTCCCTCGCACATAACATGCCACTCGCACACCAAAGCATGCCCCTACACAAGAGTGCACTTTGACATACCACAACTTGTCCCTCACACATAGCATTCCACATGCACACCAATGCATGCTTTTCACTCAAGAATACCCTATACACACATCAGAACATGTCGCTCACACAATAAAACATGTCCGCAAAACACCCGTGCATGGTGCTCACACACAAGTAATATTAATTTCACAGACTGGCATAAGCGCCACCCTCACGATAGCATGCCCTCACTCACTTTGCATGCCCCTCAAATGCCCCTCAGAAACCCACACATGACCCTCAAGCTTCTCACACACCAACTCATGCCCTCAGTCCTTCAGAAAGACCCCTCTTCTTCCAGAACCCCAGGCCCTCTCCCTGGACTACGGAGCGTGTCACACACCTAAAAACAGTGCAAACAGTGGCAGGTGAGAAAATAACATGTAGCATATCTTAGCAAAACATGATGCAACTTGTAATATAAAATGTAAAATCGAAAATTCTAGGAGGCAGAAGACATAATAAACAACAAAATCTTAAATACCCTGCATAATAAAACATACAACATAAAACACAGCATAGCATTTAATATAACCTATTGCAATGTGCAACAGAAAATAACATGATGTAACATGTAACATGATATGCAATACCTAATAACATAGGGAGCATAAAAAGCATAATCTAAAATGCACTGCATAATAAAACAAACAATATAAAAAATAAAATAACATAACATATTACAATGTGTATCATAAAAAAACATGATGCAACGTGTAACATAATATGTAATCCCTAAAAACACAGGGAGCATAACAAACAACATAGTGTAAAACACACTGCATAATAAAACCTACAACATAACAAATGGCATAACATTTAACATAACATATTACAACATGTAATGTAAAATATTATGATATATGTAACCAAGTGAATAATACCTAAAAACATGGGGAGCAGAAAGCATAAAAATAGTATAATCTAAAATAATATTACATAATAAAACATACAACATGAAACATGACATACATTTAACATTTCATATTACAATGTGTTACATAAAATAACATAATCATGCTAAAGCATATAGTATAACACATACAACAAGTAACTTCCTTAATAACACTTAATGACACATATAAAACATAATATACCCTGTTACATCACAAGGCACTAGGGGCCAGATGTACGACCCTTTCATTTAGCGCCTCCCAATTTGCGACACATTGCGAGTCGCAAATTGCGAGCGCTTAAATGAAATGTACAACAGTGTGTTTACACTGTTTTGCGATTCCCAATGGGAGTCGCAATTGCGAGGCTCATTAATATTAATGAGCCTCTCGCAGTTCTGCGAGCCCATTGTGAATGCCAGCCTCCCAGGGATGGTGGCCTGCTGGGCTCAGCAGACCACCATATCTGGGACTGCTTTTAATAAAGCAGCTTTTTTTCAAATGCAGCCCGTTTTACTTAAAGGAAAACGGGGTGCATTAAAAAATGAAACGTTTTGTTTCATTTTTAAGGGCAAGGGCAGGCAGTGGTCCCTGGGACCACTGCCTGCCCTAAAGTATTTCGCATGCATTTGCAAGGGAAGGGGTCCCGTGGGGACCCTTCCCATTTGCAAATGCATACCACTACTTGAAGTAGGTGGTAATTGCGAGTGTTTTGTGACCACATTTGCGGTCGCAAAACATTAGTACATTGTTTTGAGACTACTTAATTTGGAAGGAAAGCCTCTTCCAAATAGCGAGTTGCAAAACATATTAGCTAGAATCGCAAAAAAATTGCGACTCAGCTAAATGGAACTATGTACATGGCCCAATATGTTTTTGCATGCGCAAAAGGGTTCGCAAACCCGTTTGCGCATGCCAAAACGGGTCGTACATCTGGCCCTAGGACTTAGAGCAAATATATTGGAACATATAACATGCATAATAATCAAGCATAACATTATAAAAATAGCAAAGACTATGGGGCATATTAGCAAGGAATAGCGATATTTATCGCTAACTGCGCATCAGCGCGACTTTGGTTAACGCCGCCTATCGCTGGAAAATATCGCGGAGATAACACCCTATTAGTAAGGTTTATCTCCCATAGCGATATTATTTCCAGCGATAAGCGGCTAAATGTGAGAATATCGCTGGAAAAGCAGCGATATTCTGCATTATCACTAAGGTGGATTCAGCATTAGAATCCACCTCCTATACCTATAAACAGGTAAGTCATCCTCACTAGCAGGAGATAAAATATAGCGATAAGCGCGCTTAGCGCAAATTATTTTATCGCTTCGCCTGCCTTGCTAATAGGGGGTAGTGGGATTAGCGACTGTTTTCAGTCGCTTTAGTAGGAGACGCCTTCCTTGCATGTCATTAGCGATAATTATCGCTGACATGCAAAGCGATGAGTCTGTGACCTCTAACGCCTGAAAGCTGTCGCTAACGCCTGTTAGCGACAGCTTGCTAATAGGAGCGATAAAATTATCGCCGCTTTAGCGGCAAAAGTGCCGCTAAAGCGGCGATAAAGCCCTTGATAATATGCCCCTATATACCATAGTGTACACCACAAAACACAGAATAAAAAATAACAGACGATTACTACAACATAGCATCTCTAAGTACATTACATAAACAATATTGTAACAGATACCATAACAAAAGATAGCATAAACTATACATTTTCCGTGTTATGTTATTATATTGAATGGCATAAGATACCATAAGAAATCATAATGCATAAAATATAATCATATACCGTAATATAACATATAACATATAACAATTTTATATATAATAAATCATAACATATAACAAAACAATAAATAATGAACCATTGACACATCAAAAACATAGAATTCCATGTGGCATAGACCTTAGTATGACCTTATTATGGCGCAGCCTGGCGGTTGATGTTGCGTTATACTTGTAGTTCGAATACAATCAGTGGACCAATGGTATTGATCACAATGTTGGATTCTCCTTGTCGTCCGCATGCAGAATCATTGAACCTCGCTAAAAAAGGGGCGATATCTTTAATCTGAAACTCCCCGAGAATTATCAGCCGATCTGTGACCCGGGTATTTCATCGTTGAGTCCTTGGGTGTCCGCGTTTAATCTGTAGATCCATCTCTGTTCAGATTTCAGTAGGGCAGCTGAAATGTCATCAGGTGAAAAACGCATCCTGGAACATATGAGAGCTATTGTCAATGAGGATAAGCAATATCCGATAGCGAGGCATTTCAAGGATTTTCATGACAAAAATGTTAGTCTTTTAAAATACTGTGCTTTGGATAGAATCCCGGTCTCTGAAAGGGGAGGGAATAGAATTAGAGAACTCAGACGACTAGAGTCTAAAATGATCATTAAATACGAAACTATGCATCCATCAGGTTTGAATAAGGATGAGGAATTATCTGTCCATTTAGGGTAATTGTTGAACTGTGATAGAATGTTTAAATTGTCTGATATATTTTTATGCTTCTCGAATAGGTTTGTACTTTTAATTGGTGATAGGTAGATCATTGATCTTGCACTTGTTTTTATTTTATTTTTTGTAGGAGACGGAGATATCATCATCAAATAATGTGGAGGAACGCAAAAGAGTTAAAAAATCTGACAGTAATATGTGGTGTTTATATAAAGGCCCACTTGGGCAGGATTGTATAAAGTATAGGCATCGTGAAACTGATGAAATTTATCAAATTAAGGTAATTTGTGAAATTAAGGATATTAGTCAATATAAATGCCACTCACAGGGTTGTCATTCGAAATGTATCTGCATACATTGTTTAGAAGCCCATCGGGGCTATGATAAAACAGAGTATATCGGGCAGTATTGACATCATTGATATCAAATATATATATATACTCATATATATACACATATAGCGAAGATTTTGATTAAAATGCAAGACTGAATGGCAACGCTACCCCTGTGTCGGTGTCCGATTCATATGTGGGATTCGGAAATGGTGTTCATATATATATATATATATATATATATATATATGTATATATATATATATATATATATATATATATATATATATATATGTGTATATATATATATATTCACTGAAAAACCATAGGTTTCAGACACGTTATAGTTAGAAATTAGCATTTAAAAAACCTTTGAAATTCACTGAAAAAACCATAGGTTTCAGACACGTTATAGTTAGAAATTTGCATTTAAAAAACCTTACAAATTCACTGAAAAAACCATAGGTTTTAGGGACAGTTATAGTTAGTTGGACATTGCACTCGTACAAAACCCGTGAAATTCCCCGTTATAGTTAGTTCAGCTAACTATAACTCGCGCCCCGCAATGCACTGCTGATGACGTCACATACTACATCACTCATGACATGGTCAGTGACATCACTGATGACATCACTGATGACATCTCAAATGACATCACTGATGACATCATCCACGTGATAATCTGATGCACCTCCTCACACCCTAATATAACCTTTGATACACCCACTCTAAATTACACACTGCCATTCGCAAAACCATAGACACTCCAACACCAATAACTACATACCCACTCATTGATTCTTAGGTCTACACACACATCCACTCACTCACCTGTACAGTCACTCATACTTACGGTCACTCAGTACAGGACTATCCTCGCGGGTATGTAGTGCGCTTTATAAATGACATGATTGATTGATTGATTGATATGCACTCATACTCCTATATAGACACTCAAACACCGCCACTCATCCATAGAGGTACTCACACACCTAGTCAGTCATGCAAATAATTAAACACACTGCCATTTACTCACCTATACAGTTATACACACACCAGCTCACTTACTTATACAAATACTAGCACATTCTTACGCTCTTATACAATCACTGATGCAAGCACACACTCATCCATACAGTCACTCTCACAATCACACACTCTCGCTTATAGCTATTTATATACTCCAAAACACATATATACTGCCTTTCACATATGTAGTTACTCACACATTTACCACTGGGACATACATTCACTCACTAATACACTCTTACACACACTTACCCACCCATACAGTCTATCACAGATGCACTCTTGAAACCATCCACCCAGAGAATCACCCACTCACACATCTATGCACAGAGTCGCACCCACCCCACCCACACAAACACTCAGGCACCCATACAGATACTCAGACAACCAATCAATAACTCATATAGACACTCATGTAGCTATTCACAAACCCATGCAGCCACTTACACAGCAACAGACAGACGGATACAGACATTCACCCAGTTTAGTCACTAACCCATGCATTCAGTAAGATACGTTTAATCACTCACTTATAGAGTTAGTCACGCACCTACTAAATCATCCATACAAACACTTATACACCCACTCATTCTTCAATACGCCTTTCCCTATATATATTGAACATATTTAAACTTTACAGAAACACACAGTCACTGGATGATGTCATCAGTGATGTCATTTGAGATGTCATCAGTGATGTCACTGACCATGTCATGAGTGATGTAATATGTGACGTCATCAGCAGTGCATTGCGGAGGCGCGAGTTATAGTTAGCTGAACTAACTATAACGGAGAATTTCACGAGATTTGTACGAGTGCAATGTCCAACTAACTATAACTGTCCCTAAAACCTATGGTTTTTTCTGTGAATTTGTAAGGTTTTTAAATGCAAATTTCTAACTATAACGTGTCTGAAACCTATGGTTTTTCAGTGAATTTCAAAGGTTTTTAAATGCTAATTTCTAACTATAACGTGTCTGAAACCTATGGTTTTTCAGTGAATTTCAAAGGTTTTTAAATGCTAATTTCTAACTATAACGTGCCTGAAACCTATGGTTTTTCAGTGAATTTCAAAGGTTTTTTAAATGCTAATTTCTAACTATAACGTGCCTGAAACCTATGGTTTTTCAGTGAATTTCAAAGGTTTTTTAAATGCTAATTCCTAACTATAACATGTCTGAAACCTATGGTTTTTTCAGTGAATTTCAAAGGTTTTGTAAATGACAATTTTTAAATGTATTAATTGTTATATTTATTTTTTGATACTGATTTACTACATTTTTTTAAACTATTTATTTTTAGATATTTTATTTTTTAAATTACATTGTAATTACATTATACATTACATTACAAAATATACTTTCTCAGAATGAATTACTTTAGTTTAAATACTTTGCAAATAGGCAATAGACTTTTAAGTACAGTAGTTACAGTTGTTGCAATGGGCAACACAATTTCAAACACAATGCAACATTGAGCTCAATGTGAATTTCTAGTTAAATGCAATTAGTTACTTTATGGATTACTTTTCTAACCACAGGACTGGATCCTAGATTCAGTCCTGGGACATCTCCTGTAAACAGTTGAGTAAAGCGTTTTGGTTACAGTAGTGATTTTTAAGGAATATTATTGTATTTTAAAACTTGACACTTGAAACTTTTCACATAGAATCACCAATGTTATCCTATGGGAGGAAATTCACTTAGCAGGTAAGTAGTGTTATCGTTACTTTTCTTACTCAGTGGTGGATCCTGGATCCAGCACTGGTGCATCTCCTGTAAACAGTTGAAAGAATGCGTTTAAGTCATACAGGCGATTTTTAAGGAATATTTGTAGTTTGTGAAAAACGACACTTTGAAACTTTTCTGCGGAAAACCAGACAATGGATTCCAATGGAAGGAAATACAAGTTACTGGTAAGTACGGTTAGAATTACTTATCAGGGTCAGTGCTGGGCTAAAGATTCAGCACTGGGTTCTCTCCTGATAACAGGTGAGTAAATCGGAATTCGTAGTTCGGCTGATTTTAGAGGAATATTATAAAGTTCCAAAACTCCACACTTAGAAGAATTTCCAAGTGAAACCAGTCAATGTTAGCCTATGGAAGGAAATTCAAGTTACTGGTAAGTACGGTTAAAATTACTTTTCAGGATCAGTACTGGGCTCAAAGATGCAGCACTGAGGTCTCTCCTGATAACTAGTGAGTAAATCCAAATTCGTAGTTCGGCTGATTTTAGAGGAATATTTGTATGTTTCAAAAATCGACACAAACTTTTTCAGCAAAAAGCAGGCAATGATATCCTATGGAAGGAAATTCAAGTTACTGGTAAGTACGGTTAAAATGACTTTTCAGGATCAGTACTGGGCTCAAAGATGCAGCACTGAGGTCTCTCCTGATAACAGGTGAGTAAATCGGAATTCGTAGTTCGGCTGATTTTAGAGGAATATTATAAAGTTCCAAAACTGTACACTTGGAAGAATTTCCAAGTGAAACCAGTCAATGTTAGCCTATGGAAGGAAATTCAAGTTACTGGTAAGTACGGTTAAAATTACTTTTCAGGATCAGTACTGTGCTCAAAGATGCAGCACTGAGGTCTCTCCTGATAACAGGTGAGTAAATTGTAATTCGTAGTTCAGCTGATTTTAGAGGAATATTATAAAGTTCCAAAACTGTACACTTAGAAGAATTTCCAAGTGAAACCAGTCAATGTTAGCCTATGGAAGGAAATTCAAGTTACTGGTAAGTACGGTTAGAATTACTTTTCAGGATCTGTACTGGGCTGAAAGATGCAGCACTGAGGTCTCTCCTGATAACAGGTGAGTAAATTGGAATTCGTAATTCAGCTGATTTTAGAGGAATATTCTAAAGTTCCAAAACTCAACACTTAGAAGAATTTTCAAGTGAAACCAGTAAATGTTAGCCTATGGAAGGAAATTCAAGTTACTGGTAAGTACGGTTAAAATTACTTTTCAGGATCAGTACTGGGCTCAAAGATGCAGCACTGAGGTCTCTCCTGATAACAGGTGAGTAAATCGGAATTCGTAGTTCGGCTGATTTTAGAGGAATATTTGCACAATGGTGAAGGAAGGGGTGGGGCCTGAGGTGACATGTCTGCAAACACGCCCTGTGGCGCGTTTTAAGTTGGAGAATTAATTCCTCCTCAATCCCGAGGGTCCCTAGGGGCCAACTGGCCCACCAGATACCTCCAGTATGCGCCAGAGAGCTGCGTTGCAGAGAGGTGTTCAGAGGCCACGCCCTTTTTACAACACTGCAACGCAGCTCCGTGGTGCTTACTGGAGGTACCTGGTGTGCTAGTTAGCCCCCAGGGACCCTCAGGATTGAAGGGATTTAATTCCCCATCTTAAAATGCGCCACGGGGCCTGTTTCACACATGTCACCTGAAGCCCCGCCCCTCCCTTCACCACTGTGCAAACGCGCCCCGTGGCGCGTTTTAGAGTTGGGGATTAAGTCCCCTTGAATCCTGAGGGTCCCTGGGGTCCAACTATCCCACCAGTTACCTCCAGTAAGCGCCACATAGCTGTGTTGCAGAGAGGTGTAGAAAGGGGCGTGGCCTCTGTACACCTCTCTGCAACGCAGCCCCCTGGCGCATACTGGAGGTTCCTGGTGGGCTAGTTGGCCCCAGAGACCCCAGTATTCAAGGGAATTCGTTCCCCCTCTGCAAGCGCGCCAGGGCGCGTTTGCAGAGTGGTAAGGAAGGGGGCAGGGCCTGCGGCACGATCGTTTTTTTCTTGTTTTTTTTCCGAAGGGGGCTGTGTGGCCCCCCTTCCTTTCCTTTTTTGGGCCCTGGGGACCCCATCCCCCAGGACCTTACCCCTTTTGTCATTTTTTTTTTTTTTTAAACCGGGAAGGGGCCGCGTGGCCCCATCCCGTGGCCGATCCCGGCCCGGGGACCCCATCCCCGGGGCATGGCCACTCTTTTATTATTTTTTTAAGGAGGGGGCTGCGTGGCTCCCCTCCTCAGGCCTCCTTTTGCCCGGGGACCCCATCCCCGGGGCAGGCCTTTATTTTTCTTTTTTTTTCTTTTTTTTGGGGGAGGGGGCGCGTGGCTCCATCCCGGGCTCACTACTTGCCCCGGGGACCCCATCCCCGGGGCTGGCCCTCTCCGTTGGGGACTGTGGGGGGTCCCCAATCCCCCACGGTCCCGCCGGCTCCCCGCGTCCCTCGGGAGCCGGCATTGCTTTCCACATGGGGAGCTGCTAAGATGCAGCTCCCCGTGTGGAAAAGCAATAGGCTTTGGTTTTGGAAGAGAGAGCAGGTTTCCTGCTCTCTCTTCAAAAACAAAGCAGTTTGCTATGACAGGACGGGGCCGCGAGGCTCCATCCTGTCATAGCAAACTACAGTGTCCCGAGGGTAGGCACCCGGGACACTGCAGGAGCCGACCCTGGGGGTGGTGGTCCCCAGGGCCATCCAGGGCTCCAGGAGGGGGCCGCGCGGCCCCCTCCCAACCAATGCACAGCCCGGGGAGGTGGTGGTCCCCGGGGCTCGGGGTCCGTAACGGACCCCCATATTGAAATATTTAGTGCCCCGGGAGGTGGCGGTCCCGGGGGCATTTGGGAGGCTCGAGCCCCCACACAGGTAATTTTTTTTTAAAGAAGCCCGGGGGTGGCGGTCCCGGGGCTTGGGAGGCCTTAGAGGCCCCCATATAATTATTAATGATCCCCGCATGCCCCGGGACTTGGTCCACCCGGGGCCAATTAACTACGAGCGCGGGAGCCCGCGCTTTGTTTTTATCAGCAGGATCCGCGCACTTAGCGCGTTTTTGCCGATTTTTAAAAAAAAATAATAATAATTTTTTGGCCCTGAGCAGGCCTCGGGGGTCAGGGTGTTTCTACCCTGCCCCCTTTTTGCGTTTTGCGCCCTTGTTTTTGTCTTTTCTTGTCCCTCGGTTCTACCGAGGACAAGATAGCTGCCAACACTTCCTGGTTTGGAGTGTTGACAGCCAATTAGCATGCAGCTCGTGGTCGGGAGGGTGCGCGGATCCACCGCGGCCATAGATATCGAAACTTTTATTTTGGATTTTCTCAGCAACTACTGAACGGATTTACACCATTTTTAAAAGGGTGCTTTCTGAACCAAGCACTACCTTTTTGCCAAATTTGGTGTAATTCCGTTCAGCAGTTCTGCTGTAGCCTTGCATAAAGTTTCCTATGGGAAATTGATTTTTCACTCTTATTTTTGAATTTCTCCGCAACTACTGAGCGGATTTACACCATTTAAAAAAGGTCACTTTCTGAACCAAGCGCTACCTTTTTGCAAAATTTGGTGTAATTCCGTTCAGCAGTTCGGAGCTGTAGCCGTGGCAAAAATTTCCTATGGGAATTAACATGGGAAAACACGTTTTGGGACCCCCCTTTTTCTCGGCCCCCGCTTGATGAATCACCCCGAAACTTTCAAGACAGGAGCGGACTGGAGCGCCCCATTAGTTTTGAAAATTTCGCGATGATTCGTCAAACGACGCCAAACGTATTGGGAATAGAATGTTGCGGATTTCCTATGGATAAAGGTCCTAACTATAACTATCTACTGGCGACCGCCAGTAGATAATATCTGTTCCAATGCGGGTCTTTCCGAGATCACTCCCGTTGTCAGGTGGTGCGTGGTGCTGCCGGCAAACCCAAACCGGCCATCAAAATCCGAATCGGAAAACCAGTAATCACACACTCTCAGGGGTCCAGATATATATATATATAATCTACTGGCGGTAGCCAGTAGGTAGTTATAGTTAGGACCTTGTTTCTATTCAAAAAGCGTTTTTTCTTTTGCCAATATCTTTGGAGCCGGCTGACGAATCTTCACGAAATTTTCAAAACTAATGGGGCGCTCCAGTCAGCTCCTGAATTGAAAGTTTTGGGGTGATTTGTCAAGCAGGGGCCGAGAAAAAAGTGGGGTCCCAAAACGTGTTTTCTCCATGTTAATTTCCATAGGAAACTTTGGACACGGCTAAAGCCCGAACTGCTGAACGGAATTACACCAAATTTGGCAAAAAGGTAGATATTGGTCCAGAAAGCACTCTTTTCGTTAAATGGTGTAAATCCATTCAATAGTTCCTGAGCAATTGATATTTAAAAAAATATTGATATCTGGTGACCACGGTGGATCCGCGAACCTTCCCGATCACAAGCTTGACTCTGATTGGCTGCCAACACTTCAAACCAGAAAGTGTTGGCAGCCATCTTATGACTCGGTTGAACCGAGTCACAAGAAAAAAAGTTTTAAAGTTTTTTAAAAGATAAGGGGGGCAGGGTAGAAACAACACCGACCCCCTAGGCCTGCACAAGGACCCCCAGGGCCACAAAAAGCATTTAAGAAAAAAAAGATCAGCAGGATTCGCGTAGGGTGCGCGAATCCTGCCAAAATGTAAAAAAAAAATGAAGCGTGGTCTCCCTCGCTTCGTTTCTTTTAAGCCCCCGGGTGGGACAGGTCCCGGGGGCAATGCATAATTATTATGCGTGGCCTGCGGGGACCGCCACCACCCCGGGGTATGGTTCATAATATGCGGGGGCACGCAGCCCCCCCTGCAGCCTCGGGGACCACCACCTCCCCGGGGCTTTTCTTTCCTATGGGTGGGGGGGGTCCTTGTGAGCCCCCCAAGCCACGGGGACCACCACCTCCCCGGGGCTTCAATTTTTAACAAGTGTGGGGGGGCTCCTGCCCCCCCCACACTGCCCCGGGGACCACCACCTCGCCGGGGCATTGAATAATTAGGATACGGGTGTCTGTTGCGGACCACCGGCCTCGGGGACCACCACCTGCTCAGGGCTTTAAACACTAAGGGAGAGGGGCCGCGTGGCACCCCTCCAGGAGCCTTCGATGGCCCTGGGGACCACCACGCCCTAGGGCCGGCTCCAGCAATGTCCCGGGGTGCCTACCCCCGGGACATTGCAGTTTGCTATGGCAGGGTGGGAGCACTGCTCCTGCCCTGCCATAGCAAACTCTGCTTTGCTTCATGAAAGCGAGAGCAGGAAAACTACTCTCGCTTCTATGAAGCGAAGCAGATTTGCTTTTGGATAAAGGGAGCTGCATGTCAGCAGCTCCCTTTTCCCAAAAGCAATGCCGGCTCCCGCAGGCGGTGGGGAGCCGGCAGTGACCGCAGGGGCATTGGGGCTCCGCCCACGATCCCCAACACAGAGGCCATGCCCCAGGGGATGGGGTCCCCGGTGTCAAAAATGGCCCGGGAGGAGGGGCCACGCGGTCCCCCTCCCTTTTTTTTTTTTTTATTTTTTTTTTAAAGTAAGTCCAGCCCAGGGGGATGGGGTCCCCGGGGCCATAATTGGCCTCAGGAGAGGGGCCACGTGGCACACCTCAAAAAAAAAATTAAAAAGAAAGGCTGGCCAGGCCCCGGGGGATGGGGTCCCCAGGGCCAAGAGAGGCCCAGGGAAGGGGGGCCACGCGGCCCCCCTTCCATAAATACATTTTTGCTGGGCCCCGGAAAGGAAAGGCCTAGCCCCAGGGATGGGGTCCCCAGGGCTGTAATCGGCCTCAGGAGGGGGGCCTCGCGGTCCCGGGGCCCAAAAGCCTCAAGTGAAGGGGGGCCACACAGACCCCCTTCTTAAAATAAAATTTTAAAAAACGGCAACTTGCCGGCGGCCCCGCCTCCTCCGTGCACAACTCTGCAACGTGCCTCCTGGCGCGCTCTGTGTTGAGGGATTAAGTCCCCATCGCTACTGAGGCCCCACACAGTGGGATTTCTTGAGAGGTGGTATGGGGCCATGCCCCTTTTTACACCACTCTGCAAACGCGGCTCTTGGAGCACTGCTGGTGGGGTGATGAGGTCCCTTTGTGTCCTGAGGACCTCAGGACTAAAGTGGACTTCATCCCCCAAGCAGGCGTGTTTGCAGAGTGGTGTAAAAAGGGGGCGTGGCCTCTGACCACTCTCAGCAATCCAGCTGTGTGGGGCTTACTAGAGGTAACAAGAGGGCTAGTTGGCCCCCAGGGACCCTCAGGAGGCAAGGGGACTTCATCCCCCAACCAAGGGCGCATCAGGAGGCGGGTTTGCAGAGTGGTGGAGAAAGGGGGCGTGGCCTGTGTCCACCTCTCAGCAATCCCACTGTGTGGGGCTTACTGGAGGTAACAGGTAGGCTAGTTGGCCCCTAAGGATCCTCACAAGCGAAGGGGACTTTAATCCCCATCCAAGAGCGGGCCAGGGAGCGCGTTTGCAGAGTGGTGGGCAAAGGGGGCGTGGCCTGCTATGAGAACTTACCAATCCTGCTGTGTGGGACTTAATGGAGGTAATAGGAGGGGTAGTTGGCCCCCAAGGATGTTCTTGGGGCCAACTACCCCTCCTGTTACCTCCAGTAAGTCCCACACAGTGGGATTGCTAAGAGGTCTTAAGGGGCCACGCCCCCCTTTCTCCACCACTCTGCATACGCACCTCCTGGCACACTACGGGTTGGGGATTGAAGTCCACTTTACTCCTGAGGGACTTTGGGGGCCAAGAAGCCCTCCTGTTACCTCCTGTAAGTCCTACGCAGCGGAATTCCTGAGCACTGGTCGGAGGCCCAGCACCCTTTCTCCACCACTCTGCAAACGCGACTACTAGTTAAAGAAGCATTTGCAATGTAATAGGTCTCGCATTTGCTAGAGTTTGAGCTATTGGTGTTGTAAATGTAAAAGTTTTTTTAATGTTTTTTGAAGTGGAGTGGATGTACGTTGTGTGTAGTGGAATTATGTGGCTGCTATCTTTTAACATTGTTGCTATCGTTTTATGTTGCTTTGTGTCCGGGGAGAGCTGTGTTAAGGCTCGAGGGTAGTGGGGTTTAGCATCAACCACATCGCATTTAGGCGCCGGGTCAGCATTCTAGCAGCTGAAACTCGGCGCACTACCTACGTAATAAAAGCGCCAGATGACGCGACCGCGCAGCGGATGCGCGCAGCGGGCGTGCCGCTGGCGTGCCAAAGGTGCGCCTAAGGCAAGCCCGTCTGCGCCCGTCCGCGTCCGAACGGGTCTAGGGGCTGGAAACCCTGCATTTCCTCCCCCAGGTAAATTCTATTACACCAGCACACAACTCAAACAGCTTAATCGAACACTAGGGCTAAAATGTGCACATTCAATATTGATTCAGTCACTTCAGGATAAGTGCTCCCACTGTCAGTTCGAACCCTCCGCATGCACGACCACCTCTCCATCGCGGGAGAGAGTATACAAGCTGTTCCTCTGCAATTGCAGATCCCTTCCCAAACACTCGACTGAAATATCCATGTTTTTAAAAGATGCCGACCCAGAAGTTATATTTATTACAGAAACCTGGCTCAATTCCTATTCAGAGCCGGACATTGTTCAAGCACTCCAGCCGGGCTATCTGATTCAGAGGCTGGACAGAGAGACAGGCAAGGGCGGAGGCATCGCCATTATTTATAAAGATTACCTAACCTGCCGCCTGTTAGGCAGTCCGTTGCTCGATTGCGAGAACCTCCACTTCTCCATCGAATTTACACCTTCTCTTTCATTTTCAGGTATTCTTATCTACCGCCCGCCTGGGGCAATAGGAGATTTTTGTAAATCCTTGTTAGAAACAACCGTTAATCTCGCCAGTCTCGCTGCTAATTTTACACTGCTAGGAGATTTTAATTTGCACTTCGACGACCCTTTGGCTTTACTTGCAACAGAACTAACCCAAGATCTTTCGGCCTATCAACTAATCCAGAAGGTCTCCCAAGCAACTCATGTCAAAGGACACCTCCTCGACCCCATTTTCTCCAACTTAGGAAACCTGGAGGGGAAAGAACCCATCCCCCTTCCATGGTCGGACCATTTTATGATTCCTCTTCTTTGGTCGCCATCGAGCACTGTGCCTCCGGCTCCAGCAATACGAACACTAATCCGACCTTGGTCTAAACTTCCTCTGGAGAGGTGGACATCAGAACTCGAAATGACCTCACCAATTCCCGCCTCCGATCCTACCATAGCCAATGCAAATTTTGGCATCTGGATCGAGGACTCACTTAATGTGGTACTCCCCAAAGTCTCTACTCAGAAGAAAGTAGGATCTAAAAAGGCCGCCTGGTTTTCTCCCAAATTACGTACTTTAAAACAGTACTGCAAAAAACTTGAAAGAGCATGGAGGAAAGACTTCGCCCCTGAGAAGAAACTGGAATATAGGGCGGCCGTTGGGCGATATAAGGCCGAAATAAAAAGTGCGCAAACCGCCTTTTATCAAGAAAAAATTGTGTCCGTCGCAGGCTGCCCTAGAGAAATCTTCCTAATTGCCCAAAAATTACTCAAAGCGCCTTGCCCCCGGTCCCACTGGATCCCTCCGGTCTCCATTGCAACGAACTAGCCGAATACTTTTCGACTAAAGTTCAAAACATTCTCAATCATCTTCCCCAAAAATATTTTAATATCTCCACTGAGAATACTAATGCTGGTAGACATCCAGCGGAAAATAACCTGGAGACCTTTCCCACGCTGACCCAGGAACTATTTTTAGCTACCCTGTCAGCTATAAAAAGTGGGTCCCCGCTAGACCCTGCACCCCCAACATCTTGAAAATGGTGGGTCCAACAATCGCCCCCATTGCCACTTGTCTGATTAATGCTTCATTCAGGGAAGGCATGGTCCCCTTGGAATGGAAAAGGGCGATGGTAAAAGCTTTGTTGAAAAAGCCTACGCTGGACCCAGCCGACTTGGGTAACTACCGTCCAATCTCGCTTCTACCGGGAATCAGTAAGATAGCGGAGAAAATTGCTAACCGCACCCTCTCCACGTTTCTAGAAACTAATCATGCTCTCCACCACTCTCATACGGGGTTCCGCCCCGGGCAAGGGACGGAAACCGCTATACTATCTGTAGTGGAAGAAACCAGAAAAATCCTCGACTCAGGAGGGTCCTCAGCAATAATCCTCCTCGACCTGAGTGCAGCCTTCGACACGGTGAATCACCGTGTCCTGGCTAGTCGCCTCAGGGAAGCTGGAGTGACGGGATTAGCCCTGCAATGGCTACAATCTTTCCTGGAGGGCAGGTCCTTCCAGGTTTGTGAAGGCGACACGTATTCAAAGCCCATCCCCTTGCAGTGCGGAGTCCCGCAGGGCTCCTCCTTGAGTCCTACTCTTTTTAATGTATACATGGCCCCGCAGGCAGACGTCGTATCTCCTTTCGGGATCCACATGGTGACATATGCTGACAACACGCAGCTGGTCGTTTCGTTGAACCGCTCCAACCATCAGACCAATGACATTCTGTCTTGCCTTGAGGCAGTGTCCAAGTGGATGAGAGCTTCTTATTTGAAGCTTAATGGTGATAAAACAGAACTCATGATTCTTGGCAACCCTGGGAGCGTGCTATCAAGCACTCTGTGGCCTACTTCTATGGGTCCGGTGCCGGTCCCCAAGACGGAGATCAAAAGTCTGGGAATATGGTTGGACCATGACCTCACGTTCAAAGTTCAGACGAGGAAGACCGCCGCTGCCTGTTATGGCCTACTTAGAACAACTCGGAAAATTCTCCCCTCTTGCCCTTCCCAGCAAAAAAGATATTGATCCAGGCACTAATTTTGTCTAGGATTGACTACGGAAATGCCCTTTACCTGGGAGCCCCAAAGTCAGTAACTGCAGTGCAGTAAGTGCACTCGGTTCTCTGGTTATGGCTTCAGCGCTGGGATGCTTCCGGGTAGCCATGCGCTATACAAGTGCCCATTCATTCATTCATTCATTCATGTTGTGCAGTGAAATTATGTTGATAGAAAGTATGTGGTATTTAGAGTATAGGAATTATGTATAGTGGGATTATGTGTTATGGGGAGTAATTAAGTGGTATGGTAGTCTGTGTTGTGGAGTGGTAACCTCAGGTTTAGTCTTCCTCGTTTCCATAGAAGCTTAACTATAAACTCAATGAGACAAAAAAAAGAAGGAACCACTGAGGAGCACTTCTGGACCTAGTCAGAGGTATAAGCAGGGCCACTGGAATTATGCGACTGTTTGGCTGCACCGACTTTCGCACAATTATACACTTTCTGCATTTACCACATAATCCATCATCTGCTGCATAATCTGCAGATTTGAACAAAACAAACTTTGGGACAGATTTACAAGCCCCTTGCGTCACTTTTGCGTCATTTTTCCCATGTTAAAAATTACGCAAAAGTGGCGCAAGGGGCTTGTAAATCTGCCCCTTTGTTTCTAGCTCAAACGTTACCAAAAATGCTGCGACAAATGTTACAGCGTGGTGGAAGGCCCTTTGCAAACATAGAATGGTCACCTGTTACTTATTGCTAAATGTGGGTGTTAAATTGTAATTAATGGTGTGCAAACCACTCTTACTTCTTTCTGCGCCTCTCTTGCCTCTTTCTGCATTTCTCTTGCTTCTTTCGGCACCTTTCTTCCTTTTTCTGCACTTCTCTTGTCTCTTTCTGCACATCTCTTCTGCTTTCTGCATCTCCCTTCTTTCTGCACCTCTCTTGCTTCTTTCTCCTGTACCTCTCTTGCCTCTTTCTGCACCTCTGTTGATACTTTCTGCACTTCTCTTGCCTCTTTCTGCACCCTCTTCCCTCTTGCTGCACCTTGCCTCTTTGTGCACCTCTCTTGTCTCTTTCTGCACTTCTCTTGCCTCTTTCTGCACCTCGCTTGCTTCTTTCTGCACTTCTCTTGCTTCTTTCTGCACCTCTCTTGCTAATTTCTGCACCCCTCTTCTCTCTTTCTGCACCCCTCTTCTCTCTTTCTGCACCCCTCTTCCCTCTTTCTGCACCTCTGTTTCTGCATCTCTCTTGCCTCTTTCTGCACTTCTCTTGCCTCTTTCTGCACTTCTCTTGCCTCTTTCTGGATTTCTGTTGCTTCTTTCCTCATCCCTCTTACATGTTCCTGTACCTCACTTGCCTCTTTTTGCACCTCTCTGGCCTCTTTCTGCACATCTCTTGCCTCTTTCTGCACCTCACCTTCCTCTTTCTGCACCTCTCTTGTTTCTTTCTGCAACTCTTTTGTCTCTTTCATCGCTTCTCTTGTTTCTTTCTACACCTCTGTAGCTTCTTTCAGCACTTCTCTTGCCTCATTCTGCACTTCTCTTGCCTGTTTCTGCACCTCTCATGCCTATTTCTGCACCTCTGTTGCCTCTTTCTGCACCTCACTTGCCTCCTCCGGCACCCCTGTTCCCTCTTTCTGCACCTCTCCTGCCTGTTCCTGCACTTCTCCTGCCTGTTCCTGCACTTCTCTTACCTCTTTCTGCACCTCTGTTGCATCTTTCTGCTCTTCTCTTGCCTCTTCCTGCACCCCTCTTGCCTCTTTCTGCACCTCTGTTGCTTCTTTCTGCACTTCTCTTGCTTCTTTCTGCACCTCTCTTGCTTCTTTCTGCACTCCTCGTGCCTCTTTCTGCACCTCTCTTGCCTCTTTCTGCACCTATTTTGCTTCTTTCTGCACGTCTCTTGTCTCTTTCTGCACCCCTCTTGCCTCTTTCTGCACCTCTGTTGGTTCTTTCTGAACTTCTCTTGCTTCTTTGTGCATCTCTCTTGCATATTTCTGCACCCCTCTTCCCTCATTCTGCACCTCTTTTGCCTCTGTCTGCACCCGTTCCCTCTTTCTGCACCTCTTTTGCCTCTGTCTGCACCCCTGTTCCCTCTTTCGGCACCTCTTTTGCAATTTTCTGCAACTCTGTTGCCTCTTTCTTCACTTCTCTTGCCTCTTTCTGCACCTCATGTGCCTCTTTCTGCACCTCTGTTGCTTTTTTCTGCACGTCTCGTCTCTTTCTGCAACTCTCTTGTCTATTTCATCACTTCTCTTTCTTCTTTCTACACCTCTGTTGCTTCTTTCAGCACTTCTCTTGCTTCTTTCTGCACTTCTCCTGCCTGTTTCGGCACCTCTCTTGCCTGTTTCTGCACCTCTGTTGCCTCTTTCTGCACCTCACTTGCTTTTTTCTGCACCCCTCTTGCCTCTTTCTGCACTCCTCTTTCTGCACTCCTCTTGCCTCTTTCTGCACCCCTCTTCCCTCTTTCTGCACGTCTCTTGCCTCTTTCTGCACCTCGCTTGCCTCTTTCTGCACTTCTCTTGCCTATTTCTGCACCTCTGTTGCTTCTTTCTGCACTTCTCTGCTTCTTTCAGCACCTCACTTGCTTCTTTCTGCACCCCTGTTGCCTCTTTCTGTACCTCTCTTGACTCTTTCTGCACCCCTCTTGCCTCTTTCTGCACCTCTGTTGCTTCTTTCTGTACTTCTCTTGCTTCTTTCTGCACCTCTCTTGTCTTGCCTCTTTCTGCACCCTTCTTCCCCTTTCCTGCACCTCTCTTGCCTCTTTCTGCAGTTCTCTTGCCTCTTTCTGCACCTCTCTTGCAAATTTCTGCACTGCTCTTGCCTCTTTTTGCATCCCACTTCCCTCTTTCTGCACCTCTCTTGCCCCTGTCTGCACCCCTCTTGCCTCTTTCTCCACCTCTTTTGCTTCTTTCTGTACTTCTCTTGCCTCTTTCTGCACCCCTGTTCCCTCTTTCTGCACCTCCTTTGCCTATTTCTGCAACTCTCTTGCCTCTTTCTGCAGTTCTATTACCTCTTTCTGCACTTTTCTTGCCTCTTTCTGCACATTTCTTACTCTTTCTGCACCTCTCTTGTTTTTTTCTGCAATTTTCTTGCTTTTTTCTGTACTTTTCTCACCTGTTTCTAAATTCGAATGGGAAGTGCAAGCTGTCAAGTTTAAAGGTCTGCGTGCTCTCGTGACTGAGGTATATGTCTACTTGTACATGTATTCTCATATGTGTTATGCATCTGAAGATGGTAGCTTAAAAAGTGGGTAGATTCTCTAATAGGTGATGAAATCTTCTTTGTTCTGCTCTGTCTTTCGGTTGCACAGGCAGACATGTCTTATGTATACAGGTGTTATAGAGCCCCTCAAATATAGGATTGAGTACCCATATGCCCTGGATTATGAGCAGAAAGAAATGCATACACCTTTTTGTACACAAATTTACAGAGTATGCTGTTTGAAACACAGGTATTCAAGTATTTCTATGTTTATTTTTATGTAACATGTCACTAGGTAAAAGCAAAGACACACGCATGCATACCTTCACAAACTTGGTCAGACTTATAACAGTGATATGGTTGGGATTGCTGGTTTACATTTGGTAGGCCGAACATTCTGAGCAGTCAATGAATAGTGAACCTTCAAGACAAAAGTGAGGTTTAATACATTTTGGGAGCAGGATTAGTGATTAGGCTACTTTGTATGAGTCTGTGGTAAGGTACAGTCGAAGTAGGCCTCTTTCTGCACCTCTGTTGCTTCTTTCTGCATTTCTCTTGCTTTTTTCTCCACCTTTCTCCCTCTTTCAGGACGTCTGTTGCCTCTTTATGCATTTTTCTTGCTTCTTTCTGCACCTTTCTTCCTCTTTCTGCACCTCTTGTCCCTCTTTCTGCATTTCTCTTGCTTCTTTCTGCGCCTTTCTTCCTCTTTCTGTACATATTCTACCTATGTAGACATAGTTAGAAATTAGCAATTAAAAAACCTTCGAAATTCACTGAAAAAACCCCAGGTTTCAGGGACGTTATAGTTAGGCTGACATTTCACTCGTACAAAACCAGAGAAATTCAGCCGTTATAGTTAGCTGAGCTAACTATAACTCGCACCCCCACTATGCACTGCTGATGATGTCACATATTACATCACTCATGACATGGTCAGTGACAGAAAACTGTTGCGTGACTAGCTCTACCACAATCTTACCAGACTTTCAAAGGACACATCTGGTGTGACTGGCTCTTCCCCAGCCTTACCAGACTTTCAACGGAAAAGGGTAATGTGAGTGGCTCTTCCCCAGCCTTACCAGACTTTGTCAGGAGTGAGCCTGACATGTGAGTGATTCTGTTCCACCTCTGGATTTTCACATTAGCGCTCTTTTCCATAGATGTACCGTCCCCACAAGGCCGAGCTGTCTGTTTATGTGTTTCAGACCTTTCAAATTTGCCAGATCCATGGGTGAGGAGCGCAGCAAGTCCAGATGTTTTTCCTTTGCATTCTAGGATTTGTAGTCCTGATGTATTGATGAGATGCATGATTTATTGATGGCATGATAGCGCTGCCAAGTTCCCAAGGTCCATGCATTACTATTTGCTCAAGTCCAGGCATTCTGAGACGTGTAGGCTGGTTAATCCCATTATTAAACTAATACTACAAGTCCCAGAATGCAAAGAAAAAACTTGGATTGCACCACCCACCCACACATGGACTTCGGAAACATCACAGCTATGGGATAAATACACACTGATATTTGCCACACTGCTCCATGACAGTAGAGCTCGAACGTTTTCTAGGTAAAAGCATGAGTAGCTCCTCCAGTCCAGGTTATTACTTTGTATTCTGGGATTTGTAGTTCCTGATTTATTAATGGGATAACACATTTATTAATTGGATAAACATGTTGTTTTTTTGTTTCGTTTTTCACAATGATCCATCATGGCAGAGCTCTGAAGTTTCCAAGGTCAGAGTAAGAGTACTTCATGCAGTCCAGGTTTTTACTTTGCATTCTGGGATTTGTAGTTCCTGATTTGGTAATTTGATAAACTGGACTAATAGTCATTGCATTCTAAGAAATGTTTGAATAAATGAGCTACAAATGTACCTGGGAATAAGCTAATAAAGGGCAGGAGGTTTATATCTCTAGATGCCCGATGTTGATTAGAAGACGGGGAGAATACACGCGGTACAGGCATTACAATACATGGAGGGAAATATGAAGGTCGATGAAAGAACAGGAAAAGCTAAAGGCTGTAAGAAAAGGAAGGGGTGAAAGGGGTTCGCAACGGGCAACCCCCAAAGAGAGAAGGTCCACAGTTAGGAGAAGTAGGGTAAAGGAGGGTCTTCTAAAAGGGGTAAAAGCTGAAGCGAAAGGGAAAAAGGGGCAACCAAAATTAATTGTGATCAATAGTAAGGAAGAGAAGACAGATACAACACGTAAAAACCTCCAGGGGCAAAATGGAAACAAAAGGAACACGGGCGAAGGTGGTAGACTACCCAATGTAAGAACCAGTAAGAAGAAGAAGCAGGGAAGTGAGAATAGTGGTCCCACTACTGCAGAAACAAGCGGCAATATGTGGATATATTTTGAACCATCTGAAACAGAGAAGGGGAGGAAAAAAATCAAGGAAAATTGTACCTCTAAATCGGTCTCAGCTCCTCTTCTCTTTTTCCAAATACCCAAGCTTGAGGGGAATTGGGTCAAAGGATCTAAGACAGGTAGGTTTTAACCACATTAATATAGGGAAGGAAATCACCAAGGTGCTGGTGTATTCAGGGTTGGTAAAGGCAGCTATCATAAAAGCAGAAAATGAGATTCTAAAAGAAGGGATAAGGTTAGTCCCAGAAGAGGAAGGGGAGGGGGTTTATCAACTTAGAAGTACCTTCCTGAAATACCATGCAGGATTAGGGAGAAGGCAGATAAAGTTGATAGTTGGAGAACGTGGGGAAAAAGATAATATCCAAATAGCAGTGGAGCCCCCAGAGCCTTGCATCCCTTGGGGTAACTGGAGTAAAGAAGATAGTTACTTAGGTCCATTTCAGTGGAATCAGAACGAGTCCCACTGTCTGAGCAATGTCGATTAGGAAAAGGGGAAGTCGCATAGCCTGACAATTACATCATGGAATATAAATGGGTTAGGAGGTCAGCATAAGGTAGAAAATGTAAAACGACTAGCCCTGGGTGTAGAGATTATATGTCTACAGGAAACTTGGCTATGCGACAAAACCCCTGAAGTCGAAGGATTCTCCCAACTTCATAAGCCAGCCAGGAAAAACAAGTTTGGTCGACCCTCAGGGGGGGATCATGACACTCATATCAACAAGGATCATAAAAAAAGTGATGGCATTAAATGTAACATGCAAATTGTTGCTTGTTTGTAAGGTATCGTTATTGACCACAGATAAGAAGTATGAGAACCTGGTCCTTGTGAATGTATACATGCAATGGGGTTCCCAGGAGAAGTACGGGGTGGAGATGGGACACTTCAAGGAAGATATGGACGTATTGTGCGAAAAGCATGGTAATGATTTGATTATTGTAATGGGCGATTTCAACCATAAATTGAACCCAAAAAACTAGACCCATGGTTCAAGGAAATGTTGTGTGCATATAATATAGTGCCAGCGGAATTTCCTAACTATACCACTACGAGTCAAGAATCAACATTAGGAAAGTATTTGGGGTCCATGGGCTGTTTTGTTTAAACAGCAGGTTGGAAACTGATCGCCCAGCAAAACAAACCTTTAAGATAGGCATGCAGATCTGCCCTATTGATTATGTGTTTATACAAGCGTGGAATCTTACAATGGTGGAAAGGTTTTGGGTTTCCCCAAGAGAAGGCAGTGATCATAACCCCCTGTATTTTAAATTATCTAGGGGGCCTATGATGCACCGTGAAATAGCACTTCCTCAACAAGTGGAGTACCCCAGACGCCTGACAACGAAACTAACGAATGAATATGTAGAAAAATTGGCTAATTTCCAACAGACAATAAATTTGGAAAATGTAAGAGGGCAGAACGTGACCTGGTTCGAAGAAACAATAGAACATCTTGTACGATGCCTTAGAGTAGAATTAAAAAACAAGGGAGTTGGTCATATTGATATACAAATCACACAAGGATCAAGACCTGGGTGGTTTAATCTAGAATGTTTGAAGAAGAAAAGGCTAATAAAAAGAGAAGAGAGAAGCCAAAGAAAAAGGTATGACCAGACCAGGCAGTTAAACCTGAATAAATTGAAAAAGGAGTACAAAATGTTAACTAGGAATCAGAAGAGGATTTTTAAAGAGAAATGCGGGGAGAATCCATTGGAGACAATTGAAACAAAAAACGTACGACAGTTTTGGAGGCTAATACAAGACGCTTCCGGGCAGACCCCCGGGGCCCTGAGTTGTGTAGTGGAGGAAGCAGCATGAGAAGAGTATCTAGAAGAATGATATGGGACAAATGAAGTGGCTGCAATAAGTAAACAAAGACATTGGGGTGGGGAGGTAGATGATTTAAAAATCCTCTTTACGGTAGAAAACGTAAAGAAAACGATAAGTAAGCTAATATTAACCAGGGCAGCAGGGCCCGATAACCTCCCCACAATTATAAGAAAGTCCCAGGTAAATTGGTGGGCAGAATTTTTATCTCACATGTTTGTAACCATTCTAGATTCTGGCCATATCCCTCAAACCTGGAGGGGGTCCATTATTAGACCAATACATAAGAAGGGGGACAGAAGTGCCCCGAAGAATTATAGACTGATTAATCTGTTAGATATTGGAGAGAAAGCCTTCGCCAAAATAGTATTGAGTAGCTTGAAGGACTGGGTGGAACAGCGGTTGATCGTGCCGGTAGAACAAGGAGGCTTTAAGGAAGGTCACTCCACGATTGATCACTGTTTCGCGCTATGGGCGGTGGCGCGGAAGTCTATGGAACAAAGAGGGAAGCTGAATTGCTGCTTTGTAGACTTCCGCGCAGCTTTCGACTTGGTCGACAGGAGATGCCTCTGGGAGATGTTGAAAAAACATGACATCCCGGAAGGGCTCCTGACAATAATCCATGAGTTACATACTCAGAACTGGGCCCAAGTTATTAAGGATACGGCGAGGTCCTTGACGCCGAAAATAGCGATTAATAATGGTCTAAGAGAAGCTGTGTACTGGCTCCGCTTCTCTTCGCAACTTTCTTGGCAGATCTGCCAAAGATTTTGGAGGTTGATAGACGTGCGAGCCCGAAAATGAATGGAAAACAAGTATCCTGTCTACTATATGCTGATGACCTAGTAATCTTTGACCAGACAGAGTTGGGCCTGCAGCGGAAGTTAGATGCATTTAGTAAATACTGTGAGGAAAAGCATTTAACTGTAAACAGGGATAAAACCAAGATCCTATGCTTTGGGAAGAGAGACCCGAGGTTTAATTGGTATTTAGGCCCAACCAAGTTGGAAATTGTGAAGGAGTATAAATATCTTGGGGTCTGGTTCGATAAGCCTTTAAAGTGGAATACGCACTTGGAGGCCCAGAAAGCTAGAGCACTTGCATCCGTGGGCGGTTTGAAAAAATTCAATCGTATCTATGGGGATATGTCCCACAGACCTGTGCTAAAGGCCTACAATGCTATGATCCCACCTCAATTTCAATATGGTGCAGAAGTAATCTGCTTAAGTGGCAAAAGCTGCTGGGACGTTGAGGAAGGGAAATGTATAAAATCACTAATGTCATTACCGGGCTCATCCATGATTCAAGCAATCAGAGTAGAGCTGGGTTTGATAGCCTGGAATGTACAGACGCAAATGGCCCTTTTAAGGTTCTGGAAAAGATTGGGCACAGGAGAGTCCATGAAAGTGTCACAGTGGTGTAAGAACGAGGCGCAGCTCAGTGATTTAAAGTGGGCCAAAGAGGTCAGGAAGAAATTGTATCTTGTATGTGAAAACCTAAATGTGAGAATCGACCGGCAGTCCCTACAAAGAGTGATCTCAGAACTCTAGGAAAAGAGTTGTCTAAGAAGAAGGATATGGAGTATCTGAGGGAAAAAGAGTCAGTGAAATTTATGTTAACTAGCTGGGTGAAAGAAACCTGGTACCCTTATCTGGACATATTACCTTACCACCGGTTTAGAGCAGAAGTGTTAAGATTGAGAATTGGCATTAACCCTGGTATGTTTAACGGGAAAACATGAGCAGAAATGATGCAATCTGATGGCAAATGTTCATGTAGGCTGGGTGCAAAAAGAGATAATCTACACATTTTAGTGGATTGCCTAAAAGTGCTAGATCTGCGGAAGCAGTTTCTACGCCCTATCTTTTTAAAATATGGCTCCATTTTGCGTACAGAGGCAATTAAACTTCTTACAGATATGCCAAATCTTGACATCGCAATAGCTATTGCAAAGTACATGGAGGCCGTAAAAAGGTTCTTCATGGAAAAGGAAATGGATGGTTGAAGGATATGATGGAATGTATGAGAGTTTTAGAAAGTTTTAGCCGAAATATATTGTTTTAGGAATATATTGTATAATAGGAATTTAAATTATTTTTAAAATTTGTATGTCTGTTAATAGACGCGGGTATGAATTTTAAGATGAATATTATGTAAATCCAAAAGTAGCACATGGAACCGGATTTTTTATGGCAACTGTGATGAATTGAGTACGATTTTAGAGTTATTGTACAGGGGATATGTTTTATGCTGTTTTAAGAACAATGGTCTAAATAAACGTAATTTTGACTGACTGACTGACCTGGGAACTCAACAGCTCTACGCCATGATTATACGTGCCAGGCCCAACGATTTCTTGCCACGATATCTTGGCCCCATTGCATGCTGGGAGATGTAGTTCCTTAAAGCGAAGCAGTGTGAGCTGATAGAGTGCCCTTCCCCCATCCGTGTCTACTACAAAGCAGCGTAAACAGGAGCAGAAGGGTATGAGAACGGCTGAGAGCGGGTCAGCTCTGCAAAAATATGATATATCGGCGTCAATCTGTTTCCAAATTCTGGCACCTAGGAGCGAGTTTGGGGGAAGGGGGGGGCTTCGCTTGTGGGCGGGGGAGAGGGGGAGGGGGGATTCACTGCACCACTGACTGCAGTAAAACCTGTGTGACTGAAAGTGGAAATGTACCTGTCTGGCTCTGATACCAGGGCCCCCTGGCACACATCTCCCACCACCCTCTGCCGTCCTCATTGTGTCTCTGTGGCCCTTCAGGCACAGCACGCGCATGCGCAAGGTGTTCCCAGCTTTAGGGGCAGAAGAGACCCGCAAGGTAGGGAGCTTCTAGGCGGGCACGACGGTGGGTGAGTGACTGGCGGTGGTTTCTAGAGAGACCTTCAGTGGTGAGTGACCGACTGACAGGCTGGACAGCTTCTGGATCCTCCTCCTGTGGGGGACTGATAGGGTGGGCAGCTTCAGTGGGGACCCTCAGACTGATAGATGGGCTGGGAGTGGACCACCACTGACGCACAGGATGGCCAGATTCTGAAGGGACCCTCTGACCCACTTACTGTTAGATGGGCTGGGAGTGGACCACCACTGACACACAGGATGGCCAGATTCTGAAGGGACCCTCTGACCCACTGACTGATAGATGGGCTGGGAGTGGACCACCACTTCCACACAGGATGGCCAGATTCTGAAGGGACCCTCTGACCAACTGACTGATAGATGGGCTGGGAGTGGACCACCACTGACTCACAGGATGGCCAGATTCTGAAGGGACCCACTGACTGATAGATGGGCTGGGACCACCACTGACTCACAGGATGGCCAGATTCTGAAGGGACCCACTGACTGATAGATGGGCTGGGACCACCAATGACGCACAGGATGGCCAGATTCTGAAGGGACCCTCTGACCCACTGACTGATAGATGGGCTGGGACCACCACTGACTCACAGGATGGCCAGATTCTGAAGGGACCCTCTGACCCACTGACTGATAGATGGGCTGGGACCACCACTGACGCACAGGATGGCCAGATTCTGAAGGGACCCTCTGACCCACTGACTGACAGATGGGCTAGGACCACCTCTGACTCACAGGATGGCCAGATTCTGAAGGGACCCTCTGACCCACTGACTGACAGATGGGCTGGGACCACCTCTGACTCACAGGATGGCCAGATTCTGAAGGGACCCTCTGACCCACTGACTGATAGATGGGCTGGGACCACCACTGACTCACAAGATGGCCAGATTCTGAAGGGACCCTCTGACCCACTGACTGATAGATGGGCTGGGACCACCACTGACTCACAAGATGGCCAGATTCTGAAGGGACCCTCTGACTGACATGCTGGGGTGCTTCTAGGGAGACCCTCAGTGGGTCAACTGTGATTGACAGGCTGCGCAGCCAGGCACACACTTACCACTCAAGCACCAACTGCCCGCACCATACTTGAACAGGTTTTGCACACATCAGAACATGCGGTTCACGCACCGCATACCCTCCCACATCATAACATGCCCTACGCAGATCATGTCTCTCGAACATCAAACACACCCCACATGATGGCCTCATCACAACATGCTATTCATGCATCAGAGCTCGCCCATCTCGCATCAAACATGCCCACACATATCAAAACATGCCTCCAAAATCAGAGCATGCCCGTCACACTTGATCATGCCCCCTCACAAAAGAACATGTTGCCCACACGCAACAGCATGCCTTTCATACATCACATGTCCCTCCCACACCTGAACATGCCCATCACACAACAGAAGACGCCGTCCACACGTGAGAACGTGTTGCCCACACACTACAACATTCGCTTCACACACCACAACACGCCTCTCTCACATCAAAACAGGCTCTTCACATGCTAGAGCAGAAGCCTCACTTATCACGACACATCCTTCACACATCATGGTTCTCACGCATTACATTTTATTCACACTTTAGAATCAAGCGAATATTCACAAGAAGACTGCCATCGCACACCCAAACATGTCCCTCACACACATGCCACTCCTACGCAGATGCATGCATTACATACAAGAACACTCTCCTCCTGCACCAGAACATGTCCCTCACACACATGCCACTCCTACGCAGATGCATGCATTACATACAAGAACACTCTCCTCCTGCACCAGAACATGTCCCTCACACACATGCCACTCCTACGCAGATGCATGCATTACATACAAGAACACTCTCCTCCTGCACCAGAACATGTCCCTCACACACATGCCACTCCTACGCAGATGCATGCATTACATACAAGAACACTCTCCTCCTGCACCAGAACATGTCCCTCACACACATGCCACTCCCACGCAGATGCATGCATTACATACAAGAACACTCTCCTCCTGCACCAGAACATGTCCCTCACACACATGCCACTCCTACACAGATGCATGCATTACATACAAGAACACTCTCCTCCTGCACCAGAACATGTCCCTCAAACACATATGCCACTCGCACATCAGCGCATACCCCACACACAAGAAGACTGTCTTCACACACCAGAACATCTCTCATACATAACACGACACTCGCACACCAATGCATGCCCCTACACAAGAGTGCACTTTTACATACCAGAACGTGTCCCTCACACATAGCATTCCACATGTACACCAACGCATGCTTTTCACTCAAGAATACCCTATACACACATCAGAACATGTCGCTCACACAATAAAACAAGCCCGTGAAACACCCGTGCGTGGTGCTCACGCACAAGTAATATTAATTCCACAGACTGGCATAAGCGCCACCCTCACGATAGCATGCCCTCACTCACTTCGCATGCCCCTCAAAGGCCCCTCTCAAACCCACACATGACCCTCAAGCCTCTCACACACCAACTCATGGCCCCCAGTCCTTCAGAAGGACCCCTCTTCTTCCAGAACCCCAGGCCCTCTCCCCGGACTGCGGAGCGTGTCACACACCTAAAGAACGAGGGGGCAGAAAGAATAAAAACAACATAATCCAAAATGCACTGCATAACAAAACATACGACATAAAACATGGCATAACATTTAACATAATATATTACAATGTGATACATAAAACAACACGATGCAACATGTAACATAATATGTAACATCTAAAAACATAGGGAGCAGAAAGCAAAAAAAACAACATAATCTAAAACACACACTGCAAGATAGAACATACAACGTAAAACATGGCATAACATTTAACGTAACATATTATAACGTGTAACATAAAATAGCTCAGTCATACGAAAACATATAGTGCAGCATATGCAACATGTAACTTCTTTACTGAAACTTAAAGACGCATATACAATCTAATATAACATGTCACATCACAAGGAAATAAATATGACGTAGAACAAATAACATATTTGAATACATAACATGCATAAATACAGCACAACATAATGAAATAGCAACAAATACCTAACACGGTATAAGCCACAAAATACCACAAACCACAGAATCAAAAAGAACACAAGAATACGACGACCTGGCATTACACAACAAGCAATATTGTCACTGACGAGATACCATAATAATACCTAGCATAAACTATGTTATACGTGTTGTGTTGTGATATTACATTACACAACTTATTACACAGATTCATAAATCATAATATATAATGCGTAAAATACAATCATGCCGTAATACAACATATAACAATGTGATATATCAGAAAACATAACAAACAGAAAATAATGAACCATTAACACAAAATAGAGCAATACGTGTGGCAAATACCTTATTATGACACAAAACAACTCCACATAAAACATATGGAATAAAACATGTAACATAACACATATCGTAACAAAGGACATACCATAACCTACCTTACATTACATATATCATAAGATATAGCACAACCTGTTCCCCAACAGGTAAACGTGTGTGTGATACTTTCCAGTTCTCATCACATGTGTATACGTTTCCGAAGCGGAGCAAGACAGCGCTACGAAGCTGAACACCAGCGGTTAAGGCAGCGCTACGAAGCTGAACACCAGCGGTTAAGGCAGCGCTACGAAGCTGAACACCAGCGGTTAAGGCAGCGCTACGAAGCTGAACACCAGCGGTTAAGGCAGCGCTACCAAGCTGAACACCAGCGGTTAAGGCAGCGCGCCCAGTTTATGTGATGGCTAACATATGTGATGTGACGGCTCGTCCTCTTGACGCCCTGATCTTGAGCATATGTAATCCCCCTCCGCTGCCCACCCCTCGGCCATCATTTGAGTAAGTTTCATGTAGCGCACTGAAGCCTGTGCGCGCACTCAGCCGCCCGCGCTCTCCCTCTTCGCCGCGTCTGCAGTTTTTTCCCCTGCCTGTATTGCTTTGTTTTGTTTTGGTTTTTTTCTTGTGTCTGAGACTTTGCGTGCCGTCTTTCTAATGTTTTCATTGATGTCAAGCCCTTGGAACAAAAACACGACTAGTGCGGTGCGGTCCCCTCCCCCCAGCTCCCCGGGGCCCCTGGCTGGCTCTGCGCGCCCCCGCCGCCTGGCATCGCTGCAGGAGTGTTTACTGCACGGCTTATTTCCCCTTTATCTTTGATGTCCCTGGATGTCAAAGGCTGTGAATTTAATATTGATTTTATAAAGTAGTTTTACTGTAACATGTCGGCTCGCGTTAGCCGGCGGCGCCCAGACGCGCGGGCACTCAGGCGTGTTGGCACGCAATGTGCGCCCTGCCCGCGCCTCCCTCCCCTGAACCCATGGCTTATTCATGAGCAAGTCTGGAGTGAATGGCGAGCCCGGCAGGGGTCCGGGCGAGCTCTGGGCTCGTGCTTGTTAGAGGGGCTACCAAAGCTATATATACGCAGCCAACGGGGCCATGGGGGAGCCCGGGCGAGCTCTGCGTGCCAGGGGTCTGTTAGAGGGGCTACGGAGTCTCAGTAAATATATATTATATATACAGCCTGCACGCATGCTTCTTTCTCGCAGACTATGTTCTTATTTTGTTTTACTGGTCGGTGTCAGCCTGGAACGTCTGGTTTTCTCTTTAGAGGTACTCCCATACCTTGTCTCTCTTTAATGATGTTGTTATGTTTATACATGTCGCCTTGAGCATTGTAAAGCGCTCTGATACCCGCAAGAGTCATGTTCGCGCTATATAAAACTTTATATATATATATATAGAGAGAGAGAGAGAGGCAGTAGGTGGAAATCTTGCTCCGCGTTTGCAGTAGTGTCACAGTGACCTGTCCCTAGTGCATGAAGTGGCCACAGACATAAAGGACGCGATTCCGGAGGTCAGGGTGTGATGTCAGAATCTTGGGGGAGCCCGGAGCAGAGACTTGGGGGGCAGTGGGGAGACGTGGATCAAGGAAGCTCTGCTAGATCATCCAAAATTGCAGCACTGAAACAGCCCTGCTGCAAGTGATTGATGATGCACTGCGTATACTCGACTCTGGGGAATCATGTCTTCTGATTCTTCTTGACCACTCTGCAGCCTTTGACACTGTTAACCACAACACCCTCCTCAACATTCTTCAACAGAGAATGGGCGTGGAAGGCACAGTGCTTAAATGGTTTGCCTCATTCCTCTCGGACAGATCACAAATGATCAAGATAGCGAACAGTCTTTCGTCTCCATTGGCGGTAGGTCAAGGCGTCCCTCAAGGTTCTATCCTGGCACCCACTCTGTTTAATCTCTATCTGGAACCCTTGGGGAACCTCCTTAGTAAATCTGGGATCCACTACCATCTCTATGCGGATGACACCCAAATCTACCTCAAGGTGTCTTCCGCACACGATCTTTCACTACTCAACTCTACTCTCAACTCTATTCACAACTGGATGTTAGTTCACCAACTCATTCTCAATCCCACCAAAACTGAATTCCTCCTCCTATCTACCTCTCTCTCCCCTCCTCCGGTTCAATCCTGGATGGATCAGCTGAATTTACTCAACAATAAACCCGTCATTGTCGACAGCGCTAAATCCCTAGGTGTCATACTTGACAAAAGACTCAACCTAATCTCCCACATCAACTCCATTGCTAAGAACGCACGTTACCAGCTGCGACTTCTGTGGGGGATCCGTCGGTTCTTCCCGGAGAAAGACCTAAAAACATTGGTCCAATCGCTAGTTCTCTCTAGACTGGATTACTGCAATTCTCTCCTGACTGGCGTACCCAAATCTCACCTCTCCCCTCAAATCCGTCCTCCATTCAGCAGCTCGCTTTATTTCAGGATCCAAACGTAGTGACCACATTACTCCTATCCTGTCTTCTCTTCGATGGCTTCCCATCGAGGCAAGATCCATTTATAAAACTGCCTGCATCACCCATAAAGCCTTGCACACTTCTTCCCTCGTTACCTGGCGAATAAACTGAAAATGTCAGGAGGCTCGAGACCTTCTCGGAATGCAGTAAAGTTTCTGCTTGAGCCCCCTTCAAAAAGGAAAGATCGATGGCTCAATCGTTCTCAGGTAATGCGGTGAGAATCTGGAACTCGCTTCCGCCATTGCTCCGTGCCACTACCTCCATCCAGATTTTCAAAGCGGACCTCAAATCTCTTCTCCTTCAAAGACACTTCCAGAACTAATACCCTCATTCTCAGACCCCTCCAGGAAGCTAGTTCATCACTGTAAATTTGTAACATCTTCTTGTTCATTCCCCACCCTTGATTGCTGTGTCTGATATTGTGTTATTGCCTATATGGTTTTACTCTACATCTCCTGTTTATTTTTGTAACGTTCTATTTTGTACCATTTTTCTCATGTAACGTAACTGGTTCTATTGTACAGAGCTCTGACACCTTCGGGTAAAGTCTGCGCTATATAAAAATGCATTAAATAAAATAAATAGCCGGACTCCCAACGAGTGTCGACCCCAGAAAGCACCTCCAGTTAAAAGTACAGGTATAAGACCCTCCGGGGCAGATCTCAGGGGTACTGTAAGGTGAGCGACCAGAACAAGGCATTAATTGAGGTTAGCGCCCTACATGGAATGGTTTGACGGGCCCAGCCAATCAGATGCTTAGAATCTGGGCATTAACTAGAGTTGTTTGCCTGCATGCTAAGCTCTGTGGGGGTGTCATGAGCAGACAGGGACAGAGAGCTGTTCGGCTGCCTCTGTTGGGGGAGGAGGGGGTGTTAATCGCATTACTAAACTTCCTTCGGTAGCCACTGAAACGTGTAGCCCCCCTGCAGGTACCCCTTACGGCAGAAGGCGAGCATGTGACGTAAATGATACCTCATCTCTGTCTCTCCCGGTCCCGGGGTGCCCTACTCAGACCGGCAAAAGATGACCTTTTATTAACACAATGAGGTCTCTGTCTACTAGGAACAGCAGCTGAAAGCGTCGCAGGCAAACGGGTGTTCTTATTAAAAGTATTTGCCCAAAGTTGCCTCCTAGCTAAAAAGTTATTTCCTGAAGGAGCAGCTCATGTCACTGCCACTCCTGCCCGGCCTCTGTGGTCCTGGGTGGGGCCCCAGTGCAACCCCTGTCCCAGGCAGCAGGCGCGCAACGCCCATTGGGCTCAAAGGGCTTCAGCCCCCTCCCCCCCTGAGACAGCTTCCCGGGCACACACACTGGCGCACCCGAGTACTTCACAGGTCTTTAAAAGACCATTTACTTGTTAACAAGGCTTTGTTGTGTTTTCACTCCTCCTTAGAGCCCCTGCTGGAAGAATTAGCCCCCCGAAATTTTTATCAGCACCACCCCTCCCCCACCTCCCACCCCCGCCCCTGAAATTTGGGTCTAGTTGCGCCTCTGCCTGGCAGTAATGTTCACCCTCCACCATGACATGAACCAAGGGATTTTCGGCTATAAATGTAAGTTTTGCGTAAAAATACCTTCATTTACACCCCCCATGAATTCGCAGATTCCTGGTGGGCGTAAACAGATTTACAGCTGCGGAGTTCTGTGCCACGAGTGCAGAGGAACGCACAGTCATAAATCCCTCTTAAGGAGTGGGAAGTGGGTGTTCCAAGGTGTGGTTTGCTTTGGAAGTTTAGGACAGCCATGCAGCTATGCTTGTGGGCATTGCCCACCTCATTCGTCTTCCTCGTCCCAGTCCGTATGCAATGAGCGTCATGCTCCTCACACACAGGGGCATATTTACAAGAAAATGGCGCAGCGCGGAGCCACAAGAAATGTTGTTGCGTCCAGCAGCATCATTTTCTAAGTACAGTAATGCACCTTATTTACAATAATATGGCACATTCCTGTACTCACCCCTGCTACGGCGCAAAAAAGCAGCCTAGCGCCAACACAGGCACTCTTGCACCATGGTACAAGAGTGCCTGCATTGCAGGAATGATTGTTGTTGTGCAGGAAGGAGCACGTTCCTGCACAAAAAACAATAATTAATGGCGTTTTCTCCTATGTGGGCTGCAGAATGTACAGAAAGAACAAAAAAAGAGAGAAATAAAAGTATGTCTTCTCGTTGCGCAACTCTTACGACTCCCCTGGGGAGGCGTAAGTTTTTGGCGCTGCCTCAGATTTAACCATCCTTGTAACTCTGGAGCAGTGTCGAAAAGTAATGGGTGTTGCGTGGGAACGCCCACAGCAACACCCATTGCACTTCCCTTTGCAGCAGAAAACTGCGTCGAGGATGACCATATTTACAAGGCAGCGTAAAGCCACGCAAAGTGCCTTGTAAATATGGAGCAGGGCACAGCGCCACTGGAGCGTCACAAAAAGTGACGCTCCAGTGACACAATGCCCTTGTAAATATGCCTTATAGTATTCACCCATACTAGATAAATTATAAACTTGTGCCCCTCTCAACATGGCCGCCACAGGAAGATCCTACACTGTGACCCATATTAGAGGGGCTGAGATGGATCCACTTCCTGTTTTATTTTTCTGTTTCCCGGCGAGTCTTCACCCAGGAAACGAGCTAAGTGTTGTTTTTTGGGTATACTATATGTTTAATTTAAATATATGTTCCTCGGGTTTAAGCGCCTCTCATAGAACTGAGACTGTCCTAATAGCTGTAATGGATCCCACCCGATTACTGTTGGACGAAGGCATTCCAGCCATGATAGTCTTACTTGATCCGTCAGCGACCTTTGATACAGTCTCACATTCTATTCTTACCCAGAGACTGTATGAGGTTGGCCGTAACAGGAAGGCACTGGGTTGGCTTGAACACTTCCTGGCCGACAGAACCCAAGTGGTCATGCTCCATTCTTTTAATTTGAGATCTATGACCAGAGATAAAGGAGTGCTGCAGGGGGCTTCCCTGAGCCCTACCCTTTTAAACATTTATGTGGCCCACTTGCCAAGATTGTTCGTGTGTTCGGTTTTGATAGTATATCGTACGCCGACAACACCCAGTTGATGATCCCTTTTGAGAAGGACTCCGAGTCATTTAAAGTTCGTTTCATAGTCTGCATGAGTATGGCGGCCGCCTGGATGACCCATAACTGTCTTCAACTGAACGGAGGAACGGCCAACATTCTTTTGTTTGGCAAAGCACAGACACTCTGGTCAGATGACTGGTGGCCCACAGAGTTAGGGCATACTCTGAGCCCTAAGAAAGCTGTAAAAAATCTGGGCATCCTGGTGGACAATAATCTTTCCATGAAAGATCAAGTCACCTCTATCTGTGGCACCTGCTTCTACACATTACGACTTCTAAAAAAGGTATTCGCATGGCTCCATATGAGTTCTAGGAGACCTTTGGTCCAGGCTCTTATCACCAGCCACCCGGACTATGGGAATGCCCTTCTTGTAGCAGCCAATGAGACGCTTGACTCCAAACTACAGGTAGTTCAAAACACTGCAGGCCACCTAGTCTGTAGACTTCCTGCTGGTATCTCTTTTACTCCTACTCTGAGAGCTCTTCACTGGATTCAAGTGAGGAAACGTTCACTGTTCGAATTTCTGTCGGAAACGTTCACTGTTCAAATTTCTCTCATTCTTAAATCTCTTATGAAGAATGGCCTGTCCTACCTCCGAGCCATGCTCTCTTGGTGTCACCTCACTAGATACCTGAGATCCATGGACAAAGCCTTCTTAAGACCTCACCATATTCGAACCTCAAGCCAAGGGGTCGCTCCTTTTCCTGTCTGGCTCCCCATCCCTGGCACAGTCTCCCACACCATATTCACTTTTGTTCTGATTTTGAAAGCTTCAAAAAATCCTGAAAACATGGCTCTACTGTTAAGTTGCCTCTTTCTCTGATTTTGTCTGCCTAGCGCCAGGATACTGTTTTGGGAGTGAGTCGTTTTGTGCTTTACAAATGATGGTAACATAACATAACAAGCATTGGCATGCTCTAGCGGCTTACACTGTTAGGGTCTTCTATCGGGACCACTTTCCGAGTATAATACAGGCCCCAAGTTGCATTGAGCAAGCCTTCTCCTCCACTGAGTGACATGGAGGTTGTCGCTGCTCTTCGCCTTCTATTACATAAAAAAGGAGATGAAGCTATCAGAGCTATAATTTCTTTATTTGATTCAAGCGGGAACGTTTTGCCTGACTTTAAGATGGTGGCGCTCCCACAAGACTTTGCAGATATTGCAGCCTTTGTTGCCTAACAATATGGTAACGGAGGAAGTACAGGCATGGCTTTTAAGCAAGTCTTTTCTTCCACTGTGCTTCGAATAGGGTGTAGTATTCTTACATGATGCTTTATTCCCTATGTTTCTTTGCTCTAGCTGCTCAGCCTGTGTGTGTGTCTTCTGTATGGAATGTTGGTGAGTGGACCTTGTGTAGAATGCCTGGGTGACTGGATGAGGAGTGACAGTTGGTGAGAGGGGCTGAGCAGCTAGCAGGCTGCTCCTGGTGGGGCTGTTATTTACCACCTACAGGCTGCCCTACAGGACTTATATACCTGTTAATGATGACCTACCTGTTGATAAGGACTTCCTGATGTTACCTGTGAATAAACCTACTTGGATTACAAGTTACAGCGTGTCATCATTACTACATTAATTTTGGCGACAAGTTGGAGACCTCCCCACGCTCTACAGTTGGTAAAGATGCCTTCTACAACATGTTGGGAAGAAGCTACAACAGGGAGAAGACGCCAGGCGCAGACAACAGAAACAAGACGGAAGAAACAGGTGCCACAAGATGAAACACAGAAACTTAAGGAGCCACAAAGAGAATATAAAGAGCACACAATGCAGACCCACCAGTGTCCATCACAACGGACAGCCCCTACTCAAGCGTGCTGCACTCCGTCTCAAGTGGCCACAATGACAAGAACTGAGCCTTCATGTACTGTAAGTATCTTCAGTTATTACATGGACGCTGCGCATTGTGTGATTACCATGCACGTTTTGACCCCTAAAAGCTCCACAATCTTCTTGTGTGCGCACCATTTGGAAGAGCCTGCACTTTACTTGCTCATGACATGTGGGGTTTACAGACTTATTTTTACCTGCACTGCAGCGCTGGTCCCTGTACACTGGGACTGGCACAGAGACATTATTGGCCACAAACGGAAACACATGGACTTTTTGTTGGTAATCTACATGAGGCTGGAGGTGTTTTCTAGCAGTGTCTGGATGAATTTGAACATGTCTCAAGAGGTATTTGGGACAAACAGCGGCGGTGTCAACCAGCATTGCCATCCGGACTTGTGTTCCAGAAGAGAGAAGCAACTGGTAGTGTCAGTGTGTGGACAAGCACTGAGTTTTACACGGAGTACATGTTGCACTATCTTTGGTATGGTGCCTGTCTGCAGTCTATTTATGGTAGTTTACTTTAATTCGTGCCAGCAGGTTTGTCTACCAATGGAACTGTCAAGGACATTAAGTCTGCCTTTTCTGCCACTTTGTGAGAACACCATTGTGGGGCATTTTTATTCCGCTGCGGTTGCAGTTTTAGTCGGCAACGCATGGGGGCCAAGTGAGGTAAGACACAATTTGTCTTTGTTTGTTGGGCTATGCTGAGACTTCATTGGCTTCAACACTACCCAACCGCTGTTTTCGAATAAAAAAAATAAATAAATAAAGAACTTAGCGTGAGGGAAGTGTTGCACGCGCTTACCTCAGTCCAGTTCTTTGTCGCGTGCAGTCTCCTCTGCCTGTGGCCCGCGTCATCTACAGAGTCTTCACTGTGAAGCACACTTCACCTCTGTTACTCTGTTACAGCACTGCTTTTAGACGTTTTGTGGCACACTATTGCCGTGAGCAACCCGGCACGGCGTGACACGGCGTGCTGCCATCTTGGGGCTGTAGCAAGCAGGCAGGTTTGAAATGTACCGAGCAGCGGCTGCCAATCACGTTCTATTATGGGCAATAAAGGTTTTTTTTCAATGTTGAAGTTCAGCGTGTACGTCGCGCTGTGAAGATCGGCTGGTGGGGGCAGGATATTGGGTGTTAGACCCTTTTGTCCACACGTCTTTTCTCCACTTAACATTGTTGTCCCCTGTTTTGTTGGGGCAGGATATTGGGTTTTAGTCCCTTTGGTCCACATGATTAGTCTCCTTTCTTGGAGAGCTTACATTTTGACGTTTTATTTTTGGTTGTTTGAGGAGGGGGATGGGTATTGTATTCTGTATCCATCTTTCCTTCTTGTCTTTAGTTCTTTACCCTCTCGTGATGCGGTTTTCCCGTCATCCCTGGGTCTGGGCTTTTGACTTTTATTTTTGGGTTTTTAGTCCCTCTAGTCCACATGACTTGATTCTCCTCATGGAGAGCACATACGGTTGTCCCTTGTTAATGGTGGGGGCAGGACATTGGGTTTTAGTCCCTTTAGTTCTCATGACTTGTCTCTCTACATGGAGAGCACGTACTTTACATTGTTGTCTCTTGGTTATGTTGGGGGCAGGATATTGGGTTTCAGTCCCTTTAGTCCACATGACATTTTGATTTATATTTATTTTCCGTATTTGAGGAGGGGGATGGGTACTGTATTCTGTATTCATCTTTCCTTCTTGTCTTTGGTTCCTTTCCCTCTCGTGGTGCGGTGTTCCCGTCATCCCTGGGTCTGGGCTTTTGACTCTGTTTTATATAGTTCATTTCCACTTTATGATGTGGGCGTTTTTTCCTTCATCTTTGGGTTGTGGACTATTTATTATTGCTGTATTTTTATGTTTATAGTTCATGCATTGGTTTAGTTCATTCTTCTGTTCAAAAGGGAAGAGATATGTAGTATTCTTACATGATGTTTTATTCCCTATGTTTCTCTGCTCTAGCTGCTCAGCCTGTGTGTGTGTGTCTTCTGTATGGAATGTTGGTGAGTGGACCTTGTGTAGAATGCCTGGGTGACTGGATGAGGAGTGACAGTTGGTGAGAGGGGCTGAGCAGCTAGCAGGCTGCTCCTGGTGGGGCTGTTATTTACCACCTACAGGCTGCCCTACAGGACTTATATACCTGTTAATGATGACCTACCTGTTGATAAGGACTTCCTGATGTTACCTGTGAATAAGCCTACTTGGATTACAAGTTACAGCGTGTCATCATTACTACATAGGGGTTATGGGGGAAGCATGCTTCTAAGAGGAGGCTTCTGCCACAATGTTCTTCAGGGGGGCGAAGGTCTTGCCCCTGTACACAATGCAAAGTCAGTACCTAATTTGGATATCGTGCAGTCGATTATAAGGCTGTAGAGACAGCTTTTGCGGTCAGGGACGTCCATCGTGCTGCCAAGATTTTTAAAGTGTCTTCTATACATGATGAAGATTCTGATCATTCTGAGGAGGAGGGAGAACAAAGAGGCAGGGGCTGAATTAAATGAGGTCATTTCACGCCTCAGACCAAATCTTTCTTTTCCCGCAGCTCCCTCAAAACCAGGAGACAAAGATTTCTTATAGTAGAAAGGCACCAGATTCATTGCCAATCTATAAAGCCATTAGAGTGTCTTATCATGAGAGTGGTCTGATGTAGAAAAAAACAAATTTCCAAAGATTTCTGGGTAAACGCTACCCCCTGCAAGATTTCCATGAGGAATTTCCTTCACCAGATAAGGTTGATTCCCTCATGGCTGGTTTGGCGTCTAGCAGAACCATAATCTCAGAGGACGCGTCTCCCTCTGACCAGGATCATATGAAAGTGGGAGCTGCAGTGAAAAGGGTCTATTCTGCCTACCAATGTTTTCCCTTAGAGCAGGGGCATATGCGGCCTACACAGTGCACGTCTGCAAGAGTTTCAGGCCCTGGTGGAAGAGCTTTATCAGGGGGTGGATATCAATGCTACATTGTTCATCATGGAACAAGAAGTCAGATTGTGCTCTGACATAGCCTTCGACCCTCTCTCGGCTGTGGCTGCAGCTTCTGTATCGGCTATTCAGCCAGACGCCATACCTGGATGTGTTCCTGAAAGGCTGACAATGCACAAAAGGCTCTTCTAAGTTACCTAACTTTTGGTGGAATAAAGCTCCTTGGTTCCCAATTAGAAGACCTGTTGAAAAAGTCAGTTGAGGATCGTAAACTTCTTACTAGTGTAAGACCTCCCTATAGGTAGGGGGTTTTGTTTCTGTAGAGCTTTTGGTCAGACATCTTTTGCTAGAGGTGCCAGTCAGGCCTTTCGAGGCCGGGGACATGGCCGTGGTGGTCCCTTCGCCAACAAATCCTGGCAACAGCCTGCAGCACATCCGGCACCTCCAGCAAACTCCAAACCCTGACGATCCGACCAGAGTGGAAGAATCCAGGCGTTCTCAACAGTCTGGGAATCAGATGTCTCGGACACGTAGGTACCTTGTCTAGTGAGAGAAGACTATGACATAGATTTTGTATCCCTTCCTCCACCCAGGACATCTTCATCCCGATCCGATTCACAATGCCTCACAATCCAGACAAACATCAAGGGGGCTAAAAGGAATACAGGACTTACTGAAGAAAGGTGCAGTGATTCCAGTTATGCAGCAGGAAGTCAATCCAAATAGTTTGGGAGAGTTTCGGCCATTCCTGGATTTAAAGAATGTAAATCAGTATATTCCTTATCAAAATTCAAGATGATAGTCTTCACAATATCTTACCTCTTGTTTCTTCAGACTTCGTTTTGACCGCGATTGATCTCTTAGATGTCTCCTTACATATCCCTATGATTCTTATACCTCAAAAATCTCAAGATGTTATGCGCTGGTCCAAAACTACCAGTTTAATGTGCTTCCCTTTGGTCTTTCCTCAGCACCAAGGGTTTCCAGGAGACACTCGCACCTTTGGTGAGCAACCTTCATTCCCATGGATTGTTGTTTTTTCTTTACCTGGATGATTGGTTAATATGTGCTTCTTCTTTCTCTAAGGGTCAAGAGGCGGTTCACCTGGTGTGAGACTGTCTGTCACGCCACGGTTTACTTCTCAACTCTGTCAAATCACACTTGGTTCTGTCTCAAGAGCTTCAGTTTATAGGGGCTCTGTTCAAAACCAATATAGAAAAAGTATTTCTCCCTCCTTCACAACAACAGAAGCTGACGTGGCGTCGGAGAAATCTGTTGGACTCCCAAGAAGCTCGGGCAAGGCAGTGGTTGACAGCGCAGGGCGACATGGTGGCAGCCTTACACCTGGGTCCTTGGGCTCACGCCCATCGGTTTCATCTGGTTTATTACCTCCAGGCATTTTGGGATCCAAACTCCTGGAATTACAAGACATTAATGCCTATTCTTCCGACGGTTGCCCACTGACTCAAATGGTGACTGGACCCCAGAAATCGGAGGAGAGGGATATTGTTGTCCCCGTCCTTTCCTCCAATGGATGGGGTGCAAAGATCAGTTCAGGGTCCTTAGTCGGTTGCGTTATACAAATCTTCGAACTGGAGGTAGTTTACAAGGCTCTGTTGTCTTTTGCTCCACTGATCTAGGACAAACCTATTCTAACAACCAAGCCACACAAGCTTACATCAATCATTAAGGGAGTACCAGAGCCCCAGGGACTATCAGCGCACAGATCTATTGAGGAGCACATTCCCCTCCTCGGCGACCATGTCTCCATACCCTCAGATTTTCCAGGAAGTTGTGAGAAGGTTCAGAACTCCTTGGCTAGACCTTTTGCAACCCTGCGGGATGCTCTCCTTCCAAATTCTGTCCTCTCCTCCCATGACATGAAGCACGGAGGGTGGATGCTATGAGCTTCCACTGGCCTAGAGTTCTTCTATTTGCTTAGTGCCAATATAGGCAACTCACCCCAACATGGAGACATAGCATGCACAGCAATAAATAACCACATGAGACTTGTTTGTGGGAAAACATTTTGCTGCAGGTTTATTTCATAAAAGAATTATGCCAAAGTGGTGGGTTAACTTACGGGCAATCCAAGGGCAGGCAGCGGTGACTAACCTAAGCTGCCCTGCCTGCCTGAAGAGCCAACTGCACCGTGGCCAACCCAATCGGTGCTACCATTTTGTGGGGTTTATTTCCCATAAATACAGTGGACCACCAGTCCATCCCTTTACTCACGCCTTTTTAGGGGCGTGTCCAGGCAAGCCCCCGGTTGCTCAGGCTTACAACCACCCGAAGGACTAGCGGGGCGCCGTCGCTTTCCTCCAGGGTCCTGCCGTAAAGACTCCTGGGGTTGTTTGGCTTCTGCACCCTATTGTGCTCCTGAAGAGGGTACTCCTATGTACCATTCAGCCTCCGGATCTCCCTGTAACTCCGCCAAGCCCTGGATGTGGCCACCGTCATATCTGGGCCCCCCCCACCATGGCAGGCCTATAAACTCCTGCAACCTGCAGATACCAGTCCTTCCAGCTGGACCAATTCCCTACCAACCTCTGGCAGGAGTGCCCCGTCCCTATCGGGGTCCCTGTTGTGCTTGCGCTAACGCGGCCATGCCTAATTTACCAAGCCCTTCTTATTTCATTTGATGGGCATGTACTTGGCTTAATTTACCCTTTTGTAGGGAAAGTTCAACGGCCTCCCCGGAAGTTGGGAACTACTGTTCTCCTCTTTAACCACAGTTCCAAGATGTGTTCCTCTGGTGCCCTCTGTGCTAATGTGCCTTCTGATTAGGAGGTTGGCTGGGCCCTGTATTTACCACTCACTGCCCAGGCCCCGGCTTCAAGATTCGCGGGTAAGCGTAAAGATGTGTGCCTTCATGGCCACGAGTATGTTTGATTAAATACTTTATTGTTGTGGCCAACACAATACCCTTATCTTTATCCGCTGACCTCCATTTGTTTAATTGTACAGCACCGACCAGGAATAGGACCCCGTGGGGATATAAAACAGCTCTCTTTGTAACCACAGTTCTGTGTGATACCCACCATAACGCACAGTGTGCAAGTTTGTGCATTTTCTTTTGGGGATGACTAAGCCCTTGTTTTCCCCCTTACTTGGAGGGTCCCCAATACGAGGGTTCAGCCTGATGACCAAGTGCCGCACCAGCAAGTGAGCATGTTGACATGCCTCGGATTTAAACTGCGTCATGTCCTTTCGAGGACGCCTGGTGCTCCTCTCCCTCCTAAAACACAACAAAGTGGATCTAAAAACAGGGTGAGGCCTGGGGTCCCCCAAGAACTCTGCTACATATTACGTCCTTAATGCCTGCCAAACCCATCAGCCTGACTGCGATCTGCAGATGCTGGTGTCCCCACCCTACCGTATGTAGCCCATAGCCAGACTATTGCTAAAGGTATACCAGTGTGCAGAAAGGATGCCAAAGCTTTTGGGTAGTGAGAACCCAGGGTAAGACATATGAACAAAGATTGCCTGCACCTTCTTACTAAGGTTGGAAGATGAGTTCTGGTGATAGTCAGCATAACTGCTCCAAACCCAATTTCTCAACACTATTGACGCCACGGCACACTTGTTGGAATGCCAAACTAACGCAACCCACCTGGCTGAAGGGCGCAGAGTATACAGCTTAATTGCCAAAACCCATTACCCACACTCCTCTTTACAGTATTCTGCTTCAAGTCATCATTGCCTGCAAGTCCATCACCGTCTGACTGCGGTCCTTAGCTGCTGAGTCACCCTGCTGATGTCCCCACCCAGCATGAGCAGCCCGTGCCAAACTTCTGCTAATGTATACCAGGATGCTGACAAGTGGATGGTGAGAACGAGAGGAGGACAGTCTGAACAGAATCCAATCTAACTGCAGACTTTAAATGGATGTTGTGTTGCTGTACTGGTGCACTCACCATGGCGTGGATTGCCCAGCACCCGGATTGCAGCTGTTGCCGGGATGCAGGGGAGGAAATGTAGATATCTTTAATACACTTTGTCAGCCAGAGTCCTCCACAAGTGTTCCCCACACCTTGAGGACCCTGCCCCCTTTTCTGGGCAACCACTCCTACCCCACCTGGCTGGACCAGCCATGGGGCAGGCAGTCTCTAACAATAAGTGAAGCGTCCTGTGGTACCCACTGGATATGTTGAGGCACCTTCCCGTTAACTGGCCACTAAGTTTGCACCTCACCCGTTTTCTTGATACAACTATATTGAACCAATGTTGTGTCATAAACCAGTACCCTTGGGAAATTGTCTTTTGTGCCTCACCAAGTCCATCAGTCCCTTGCTCAGTTTAACCGAATTAAAATCTTGCAGTATCTACATACTTTCTAGGATGAAAGGTTGATAGAACCCAATGGGGTTTGATCCTATGACCTTGAGGTCGAAGCCACCACCTGACCCAGCAGGAAATCGGTCCAGGTTTTCTTTGCCATGACCCCTCCTATGCCCCTTGAACTCACAATTTAACCTGCAAGTGGCCATGTGGCAGGCACCAAGCGGGACCCGGCAGTCCTATTCAGCCTTCATATCCTTACAGCATAGCAGCACTCACTGCTGCAAATGCCTGGGTGCACGAGCATCCAATACTCGCCCCTATTTAATTCAGTAATTATTTAAATTAATTTAAACAGTGTATATGAATCAGGGCCGGACTGGGAACAGAAACCGGCCCTGGCAAACTGCTCAGCCGGCCCCCCCTGGGGTGAGGGGGAGTGCAGCCTAGCAGTTTGCGAGGGCCGGTTTCGGCCGATTTTGTTACAGGGGGCCGATATTGCCGACCCCGGTAACAAAAACGGCCCCCAGGGGCCCAAAACCGGCCCCCACCCTAGCAGCCTACCGGGGAAACGCCCGGTGCCCACTATGGCCAGTCCGGCCCTGATATGAATGAACCAATGCACAGGCAATTGAAAATTTCACACGTACTGTAATATGACACATTTTTGACTTGCCCGTCAACTTAAGTTGGTCGCCTTAGATCTATTCGAGTGATCAGTGCAAGTGCATCCAACAGAACCAAGTTTGGCTGATAAGTGACCCCAATTGAACTCAGACAGAAGCTTGATGTGAGTGGGTTAGCCAAATGTTGCCTGGATGTGGTGGACTTACCCCACCCCCACGTGCAGCAAATTACTGTACAGCTCTGTTCACACTCCCCAAGCTGTATAAATATTAACAATGTGAATGGTCCAATGACAACAATGTCAAAATCTTAGATTCCCAGTTTATGTTCTAATGCAGCCCCCCTTATAGAGGGTCCTGCCAGGACCCCTCTGTCTCACTGAGTGAAACTAGCTACTTCGCACTTAACGCACATGTATGTCATTCAAGAGAGACACCTAGCCACAAGTTGGCGCACTGCTGCTAGGAGAGGATACAATCCGTTGCACCCGGCTCTATGTGGCCATCTGCTAACATTTGGATGACCAGGACATTTTATATAGCTATTTTGCAATTGCATCTGACTTGAGGGGGACATCTAGTAATGACTTTTGTCCTGCAGCTATGTGAAATACCCAAAACTGACGGCTTTGCCCGTCCAGGTTTCTGTTGTAGGGACAGAGTCGAGCACAATGCCCCCAGGTGTGCACGCATTGCCTGCTGGGAGTATAGAGGCCATACATACAAAGCCGCAACCAAAATTGCATTAAAGTTGTGTGCCCGGGCCTGTTGAAAGTGCACTTTTATTCCAGTCTGTAATATTGCTGCCCCCCCTTGAGTGACTGTACCGCCCATGAGTCTCCCACTGCAACGCTGAACCAGTAATGTAAGATAAGTTGGCAGGAGACCTGGGGTGGGTAGGTGCAGAACTTCTATACCAACCACCGCATAGCTGTTGGCGACTACTGGTGAGGACTTGGCCCCAAAGTAGCAGAGATTGCTCCAGTGGTGCGGGCCTTGCACCCAAAGGACTTATGCACCCTGAAACGTGAGGCCATATAGCTCTCTACTCGAGTACTTTAAACCCATGGCTTCACCCCCCCTCACAATATGCAGGTGCTTAAAGGCGTGTCAATGGTGCTTGCATTGCTCGAATAGCACTGACTGGGCCTCTAAAAAAATAGATTTAACACATACAAAATACCTTTACAACCCTCTGCTGTATCAGGTTGGGAGGCTCAAATATCTAAAAACTAAGCGGGAAATGGTGAGCATTGCCGAGGCGGTAAGAACTGTTACGTGTACCTCCCATAATGAGGACGCATTTGATTTGTGTCAGCCGTTGAGTTTCCCTGGCCCCTCAAGAAAATACCACGTGTTTGTTCCATTTAAAAAATAAATATATAAATAATTTAAGATTTTACAAGGCCAGGCCAAATACTTTGTTCGGACTCTATATCAATCGTCCTTCATTCTCAGCCTGTCTTTGCTCTGTGTTGTTTAATGCTCCGCCCTGGGTAACCTGGGGCTCTAACCAGGGCCGGACTGGCAACCGAAACCGGCCCTGGCAAACTGCTCGGCCGGCACCCCCTGGGGTGAGGGGGGGTGCAGCCGAGCAGTTTGCGAGGGCCGGTTTCGGCCGATTTTGTTACAGGGGGCCGATATTGCCACCCCCGGTAACAAAAACGGCCACCCAGGGGCCCAAAACCGGCCCCCACCCTAGCGGCCCACCGGGGAAACGCCCGGTGCTCGCTACGGCCAGTCCGGCCCTGGCTCTAACCATTCTTTACTTTGCAGTTTGCACGTGGCTCCTGATGACCAACGATCGCTCGACTGTTCATGTTAGGGTTATTGGTTTCCACTTCTACGCTACCCTCCAAAAGGACCTCTGAGACCAGCAGAGAAACCCAATGACCTATTCACGTAATATGTGCTTGCGATCTGCATTGTACAGCAGGCGTGTTCACCCACTGCGCTACCCTACATGAGGCAAAGCTTCTCCGGTCCTTCGAGGCAGCAGTCGCTCTTCACACCAGAAGTCAAATACAACTAGTAGCTGTTCACGGTAAAACGGCGAAGCAGTGTCACTCGGTGGTCTCAAGCCTTGTTGCCCGCAGAGATTGCAGGACCATGTGAGGCTTTTTCTTTAGCATGGAAGAAACTGCGTCATGAAGCTCTCCCAGCCGGTGGCCTAAAACAGTTGTGCCACAGAAATTGCTGGAACACGTGGGGCTTCCCTTAGCGAAAGAAAGCTAAATTACCTCATGAAACTCTCCCTTTAAAACTAATACCGAATTGCAGAAATTATAGAGCAGAGGTCTCGACGGACTTTACCGGAGCACCTAGGTACTTGCACATGGTCATAAGTACTGTTGACAGGTATGTGTAGATTACGTTATTTGATTGCATCGAAAATTACGTTTGACTAAGAAAATAGTGCATCTCTCACTGTTAGTTTAACTTGCCCTTATTTTCCATTCAAGGTCTGTTATTTTAAATGGAGTTATTTAAACGTGAAAGACCAAGAAAATAGTTACAGACTATTTTGTTCTTTTTAGCCACACCTTTGATCCTACCCTCATGCTGACTGACCTTCCCCCATTGGACTCAGGATCACAGCTCCCATACTTTTTTAATGCACATCAACAGCTGCCAGCATTTTGGTCACGGCACTTCAGCCATAGACTAATTTCACTGTTAGAGACCGCATTCTTACACCCTAACTCATCCTAGACAAAGCAGGTCCCTTGAGTGCCACAGGATACCTTGACACTGTGTGCCTCTTCAGACCAAAATGAAGCTTTGCTTGTAAGCAAAGCTTTTAAAACTAATCATAATAATAATATTGCTGAGGATCCCGCAGTTCACCCAACAATACATTTTGCATAAGACAAGACAAAACAAGCAATGTCAAAGTCAAAAGGTAGATTGCCAGTGCTAGACTTATCGGGTTTGCAGCTGCAAATGCTTCGTGTCATTGGTCTAAGAATTGAACGACTTCATTTCTGCAGGTTTCCCCTTACGTTCCCGCAGACATTTACAAATATTTCCGCAGACCTTACATTTTTTTGGGGGACCAGCGCAGATTTGAACTGTCTCCAGTCACTTGCCAGCATGGTAGAGGTGGGCAAGCCAACAAATTCACCCTGAGGGCCTGGCCAGCGCTGGGGGTCTGGATGGGTTTTAAGAGCTCGCGGACCAGTTGAGCCCAGGAAACGTTTGTCACAAAAACTGTGCAACAAACACCATATAAAATGATGATAAAGACTGTGCAACAAACACCATATAAAATGATGATAAAAACTGTGCAACAAACACCATATAAAATGATGATAAAGGCTGTGCAACAAACACCATATAAAATGATGATAAAGGCTGTGCAACAAACACCATATAAAATGATGATAAAGGCTGTGCAACAAACACCATATAAAATGATGATAAAGGCTGTGCAACAAACACCATATAAAATGATGATAAAGACTGTGCAACAAACACCATATAAAATGATGATAAAGACTGTGCAACAAACACCATATAAAATGATGATAAAGACTGTGCAACAAACACCATATAAAATGATGATAAAGGCTGTGCAACAAACACCATATAAAATGATGATAAAAGCTGTGCAACAAACACCATATAAAATGATGATAAAAGCTGTGCAACAAACACCATATAAAATGATGATAAAGACTGTGCAACAAACACCATATAAAATGATGATAAAGGCTGTGCAACAAACACCATATAAAATGATGATAAAGACTGTGCAACAAACACCATATAAAATGATGATAAAGACTGTGCAACAAACACCATATAAAATGATGATAAAGGCTGTGCAACAAACACCATATAAAATGATGATAAAGACTGTGCAACTGAATTGAGAGGCAATTATTAACACTGACTGTTTTATTTATTTATTTTATTTGATCAATAGCATGATCATACTCACATATCATAAAACACAACACATATTAAAAAAATCTCATTACATAAATTCATCGCTAATATATACGAGTAAAAAGAATTAGCAGCATAACACTGACTGTTGTTAAACATGAGCTTAAAAATTACACAATTTGTTAAAGCCCGGAAAATTCCAAGGAATTTGGTTTCCCATTGTTTCATTCAGCCACTAGATGGATATCTATTTTCGTCTCCTGTTTTACATCAAAAGATATTTGTTTGTTTATTTATTGGAGCCACAGGTTGGCGCACAAGCAGGCAGAATGCACATTCAAGATCGGCTCGCTTTGGGCTCGAGCGCCCCAAAAGACCTCAAGCTAAGCTAGAGCCAGGCATTTAGCTCGAACATACAGTGGCTCACCCGCTCTAACCACTGGTAGACTGATTCAGAGCTCTTCCAGCTACAAAATTGCTTGCTTGCTCAAAAGTGTGCGCACCCCCACCCCCTCCCCCCAACTCAAGCTGCACCCCTGCTGGGGCTTGAACTCTAGTGTAAGGGGGGAAGGGTGAGGCCCGACGTCGCGGTTGCCTCTGAGCTTCGCACTTGCCAACAAACCGGTGATATGGTTGAGCATAAGTGTGGAATTAAGCGACGCTCAACCATGCAGGGTCCAAATCGTTTCCTAAAAGGTGGGAACACCGAGAACGGTGCTTGCGCTAGCTCACCTAACCACGGACGGACCCCGACGCTCCTCCGCTCATCCTGCTGTGGCCTTAAAGTTCCTCTCGTGCTGGCACCCAGACGGCGTGACCAGGAGTAACCAAAAGGACACTCAGATCTCTGTGCCACTTCTCCCAGGGGTATGGAGTTTGAACGTCAGAGACTAGAGGCCTTTGGTATTGCTCTTGACATAGTGCTTTCCAGAACTCGAGAATGGAAAGCACTTTGCAGATCTATGACATTGGACTTTTTCCCAATTGGTGTTCAGCTGGGAATTTTATTCCTTATTATGTGAGGGGAAAACAATTTTGAAGTTCTTGAGAGATGGCTTCTTGGTGGGTCTGGCAGTCTCCACCTTGCAGAACCAGGAGGCAGCCATCGAAACAATTAGAGGCCCGTGCTTTACTTGGGACCTGATTTAGATATCGGCGGACGTGTTACTGTGTCACAACTGGGACGGATATCCCGTCCACCGAAATATAAATCTCATAATATCCTATGGGATATGCGTCACCGTTGTATTGGAGTAACCTGTCCTCCAAAATCGAAATCAGGCCCTAAATGTGATCCATTAGCTTCCCTATTGCTAAGGGGCTTTCACCTGAGGAGACCTGGAATTCATGCTCCTGTCCCTTCATGAGACTTGTCTCTTGTCCTGAACGTGCCACAAGAGTCTCCTTTGAACCCCTTTCATCTGTATCTTTAAGACTTTTTGACTTTGAAGGTATTCTTTGTGGTGGCAGTAGCATCTGGTCAATGGTTGGGTTGCAATTGATGACCAGATCCTTTCTTTCTGCAGAAGATACTCTCTTCCTTTCGTCTTTCACAGGCTATCGATCTCCCTTTTTTCTCCTCCATCTATGGACCAGGAGAATCTCTGGCATTATTTAGGCCTCCATAGGGAACTGTCCATACATTTAAAGAGAACTATTCCTTTCAGGAAAGAAGATTGTTTATCACATTTGAACTTACAACCAAAAGTCGTCCTTCTACAGCAACTTTAAGTCGTTGAGTGCGGACACTCATTTATTTAGTGTACCGAAAGACAGGGGTATACTTAGCTGAGAATGTACAGGGGTGCTCGACCAAGGGAATCTCTTCCTCTTGGAAGCATTGAAAGGGGTGTCTTTGAAGGATATTAGCACAGCTGCCACCTGGTCCACCCCGCACACCTTCATTTCCCACTATAGTTTGAGAATAGAGGAGGTTTGTTCTTCTTTTGGTGCAGCAGTGTTATCAGCCGTACGTTCATTGGTTGTTGGTTTCCTTTCCATTTTGTTTGATGCATAAAGCTTACCTTGGTGCTGTGTTTTGTTTCTATGGTGATATATGTGATAATAATTTTTTCATTGATGGCTTCTTGGCATATGCTCATTATTAGGACTGGGATGAGGAAGACGGACCGGGTAGGCAATGACTCGGTTACTTAACGATAATCTTCATTATTCAGAATCATGGTCGTCCTCGTCACAGTCCTAGGTTCCCTCCCTTGGGGAAGAGGAAAAATTGCTTTGGTCGACAGATAGCTTTGTAAATTCAGGAAGTGTATCTAGCTCTGCCCTTCGTGCATGAGTCACAGAGTAGGATATTTCTGTGGCGGCGATGGTGGGAAGGGCACAAGGTTATAATTTATCAAGTATGGGTAAATAATTGTGCGTGAGATGCATAATGGTCATTAGGTAAGAACTGGGACGAGGCAGACGATGACTCGGAGTAATGAAGATTACCGGTAAGTAACCGAGTCATACCCAAACACTGATCTGACCTCTTTTCACCCTGGAAATGGTCGGAAACTAATTCCAGCCAAGAGCTGGAGTAACTCTCCTTCGGGACGGGAAGAGGAACGGATCACAGCCTGATTGACTGGGGACGTCGGGCAAGAGCTTTCTCCATTGAGTAAAATGTTTTCCCAACCGACATAAAAAGAATAAACGGTTCCATTCCGCCTGTGCAGGATTCCATGTGATGGAAAATGATCCCCGCACAAGAGAACAGGACCTGGTGGGACACGTCACATGAGACTCCCAGTAGCATGCCCAGAAACCAGCGCCTGGAACTGCTTTCCAAGTGCACTATTGGGAATATTGGTGAAAACCTCAAAGTAGTAAATTAGGTTTGCTTCTTCACTAGTGAAGAGGGCCAATGTCTTTCAGAAGTGGCAGTAGGGTAGTGATGCCCACCCACATGGCGGGCAGCTTCAAGGATGTTGTTGCCTCCCGACCTCAGCACCTCCCTTGAAGCTTCACGGCGCCACAAGATACAGACCAGATATGGACTGCCCGCACTCGCCTTCACCTCAGAAAATGCCTCGCACAGCAGTCCCTGCCCACACTAACCCAAGGAGCAGCACTGATGGAACATCCATGACCGGCGCATTCACATGCATGTGGTGGACTCCCCACGTATATATGTTGGGCTGGGTCAGCAATAAGACGTGATATCACTTGAGAGACCCCACCAGTTATCTGGAGCAGGTCTAGATGGGGCATTCTGGCACTTTGGCCTTTCCTTGCTGGGCTGCAGAGAGCAGCTTTCTGAGCCGATGGGCTGCCGCGTGCCAACCCTTCCCCCAGGGACTCCTTTCACTTGCGGCCTCCTGCAGTGTGGGCCTGGTTGGATCTTGGTTTCCAGTACGACCCTGATTTGGATTAGGAAAAGCCAGCGTCAACAACCCGATGGGGCAGACCAGCCACTCTGCCCATACTCCAGGGGACACTGCCTTGAGATCTCTCTGACTGCATAGCTGACTTGTGAGCGTCCTCTGGAGTGTGGGGCGTTGTGGAACTCGTATAGTGCAACAACTGGAGAGAGGCTTTTGGGCCCTAGTGCAAAGAGACGACCATCGGTTGTCACATTAAACACTACACAAACAGGTAACTCATAGCAGCGTTCCTTGGTCAGTGGTCAATGACAACGTTCTGAAGGAGAGTTCCAAATATTAGCGGCCAAAACCAAATAGGGTTGACCACCGACTTTACAATTGTTAGGGTTGGCATGTGAATGACCTTGAACCGTTCATTGCTAACATACTGTACTTTATACATGCTCTAAGGCTGCGATTCTTGAAAGTGCCTCTTTTTGTATGGTCACCCTCCAAATGTTTGGGCTGCAGCTGCTAGTTTTTCTACTATGAGGTGAACTCGGCCCTGCTGACCTGGCCCCAGTGCATGTGCTCTGAGCCTTCAAAGGGTATGTGCAATTGGCTAATCCATGATTATTTAACTTACTCATAAGTCCCTAGTATACGGCACAAAGTGCACCCAGGGCTTATAAGCTATATGGCACCAGTGGCCTCTAGCACGTATTGTTCCCCCTCTGCTGTGGCAAAGTGAAGACATGGCCCTAGGTCTGCCCACTGCAGCGTAGTCGGGCAGCTTTTACGCTGCGAGCTCGACATGGCACAACAACCCTTTTCCATGTCCAAACACTCAGTTTGAATATTTGTAAGCCATCCCTAAGGCAGGCCTTACTAGCACATAAGGCAGAGTGCTAGATAATAAAAAGAAGGAAATGTTGAATTGAAACTTTACATGTCCTCACAGCAAAAGATCTATATTGTCGTTTTCACTGTAGTAAGGCTGGTAGTCACGTTGGCTAACATTGGATTAACATTGGGATTCACTAGCCCATGCATCCATTTGAGACCACCAAATATAGTATATTGCTGAAGTCTATTTTAAAATAACTCATAATGCAAAGGTGACTTTAGAAACTCACCACTTACGTGCACGAAAGTTCTAGTAGCTGTTTCTGATTAACTAGAGCATTTGTCACCTGAGACAGCCCGCTGCCCTCCTCACAAGAGGTTGAAGCACTCTTGGAAAAGGGAACAAAAGGACTATTGGTGGGAGAAGGTGGCAGGATGGCGAGAGGGCTGTGGCCACAGATGGCCCAGCTTCAAACGGGCTACTGCCTGTGATTGCCCAATATGAGCCACACCTTATCTTACCCACTCATTTGTCTAGGTAGATAGGCTGGCATCTTTTCCAGAGGGGAAAACCTGCTGCAAAACTGGTTTTCTAGGAAGAGTGGCTAATTAGACTGGACACACCTCAGTGGTGTGTCCATGGCTCTGTCCCAGGCAAGAAAGGTCCCGACATCTTGACTTTGGGCAGAGAGATGCACTGTGGGATTGTTTAGTGCCATGCCCACAGGAAATGATGTAAAAGTAGGTAGTGTCAACCCATGGGAATAGTAATCCAATTGGCTAGTGAGTCCTTCCCACCCACAAACTCAAAATTGGGATAAAAGTGGCCCCCTGGCCTCCAGCGTCAGAACTCCTCTGGACTCGGAAAGAACTCGGAAAGAACAGGAGAAGGACTGCACCTGCTGAAGCTTTGGACCTCAGAAAGAAAGGCTGCACCAAGGAAGACAGCACCTGCTGCACCTATCCAAGACAGGACTTCAGAAAGAGAATGTGTGCTCCTGCTCTTAAATCCGTGAAGAGAGACCTCAAGGGCTGGACCTGGTCCCCTCCAGCCAACGACCAGAGAGTGGACTCCAAGGGCTAGTTGGCTAGCCTCCTGTCAAGCTTCAGTGACACAAAAGCTAAAGAAGTCCTGCACCTGCGAAGTGCCCAGCTGACCAGTTCGCCCTGGACTTGCCTTGGACCTCGCTGGTGTAGCTAAGAGATCAAGTCCTATCCCCCAAGAGGTCCCTCTCAAGTCCTGGACCATCGGCAAGTTCTAGAGTGGACTTCTTCTCACCACAGAACTGAAACTTGTGAGCCAAAGATAATATTTCCAGAGCCCATAGTCCAAGGCTCATAAGACTATTGACACTTTGTAGGTAGCCTCAAATGAAGCTGAGAAGCAAGCTTTCACCGGACCCCTGGACTTCGCCTGACTGCTGACGTTGAAGCCAAGGCCAGACTCAAACAGCAAAGGACACCGCTGACTTCACCGTCGACAAGAAGAAGCAGAAAAGTTTCTAGGTGCGGCGGTAAAATCTTGACCGGCACCAACCCCGCACTTGCATTAGACCCTGACGTCCATTGCAGTTGGCCTGAAGCTTTGAGTTTGTCACAGACCCTCGTGTTCAAGGCTCATAAACTACCACTCGAAGTGAAAAGCAGTGATTCACAAAGTTTTAAAAACTTTTCCAAACTTTTTTGAGTGAAAAGCAGTGATTTATAAAAATCTTACAAAGATCATAACGCATGTTCCCATCATCTGATTTTTGTCATTTTGGCGTCTATTTAAATATAAAAATATACTCTATTTTTATAAATTGGAGTGGGATATGTATTGTGTTGACTTTCTTACTTTTTGACTGTTTTGGTATTGATAAATGCTTTACACTTGTTTTCCTTTGAGTGACCTTGACTGTTCCGTGCCACAGCTACCCAGGACTGGGCTTACATTTGATTTAAAGAACCTTAACTGGACTTGATATGGAATAGCGATATTATCACTTGGTGAGGTCTCACAACCACCCCAACCAATAACCAGTTTTCTCACATTAACCTTATGACTTCTGTGAACTCCACTGAATTATTCCTGGAATCCAGGGCCACCACTGAGTCATTACTGAAAGTCCAGGACCCCCGGTCTAAGCAATTTCTATGATCTGAACCGCAAAACAATACACAAAAATACAAAAACAAGCATACACCAAAGAAATACCCAAATATTGAAAAAATCACATTCAAATATATAACAAGATTTCGCATTTTTAATTTTGCTTCTTTTTGTGTATATATTTTCATTGATTTTAATTTATTGATTTTAGTATTATCTAATTTTGTGAAACAGTTGCGGATCCCCTGAGTAGGCCTTGTCGACCCGAGGGGTCCTCGGACCACAGGTTAAAAACTACTGTTCCATGGGGCTTTGCTTATGATATCTTCAGCTACTTGCTGTTTTGGCTCAAAAACCTTCAGTCATTGGCTTGAGATACTGCCAATCACACCTTGGCTCAGCCCACATGATCACTTTTGCCTCACCTTCTTTCAGTTGGCTATTTGGATATATCCTGCTACCACTTTTGGAATGCATGAGGGAATATTTTACATCCGAAATATAAATTCTGTCAGCACAATTTTATTTCTTTATTTCATCCATGAAATGGGTACACAAAGCAATCTTTTCTTAATTGTGCTGCAGTCCAGCAGACATTTTTAATTGGTTTTGTCAGCGATCAGTTGCTGGCATCAAACCTAATGGCTTTGCCTATGCTTGTTGAATCTATGGACTGCCATTAAGAGAAGTAACTGAGACCAAAGCCAACGACAGGAGAAGGAGAGTCTGGGATTTTTCATCAAACTTTTAGGCCTGTTTGATGAAAAACTCCATTGAGCAATGCAAAAGTATTTGTTGCGAAACTGGTACATGGGTCCAGCCTACCTCAACCACAGGGTGAACTTCCCCCAACCCATCCGCAAACTGCACTCCTCAGCCCACTTCTTGGTCCACATCCCCGCATCCGCAGGAGCAGCGGCCGTGCCCTCTCACACCTGGCAGCCAAGTCCTGGAACGGCCTCCACCTCCGCACATCACCCACCCTGCAGGAGTTCAAGAATGACCTGAAGACCTGGCTCTTCGACTAATTCAGCCCAGCAGCAGCAACCTCGCCCCCCCAGTGCATGGATACCCTCAGGGGTGATTAGTAGCGCTTTACAAAGAATTGGCGTAGGGCAGCACCGCAAGTCATTTTGCTGCGCTGCCCTATGCCAATTTGAAAGGGCAGGAATGCACCATATTTACAAGATACGGTGCATTCCTGTCCTTTCAGCCAGTGCTGGCACAATTTGGTGTTGGCAGGATTGTTTGTGTGCAGGAAGGGGCCTTCCTGCACAAAAACAACCATAGAGGCGTTTTCCTCGTTGTATGTGTGCTGCAGCAAACATGGAAAGAGGAAAAAGCGAGGAGAAATGAAAACATTCCTCCTCCTTACGCCTGCTCTGGGGAGGCATAAGGTTTTGGCGCTGCCCTAGATTTACGTGATTTTGTCAATCTAGGGCAGCGTCAAAATCCATGAGTGTTGCGTGGGAAACCCCACTGCAACGCCCATGGAACGCCTCCTGATGCAGAGTAAGGCAACGCAGTGCTTTGCGCTGCCTTGCCTTACTCCACATCTATGAGGCCGCGCAAAGCCACGCAGGGTGGCTTTGCGTCGCTGATTGAGAGGCTTGCGCCGCCGGAGCGTCAAAAAAAGTGACGTTCCGGCGGCGCAGGCCTCTTGTAAATCTGGAAGTCACGGTTTAAACATTATATTTGACTTGCGGCTCATGTTTTTGGAGGGCTTTGCTTTTTCTAGACTTAGAAACCTTCTTAAAGGCCTTCGATCAGCACATAAGAAGACGGAGTGATTCCTCTTACCTGTGCCTACCCTGCTTCAAAGGATGGCCTTGCCTCAAAAGAGATTTTGGGGGTTCAGCCTTCGATTCTCTGTGCCTCACCCCGATGCATCCTCCTTGCTAGAGGCTGTGGCACATCTTTCATGTCTAGTTGGACTGCAGCCGCCTCAGTATAGCGCTAAGAGCCTCTTCCTGAGCGTCCAAACTCAGGTCGACATGTCTGAGAGATGCGCTGTAATTTTTAACAGAGCGCCTAGAGGACACTGTGCCTGGACAGGTACATGTGATACTGTGTTCTAGGCCTGGAGGTTAGGAGCCCAAATCCCACCCCGCAGGTTCCAAGGTTGTGGCTCCTCTCGAGTAGGCGTGTGAGCTTCGCAGCGCTACTTAAGCAGCCACTGAACCTCAGCTGGAGGTTCACCACTCCCTGAAACTAATGGCCAGCCTTTACTATGAGTCCTGGGCTCTGATACCACAAACATATCAAGCACAGAAGGAGTGGTGGGCGAGCCAACAAATTAACAGGGAGAGCTGAGCCAGAGCCGATTCAATGGTCTGGCTCGGATCTTAGAGCCTGTGCACGAGCCCAGCCCTGAAAATATGTGCTCCGTAAATCATACAACAAACCACGTAAGATATGATAACGTCTATTTTAAATCGCAAAAAATATTTATTTAACACATGGAAATTTTACATTAATAGCACACATTATAGCACTGCACTGACAAGTACTTATTAACAGTGATAGTTTTATACAGCTGGTATTCTCATATTTGAAAGTGCTTTCATACGCAATAATGAAGAGAAAAGGTTTGGTGAAATAAAACATTTTCCCAAGATCACACAATTTAAGCAGGGTAGCCATGATTTATACAGGTTTCCTGGTTTCACTCTGCACAAATCAGCCAGTAAACGGGTATCTATTTATCTTTCCTTATGGTAAGGCTTTGTTTTGACCTCCTAGTGAATTCCTCTGCAGTTTTTAAGTTACAGCGTGAACTCAACCCGAAGGTATTGGAGAGCTTTATAAATGAGCACCAATTACATTGCACAAGGTCCCATGCATTGTTTATAGCCATGGGGAGATTAAGCAGGTTGCCCAGAATCGCAGAATATTGAGCCAACACTGAGACTCGAACCTGGATCCCAATATCCACTGTCGGCACCTCTGTCCACAATACCACATGCTGGGTAGAGGAGGGAGGCTGAAGCCCACATGAAAGCTCGACTCGTTATGGGATCGAGGTTCCAACAGGACCTCAAGCTGAGCCAGAGCAAGGCTTCAGGCTCAAGCCTGGCTCGAGCTTTCAGCGGCTCATCCACCTCAGAAGGCCCCGTCCCGTGAGCACACCTGCAAAGATCCAGAGGTAAACAAAGGCTTTTTTATGCCATGGTCTCCAGCTTTACTACCCGTCATCTGTCTTTTTGGAGGAGGAGCTAGAGCGCCCCAGGTGCAGGCCCTGAGAGTTTCTTCCTCTGCCTGGTGCCTGGACCCACAATGGCGGTCATTAATGCTGCAGTGCAGCTTGCACTGGGAGTACCAATCAGGCTTCAGGCCAGGCTGCAGCACTGAAACCGCCTCTCTCCAGGTAGTTGGTAAAGGCTACATGGTCCTTCTGGGTTTTACACCATAAAGAGGTTCTTAAAGCTCGGGTCAGTGAAAGTCGAACAAGCATTGGCAATGCCTATAGGTCTGGCTTTTAAGGAATGTTGTACGGTAATGTGAAGCATTAAAAGAAAATAGCATGAGAATGGATATGTATTTGTGTGGGAGCAAAGAACTGTAGAATAATAGTGGTGCAGATCAGGTGACAGTTGGACTTTCAAGCCAGACCTAAACATCATTGTAGGTTTATGACTGTCCTCCTAACATCTGTGCTGCTGAGAAAGAAAAACACCATACATTATCTAGTTGTCTAAGGCACTTTAATAGCATGACAATGTCATGTGTGCACCCCTGAAAATTCAAGCTCAGGCAGCTGCATAAATAAACAAAATGATCAGAGCTGTGTGGATGGCAAGCACTTTTTTTGTGGAAGCGCACAACTTCTGCCCAATCAAAACATATACTCCTTGCTCCCAAAATGTGGCTGGAGCAAAAGCCCCTCTCCAGTGATGCTCACATATTTGTTTGGTGAGACCTGCACTGTCAAGTCAGACTATAAAAAGCGGTCCAGAGGCCCCATCGAAGGTGAAAGGTGAGGCTTATCAAGTTATCATCCAGTCTTGTTACTTGTAAGCTTTGACGAGAGGTCAGGAGGGTTGGGACAAAGGGTATCTTCATCACATTGTGTCATCCATGGGGAGCAAAAGTAGTCAAGTTTTCTTCAGGTAAGTCATGAATTTCCAGGGTGCGTGACAGCAGCGAGGAGCAGATCACACCTCTTTTTCTTAACTGAGGGACTGACCGCTGGCCAGCCTTAAACTTCTTAACTGAACTGACTTGTGTTCTAATCCCCCATAAAATGGACATATTGCTTCCAGTTCCAAGCTCCCTCTCCAGGGTATTGGCCATACTCTCTTCTCTTTGCTCCAGTCATTCCTTGGGGCGGCTTCTCAGAGAGCCCTTGGTACACCGACCCTTGTCTGCTTCTGGTGTAATCTACACTTAGGAACGAGCCTTTCTATAGGACAGAAGACCAACATGCACCACTATCTGGTAAGTAATGCAGAAGCAGACTAAAGTAACAGTGCACTTTATTGAGAGCAGCCACACACGGCAACATAACAGCATCCAGGCAGGAAGAAAGCAGAATAGGACTTACAACATAAATTAAACAACAGCAACTAAATGGACCAATTAAAATATAGGAGCATTGGATGTACCACATTCTGAAAATAAGTACTTACTTGTATTACATGAAAAGGTAACTACACACTGGCTGCCTGGGAAGATTTGCTTTCAGATCTGCCTGGAGCCAGTTAGCCTTCACTCCGGTGTCCGCGATGCTTGGGGCCCGGTCCACACCCTATAAGCCATTTATAGCCTCCCATTTTGTGCACAGCCTAGACTTGTCTAGAACAGGTGAATTCCCTGGGGTAGGCTCTGGCCTGTCTCTCTTGGCCTGTACATTATTTTGTCCATTTGGTGTCTGGCCCACCACTTCTGTGTAAAATATAGAGGAACAATGCCCTGTACTAGATTAACAGGGAATGTGAATTGTGAAGGTGACACACCTTTTTATTGGCCCCGGCTTCCTGCCAATGTCACCCAGAAATGGACAAGAACTGCCCTCCAGAACCAGTCCTATGTATTTGCTCTAGACTGGGAAGGGCATTCTAGAAGCAATTAACTTATGCAGTGATCGCTATAAAAGACAACAAATTAATAAATAAAAATAAAGTAGTCTGCAGTCAGCTCAAAAAGGCTTACGACCAGGACAGCCATGCTATTATTTCACTCAGGGCTGGGACCAGATCACAATGACTGGAGCAACCTTGCTGATGTCCCCAGCCTTGGGAGATGACCTGCTAAGATGCCAGGTGAGGAGAGTTACAACACTGACCAGAGGACAAAGCGAAAGGCCCAGCTGGCTGCAGACCTACATGGAGGTCGGCTCAAGGACCTGATCTTTCCTGGAGCCATGAGGAATGTGCAGCCAAGCCGAGAGCCTGACCCATCCTGGAGCAACGAGGAACGTGCAGCCAAGCTGAGAGTCTGATCCATCCTGGCGCCATGAGGAACGTGCAGCCAAGCCGAGAGTCTGATCCATCCTGGTGCCATGAGGAATGTGCAACCAAGCCAAGAACCGGATCCATCCCGGAGCCATCAGGAACGTGCAGCCAAGCCGAGAACCTGATCCATCCTGGAGCCATGAGGAACGTGCAGCAAAGCTGAGAACCTGATCCATCCTGGCGCCATGAGGAATGTGCAGCCAAGCCGAGAACCTGATCCATCCTGGAGCCATGAGGAACGTGCAGCCAAGCCGAGAGTCTGATCCATCCTGGTGCCATGAGGAATGTGCAACCAGGCCAAGAACCGGATCCATCCTGGAGCCATCAGGAACGTGCAGCCAAGCCAAGAACCTGATCCATCCTGGAGCCATGTGGAACGTGCAGCCAAGTCGAGAACCTGATCCATCCTGGAGCCATGAGGAATGTGCAGCCAAGCCGAGAACCTGATCCATCCTGGAGCCATGAGGAATGTGCAGCAAAGCCGAGAACCTGATCCATCCTGGCGCCATGACGAATGTACAGCCAAGCCAAGAACCTCATCCATCCTGGAGCCATGAGGAATGTGCAGCCAAGCAGAGAACCTGATCCATCCTGGAGCCAAGAGGAGTCTACAGCCAAGCCAAGAACCTGATCCATCCTGGAGCCATGAGGAATGTGCAGCCAAACCGAGAACCAGATCCATCCTAGAGCCATGAGGAACGTGCAGCCAAGCAGAGAACCTGATCCATCCTGGAGCCAAGAGGAGTCTACAGCCAAGCCAAGAACCTGATCCATCCTGGAACCATGAGGAATGTGCAGCGAAACCGAGAACCTGATCCATCCTAGAGCCATGAGGAACGTGCAGCCAAGCCGAGAACCTGATCCATCCTGGAGCCATGAGGAATGGACAGCCAAGCTGAGAACCTGATCTATCCTGGAGCCATGAGGAATGTGCAGCTAAGCCTAGAATCTAATCCATCCTGGAGCCATGAGGAATGGGCAGCCAAGACGAGAACCTGATCCATCCTGGAGCCATGAGGAACCTGCAGCCAAGCTGAGAACCTGATCCATCCTGGAGCCATGAGGAACATGCAGCCAAGTCGAGAACCTGATCCATCCTGGAGCCATGAGGAATTTGCAGCCAAGCCGGGAACCTGATCCATCCTGGAGCCATGAGGAATGTGCAGCCAAGCCAAGACCCTGATCCATCCTGGAGCCATGAGGAATTTGCAGCCAAGCTGAGAACCTGATCCATCCTGGAGCCATGAGGAATGGGAAGCCAAGACGAGAACCTGATTCATCCTGGAGCCATGTGGAACGTGCAGCCAAGCTGAGAACCTGATCCATCCCGGAGCCATGAGGATCGTGCAGCCAAGCCAAGAGCCTGATCCATCCTGGAGCCATGAGGAACATGCAGCCAAGCCGAGAACTTGATCTATCCTGGAGTCATGTGGAATGTGCAGCCAAGCCGAGGACCTGATCCATCCTGGAGCATGAGGAGTTGCAGCCAAGCCGAGAACCTGATCCATCCTGGAGCCATGAGGAACGTGCAGCCAAGCCGAGAACCTGATCCATCCGGGAGCCATGAGGAACGTGCAGCCAAGCTGAGAACCTGATCCATCCTGGAGCCATGAGGAACGTGCAGCCAAGCCACGAACCTGATCCATCTTGGAGCCATGAGGAACGTGCAGCCAAGCCGCGAACCTGATCCATCCTGGAGCCATGAGGAACGTGCATCCACGCCGAGAACCTGACCCATCCTGGAGCCATGAGGAATGTGCAGCCAAGCCAAGAACCTGATCCATCCTAGAGCCATGAGGAATGTGCAGCCAAGCCAAGAACCTGATCCATCATGGAGCCATGAGGAACGTGCAGCCAAGCCGAGAACCTGATCCATCCTGGTGCTAAGAGGAGTCTGCAGCCAAGCCAAGAACCTGATCCATCCTGGAGCCATGAGGAATGTGCAGCCAAGCCAAGAACCTGATCCATCCCGGAGCCAAGAGGAGTCTGCAGCCAAGCCAAGAACCTGATCCATCCAGGAGCCATGAGGAACGTGCAGCCAAGCCGAGAACCTGATTTATCCTGGAGCCATGAGGAATGGACAGGCAAGCTGAGAACCTGATCCATCCTGGAGCCATGAGGAACGTGCAGCCAAGCTGAGAACCTGATTTATCCTGGAGCCATGAGGAATGTGCAGCCAAGCCGAGAACCTGATCCATCCTGTAGCCATGAGGAACGTGCAGCCAAGCCGAGAACCTGACCCATCCTGGAGCCATGAGGAATGTGCAGCCAAGACAAGAACCTGATCCATCCTGGCGCCATGAGGAATGTGCAGCCAAGCCAAGAACCTGATCCATCCTGGCACCATGAGGAATGTGCAGCCAAGCCGAGAACCTGATCCATCCTGGCGCCATGAGGAACGTGCAGCCAAGCCGAGAACCTGATCCATCCTGGAGTCATGAGGAATGGACAGCCAAGCTGAGAACCTGATCCATCCTGGAGCCATGAGGAATGTGCAGCTAAGCCTAGAATCTAATCCATCCTGGAGCCATGAGGAATGGGCAGCCAAGACGAGAACCTGATCCATCCTGGAGCCATGAGGAACCTGCAGCCAAGCTGAGAACCTGATCCATCCTGGAGCCATGAGGAATATGCAGCCAAGTCGAGAACCTGATCCATCCTGGAGCCATGAGGAATTTGCAGCCAAGCCGAGAACCTGATCCATCCTGGAGCCATGAGGAATGTGCAGCCAAGCCAAGACCCTGATCCATCCTGGAGCCATGAGGAATTTGCAGCCAAGCTGAGAACCTGATCCATCCTGGAGCCATGAGGAATGGGAAGCCAAGACGAGAACCTGATTCATCCTGGAGCCATGTGGAACGTGCAGCCAAGCTGAGAACCTGATCCATCCCGGAGCCATGAGGATCGTGCAGCCAAGCCAAGAGCCTGATCCATCCTGGAGCCATGAGGAACATGCAGCCAAGACGAGAACCTGATCCATCCTGGAGCCATGAGGAACGTGCAGCCAAGACCCTGATCCATCCGGGGGCCATGAGGAATGTCAGTGGCATAACACAAGCTCATGATTAAATCCAGAGCAGGGCCCTTTATGTACCTTGCGAGGGGGGGGGGGCGCAACTTTCGTTACGCCACTGAGGAATGTGCAGCCAAGCCGAGAACCTGAACCATCCAGAAACCGTGAGGTGTCTGCAGCTGAGCCGATCCATGCAGGAGCTGAGGAATACACATCCCTGCCAAGGATATTATCCATTCAGGTGCCAGGAGGAATGTGCAGCTGAGCCAAGGACATAAGGACGTGACCCATCCAGAAGCCATAAGGAACATCTAGCTGAGCCAAGGACATGAGACACTCAGCAGCCATGAGGAATGTGCAGCTGAACTGAGGACATGACACATTCAGGAGCCGCAAAGAGTGCACAACGGAGCCGAAGACATGGTCCATCCAAGATCGATGAAAAATATGCAGTCAAGATAGCCCTGGCTGATTGAAGCTCTGAACATTCAGAGTCCTGAAGATGTGCACAAAGCCTTCAAGGGCTGTGCCTGCAGTGAGCCTATAGCATTCATTAACAAGCATGACTTTGCGGGAGACTGTATCACCCAATTTTCAACCGGAGATGAATCACAAGGGTTTCAGTCTCTCGCCCTGGACCTTGAGTGGCAATCTTTTGGCTATGGCTGGTGCCTGGATTCAGGAACAATTTAAACCTTCTCAGTATAGCATAGTTCCAGAGATCCAAAAAACATGATATTCTAGTTTCCAGGATTGAGGGTAGGAGAGGAAATATGGGCAGTCCCCGTCTGTGTCCTCCTAAACCACTAACAAGAACAACGAGGCAGGTGGGACTAATGCATCAAGACAACCAAGGGTATCCTCCAAAGGAAACCTTAGCCAGATGTGGGGAACCCAATGTCCTGCGTGTTCCCCTACACCAAGGATTTTTACAAAACTGTAACCACCCTGAGTGTCATGTTTCATCATTGGCTCACCACAGTCACCCGAGAAAAATCTAGTGGTGAGTGAGTTCCCTGTCCTGGCAAAGATTACTGATTATGTGTAGTGGACTTTGGGATCCTATGCAAGAGTTAAAAATCTCAGACCGTTCCCGAGGTTTCCCCTTCATTTTTAGGTCTCGCCTACGCAGCTCGCATGCGCTGCATAGGAGGGCCTTTAGCCGTTGCTCTGCTCATTTTCAAGCACTGCACTCGTGCTTGTGGCGGCATCCACCTTGTGGGAGCGAGCAGGGGCGCACCACAAGCACGAGTGCAGTGCTTGAAAAGTGAAGACTCTCCCAAGCGCGCGCGCACCACTCGCGGGCTCGCCTCCTGCTCCCCCTCTCTCTCACAACAATTAACTTTCGCGGCCGCGGGGCCGCGCTTGTGTTTCAGCGCTTGTTCTAGTGTTTAGAGTCTTTACTTCCGTTCTGACAGCACATAGAGTAGATATTCAGTAGGTGGCAAACATTTAGCAGGATTGTTACAGTTTGTCAACACTTAGAATCAACATCTTTCTGGTTTTCAAGCTGCCGTTATTTTGAAAGTGAACATGATACAAGTATGCTCCAATTTGTTCGATACTAAGGCCGCATCAGCAAGATAGCTTCCGGTTTTGTTTTTGAAGGTAAATTTCCCACGTCTGAGTATCGGGTTGCATTTATCAATCCTAAATTTGCATGGTTCCACCACTAAGCTGTGTTATTTGTTCAGCTGGATGGCGTTTCATTCCTTTGTCTTGGGTTAAGTAAATAAAACCATGAAAAAAGGATCAATTTTATAGTTGGCCTGTTACTAGTAGCAAAACATGTTTTTATACAGGACTGTATTTCAAACTGGCAATTGCTTTGCAAGCCCCTCGGACCGCCATCCTGATAAGAGTATGATTCTTAAGGCTTTGATTTTCTGTAGAACCCCAGTTTTGCATTTTTTTAAATGTATTTTTCTTGGTAGTAAACTCAAACCCGTAGATGTACCCCTCACCTAGGGATAAAATGTGTCTCAGAGGCGCTACAAAGCAATAGGTCCTAAGAGTGCCCACATAAAATTATTCTTAATGTTAGTCCTTCCCATGTTTTTTTCTGCAGCCAGGGTCTTGTCAACGCCACTTCGGATGCTGATTTAAAGAACACCATAAGCTTAAATTTAATGACATACTGCTGGAGATGGCTTTCTTGTACTGGACTGTAATTGGGGGATTATTGATAGCTTAATTTTTAGGCGTTATTTTAGATAAAATACTTAACCTACAGTGACTCTGTGCTTAATAGCATATCTTTCCTACTGAGACTGTTGCATGGAATTAGTCCATTCATCCCAAAGCCGGACCAGAATGCCTTACTACAATCCCCTGTTCTCTTAAGACTTGTGTAACAAATTGGCAATGCCATTTTTCCGACCTGCAAAATGTGCACCCTGTACCGGTAGAAGGCAGCTGTGCATGACAATTTCACACTGGGGAAAAAAACTTCGAGTGAACGTTAGATTTATTTTCAGGATGTCCTATATTGATGGCATAATTGTACATACAGCTAGCTACCTGACTTAAACAAAGAAAAACTTTGTAGGGCACGGATCTCTCTGGAGCTCAGATTCACTCTTGGACCCGCTGGCCTTCAAAAGATTTTGTACTCGGACCTGTTATACTCTGGCGTGTTATTAGACTTTGCAAATAAATCATTCCTGCTCTCCGTTGCATTACCCCCATGTTACGCTCAAAGGCGACCTTAAACAGCTCATTTCTGAAAGGTGTTTTCATACTCTACCTTACTGTGTTTTGCCTACCACCTTCAGCTTTATTTATGATTGGCTAGAACATAATTAGTTATCGACCATGACTTGCATACATGACTTTCTTTCATTTAAACTAAGATTACAATCTATAGTTATCTGGGTGTCACGACATCTCTCAATTCTATAGAGTGGCTGTACATCCTATATAATCTACTTTTAAACTCTTCATGTTTATCTTCCTTTCTGACCTTTGCATTTGCCACTCCTTGTCCTCCTTTAGCACTGCTTCCCCTCTCTTTATTCTTCTCTGTCTAATTTGCTACAGCTACACTACTTTTGCTCCTCACCTTCAAATTTCTTCTTGCCTTGCAAAAAAAAAGCAGTTCCTTAGTGCAAGGTTTATGCACTCCGTAAATCGTGTGTAAGTTCCTCGCCCACTTGAAGAGTTTTTCTTATTTGTTAGTCTTTCAGCTACATAGATTTTCCCCAGCATTCCTGCTCCCACAATTGTACCCCCGTTGTGTTCTCTGGTCTGATTTTAATGTATATTCATTTTTTTATGATTTATTTGCATTCTTTTAATTTATATATGCATTGATGTTCGTATAACGCTTGCTTGTAAATTGTTCTCTGTTGTAAAGTATGGCAACATGGAGGTGGCATTTTTGCACTAAATTTTGTTTTGCACATAAAATAATTTGTTGTGGCTTATGAGTGCTACAACTATTTTTCCTTTTGTTCCAAAACAATCTGTTGGTATGAGCTGCTTGGAGAATGAATGTGGAATTAGCTGCAAGACTAGCTACCCAGTTTTTAGGTCTCGCCTACGCAGCGCGCAAGCGTTGCTTAGGAGGGGACCTTTTGGAATCGCTCAGGACTTTGGTTCAAACTCGTGCATGTTTTGCACTGTTCTCTATTGGCACTCGTGCACGTTTGGCGTTTCCCTTGCGGGAGCGAGCAGCGGCGCCATCTGTTTTTAATGATCTTGCTCGCGCTTTTGAAACAGATGGCGCCGCTGCTCGCTCCCGCAAGGGAAACGCTGTGCGCCGCTCGATTCACGGCCGCCACACTTCCTGTTCTTTGATGATGCTGCTCGCTCTCCTCCCCCTGCTCTCGCCGGCAGGGGGTTAATGAGCACTCGGATTAGTTATTCAGATTTTCTTGCACTGCTTCAATCCATCCTAGGGAGGAGGCGGCCTGGGATTTCACGCAAAACATTTCCACAAAGATATCTGCTTTTATAGTGGCCGTGGGTAGGGGGAACGGAGGCAGCTGTAAGCGTGATGGTGCGTGCCCAGTAGCCTGTACATGCGTGAGTCAATTTATGTGTATGTTTGTGTATGTGTGTAGTTGCATTTTTTTGTTCCTGGATTGGGAGAAAAAAAAACGTAACAGTGGAAAATGTGTTGATACCATCGCATAGTGACTCGAGTAACCAGACTGGCCCTTTTCCCACGTGATCTGGTCGTCACTCTTTACCCCACAAATCTCTGGGACATTTGCTAAATGTTTGCAGTTTAGCCATATGTTTTAACAGCAGCTCTAAGCGAAAGAGAAGCTTAAGGCGTACTGCAGTGCTTTAAAATCTGTCACAAAACACAATAGATGCAAATAACGAGTGTGCCATTAAGAAAGCTATACGCTGATTCGTCGGGCGGCTTTAAATGGGCTGAGGACGCTTCGGGGGAGCGGACTGGGGGTAGAAGATAGACAACTGTGCGTGCCTGTGTGTGGGAGCTTCGCATGGGAGTTCTTTGCCCATCACTGTCAATTTCCATCTAACTTTCTTTCTTCTTTTTTTTTTTTTTTACAACTTAGCACCCTGCTAAGAGTAGAGCACTGGCCATAGAGTGTAGCTGAGGTCAAGCAAACCTCTTTCTAATATTACAGTAGTCATGTGACGTTCCTCTCCACGCGACATCTCACCATGTAGCAGCCAGAGACTGTGGTGACAGACAGACTCTTTCACCTGTGCGCTAGTTCGCACATTGGTATTTGTGTCCACACCCAGCTGGTCCAGACTGTCACATATGTCTATCACCTTCTCCGTTTCTTAACATTTTACAAGTATAGCGTTGTGGGAAATGGCAGGCGATATATTCCTGGGGCAGGCGGAACAAATCATTCCATTGACAAGTAACACCTTTTATGGCATACAGTTGACGTCAGCGCTGCGCCTACAGATGCGCGCACCTGATTGGGTGCAAATACCTGAACGAGACTATCACAATAACTAGGAGACTCGTTGACAATCGAGGTTCCTTTTAAGTAATGAATGCCAAATGTAGAAAAAGGCTAATAAAGCAGGTTTACTTCCATGAAATTTGGAGCAAATTTATATATTTTGGATTACCCATAAATTCCAGAAGTATCCCTTCGGAAGCTGCAACAGTCATAGCTTCTCAAACATATTCACAGTCGAATCACTTGACTGCACTATTTAAACATGTGGAAATGCTTACCAAAAATGCATCGATCTACAGGATTCGATATTCCCAGCCTACACCATCAGTTTCCTGACTAAGCCTCCACTCCACTGTTTTTCTTTTCACGTTTCAGATTCATTCAACTGATGAAATTCGTGACTCCAGTGCCAGTAAATGCTGGTCACTATTGCATTACTGACACCATTCCCCATAATAATGATGCTAGACAAAGGAGGTTGGGGTCTTCGGAGTAATTGGCTGCCGAGGGCCTAATTAGACTCTTCACAGTCAATGAGTGTGATGCAGACCCCGTCCAAAGCCGCCGTTGAGGGAATTACCATGAACCACTGCTGGACGTTCAGCCGCAGCTCAGCATAGGGCTACAATGGTGCTCAGCTGTGGTAGGATTGTCGGCAGCAGAACAGCACTTGTCCTACAGTGATAAACACGACAGACCCACACGCTGCCCTGCTGGATCATGCAAGAGCATAACACCAGTGAAAGCAGTAATGCCTTCCTCGTATGAATCATATCCTACAAGGTCATAGGTGAACTCCCCATTTTAATGACACAAAGTGGGCTGCCATTGATATTAGGCACGGGCCGGCAGTCACGTGGCAGCACGAACCATGAAAGACATACAGTCAATGCAGATGTAACAGGCATCTGAAATGCCACCTTTCCATAATGTGGGCAGTCTTCATGTACCGAGCATGACTTTTGGTGCATTGTGAGTATGTCATCCATCGAGTTCACTGCCGCGGAGCTGCCGTGCATGTTTGACTGCCATTAGCTACTGGCATGTTGCAATGTCCCCTAGTCCACGTAGTATAACAGTTAGAAGTTTACGTTTTTGCTGTGATCTTCACTTGTAATTGTGTGCCCATGACATCTGTGCATACTGCAATGTTTATGTGTAGTGTACTGCACAGTTATGTTTGTCACAAGAGGTCTGGTGTATGTTCCTTCCTCTAACTAACTAACTCACTAACTCTCTCACTCTCTCTCACTAACTCACTCTCTCACTAACTAACTTACTCTCTCACTAACTATCTCACTCCCTCTCACTAACTCTCTCACTATCTAACTCACTTTAAAAACACTAATTCTAACTATCTCTCTCTCACGGACTCTCTCTCTCCAAACTAACTCTCTAACTCTCTCTCATGGACTCTCTCTCTCAATAACTAACTCTCTAACTATCTCTCTCTCTCTCTCACACTAAATAACTCTATCTCTCTCACTAACTAACTCTAACTCTCTCTCTCACTGAATAACTTTCTCTCTCAGTAACTCACTCTCTCTCTCACTCACTCACTAACTTACTAACTCTCTCACTGTCTCACTAACTAACTAACTAACCAACTAACCAACTCTATCATTAACAAACTAACTAACTCGCTAACTATCTCACTAACTGTTACACAGGTACTATTTCCCAAGCTTCAGCCTCCTGTTATTTATGCCCCCCATAACAAAAAAAAACATAACAAGCAAGCATTGGCACACGCAGAAACAAGTTGCCAGCATTTAAAGAACATAATTAGATCAAGACATTATTTATAGGTAATACTTTTTTAATATAGTCTTTCACTTGTACGTAATGCTTTCTTGGTCATATATAAGGTAACAAAAATGCTTTAAACACTTCTTTATTATAACTTTGCAGCATTCTACAAACTAATGTACAGCACAGCTTAAAAACATAGGCAAAATCAATATCTCTGGCTAAACACTTATAAGGTCCCAAAGGCGAGACCTATTGGATATGCCAATGCTTGTTGGAAGGGTCTAGGAGGTGATTAAAACCAGGTAAATTGCGATGACATCCACCTGGTCAACATGTTTCAGCCTTGCGTAGCTCCTGAGTGGGGTCCCTGGCTTTATCAGGACCGGGATCCTTAGTATCCGACCTCACTGACTCATCACATTCACTTAGGGTCAGCATCCACACAATACCCAATGTGGGAAGGCTCTGGGAATTGTTCGCCTGCTGTGGGGATGTTGTGAAGGTCCTGTAGTAAACAAACAAAAGTTGTCAAAAACAAAAGTATATTTATCAGGCCAGACATAACAAGGCAAAACACGTAAATCCCAAGAGGGGAGTTCCTCTTGTTACACAATTCTTTTTGTGGATGTGCCACTGCGCCCGTACCTCTACCTGCCTGTAACTCTTCCCGCTCCCACCTCTCCCGGATTGCACTCAGCCTGCTCGCAGCCTGCATCTCTTCCTGCCTGTTCCTCTACCTGCCTGAACCTCTCCCTAACTGTAATTTTCACTGCAAATAGTTCTCCCTGCCATCATCTCCACCAGGCTGCAGTTCTCTCTGCCTGAACTTCTCCCAGCATCCAGCTCACCATGTTTGTAGCTCTCCATCCCTGTAGCCCTCCCTGCCTGCATTCAGTAGCAGCCTGTGCATGTAAGCGCAGTGGGGTGGTGGGGTGGGGCGGGGCGGAGGTGGGCAGGGTGGAAGTTGACATACAACGGGATAGTGAACATAAAATAAATAAATAAATAAATAGTCCCACTTACCTTGCACTCACCGCATCGCCAAGTTGGCGATGCGGCAAGCGCAAGGTACATTTAAAAAAAATGTATTTATTTTATGTTCACTATCCCGTCGTATGTTGACTTCCACAACCCCCACGCCCACCCCACCGCGCTTACCTGCACGGACCGCGACTGCCTGCATTTCTCTCGCCCCTACTTCTCCCTGTCTGCTGCCCTTCCAGCCTCCAGCTCTTGCCTGTCCCTCTATTTGCTCTTACCTCTCTGTGCCCACATCTGTCTGTATATCAGAATATTATTGTTAAAAATGCCGTCCCGCATAAATAACTTGTCTGAAATAGCATTTATTGAAATATTGTACCATTGCATGTACATTTGCTGCCACTAACCTCAAAAGTCCATTATTTTTGCATATAATAGTTAAGACACAATATTTATGTCAGACAATATTCTTACTGGGATCTTCTGATACCCTGCATCAGTTCCAGACTGCATCCAGGCTTGCACTGCTCTTTCCCTGTATGTCTCCTTGCCTGTCCCTCTCCATGCCTGCCTCTCTACCAGCCTGTTTCTCTCCCTGTCTGTCTCTCCTCCTGTCTGCCTTTCTCCCAGCCTGTGTCTCTCCCTGCCTGGCTCTCTCCCTGCCTGTCCCTCTCCATGCCTCTCTCTCTCCCAGCCTGTATCTCTCCCTGTCTGTCTCTCCTCCTGTCTGCCTTTCTCCCAGCCTGTGTCTCTCCCTGCCTTTCTCTCTCTCCCTGCCTGTCTCTCCCTGTCTGTCTCTCTCCCAGCCCGTCTCTCTCCCTGTCTGTATCTCTCCTTGCCTTTCTCTCTCTCTCCCTGCCTGTCTCTCTCCCTGTCTGTATCTCTCTCTCTGCCTGTCTCTCTGCCTGCCTGTCTCTTTCCCAGCCTGTATCTCTCCCTGCATTTCTCTCTCTCTCTCCCTGCCTGTCTCTCTCCCCCTGCCTGTCTCTCTCCCCCTGCTGTCTCTCTCCCCCTGCCTGTCTCTCTCCCTGTCTGTCTCTCTGCCTGTCTGTATCTCTCCCTGCCTGTCTCTCTGCCTGCCTGTCTCTCTGCCTGTCTGTCTCTCTCCATGCCTGTCTCTCTCCCTGCCTGTTACTCTTCCTGCCTGTCTCTCTCCCTGCCTGTCTCTCTCCCACTCTGAATTTCTCCCTGCCTTTCTCTCTCTCCCTGCCTGTCTCTCTCCCTATCTGTCTGTCTCCCAGCCTGGATCTCTCCCAGCCTGTCTCTCTCCCAGCCTGTCTCTCTCCCCGTCTGTCTGTCTCCCAGCCTGTCTCTCTCTCTCCCTGTCTGTCTGGCTCCCTGCCTGTCTCTCTCCCTGTCTGTCTCCCTGCCTGTATCTCTCCCAGCCTGCCTCTCTCCCTGCCTGTCTCTCTCGCAGTCTGTCTCTCTTGCTGCCCCTGTCCCTTCGGGCCTGCATCTCTCACACACTGCTTTCAGACACACCATTCCCTACTGCAGCTCCCACTGCTTGCATCTGCACTTGCTTGCTCCTCTCCCAGGCCGCATCTTTCATGCCCCTTCCTCTGCCAACTGCACTTTTCCCAGGACACACCTCTGCCTGGGTGCTCCTCTGCCTCTCCTGACCACTTCCTGTCTGTACCTTCCTTTCCCTGCCCTTATCTATCTTCTCGCCAGGGCTGCAGCTCTCCTTGCTCATACCTCTCTATAGCCAACTCACATCTTACTTGCACCTAATTCCTCCTAGCTGTGCCTCTCTCTACTTGCACCTTTCCTTTGCTTGCCTGCATCTTTCCCTTCCCACAGATGTGCACGTGCATTATTCAGACCTCGGGACTGCTAAAGCCAACACAGTAGGTCTGGTTCAGAACTGGAAGTCAGACATGTTAGCTTGTCCAAGCTCTCTCTCTCTCTTCTCTCTCTCTCTCTTCTCTCTCTCTCTCTCTCTTCTCTCTCTCTCTCTCTCTTTCATAGTTGAATGCACTACATTTGCCCTGATTGAGAACTTTTTTAGTATAACTGAATATTGTATCATCATTGGAACTATTAGTAATCAAGGCCTATAAATCAGTTTTTGGGATCCCCAGGTCAATTGGCCAAGCTGAAATTAGATTGGAGTTTGGCCTGCAAAGACAGTCCATGGTGTTGCAAGGTTCATTTCTGAAATGTATGTACTCTTTGTTCTCATCTGACCCTGATTCCTTAGCTAACATCTGCTGGCATGAAATAATTAGTCCTGCCTACACAGATACGACTCCGCATTTTAACCTGCCTCCAGAGTTTTGATCTGCCGATAGGGCTCTCAGGATTGACAATGTCCGGTCTTAAACAAATCTTTTAAAAAAATTTAAAACCAACTCATTTAGTGCGGATAAGACAGCCTTAGCGGCAAAAACCCATGCATGGTTTGGGATTAACTAACACCAGTCCCTGCAAATCCAGCCTTATCTGAATGCCCATTTCTCGGTCCAAATGAAAGAAACATTCTTAAAAATAAGACTGGGCATGAATCCAACTAAGGAGCGTACGCCGACTTGGAACCAAAAATGGCCAAGTACTAAATGTAGATTATGTGGGTGTCCCCATGAAACCTTATTGCACATAGTATGTGTGTGTCCTAAACTGCTTAAAATGCGCTGGGTGCTCTTAAAACCTTTATTCCTTAAAGCTGGGGTAAGATCAGCCCGTCAGGCTCTTATTTTATGCCTATCGGGCGAGTCGATTCCATTGGTATGTCAAACGATAAAGTTTTTAGCAAATGTTGGAAAATTGCTGGTGTCTGCAACCTAAGGGTCGTTTTAATGGATTAGAAATTAAAGTTATAATCAGGTTTTAAAGAATATATTAAAACACTGTAGCACTTTTATTGTCTATTTGCACAACGCACACACTGTCTAAACCTTGGCTCTTAGGTAATTTCAGACAACAGGCCTCAAAACTTATAGAGTAATTTTATTGCTCATTTGCACAATGGTTCATAATGTTTACAGCTCTTGTACCTAGGCACTTTATAGTATATTTGCACAATGTTACATAATGTTTATATTTTAAATTGCATATTCTTGGGAATGTAACTATAATATGATATTAGTTTTATGTTTACAGTGTGACCGTGATAAAAGATGTTCATCTTTGGTATCAATGTTCTGGTACGGCATGTAACGATAGAAACATTCTTTTTGTACAGGTGTACATTGTTCGAAGAAACAGGAAATTGTTTCTTTTATTTATGATTTTAATGTTTTAATTGCAATTATTTCTGTTAATCAATAAAGCAATAAAGAACTAATTCATTCATTCATTCATTGTATCATCAAATCCAGGGGACATCAAAAGGCAGCACTTGACCCCAAGTCTGGCCTGTCTATACATTCACCAGTTTGAATGTGACTGTATATTCACAGACACCAAGCCTTACAAGGGCCAGACCATATTGTGGTGCAGATATATAGATGACATTTTGAGCATTTGGTGCGGGGACAACTGCACCGCCCCTGAGTTCGCACAGTGGATTACTGGTCGTGTCTCTTACTTAAAATTCACTCTTTCTATAAGTAAGGATAGAATTACTTTCCTGAACCGAGACATAGAAATCAAGGATTGCAACTTCACAATCAATGTGCTTGAGAAACCGACAGGCAGAAACGGCCTCCTCAGTTTCAACAGTTTTCACTCAAGATCACTTCAGGAACCCTTCCTTTCGGTCAATAACTGAGGATAAACAGAAACTGCTCAAACATTCACACATGTGATGGTCCAGCTGGTGGACTAATGAATAAACTTACATCTCATCTATAGAAATACCAGAAAGAGGGCACGTAGTAAAAATAGAGACTCCCTTCTGGAATGCCAACCCAAACAAACATCTGGCAGGCTAACCTGTGTAACCCCCTTTTTCTACTGTCTTACACTCACTGCACCTGAACTGACAGCACCCAACACTACACTCTCTCGCACTCACACAGTCCTGCAGCCACCCACACAACTTTCCGCACTCACAAGTATGCTCCTCAACACCTGCTCACTGACCAAATATGCAATAGAGATCTGGGACATACTGAACAAGAACGCCCCAGATCTACTTTTCCTCACAAAAACCTGGCTGAACCCTGCATCGACCCCTGACATCGCCACATCCATCCCCCGGCTACAAGATTGCCAGGCGTGACAAACTTCAGAACACGGGAGGTGGACTCGCCATAATCCACAAGAACACCATCAGCTGCATCACCTTCACTGACATGCGATTCTCAAAAATGAAACACCCGTCATTCAAACTCTACGTTACAGCCAACTTCAACCTAAGCGGCACTCTCATCTACAGACCACCCGGACTACCCACCACCTTCACCTTCACCGACACCATCACCTACTTTGCTGTACCACTTGCTCTCAACCCTAACAATTACATCTTACTCAGAGGCTTGAACTTCCATATAAAACACCACGCCAACTCTGGTTCACTGATAGAATATCGACGCCCAAAATATCCCCATCCACAAATATCGAGTCATGAATATCGATGTCAAAAATATCGACATCCTATATTTATAATGGTAAGTATAAAAATATCGGGAAAAAATATCGATGTAAAAAATATAGATGTACAAAATCTCGATTTTTTTATTTATATAAAAATTAATGTTAAATATATTAAAAAATAAAATGAACGCAATTTTTTTTTCTAGATTTAATATACATTTTAACAAATATAAGAAATACATTTAATTAAAAAATATTTAAACACATATATAAAATGATATATATATATATCTATTTACTTTAAAACAATTAATAAACTATTGATTTTAATTTATTTTATTATTTTATAAATATATAAAAATTTACAAATAAATATATATATATATATTTACATACACTTATAACATAAAATCTAATAGAAAAAACATTATATTATAAATTAAAACAAAATATTTAATAGTCTTTAAACTTACATTTTGCACTCCAGCGAGTGCAACAGTAGGGAAAGTGTTGGATAGCGGAGGAGTAAAAATTACTATTGCCACTCCAGTAAGTGCAACAGTAGGGAAAATGTTGGATAGCGGACTAGTAAAAATGCCTAATCCCACTCCAGTGAGTGCAACAGTAGGGAAAGTGTTGGATAGCGGAGGGGTAAAACTTACTATTCCCACTCCAGTGTGTGCAACAGTAGGGAAAGTGTTGGATAGCAATGGGGTAAAAATTACTATTCCCACTCCAGTGAGTGCAACAGTAGGGAAAGTGTTGGATAGCGGAGGGGTAAAAATTACTATTCCCACTCCAGTGAGTACAACAGTAGGGAAAGTGTTGGATAGCGGAGGGGTAAAAATTACTATTCCCACTCCAGTGAGTG